>CM060118.1:1409009-2009009 GCA_030522415.1 Channallabes apus | reverse complement strand
CTTTCTGGCAGAAAAGGGAGGGGGGATTACGGCGGACAAAGGGCATTCACACGCCATTCACACGTCAGCCACACGGTCGCGGCTATTTGGCGTGGCTCCCACTGTATATTAGATCCTATACCGACACATTTTCTTAAACAGATAGTACCAGAAATAACAGAACCGCTGTTGAGAATAATTAATTCCTCACTCAGCATTGGTTATGTTCCAAAATCTTTTAAATTAGCAGTTATGAAACCAATAATTAAGAAAACTGACCTCGACCCCTGTCAGCTGTCCAATTACAGGCCAATATCAAACCTCCCCTTTATCTCTAAAATTCTGGAAAAGATAGTAGCGGAGCAGCTATGCTCATATCTTCATATAAATGGCATACATGAACTGTATCAGTTAGGATTTAGGCCTCATCACAGCACAGAAACATCACTCGTTAAAGTAGTAAATGACCTCCTATTGGCCTCTGATCAGGGTTGTGTAACTATGCTTGTATTACTCGACCTCAGTGCAGCTTTTGACACAATTGATCATGCAATTCTTCATCAGAGATTAGAAAATGTAGTAGGAATTAAGGGTTCAGCCCTCTCCTGGCTCAGATCCTATTTGACCGATCGTTATCAGTATGTAGACTTAAATGGTGATTATTCTGCATGTTCTCTAGTGGAGTTTGGCGTTCCGCAGTGCTCAGATTTAGGCCCACTGCTTTTTTCCCTTTACATGCTTCCTCTGGGCAACATAATCCGTAAGCATGGTATTAGTTTTCATTGTTATTGTTATGTTATGCATCAGGTGTTTTTGAGCTATACGTCTCAAAAAAACCTTATGAGAAAAACCATCTTACTAAAGTTGAGCAATGTGTGCAGGACATAAGAAATTGGATGCTAATTAACTTCCTTCTGCTTAATCCGGATAAGACAGAAGTTCTAGTCATAGGACCGCATACAGCTAAAAGTAAAATCTTAGATCACACCATAACTTTAGATGGCCTTTCTGTTCCATCAAGTGCAACAGTAAAAGACCTCGGCGTGATTATAGATTCCAGCCTTTCATTTGAAGCTCAAGTAGATAATATCACCAGGATAGCATTCTTTCACCTCAGAAATATTGCCAAGATAAGAAATATATTGTCACTAAACGATGCAGAAAAACTAGTTCATGCATTTATCACTTCTAGGTTGGACTATTGTAATGCCTTACTGTCTGGTTGTTCTGTTAGGTGCATAAACAAGCTTCAGCTAGTCCAGAATGCAGCAGCGAGAGTCCTCACTAGAACCAGAAGATATGAGCACATCACCCCTATCCTATCTTCACTACATTGGCTCCCTGTGAAATTTGGCATTGATTTTAAAATACTACTCTTGACATATAAAGCATTAAATGGTCTCGCGCCGCAGTATCTGAGTAAACTGCTAGTGTCTTACGATCTGCCATGCCTACTTCGGTCAAAGGATGCAGGCTGCTTGTCAGTACCGCGTATTATGAAAACTACAGCTGGGGGCAGAGCTTTTTCTTACAAAGCCCCAAAATTATGGAATAGTCTTCCAAATGGTGTTCGGGACTCAGACACAGTCTCAGTGTTTAAGTCTAGGCTAAAAACCTATATATTTAGCCAAGCATTTTTATAAATAGATTTGCCATAAGGTAAAGGAGCAGATCTGGGGGACTCATGGACGTAGAGTATTATGGTGAACTGGTATGTTTAGATGCTGTCTTCCTCACTCTCATTTGATCACTCAGGTTTGTTGACGGTGAGGTGATTGTTTGCTTTACATCTCAGGGAGCCCTCATGCTTGTGTTTCCTTCTGGCTCTCCCTTTTAGTTATGCTGTCATAGTTAGTCCTGCCGGAGTCCCTGCTTGCACTCTACAGTAAATATACATCCACATTATACATTGTGACTGTGACCATACCTAATTGCAATCTCTCCTCCTCTTCTCTTTCTCCCCCTCTTTCTCTTTCCTCTCTCCCCCTGTCTCCCACTTTCACTCTTTCTCTCTCTCTCTCTGTCATTCCTGAGCTGCCAGTGATCCAGACTCCCTCTGCCCTCCGGACCTGTCTGATCCATCCTGGTGCTCCGTTTCTGGTTGGAGGTCTCGTCGCATGGATGCTCCGTGTGTCTCTTTGGGATGCGTCTGGTGTCTGGGGATGATTCTATCTACTTAGAAGATGGTTCTGGCCTCGACTGGTGTTGTCAGCTGTTTCTCTGAGGACTTGACAATTCGATAGTTCAGGACTGGAACTTTCTACAAGTCTATCTGAGTCTCCAATAACTACTGGACTCCATTTTACATCAACTATTATAACATCAATTAACATCAACTATTATAGCTGAACCTAACACTGTATAAATGCAGATAATTTCCTGCTATCTGTTTCACCCAGATGAGCATGGGTGCCCTGTTGAGTCTGGTTCCTCTCAAGGTTTCTTCCTATTACCATCTCAGGGAGTTTTTCCTTGCCACTGTCGCCCTCGGGCTTGCTCACCAGGGACTATCATTATTTTTTCTTACGGGTAGTGTGACGTTCAAACAGAGTATATACTGTAATTTATATAATGTAATTTATTTAAGTGTATTATCAAAAATGTGCAATATTTCCGTGTTACTGATAACACTATCAGGAATATGAATTCTATTTCAAACTCACGTGCCTCTACACCTTTGGAGATCATTCACACACTTATCAAATACCAATATAGTGAATTAATACCGCATTGGGCCAATCTACCCTGTTTCTGAGAACACTCTCAGAAAAACGAACCTCAGGTGCGCCGGGCTGATTTTGCACGCCTCTACGTCAGGGAGACAATAAAAATCATGTACATCACACGTGTATAACTGCAACTGCACGCCGCTCCCTGTTCCAAAGAACACTCTAAAGAATATGGCTACTATAACCAATTAATTAATTTATTTTCTAACCACGCGCCTCTACGCCAGGTCCAGCTTATACACAAAGTGAAGTGCACTCTACAAATGCCTCACTAAATTACAAATATTGTAATGCATAAATTACATAAACAACAGACGTTAGTAAGCGTATAACTTTTTAAATCACACCAGAAGGAGCGCGTCTCCTCTAGCGGAACGCGGTTTTGATGACGTAGTTACTCTGCGAGAACAGCGCTCTGTATGTTTTTAGCTTATTGCTAACAACACTGGTTCAGTTTCAGTTAAAAACCTAGTTTTATCTATTTCTCACAATTAACCACAATCGCTACAGTCGCTGTTATTTTAATCAATATATCAACGCGAGTAATGTCAAACACAACGCGAGACAAAAACTAATTAAAACGCATAAAGTTTCTCTTTTTTTGTTCTAAATATACCCCAAATATACGCCAATTTACTATTGGACGAGCCCCCTTAAATTACCGAAGGGAATTTTAATTCATTTGACTTTTTTATAAAAGGGAAAGGAAACTAATACATGCAACTTCTTTAATTTCAGGTAAAGCAGGTGAACAAAAATATTTATCTATCAGTATTAATTTATTATTATTATTAGTATTATTATTATTAATGTAATGTATTTATTCGTTTTCATGTTTTTTTCATTGACGATCAGAATCTATTGAACCTAAAAACTAATTAAAATGTTCTGTGGCTACACTTTATTTGTGTGCTGGAGAAACTGTTGAAATGTACACAAAACTGTTCTAAATCTTCTTTCTGCCTGTACTCCATCTCTAACAGTTATTCCTTCTATGCACATGTCCACAGCATCTTAATCTGGCCTCTCTAACTTTCTTTCCAAACTGCCCTACTTGCACTTGCATATCCTCCAATATACACATTCCAAAAACTTTCTATTCTTGTCACTCTCAAAGCAAATTGCACCATCTTTAGCTCGGCCCCTACAGCCCTGTTTCCTTTCTTGTCATCAGCACCAATCAGTCTACAATCCATACAACACTGCTGGTTTCACAACAATTCATGGCACAGATAATTCCTGTAACTGTTCTCTGCTTGGACTCTCATATTCACACAAAACTGCACAAGCAGTGCTGTTTTCTGGTTAAATTTTTCTGATTGTACCTGTACATAGAAGAAGGTTTGTACGGTAAACAGCATGCGTGATCAAGGCGACTCATTTGAGTACTGATTCTGAACAAGCCAAATATGTGTTAAACATCTATGGGGGGCTGAGCCCCCCTTAACTGAAATTCCTAGAAACGCCCCTGTTTACCTGTTCCTTTTCTGTTTATTATTAAGAGTCTTGACATCTGCATTTACATTGTGCCTGCACCACCCCTGTTTGTGATGCTTTCCCTCTTATATCAGGGTTGGTCTAAGACATCTGCACTGCAACACAGCAGCCACGATTAAACAAATTAATCATCTGCCTAACAAATGCTTGCTGGGTATTTGCATTTAATAATTTTCTGGAATAGAATGTCTCTATATAGTTCTATCTGGCTAGCTAGCTATATAAAATTCAGGAGAATATTGTCATTGTTATGTTCTCCTCAGTCTCTGCTCCAAGCACACTTCACTTAAAGTTTGTATTATTACAAAACAATATGTGCTGGAATGAAAAGATGGACCTTTAATGTACACGCAAGCATGGATGTTGAATATACGAGTGGGCGGGAATGAGTTACTATTTCAAATGTCCGTTGTACCAACTGCAATAAATATGTAACCAGAAAACAGCATATAACTTTAAACTTACATTGATTGGCAATATAAACAACACACCTATGAGGCTGGACAATGGAATAAACTGTGTGGGTGCCAATAATGTCAGACATTTATCTGTTAATTCTTTGATAATCACATGTACAGTACAGTATCTCTTGATTTACTTCAACACTGCAACATAAAAACAAAAAATACAGAACCTGAACCATGCAGGGTAATATGTATCAGAAGCAGTGGCTTTATTTTCAGAATCTCACTGGCAGTCCAGTATATTTATAGAGTCTATATATATATATATATGTATGTATGTATGAATACATCTTTATGGCTATAGGGTCAGTCCTCAGAATTTTTCTTTAACACACTTAATTTGTGTGGTGTCTATAGTTCGGCCAACGAATCTGCATCCAGCTTATGGGTTGGGACACTGGTCAGACAATTTTTTACACTACAATGTCTTTGCAGGCCTTCCATATTCCATCACATGTGATTTGCGTGTGGTGCCTATTTAAGACTCAAGTCTCAAGTCTCAAGTCTCATTTATTTATATAGCCCTTTATGCTACAACGTAGGCCAAAGGACTGAACATCAGAGAAACTAAGAAATATAATAAAATATAATAAAATAAAATAAAATACATAAACATAACATATAAAACAAAGTCAAGAATTAAAAGCAACAGAGTATAAATATGTTTTAATACGCGATTTAAAAACCTCAACTGAGGATGCAGATCTAACATCAGGGGGGAGCGCATTCCACAGCCTAGGACCAACAACTGAAAAGGCTCGATCCCCTTTTGTTTTAAGGCGAGTTCTCGGTACAAACAGCTGAAAACTATTGGAATACCTTTGTGCTCTACAAGAATTTGTACGCACCAAGTCCTTAATATATTCCGGGGCCAGCTCATGACCAGCTTTGTAAACGTACAACAACACCTTGTACTGAATTCATTGTTTCACAGGAAGCCAATGAAGCCTTTCTAGAACCGGAGTAATGTGCTCCCTTTTCTTGACATCAGTAAGGAGCCTCGCCGCAGCATGTTGTTTTATGCATATGTTTTCCAAGAACCAAGAAAATTAGTTAAGTCCCTGTCATCATTGTTCATCCCAAAGACCAGAACTTCCGATTTGCTAGCATTTAAATTCAGGCAGTTTTGCTCTAACCAGTTGATCACCTTCTTTAGACAGAGTACCAAGGATTGATTAAGGCTTGAGGCTCTAGCACTGATCGGTAAATAAATCTGAATATCGTCTGCGTATAAATGATATGAAATACTGTGTTTTTTGAAAATAAGACACAATGGCAGAAGAAACAAAGAAAAAAGAATGGGTCCCAGAATTGAACCTTGTGGTACTCCACACTCCAAGGCAATTGACTTCGAAGAAAAATCCCCAACCCGAACAGAAAATGAGCGCCCCTTTAGATATGAAGAAAACCATTTTAAAACCGTCCCTCTCAGCCCCACTACATGTTCCAAACGATCGATAATGTGACGGTTGACCCCTAGAGGGCTCCTAACGCCCGTTTTTAGTTTTTGTTTTGTAGTTTGTTTTAAGTTTCGTTTTGACTTCGTTTCCCAGTTTGCACCTCGGTCAGGTGACGTAGAAGCTCACCTGAACCGAGGGAAGTTAATGAGTTGATTTTAGTTTATGGTTAGTATAAATAGCCTGGCTGAAGTTCAGTCAGGCGTCTAGCTTCCGTTGCAGTTAATCCTTAGGTTGTGTTTGGATGTTTGTTTATGTTAATAAAGAACTTTATTCAACCGTCAGCTCGCATCCTCCACATTCATGCCACGCACACACTCCAGACACAGACACGGTAGAAGAAGGAAACGTGACAGAAAGCTAGACCTACCAAGTGGCATGTCGGAGGTTCCCCCCCGGGACGAATTTTGGGGGGGCGTGATTACCATCTCCAACGAGCTGGCGGACTGGCTAGAGGACAGCGAGGAGGATATGTACCACAGCTGGGAGTACAGCTTGCTGGTGGAGCAGGAGAGTTTGCTGGAAGATAGCGAGGAGCACGGCGAAGCAGAGTTCGGGCAAAGCGGGGAGAACTGCAGGTACGCCGAGGATGCGGAAAGGCAGGAGGAGAAAGCGGCCGAGGGAGAAACGAAGGAGTTCTACAGGCAGTGGGCAGAGCGCAATGAGGAGTGCATTCGCGACCTGCGCGAGCAGGTGCTGCAGCTCCAACTGCAGTTCGTCCAGGTTCGGGGGAACCAGCCTGTAGTCCCGGAAGCGATCCCCCTCCCGGATCTGGACGATGCACTCCTCCCCCGGTCACTGCCTGGACGCGTCGCGGAGGAAGACACGCAGGGGTGATGCGGCGCGGACAGCGCGCTTCCCCCGCCCCCGCCGCCGGAGCTGAACACGGAGGTTTGTGCACCGCTGCAACACGGCTACGCGGGGGGATTCTACTGGCAGTGGGCAGAGCTCAATCGGGAGTGCATTCGGGACCTGCGCGAGCAGGTGCTGCAGCTCCAACTGCAGCTCGTCCAGATTCAGGAGAACCAGGCCGTGGTCCCGGAAGCGAGTCCTCTCTCGGATCTGGACGATGCACTCCCACTCCTGCCACTGCCAAAACTCCTCGCGGAGGAAGAGGTGCACGAGTGATGCAGCGTGGACGACGATGAGCCAACGATGCCGCGGGTGAGCGCACTGCACGCTCCAACGCCACTTCCCGGCTTCGTGGACAGCGAGTTAGCGTGTCAGCAGCCGCTGACCGACGCACCTGTTCTGCCGCCGCCTCCCGGCTTCGTGGACAGCGAGTTAGCGTGTCAGCAGCCGCTGACCGACGCACCTGTTCTGCCGCCGCCTCCCGGCTTTGAGGACGACGTGGAGCCGTCGAGCGCACTGCACGCTCCCACGCCGCTGTCGAGCGCACTGCACGCTCCCACGCCGCTGTCGAGCGCACTGCACGCTCCCACGCCGCTGTCGAGCGCACTGCACGCTCCCACGCCGCTGTCGAGCGCACTGCACGCTCCCACGCCGCTGTCGAGCGCACTGCACGCTCCCACGCCGCAGTCGAGCGCACTGCACGCTCCCACGCCGCTGTCGAGCGCACTGCACGCTCCCACGCCGCAGTCGAGCGCAGTGACCGCTCCAACGCCGCAGTCGAGCGCAGTGACCGCTCCAACGCCGCAGTCGAGCGCAGTGACCGCTCCAACGCCGCAGTCGAGCGCAGTGACCGCTCCAACGCCGCAGTCGAGCGCAGTGACCGCTCCAACGCCGCCGAGCACGTCTCCAGCTCTGCAGCCGCCGAGCACGTCTCCAGCTCTGCAGCCGCCGAGCACGTCTCCAGCTCTGCAGCCGCCGAGCATGTCTCCAGCCCCATCACCCAGCCTCCTGGTCAGGAGGTGGAAGGTAGAACATTGGGGTGGGTGTCCGGGGCCTCCGATGATGCTCCAGAGGAGCATTTTTTTGGGGGGGGTACTGTGACGGTTGACGCCTAACGCCCATTTTTGGTTTTTGTTTTGTAGTTTGTTTTAAGTTTCGTTTTGACTTCGTTTCCCAGTTTGCACCTCGGTCAGGTGACGTAGAAGCTCACCTGAACCGAGGGAAGTTAATGAGTTGATTTTAGTTTATGGTTAGTATAAATAGCCTGGCTGAAGTTCAGTCAGGCGTCTAGCTTCCGTTGCAGTTAATCCTTAGGTTGTGTTTGGATGTTTGTTTATGTTAATAAAGAACTTTATTCAACCGTCAGCTCGCATCCTCCGCGTTCATGCCACGCACACACTCCAGACACAGACACGGTAGAAGAAGGAAACGTGACAGATAAGAATATCATGATCGATTAAATCAAAAGCTGCACTAAGATCCAGCATAATTAAAGCTCCTCTATTACCTGAGTCTGCAATGAGTAGTAAGTCATTTGAAACTCGCAGTAAAGCTGATTCAGTGCTATGTCCTACCCTGAAGCCAGACTGAAAAACATCTAACACCTCATTAGTGGCCAAAAAAGAACTTAACTGAGTTAAAACCACCTTTTCCAATACTTTGGAAATACAAGGCAGCTTTGAAATGGGGCGGTAATTGTTAAAATCCAGAGGATCAAGGTTAGGCTTTTTAAGAAGGGGCTGAATAACCGCCTGCTTAAAACTAAGAGGAAAAGTGCCTGTATAAAGACTGCAATTAACAATAGCAGTAATACAAGACCCAGTATGATCAAACGTCGTGGACAACAAGTCAGAAGGCAAAATATCCCAACTTGCAGCGGGGCGTTTCAGCTTATCAATGATGAATTTAATATCCTCAGTAGTAACCAAATCAAATTGATCAAAATTTCTAACACTTGTTAAAATACCTCCTGTTGAGCCCTTTGAATTTAAGCAGTTTATGCCAAACAAACCATCGAAGTATGATATAAAGATATGGACAGCATGTGATGTGAAGACATGTTATACCTAGAACATGCAAGTGTACACGGGCAAACCGACCCATGGTGAGAAAAACAGGGGAAGTGGGGCGAGGGGGGTCTCTAGAAATGACAGCAAGGCTACTTTAAAATTATAAATGTGTTCATACAGTGTAAGGGGCAAGAAGTATATTTGTAATATAGTAAAGCTTTCCCTCTGTACATTTGGGCTTTTGTTTTCAATAAATAAATCATACTGGTCAGTTTTGACAGAGAACACAAAAGTTGTTATTTGTTATTTACGGGTGCAGCGTGTGGTGTAAATGTCTTCAATAGAAGAGAGAGAGACCCGATGATCTTCTCTGCTGTTCTCACTATCCGCTGTAGGGTCTTGCGGTCAATTCCCAATTCCCAAACTTTGGATATATATATATATATATATATATATATATATATATATATACAGTGGTGTGAAAAACTATTTGCCCCCTTCTTGATTTCTTATTCTTTTGCATGTTTGTCACACTTAAATGTTTCTGCTCATCAAAAACCGTTAACTATTAGTCAAAGATAACATAATTGAACACAAAATGCAGTTTTTAAATGAAGGTTTACATTATTAAGGGAGAAAAAAAACTCCAAATCTACATGGCCCTGTGTGAAAAAGTGATTGCCCCCCTTGTTAAAAAATAACATAACTGTGGTTTATCACACCTGAGTTCAATTTCTGTAGTCACCCCCAGGCCTGATTACTGCCACACCTGTTTCAATCAAGAAATCACTTAAATAGGAGCTACCTGACACAGAGAAGTAGACCAAAAGCACCTCAAAAGCTAGACATCATGCCAAGATCCAAAGAAATTCAGGAGCAAATGAGAACAAAAGTAATTGAGATCTATCAGTCTGGTAAAGGTTATAAAGCCATTTCTAAAGCTTTGGGACTCCAGCGAAATGGCACAAATGGCAAAAACATGGAACAGTGGTGAACCTTCCTAGGAGTGGCCGGCCAACCAAAATTACCCCAAGAGCGCAGAGACAGCTCATCCGAGAGGCCACAAAAGACCCCAGGACAACATCTAAAGAACTGCAGGCCTCACTTGCCTCAATTAAGGTCAGTGTTCACGACTCCACCATAAGAAAGAGACTGGGCAAAAACGGCCTGCATGGCAGATTTCCAAGGCGCAAACAACTTTTAAGCAAAAAGAACATTAAGGCTCGTCTCAATTTTGCTAAAAAACATCTCAATGATTGCCAAGACTTTTGGGAAAATACCTTGTGGACCGACGAGACAAAAGTTGAACTTTTTGGAAGGTGCGTGTCCCGGTACATCTGGCGTAAAAGTAACACAGCATTTCAGAAAAAGAACATCATACCAACAGTAAAATATGGTGGTGGTAGTGTGATGGTCTGGGGTTGTTTTGCTGCTTCAGGACCTGGAAGGCTTGCTGTGATAGATGGAACCATGAATTCTACCGTCTACCAAAAAATCCTGAAGGAGAATGTCCGGCCATCTGTTCGTCAACTCAAGCTGAAGCGATCTTGGGTGCTGCAGCAGGACAATGACCCAAAACACACCAGCAAATCCACCTCTGAATGGCTGAAGAAAAACAAAATGAAGACTTTGGAGTGGCCTCGTCAAAGTCCTGACCTGAATCCTATTGAGATGTTGTGGCATGACCTTAAAAAGGCGGTTCATGCTAGAAAACCCTCAAATAAAGCTGAATTACAACAATTCTGCAAAGATGAGTGGGCCCATATTCCTCCAGAGCACTGTAAAAGACTCGTTGCAAGTTATCGCAAACGCTTGATTGCAGTTATTGCTGCTAAGGGTGGCCCAACCAGTTATTAGGTTCAGGGGGCAATTACTTTTTCACACAGGGCCATGTAGGTTTGGATTTTTTTTCTCCCGAAATAATAAAACCCCTCATTTAAAAACTGCATTTTGTGTTTACTTGTGTTATCTTTGACTAATAGTTAAATGTGTTTGATGATCAGAAACATTTTGTGTGACAAACATGCAAAAGAATAAGAAATCAGGAGGGGGGCAAATAGTTTTTCACACCATTGTGTGTGTGTGTGTGTGTATATATATATATATATATATATATATATATATATACACAGTGGGCACATGCATTTAAGGGCGAAATACCATTATGACATAATTTTAGAAAAGAGAGAATTTTATTTTAAGACCTCCAAAAAGCCCCCCGGATGCTGGACAAAAAGCATCACACTTTGATATTTGTCATGTCACTTAATGTGATGCACCTCAATAATTTTTTAGCCCCTTTTTGGCATATATTTAAGGCATTGTCACTGCTGAACCATTTAAGGTATGAAAAATTCCTTTGCATTTTTGTATCCTCAGTGTCTTGAGATATATTTACAATATATTTGCCTGGTTTGGTGGCTATTGTATAAATCTCCTAATAGGAGTATACCAAAACAACCCACAAGAACTGACTTTCTATTGAGTAGAGCCCATGACATGCACAGTGAAAGTTGTTCAGGGCCCGGTTTCTCGATAACGCACACTTTTCGCGCGCTAAGAAGACTCTTAAGATATATCTTGCATTAAGTGATTACTTTTCTAAGTGTATTTCTCGAACTGTCTCTTAGGTGTCTTCTTAAGTCGCTGCCTCTTACGTCCGACGTTACTTGGTGCCGTCTACAGTGAAGGTCTTGAATTAGCTGACATCGGTAATCAAATTTTCACTCCATTTGCATGACAGCGTTAAGAAAGACGGCACTTTTCTATGCAAATTAAACAATGCACAAAATTCTTCCAATAACGTTTACTTCGACATGGGTTAACTTATCAATAGCATGCCATAATAGACAAATATATAAATTTAATCACCAAACTGTCACTAATATTTTCATGTAATCTGTAGTGACGGTGAAACGAACCGGGTATACAATCATAGTTGATTGACAAACGGCTGACAACACTCTTCGCCAGCTTCAGAAACAATGTGAAGTATGTCAGTTGTTGGGGTTGTATAGCACACTTATGGAATGAATACGATGAGTTGACAGAGTAGAGGTTTAATACCCCTATCTCACCTATGCGGTTTTGCGCAGGGGCCGTAAGTCCGGTTCATCATGATTCAGTGCGAGTTTTGGTGCCGTGATTACATTTCCATCTTTCCACATAAAACAATTAAACATGTTTAACATGCGGAAGCTCGCGGACCTTGCAGATCTTAACGGAATGTCGGGCGGTCACTCGAGGCGACTCACGGTGTGATGCGATGTTAGGCACCGTGAGCTGCCTCGATGGCCTGCGATGTCCCGCGCAGTTCTGCAAGGTCCGGAAGCTTCCCCGAGGACCAGCAAACATTCATTCATTCATTTTCTATACCGCTTAATCCTGTGTTCAGGGTCGCGGGGGACCTGGAGCCTATCAAACTTGTATATTTTTCACACGGAAAGATTGAAACGTAATCACAGCGCAAAAACACACCATGAATCATGATGAACCCTACTTACGGCCACAGTGTGAGACCACGCTGGTGGGATAGTGGTATAACACCCAGCAAGTCAAACCGCATACTGTAGGTGAGATAGGCATATAAAGCATTACAATCACTCAGAAAAATTAATGGATGCGGGGTTTGAAACTCCCAAGTTTATTTTCTCATTTAACTTAATCAAATTCCATCATAAAATAAAACGTGTCGAAAGAAAAGTCCATCCAGTCATGAATGATGGTTAATGATCAATGAAAAGCAGTGAGCAGCTGGACATCGGGAAGTAGAGCGTAAGCTCGATGCGTTGGCCTGGTAAGCGCAGTTCTGAGCAGGTCAAGAAGCTCCATAATCTGTTGCCTTGAAAGGCGAAACCTTTATTTTTAAATAGCCTCCTCAGGCAAAATATGAAAAGGGCTGAAGTTTGCCTAAAGGAAAAATTTACATGAACCACATGGCTCCACCGACGGCGCCGTCTTCGGTTTAACACAACAACACGCTGTATCGCTGCCAAGTTGTTTGCCACCTGTTTAATATTAAAAGTGATGGCCAATTTTAATGCATTAAATTCAAATTCAAATTCAAATTTTATTAGTCACATACACAATCATACACAGTATAATATGCAGTGAAATGCTTTTATACGACCGCCAGTGACCTTAAAAAAAAAAAAGAAAAGAAAATCTTATACGTAAAATAAATAATCAATAAAAAGGAAATACTAAAGAAATAATTTTAACTAGTAAAATTTGTAAAATTAACTGTGCATAAGGGCATAATAAAATATTGCAAAAATATAGAAATATGGTATTAAAGTGTCAGTGGTTGTGCAAATATGCATGAAAGGTGACATGTGCAATTGTCCAGATGTATGAGTATTTAGTGCAAGTGTGTATGAATGTGTCCATGATTGTCCAGTCAGTGTTGTGAGCTTAAAAGATGTTATTAGTCCTGTGTGGAGGTGTGATTGAGAGCCCTTATCGCCTGCGGGAAGAAGCTCCTCCTCAGCCTCTCTGTGTTGGCCTTTAGGGAGCGGAATCTTTTCCCAGACCGCAACAAAGAGAACAGTCCATTACTGGGGTGACTGAGGTCCTTCATGATCTTCCTGGCCTTAGTCCAGCACCGCTTGCTGTAGATGGAGTGCAGGTCAGGGAGCTCAGTGCGGATGATGCGCTCGGCTGATCGCACCACCCTCTGTAGAGCTCGTCTGTCCTGCATGGTGCTGTTCCCGAACCAGGTCGTGATGTTTCCCGTCAGGATGCTCTCTATGGTGCAGGAGTAGAAGTTCCTGAGCACCTTGGAGGGCAGTCTAAAGTCTCTCAAGCGTCTGAGGTGGTAGAGACGCTGCCGGGCTTTTTTCACCACGGTGTTGATGTGACAGGACCATGATAGGTCCTGCGTGATGTGAACACCGAGGTATCTGAAGCTGTCCACTCTCTCCACTGGGCTCCTGTTGATGACGGGGGTCTGGTAGTTCCTCTCCTGCTTTGTACTAAAGTCCACTATCAGCTCCTTTGTCTTACTGACGTTCAGGAGGAGATTGTTCCTCTGGCACCAGTTCTCCAGATTTCCAATCTCCTCTAGGTAGTCCGACTCATCATTGTTGGTGATCAGTCCGACCACGACGGTGTCGTCAGCAAACTTGATGATGGAGGTGGAGTTGGTAGTGGCCACGCAGTCGTGGGTGTACAAAGAGTACAGCAGGGGGCTCAGAACACAACCCTGGGGGCCCCCAGTGCTGAGAGTGAGTGTGGCTGAGACATGTCCGCCCATCTTTACTGCCTGTGGTCTGCCAGTCAGAAAATTGGAGATCCACTGACATATAGATGAGCTCAGTCCCAGGTGCTCCAGCTTGGTGGTGAGTGTGGAAGGAATTATTGTGTTAAAAGCAGAGCTGTAGTCGATGAAGAGCATTTTAACATAATTCCCTTTCCTAGTGTCCAGGTGAGTGAGTGATGTGTGGAGGAGATGAGAGATTGCATCGTCTGTGGAGCGGTTCTGACGGTATGCAAACTGTAGTGGGTCCAGTGTGTCGGGTAGTGAAGAAATGATGAAGTCTCTGAAAAGGCGTTCAAAGCACTTCATCACTACTGAGGTGAGGGCCACAGGGCGATAGTCATTGAGAGAAGCAGGATGTGGTTTCTTTGGAACAGGAACAATAATGGACTCTTTGAAGCATGTGGGGATCACCGACTGAGATAAAGAGATGTTGAATATCTCAGTGAACACAGGTGCTAGCTGGTCTGCGCAGGCATTAGTCACATTATGAAATAGGCTAATTAAAAGTCGCTCTATTAGTTCTGATATCAAATAAAATTCAATTATTAAACAGGCCTACAGAATATTCCATCATCAATACGACTTTGATACCGTGCCATAATGTGCTTGCATACACCGCTGATTTATAAAGACTGCTGCTCAGTGGCGGCGACTAGCGCCTCGAGCTGAAACTACGCTAAGAATGAGTTAAGGTCAGTCCAGACCAACCTTATGAACGTGTGACTTACATAAGAGATACTTGGAGTACGAACGTTTCGGGAATCACGCCATAACATTAAGAGAGAGGTTAAGGTACAGCTTAAGAACTACTTAGCGATAAGAAGCTTTCGGGAAACCGGGCCCAGAATTGCTGGATCAGGATGAACTGCTTCTACTGTATGTTGGAATAAATCAACAGGGATATATAAGGATGCTGTTAGATGGATTGGTATTTATACTTTTTTATTGGTTATACAGTATGTGCAAGGTAAATACAGTTGGACAGAATAATGTATAATGTCATGTATTAAACTAATCCGGACTGTGGGAGAAACCCAGAATATTCAGAGGAAACCCACCAAGCACGTGGAGAACAAGCAAACTCCATGCACACTCCGAGGCAGGAATCGAACCCTCGCCCATGGAGGTGCAAGGTAAAAGTGCTACTCACAAAGCATATGCAGTAGATTGTGGCTGGTGGTCCAGTGGCTAGGATTCAGCGCTCTCACCGCCACAGAGCGGGTTAGATTCCCGGTCATGGAAGTTAGGTTTCTGTGAATTTGCCCACAGGGATGAATAAATGATCTATATAGCTATCTAGTGGTGGGCGGTATACCAGTATGCACGGTTAACCGGTAGAAATTTGTCAACCGGTAGAGATTTTGGTCTATCGTCTTAATCGCAGTTGAGATCACATGACGTTGCACATTACATAACCACGCAATACACATTCACTTCTATGGGAAGCCAAACACATCTAAAGTGGGACGAAACCGTGGCACCCGATTGAGCCGGAACAAATATCCAGACCCGGTGGATCGCGCAGCGCGGACCAACTTGCGTAGTGCTGCTCGGATCACAAACCTGCGCAACGCTGATAGAAATAGCGACCATCAAATTACATTTTACCCCGCTGGGATGCGCACGTACAAACCAGGCATGGCAAGGCGGAAACAATATTAAACAGTCCTGACATTTTAAATAAAAACAGTGGGTCTGCGCAAATAAACCAGATCAACTCTGCGCTATTCAGATAGTCGCGCGGCGCTGTCCACTGGGCCGCGCAGATATTTGGTTCAATCGGGTGTAAAAACAATAAAAACGAGAGCACACATCAACTGTTTATTCTCCTTTATTCACAAAAACAAACTGAAACTCTAGATCAGGAAGTGCGCATGCACCTTTTGCCCTTCTATGGCAAGCCCCGAGGGGATAAAAACCTCACACACACATATGCACCTCACGAGTGCCTGTGCATCTAACATTAGCACAATATAACAAAATCAAATTAGGTCTGTTACACATCCAATCGAATATGGCCAAAGTAAAATATGCGGCAAACCTCAGCAATTCCCAGCTTAAATACAATTACATTATGTAAAACAGTTTCTTTGTGTTTGAATTTTTATTTATGCGTTTTCAGATACAAATTGCTATATTGTGATATATATCGTTATCGAGGTAGAAAATTGCTCCTACCGTGATAGAAGATTTTGGTTATATCGCCGACCCCTATATCTATCTATAGGGAGATAGATATTTTATTGATCCCAAAGGAAATTCCAGAATATTTGACAAATATTTACATTCATAATATTTATTTATTTATTGGAAATCTTGCTGAATAAAATCCCTTTATTTAACAGAAAAAAGTAACAATGTTATAATAAAGTCATCATCAAATTATCACAAATACACTAGAACAAGGTTTAGTAAAAGCCATACCAGGACAAATTGATGAATTAATTATGTAATATAATATGATAGATAGATAGAAAGATAGGTAGATAGAATACTTTATTGATCCTGAAGGAAAATCCAGAATATATTAATAAATACAGTATAAGAAGCATCTTAGCGCTATAATTTATTTATGTATGATTGTACTGCCCTATATTATACGGTGTATTTACATTTACCAAAATCTAATATAATTTGGATATGAAATAAATACAGTATTATCTTCAAATTTATACCTCATAATACCTTTAATTTTATTTATAAATAACTTTACGTAAATATAACTTAAAGCTATATACAGTAATCCCTTTAAGTTATAATAAATTCATTATTAAATTATCAGAAAATTCTGAAAGTCTATTATATTTAGGCAATGAAATAAAATGTAAATGAATGATAAAAAAGGCGGGTTCGACAGGACATTTTTAATTGGTAGTGCGATATTTTTCCAACGCGATGATTTGATGATGGTCAGTTATCCCGCCTATATGGGCGTGGTTAGGAGTTGGCGCATGTGCAGTAGCAGACGAGTCGACCCTCGACATTCGGGCTTGTGTTTAGCGACAGCAGGAGTAACGCTGTGTCCTGCAGGGCGGACTTTTAGGTGAGTGCGGATTATTGTTTAATTAATGATTACATATAAAGCATGTGTTTTTAGGAAAAGCGTGTTTGTGTGAAGCGGAAAAGCTGGTCCCATGTTACTGTTGTGGGATTTTCCGTGTTTAGTGTGAAAGAGCTGAGCTGCTAATAATAACGGGCGATTAATGCGGAATTATTACCTACAGATTGAATACACAGGTTATTCCTCTAATGTTAAAGTTATAGCGAATTATCTGCTGTTTATAACAGAGGATAGCGCATAAACAGTGATAGAGTAAATAAACAACGGCTTGCTAATAGCCTAGCAGGTCTGTTGCGTCATCCGCGTTAAGCCGGTTTGTTACAATGTTTTCTTCTGATCTGCTGTACGTAAACACCGTCTCCTTTGATGTGTTGCACATTTGTATCCTGCGTTATCAGACTGTTGTGTACGTTGATGCTGGGGTGTTTGGAGGTGAATGAAGGGGTTTGTGTATAGATGGCAGCTGCAGGCCTCCTATAGAAACAAGGGGCGATGTGTTTCACTGCTGTTTTTCTCATACACACACATGAACACACACACACACACACACACACACACCTCACTGTGCTGCGTGTTTGCATCATCCACATTAACAAGGCTGCATGAGCTAATGTAGTTTAAAAACAAGGTTAAGCACTTGGAGAGGTGACCAAACACGCCCCTTTTTTAAACATTTCATATGAAAGTGTTTTACATTAAAATTTATTGTATTGTCATTGTGCAAAGTAAATGTACAGAGCCAATGAAATGCAGTTAGGAGCTTACCAGAAGTGAATAAGTGACCTGTTTATACTAAATAATATTGTGGTAAATGAGGGTATGGGTCCATATGTACAGGGTGAGAGTGATTTATGTACAGAAGGTTCAGTAGGCACTAAATATGGTGTGTGTGTGTGCTATATTCCAGTGGAATATAGATATTTCAAGAGGATGACATGCTCCGAGAACATGATTTACATATGTACATATGAGTTCTATAGGATACTGTATATACAGAATAAATATGGGTGGAATAAACAGTAGTGCAATAATATATACATTACATATGCAAAAGATGCATAGTGAATGAAGCAGTGCACTATTTACAGATAGTGGCAGTGCAGTAGTGTATTTAACTCATGATCAACTTTTTCACACACAGTATGCTTTTATACTGTGTGTATACTGTATATATAATTGTGTGTGTGTGTATATTAGGGCTGCACGATATATTGAAAAAACATTGTTATCGCGATAATGGCATATGCGATAACCATATCGCAAAGAGTTGCGATAAATAATTTATGTGCCAAGCATTTGTGTTTCCAAATTTTTACTATGTTTATACCCGCTTATATCTATCTATATATGTGTGTATGAATCAAAATGGTCAGATAGTCCCTGGTGAGCAAGCCGTGGGCGACAGTGGCAAGGAAAAACTCCCTGAGATGGTAATAGGACGAAACCTTGAGAGGAACCAGACTCAACAGGGAACCCATCCTCATCTGGGTGAAACAGATAGCAGGAAATGATCTGCATTTATACAGTGTGTTAGGTAGTAGGCAGTTCAGCTATAATAATTGATGTTAAAATGGAGTCCAGGTAGTTATTGGAGACTTGGGTAGACTTGTAGAAAGTTCCAGTCCTGAACTATCGAATTGTCAAGTCCTCAGAAAAACATCTGCCAACACCAGTCGAGGCTAGAACCATCTTCTAGGTAGAGAGAATCATCCCCAGACACCAGACGCATCCCAAGAGACACACGGGGCATCCATGCTGTAACAAACTTTTACTATTATTATTACTATTATTAAAAACAGTAACTAGCCGTTAACAGAAATCAGGGTAGAGTAAGGACCACCAGATACAGCAATAAATTATATCAAAAGTGTATTTACATTCAATGTCGTGCTACATTACACCACTCACACGCATGCCACTCATACCACATTCACCCAGTCCATAGCTTTGCTGAGATTTCAGAGTCTCTTTTCTCTCAACACAAAGTTCATAATCAAATACGCAGAACTAGAGAGCGTCCCACTCCACGCCCGATGTCCTCAATGAGCGGCGTCCCTTTAATGGCGGCGTGGATGGTCACCAAGGAAGCGATTCCACGCACACTCAGCCGCTGGCGGGGTTTCCCCGGGGGAACAGCAGAGACAAACCTGCACCAACACCCAGGAGAAAACACACACCAAACATAAACAAAACAAAAAACCCTCCTGCATAGCCACAGCAGGAGGGATGCCATCAATGTACAGTAAGTACAGTCAGTATATATAAATTTGGTCTAATTGCCTCGGTGGGCTACAAACAAATACACAAACATATTTTAACCTTTAGTACTCACATGCGTAAAGGACAGGCATATCCCGCATTCGGGTTTACAAAATCTTTTAGTTATTAGCATTCAGCATTTAGCTTTAGCATCTAGCTATTTATCATAAGCTGTGTAATGACTGCTGTTACCTAGGCCCAGCCTCTCTTCCTCTTTTATTAAAATTGTGTAATTAGCGGCCCCAGCGCCCCCGCTGGCCGGGAGCGAGTAACTAGGCAACTGCCTGTTACAATGCGACGAGACCTCCAACCAGAAGCGGGGCACCAGGATGGATCAGACAGGTCCGGAGGGCAGAGGGAGTCTGGATCACTGGCAGCTCAGATATGAAAAGTGTAGCTCAACAGAGAGAGAGAGAGGTAGAATCTGAGCCAGGAGAGGGCTGTACCCTTAATTCCTACTACATTTTCTAATCTGTGAAGAAGAATAGCATGATCAATAGTGTCAAAAGCTGCACTGAGGTCGAGTAATACAAGCATAGTTACACAACCCTGATCAGAGGCCAATAGGAGGTCATTTACTACTTTAACGAGTGCTGTTTCTGTGCTGTGATGAGGCCTAAATCCTGACTGATACAGTTCATGTATGCCATTTCTATGTAGATATGAGCATAGCTGCTCCGCTACTATCTTTTCCAGAATCTTGGAGATAAAGGGGAGGTTTGATATTGGCCTGTAAATTGGACAGCTGACAGGGGTCGAGGTCAGGTTTCTTAATTATTGGTTTAATAACTGCTAATTTAAAAGATTTTGGAACATGACCAATGCTGAGTGAGGAATTAATTATTCTCAACAGCGGTTCTGTTATTACTGGTACTATCTGTTTAAGAAAATGTGTCGGTATAGGATCTAATATACAGGTTGATGAATTTGCAGAAGAGATGAGTGAAATTAGTTCATTCTCTTCAAGAGGAGTAAAGTATTCTAGGTTTGAATCTGACATGGCTAGGTTAACATCTGTATCAATTACATTGTTCGGTTTCAAAGCCTCAATTTTATGCCTGATATTTACAATTTTATTATTAAAAAAGTTCATGAAGTCCTCACTATTGCATGATGTTGTGGAGATTTCTGTAGTGGTCTTATTTCTGGTTAATTTGGCTACGGTATTAAATAAAAATCTAGGATTATTTTTATTTTCTTCTATAAGAGTGGAGAGATACGTTGATCTAGCTACACTAAGAGCTTTTCTATAGTTCAGGATGCTCTCTTTCCATGCTATTTGAAATACTAACAATTTAGTTTGACGCCATTTACGCTCTAATTTCCGAGCAGTCTGTTTTAAAGTGCGCGTGTGATCGTTATACCAGGGAGCGAGTTTCTTATCTCTAATAATTTTTCTTTTAGCTGGAGCTACATTATCTAAGGTACAACGAAATGTCGACTCTAAATATTCAGTCGCCTGATCGAGTTCTGTGGGGTCAGACGGTGGCCTAATCGAAGTTGGTAACTCTGGGAGATTACTGATAAAACTCTGTGTGGTAGTTGATGTGAATGTACGTTTAATACGGTAGCGCGGTGCTGTGCGTACATTATCACTGTGACACACTTGAATGGAGACAAGATAGTGATCTGAGATAATTTCAGACAGTGGAATTGTGAATACATTTCTTATAATTAATCCGAAAAATATTATTAAGTCTAAAGTGTGACCTGCTTTATGAGTGGGTCCTACTACACACTGATTTACTATTTATATTATGATTACAGGGATTAAAGTTCTCCGTCGTTACGACGAATTTCCGTCAATCACACTGTTCCGCCTGTCCTTAATGTTTAAAATTCACTTTTCATAATTTTAATGCTGTGTGTATATATAGGCTTACATGGGTGTTAAATTAAGGAAAGACAGTGTATTCAGCCTGCTGAGGAGGATGTGATCAAAGCCTGGAGTGGAGCGAATGCACGTTCCTCTCTCCACTCTAAGCGTTTTGTTATCACTCCGGTATGGATCCACTCCGGGTTTTGGTTTAGTTTTGAAGAACTACGTGTCAGGCTGAGGTATAACTATATTTAAGATAGCATGGACACACTTAATGCAGGAAGACTCCGATGTTTCGGAGATTGATAAAAGTGTAAAAACATAAATGGAGATGGGCTTGGCTTAGCGAAATTGGGGAGAATGCAAGCCTTTTAGTTCGTGGACTAAAAAAATCAAACATCCAGGTAGGTGTCTTTGCACAGTATGCCACAGGAAACTTCAATATGGCAATAATGGCAAAACAAAGTGCGAGTTCGCCATCAGTCAGCAGCTCGTCACAATGCTGCGGTTCGTGCTCTAACAGTACACATGCTCCCTGTCTGCTGCGACAAGAACCACAGCGGAGATTCACACATCTGTGGCCGACCGTGTGCGCGATGTAAAAGTGCGCATATGTTCTTTCATAGCGGAGCATGACCTGTCGCTCACAGTCTCACAACCACTAGTTAATTTAATGCAATCAGTTGTCAAAGACAAGAGTGCACTTTCAAGATTGTCTATAGGCTACGTTTACACTGCCAGGTAAATGTGACCCAATTCCGATTTTTTGCTCATATGTGACACATATCGGATATGTTCTGTGTCCGTGTAAACAGGAAAAAAACGCATGCATTCTGATATTTCGAGATCGGTTTCAGGCCTCCTTCATATGTGGAAATAAATCGGATATAAATCAGATATGTGCTGATGTGATTGTCGTGTAAACAGACAGATCGGATTTCCTGAGTCATTGTGTTCTGTACGTCATTAAAACTGCGACTTCTTCACGGTTTAATGACGTAATGTTATTCTCCTGTGGAAGCGTGTGTGGAATTACACCATCGCAGGTGACATGGAAGAGGTAAAGAACAACGCCCCCCCCCCCCCAACACACACACACGCCTTGTGTTAATGCTTATTTGGGCTAAATAACATTAAATCAGTATTTGATGAATAAAGCATATGTGCAGGCTGCAATTACGCCGTTTTTTTCTCCTCCTCCGTTTTAAAACCATGGTGCGCGAGCATATATAGCAGAGATAGCGTTAAGCATATTTCACCTTCTTCTTTCTTGGCCAGTGTGTAGCGCAAGAACCTCCCTTTAAGTATGCGCGATGTTTCAGATGGTATGGCGAGTGTAAACACGTGAATCGGATATGAGTCATAGTTAAAAGAACGTGTAAACAGACGGTCAAAAAATCAGATATAGGCAACAAATCGGAATTAAGCATCGAGACCTGCAGTGTAAACGTAGCCTATGCACATGCCTACTACTTGCACACATGGCATTGCTGCTTACTGGAAATCCGATTTGTCATCTAAGCTGAAAACGAAGATGCATAAAACATGCACTGAAAAAGCACTTTTGGAATTTAATGGTGGTACTATTACTTTTTTCTGTTAATTATTAAGAGTTTCACAAAACATTGTTTGGTGTTATAAGATAAATGAAAACATGCACTGAAAAGATATGTGGTAGATGGTTGATTATTTGTGAAGGTATCTTCTTCTTCTTCGTCTTTCGGCTGTTCCCTTTCAGGGGTCGCCACAGCGAATCATCTGCCTCCATCTAACCCTATCCTCTGCATCCTCTTCTCTCACACCAACTAACTTCATGTCCTCTCTCACTGCATCCATAAATCTCCTCTTTGGTCTTCCTCTAGACCTCCTGCCTGGCAGCTCCAACCTCAGCATCCTTCTACCAATATATTCACACTCTCTCCTCTGAACATGTCCAAACCACCTCAATCTGGCCTCTCTGACTTTATCTCCAAAACATCTAACATGGGTTGTCCCTCTGATGAACTCATTCTTGATCCTATCCATCCTTGTCACTCCCAAAGAGAACCTCAACATCTTCAGCTCTGCTACCTCTAGCTCTGCCTCCTGTCTTTTCTTCAGTGCCACTGTCTCTAAGCCGTAGAGCAGGGGTGTCAAACATACGGCCCGCGGGCCGAATACGGCCCACTAAGGTGTCCAGTACGGCCCGCGGGATGATTTGAACAATAATATTAAATATCAAATATTTTTTATTATCATTATAAGTAGTAGTAGTAGTATTAAATAAAGTCTATGTCCGGGTATTCGCTGCAATATTGTGTTTGGTTTTATTAATTTTTTTATTTTATCATTGATCATTTAACTGCTCTTCTCTTGCGCTTCTGCCGAAACCTCTAACACGCATGCGCATTCTAAATTGGCGCCTAAATATAATTTCTTCGGCTATTTGAAGATGTGTGGCAAGCACTCGCGATTTTAAAAAAATGTCCAAAAAAAGAAAAATTTATCTGGAAGGGCGGATGTTTCAGGAGAAATGGAAAGAGAAGTATTTCTTCTATGAGGTCAACGGCAAGCCGGTAAGTTTAATCCGCTCACAAGCCGTGGCTGTGCAAAAAGAATACAACATTAAACGGCACTATGACATACACGCAGAGAAATATGATAAATACACTGGACAGTTCCAAATGGAAAAAGTTAATGCTTTAGCATCCGCTTTAAAAAAAAATTTTTATTTGTTAAAGGAAAGTTCTCATTTGAAGTGTAGAGTTAATGTTCATATCCAAAGTGAATGATATATTTTTTTCATTTGCATTAACCATAAAGAATTTATTTTTGTATATGATTCTTTCTAAACTATTGAGTTGTTAAACAGGCAGTTTTTTTTAATTATGAAGTGTTTTTCTAGTTTGTAAATTATATTGTAGCCTATAGCTTCATATTTAATGTAACTGTCTGTACACAGAGTCTGCAGCATTTTTTATTTCTTATCTGACAAGTAATATTCATGTTCAAAGGAAAGGATTTTGCTTGCCATTACTTGGCATTGTTTTTCCCCCAAAAAGGAATGAGTGTTAATGAACAGTTTCTGAGGACTTGTTACATGCAGTTTTACAGAATATAGTGTATTTGTTGTAATTTGATGGACTATGATTAAAAAAACAAATTCGGCCCGCACATGGTCACATTTCTTCTCATCCGGCCCTCACCCTAAAATGAGTTTGACACCCCTGCCGTAGAGCATCGCTGGTCTCACCACTGTCCTGTACACCTTTCCTTTCACTCTCGCTGATACTCTTTAATAGCTTTTAAAATATGCAAACTGGCAATATTAAAGCGGTTTAATCTCCCCTAACGCTATTGGTCTCGACTATTTAAATAAAGTGTTTGTTAAAGGAATATGGCTTGGCCTGAAAAAAGTTCAGTCATTATATATAATGATGTATGTATGTGTATATATATATATATATATATATATATATATATATATATATATATATATATACACTGTCAACTTTCTTTTGGCTGGAATATGACAAGCTAATTAACACAATGTTCTGCTGGGTGTGTCGTGAGTTTCCCTCGATTTCTGACTTCACAGGCTCCTTTGTTAATGGGACCAGTAATTTTAGGAAAGAACCCATGAGAAATCTCTGCATCACAAGACATGAGGTGGTTCTCAGTCTGCAGCATCTTTCCCAGAACAAATACCAATTGCAAAAAATATACTAAAAAAAATAAACCAAGCACAACAAAGGCCTGATAAAGTTGTTTAGAACAGCGTACTATGTTGCAGAGAGTGAACTACCATTGGCAAAATTTAGCAGTCTTTGCAAACTTAAAAAAAGGTATTTATTCATCGTGACTTCGGTGGAAATTTCCGCTTCAGAATCGGCCACAACCTGATTCATGTTCTACACAGTTCTTACAAGTTCATAGAAATGTCTGTTCAATTAAAACCAAATATTTGAGTTGATTTAAATTTTTATAAAATTACAATTTGTGTTTTAACACTTTTTTGATTTTGTTTCCTTTACTATATTATACATTATAAATAATCTCTTTTTTTTTTTTTTTGGGGCTACTTAAATGTATTTTGGGCTGCCAACAACTGAAGAGTGCCTGCCCGAAGGGCTACCAGGAATTTAGAAATTTTGCAAGCCTTGAAGTGGTGCGTCAGTCTGCCTGGTTTCCATAACTGGCAGTGATTGCAGGTCTGACCCTACTGTGGAAGAATGAATTAGCCTGGGGGAAAAAAAATAATTCACCACAACCAGGAAGTAGGGCTGGGCAATATGGCAAAAAAGTAATCTTGATAATTATTGGCCCAAATTGAACGATAACGATATATATTTCGATATAAGCTGTTAATGCTGCCAGCTTTAAAAGAGAATCCCAACAATGACTGAAGCCACAAACATTAAAGGGTTCATTAAATTACATTTAAAATATAGTTTATTAACAAAAACAGATGACAGATTTGGCCTTAAAAATTAAGATACAAGGCAAAGATTTTTATTTTTTAACAAAACTTGTTTGTGATGATAAAAAGTATCTTGTGATAAATTACAATGTTTTGAGATTTTTAAACAATAATGAGAAACAACATTTAGACCACACACACTCGGGCTGTCTTTTTATCCCACAATTCAGAGTTAAATGAAGGCTATTTCACACGGACCCAATAAACTGACATAATGGCTTAAGCATGCAATGACAACAAACATGGAATGAATTATGCAGCTATCAATCTGGACCAGGACAATTTCACTTTTACTACATAGTTGGGTACCTGCTATTCAATTCAGTTTTATTTGTATAGCGCTTTTAACATTTGACATTGTCTCAAAACAGCTTTACACAATCAAAAGAATTATTTAAGTCTGTATGGAATGTGAATGTGTATGAATCAAAAATGTTCAGATAGTCCCTGGTGAGCAAGCCCGAGGGCAACAGTGGCAAGGAAAAACTCCCTGAGATGGTGATAGGAAGAAACCTTGAGAGGAACCAGACTCAACAGGGAACCCATCCTCATCTGGGTGAAACAGATAGCAGGAAATGATCTGCATTTATACAGTGTGTTAGGTGGCAGGCAGTTCAGCTATGTTAATTGATGTTAAAATGGAGTCCAGTAGTTATTGGAGACTCAGATAGACTTGTAGAAAGTTCAAGTCCTGAACTATCGAATTGTCAAGTCCTCAGAGAAACAGCTGACAACACCAGTCGAGGCCAGAGCCATCTTCTAAGTAGAGAGAATCATCCCCAGACACCAGACGCATCCCAAATAGACACACGGGGCATCCATGCGACGAGACCTCCAACCAGAAACGGGGCACCAGGATGGATCAGACAGGTCCGGACGGCAGAGGGAGTCTGGGTCACTGGCAGCTCAGGAATGACGTGTACCTCGACAGAGAGGGGGAGAGAGAGACAGAAAGAATGAAAGGGGGAGGCAGGGGGAGAGAGGAAAGAGAAAGAGGGGGAGAAAGAGAAGAGGAGGAGAGATGGCAGTTAGGTATGGTCATAGTCACCTAATGTATAATGTGAATGTATATTTACTGTAGAGTGCAAGCAGGGACTCCGGCAGGACTAACTATGACAGCATAACTAAAAGGGAGAGCCAGAAAGAAACACAAACATGAGGGGGAACTGAGATGTAAAGCAAACAATCACCTCACCGTCAACAAACCTGAGTGATCAATGAGACTGAGGAAGACAGCATCTAAACATACCAGTTCACCATAATACTCTACGTCCATGAGTCCCCCAGATCTGCTCCTTTACCTTATGGCAAATCTATTTATAAAAATGCTTGGCTAAATAAACAGGTTTTTAGCCTATACTTAAACACTGAGACTGTGTCTGAGTCCCGAACACTATTTGGAAGACTATTCCATAATTTTGGGGCTTTGTAAGAAAAAGCTCTGCCCCAGCTGTAGTTTTCATAATACGCGGTACTGACAAGCAGCCTGCATCCTTTGACCGAAGTAGGCGTGGCAGATCGTAAGACACTAGCAGTTCGCTCAGATACTGCGGCGCGAGACCATTTAATGCTTTATATGTCAAGAGTAGTATTTTAAAATCAATGCGAAATTTCACAGGGAGCCAATGTAGTGAAGATAGGATAGGGGTGATGTGCTCATATCTTCTGGTTCTAGTGAGGACTCTCGCTGCTGCATTCTGGACTAGCTGAAGCTTGTTTATTCACCTAACAGAACAACCAGGCAGTAAGGCATTACAATACTCCAACCTAGAAGTGATAAAAGCATGAACTAGTTTTTCTGCATCGTTTAGCGACATTATATTTCTTATCTTGGCAATATTTCTGAGGTGAAAGAATGCTATCCTGGTGATATTATCTACATTAGCTTCAAATGAAAGGCTGGAATCTATAATCACGCCGAGGTCTTTTACTGTTGCACTTGATGGAACAGAAAGGCCATCTAAAGTTACAGTGTGATCTAAAATCTTACTTCTAGTTGAATGCGGTCCTATGACTAGAACTTCTGTCTTATCCAGATTAAGCAGAAGGAAGTTAATTAGCATCCAATTTCTCATGTCCTGCACACATTGCTCAACTTTAGTAAGATGGTTTTTCTCGTCAGGTTTTGTTGAGACGTATAGCTGTGTGTCATCAGCATAACAATGAAAACTGATACCATGCTTACGGATTATGTTGCCCAGAGGTAGCATGTAAAGGGAAAAAAGCTGTGGGCCTAAAACTGAACCCTGCGGAACGCCAAACTCCACTAAAGAACATGCAGAATAATCACCATTTAAGTCTACATATATATATAACGATCGGTCAAATAGGATCAATTAATCAATATATTATTCTTGTTTTGAACACTTTCTCTGAGATAGACCTATTTTTGTTTAATCTGTGCTGTTTATTTTACAGTTTACATTTAGTCTGTTTTAATAAATGTGCTTGTGATGTCTCACACATTGGCTCTGACATTTTTTGCCAGCTTATTGTGGTTTTTTACAAAATATAGTGATATAGGATGTTGTATACCACCATTCAGCCTAAAAAAATGTTTTGTACATAATTCCCAGTTTAACAACAATTGACAAACATTTTCTAGTTTGACTTTCTATCTAAACCGCCTCCATGCTCACTCACTTAGAGAACCATTTTTTTTCTCAATGTGAGTTAATGAGCACATTTTTCTTCAGCCTTTAGGCATTTAGGCGTGTTTGTTTCTGGTCAGGTGTCATGACATGTCCTTGTTATGGTGTATATATATTTATATTGTAAGCTTTTAGACCGGAATCAGTCCTGCTCTTATGTTGGGGAGAACAGGGGAACAGAAAAATTTACATGAAATAATTAGATAAATGCCTAAATTTTGTCAGATATCATGTCAAAATATCATGGCATGAAATATTAGAATAATTTTAGATTTTATTAAATTCGTATAATTGTCAATGATCAATGGACTGCAGCTTAAAAAGTATTTTTTTCCCCCAAGACAGCACAAGTATGTACCACACCTTTCATCATTAGGGTTGGGTATCGTTTAGTTTTTTTCGATACCGGTGCCAAATCGATACTTTTAAAACGGTACCGGTGCCTGAGCCGATACTTTTAAGCCACAAAATTATAGTGGATGATTCAAGAATTTTTATTGAACAAAAAAATGTATGCTTAAAGTTGAACAATTATATTAAAAGTTTAAAGTATATATGAACATATAAGCTTCAAATTTTAGCAATTCTTTTGCAGAAATTTCACCATATTTGCCTTTTCTGGCAAAATACGACACCTTTCCTGACTTATTCCAGGCCTGCACAGGACATGTATAGCCTTCTTTGCAATGGTAAATGGGGTCACTGTTGTAGTCCTACTAGTACTAGCTGGAAAGCCATAATTATAAACAGAATCCATGTTACATTAGTATTTTACAAATCGTTTGACTATTTGTTAGCATGAATGGAAGATTTGCATTTTGCTATTATCATTACATTATCCTACTGCTATCCTGCGGAAAGTCTGCTGTCGTCATCATAATCGGTGACTCCTTTTTGCTACGGTTGGTGTGACTGGGCCTGGGGTCGTCCACACCGATAGCGCCAGCTGTTGTCCACAAGCTGTCAAACACGGTTCCTCCCTCAGCTTTTAACTTGATTCCGTCTGCCCTCGAATGTTTCATTAGATTTAACATGTTTCCCCCCCCCCCCCCCCCTTTTTTTTTTTGCTGCATTTGCTGCACGTCGCAGTGTCTGAATCCTTTCTTGTGAAATATAGCCACACTTTCGACTGTTCAGTTTTGGGCATTTTAACGAAAGTTGTTTAATTTAGCAAGCTAAGATAGCGGTAGACCGCCTGCTGCAGTCAGAGCGAGTGTAACGTTAGTTGCTGCATTCACGCGCATCTCGGATGGTCTCATTTCCGATGATTTGTGCTTTTAATTATTTTATTTAATATAATAAACTATTAATCTACAAAATATATGAATCTAGAGAACAAGTATTTCAATCGACAGTTCAGGCATTTAAGTGGCGCCGAAATGAGGCACCGAAATTCGCGTTCTTTTTCGGTCCGGTACATACCGGTTCTATAGGTACCAGTTCCGTATTGGCACCGGTTTTCGGTTCCCAACCCTATTCAGCTTATATTAAAGATTGGGAAAAAATACACTCAGTTATGAATCGTGATCCTTTTGATCATTGACATCAAAATCTATTTTATTTTATTTATTTATTTTTTTTGAGAGATGAAGTGGCTGATCGGCCTGTGAGCGGAATTGGTTGGTTTTCAGTTGTATTGGGCGTGACCGGTGATCGGCTAGTCAGCTTCAGATATATATAACAATTCTGTACTGAGCGCAGAAGCTTCAAGTGGAATTATTTGCTAAGTTTGTTAAAAACTAATAGCTCGTATCAGGAGGTTACTGCTGATACCCATCCCATTCACATATTTCACATAGTGTGTGTGTATATAGACACTACTGTTCAAAAGTTTTAGATCACTTTCTAACTCCATAATGGTTCCTGATGTTTATTTCTTTCTACATTGTAATGTTTTGCTGAAGGCGTCCAGAAACTGCATGAATCTCCTTTGAACAGTTGATATTGAGATGTTTCTGCTACTTCTGCTCTGTAAAGACTTCATAACGCCTCTAATCTGAGCTGCTGTTAATTGGTCGTTTTTCAGGCTGTTAACTCTAAATGAACTTCTCGTCTGCAGCAGAGGTAGGTTTTGGTCTCGTCCTCCTGGGACGGCCTTAATGAGTTTCATTATGGTGCTTAACGGATTTTGCAAATGCACTTGACACAATACTGTTCTTGCAAGAAATTAGAATTACAGAAAGGCCGACCTCTGTGTCTTACAATAACAACTAACTGGTGTTTTTCTTATGTAATTACCTAATTCCATATGTGTTATTTTATAGTTTTGAAATCCACAGTATTGTTGTAGAATGTAGAAAATAAATCACTAAACAAAAACAAATAAATTTGCAAGTGACCCCAAACTTTTGAACTGTTGTGTGTGTGTGTGTGTATAATTTATAACGCATACAGTACATGTATATATAATGTATTAAGTGACTACTAAAGACCTAGCTGTTTTTTCTTGGGACATGTTAATCCTCCAACCCCTGGCCAAAAAATACTATTAAACCAACAGTGTTTAACTGATTGTACTTCTAGTTAGTAACCTAGTGAAACCTTGAACCCAGTGTAAGGATATATTTAAATGATGTAAACTTCAAAGAACTTATGTAAATCACTCTGGCTAAGGGCATCTGCCAAATGCCTAAAGGTAATTTATGCAAAATGCGAGTTTATTTATTTAGAATTTTCATATTTTTAAAAATTTCGCATTTTATGGAAAACAAACACAAAAGGAGTCAGCATGACCTTTGTGTTTCTTTACCTACAAGGCGCAGTTCATTTGTTTACATATTTTTTTTTTTTTTTTCCAGGAAACGCTTGGAATTTTTTCAAGAATCTGTGACCAACTAACTGCTGCATCATCTGGATCAGTCTGAGTATTCTAAGGAGCATTTAACATTCCACGATCTGTTTCTGAGCTATGTCTGTGTCTGTTACCTTGCGGCTGGCCTGGCATGGCGGGTCCGGTGTGTGTCGCAGGATGGTTCTAAACAGAGTCCACCTTTTTCAGGATAAGTTTGTGCGATCGCTGCACAGCCCATCAGGCTCCCTTGCCAGCAATTCACGCTTTGACCCCGACAGCAGTGGACGCCCCACCACCTGGGACGCTTTCGGGATTTGGGACAATCGCATCGACGAACCGATAATGCTGCCTTCCAGCATCCGCTACGGCAAACCCATCCCCAAAGTCAGCCTGTCCAAGGTGGGCTGCGCCTCACAGATCGGCCAACGCAAAGAGAACGAGGACCGCTATCAAGTGTCGCAAATGACCGACAACATCCTTTACTTTGCTGTGTTCGACGGCCACGGCGGCGCTCAGGCTGCTGACTTTTGCCATAAGTACATGGAGCAGCATATTAAGTAAGTGACTTCAATTGAGACAGTGATTCTTTTTAATACAAAAGTGATCCCTGACTGGCAGTGAACAATTTATGAACTCAACTAATCACATTTAAATTTAGAGAGACCTTCATTGTTTGTAATAAAATTTAATTCTCCAGATGTATTTTTGTAGAAAAGCAATAATTTGACAATATATTATACAGAATATTACAGTAATAGTGATTTGTTCCTGTGTCCACCCTTATGTTGGTAAAAGAACTTTTAAAAGAAAAAATTAGCTTTCGGGACCTCACCAGTTCAAAGCCTATACACAGAAGCAAATGAACCACCTCTTCATATTAGACGCTTGAAATTAGCTCTTCAGTATGCAACAAAGTTAAAAACAAATCCACCTTATAATCCGACCTTCTTCCCACAATATTTGCATCTGTATGAGGCCAGACCAAACTACATCAAACCTTTCGGTATACGCGCCAGACCTCACATGGAAAACTTGGGCATAAATCTGGACATCCTAAGTCAGACACACTTTTGCCCAATACCTCCTTGGAGCTTGGAAAAGCTTAAAATAAATCTGGAACTGACTTATAATAAGAGCTGAAACTCATCCGTATATATTCCGTCAACAAGTCCTCGAAATAAAAAGCATTTTTCCCAACCATAAACCCATATACACGGACGGATCAAAAATGGACAACCACGTTTCTGCAGCAGCAATAACGGACCAACACCATTACGGAATCCGTATCCCAGACCAAAGTTCCACCTTTACAGCAGAAGCCCGGGCTCTGTTACTTGCTCTGGAACATATTGAAAAAGAAAGGGAACTAAACGCCTTAGTATTCACCGATTCAAAATCCTGTTTACAAGCCTTGGAATCTCTGAAAACAAATCACCCAATAATCACTGAAGTATTAATCAAGGCAAACCAACTACAGAAGAACCATCGCAATATTATCTTCTACTGGATTCCAGGACATAGTGGAATAATGGGAAATGAACAAGCTGACATGGCAGCAAGACAAGCTCTTAAAGAAACTATTAGTGTATGCCAAATCCCACCCTCTGACCTTAAACCACTGATAAATCAATATATATCCAATAAAAGGCAAGCAGAATGGGAACAATACAAAAACGATAAATTATTCTAAATAAACCCAGTGGAAGGAAAAAGAAGTTATCACTCATTTGAATCAAGACACGACCAGGTAGTATATACAAGGTGCCGTATAGGCCTTACAAACATTACCCATGCTTATTTATTGAAGGATGAAGAAGCCCCAAAATGAACGACCCTAACCATAAAACACATACTTTTGGACTGCCCAAGTTTTACAACCATAAGGAAACTATTTCTACCGGAACAAGATTTAAAAAACATATTCTGCAAGGCAAAACCAGAAAAACTCTTACAATTTCTGTCTAAAGTACACGTAAAGAACCAAATGTAAAACCCTGTTCTTCTGACCAAGACCATGCTCTTATGTGATGTATTATTATTATTATTATTATTATATCCTTTTAACTTTCTCACTACGCTCTTAATCACTTAAATTTTTATTACATAATAAATCGGCTTAGTATTTGATGTGAATCATGCCATGAAATAGCCTGAGAAGCTGATATGGCAATAAACCCAAATACAAACAAACAAACAAAAGAAAAAATCTGTGATTCTTCTTTTAACAGCAGTTTGCCAGTGATTAATAAGAAACCAGAGATCGTTCTGACCTAAAAGACTTTTGAGAGACTTTTTAATAAGAGCTGAGACTGGAGACTCCTTCCTTTTAATGTTTAAATAAATATCTCCTCAGAGAAAACTTCACCTTATGTGCGAGGTTTGATATCTGATGTATTTCAGTTATTATAAGTTTTTTTTTCTTTATGTTTTTATTTGAGTCTGAGAAGTTCAGTATAATTACGCAGTATCACAGGAGTGAGAGAGCGCACTTGTACTGAATAATAGCCCGAATGCCAAAGGAATCACAGCCCAGCAAATACAGCACAACCTCGAGTTCAATATTGCTTCTATAAACACCATTTATTATAATAAATAAAATGATGTCTTTTATTTATTTAACCAGTTATTGAGCTCCACCATCACACTTTCTTCCAGAACTAATGGAAGGCAGAACTAACTGCACCTGGTGGAGCTACCAACCGAGAGTTAGTGTAATGAACAATCGTGAAAGTTTAAATTCTTGCCAGTTCTTTGTAGCCAAAAGGTGAGTAGCATAAACCATGGAGGTGGTGGACAGCCGTATACATAGAATAGAATTAAATGGAAAGCTAGTGTGCTATATAAGATGTACAATCTCTTGTTCCACACACCAAGTGTAGTGCCCTTGATTTGGGGTAGAGAAGGATTCGGGATTCAGCTTTGTGTCAGGAGCTAGTTAGCTTTGTAGCTTGGCTTAGGCATTAACAAAACAACATTTTAATATGATATAACGTTATTTTTTTAGAGGTGTGTCCTTACTGAAAGTGGTTCTGTGACTGGTTGTGAATGTGGGTTTTGTCAGGCAGCTGCTCTCTCCTCAGTACTGCCTGGACCATGGCAGAATGCAAACAGAATTCATTGACTTGGAAGTTTTAAATTTCAATATTTTATTCAGAATAGATATAGATAACATATCAGATGTTGAAAGTGAGACATTTTGAAATGTCATGCCAAATATTGACTCATTTTGGATTTCATGAGACCTTCACATTCCAAAAATGTTGGGACAGGTAGCAATAAGAGGCCGAAAAAGTTAAATGTACATATAAGAATCAGCTGGAAGACCAATTTGCAACATATTGGGTCAATTGGCAACATGATTAGGTATAAAGAGCCTCTCAGAGTGGCAGCGTCTCTCAGAAGTCAAGATGGGGAGAGGATCACCAATTCCCCCAATGCTGCGGCGAAAAATATTGGCGCAATATCAGAGAGGAGATTCTCAGAAAATAATTGCCAGGAGGTTGACGTTATCATCTGCAGTGCATATCATCCAAAGATTCAGAGAATCTGGAACAATCTCTGTGCGTAAGGATCAAGGCCAGAAGACCATATTGGATGCCCGTGATCTTCGGGCCTTTAGATGGCACTGCATTACATACAGGAGTGCCACTGTAATGGAAATCACAACATGGGCTCATGAATACTTCCAGAAAACATTGTCGGTGAACACAATCCATTCGCCGTTGCTGCTTAAAACTTTATTGGTCAAAAAAGAAGCCATATCTAAACATGATCCAGAAGCGCAGGAATTTTCTCTGGGCCAAGGCTCATTTAAAATGGACTGTGTAAAACTGTTCTGTGGTCAGACGAATCAAAATTTGAAGTTCTTTTTTGGTAAACTGGGATGACATGTCATCCGGACTAAAGAGGACAAGGACAACCCAATTTATACGTGCTCAGTTCAGAAGCCTGCATCTCTGATGGTATGGTGTTGCATGAGTGTGTGTGTGGCATGGGCAGCTTACACATCTGGAAAGGCACCATCAATGCTGAAAGGTATATCCAAGTTCTAGCACAACATATGCTTCCATGTAGACGTCATCTCTTTCAGGGAAGACCTTGCATTTTCCAACATGACAATGCCAGACCACATACTGCATCAATTACAACATCATTATTAGATCAGTATTTCTTTAGTCATTTAACCAGCATAACGTTTCCCCATCACACATCTGATGGGGCATTAACTCATAGGAGTCTGAGGGTGTTTTGGACCCCTGAAGAGATTCTGACATTTGTGTATTTTTCGGTTACTTATAAACATATAAATGTCTAAAGTCTGATAACATTTTATTCAGCACAAACTGGGCTACAATAATATATGAGCAGCATATGTGTACACGTTTGTATATTGGAGAAAAAAACAGTTATGCGTGATTTTTGAAAACAACAAAAAAAATAAGTCACTGAAATAAGACCACAAAACACTTTCATGACATTTGTGTACAAGACTTTTGTGACCTGGATCTTGTAGTGTAGAGGTTTTACTTCAAAATGATGTGACAATCATCTCGCTCACTCATTTACAGAAAACAATACATTCATTTAAATTTTCTAAGCCACTTTTTGTTTAGAAAGGCCGTATGCGAGGACGTGTGAATGATCATGAATAATGCTGATATTCATACCAGAGAAGACCCGCATAATGAGCTGTATAATTACCCCTTTCAGTCAGGTATGGGACTGAGGAAATGCTACAAGAAAATAATTTGAGGACAGAAACATATTTCTTTGTTTGTGGTTTATTTAGAATTCCAGAAATCCCAGGAACAGTTAAAAATAAATGCAAAAATAAAAAAGTGCAAACAACATTCAGGGTAAAACAGTGCAAGATAAAAAAAAAAACATACATGCAGGGTAAGCATTGGTGGCAACAATGTCCAAGAAGTGTAGAAAAATCTTTCTGTACCACTTCATTCTTTTGTGCTGTGCAGTGTAGTACTGCATTAGCTGATCAGAGAGATCAACGTCCCTCATGTGCTGGTTGTACACAGTACACATGGCAAGGTGCAGGACATGTAAATGTCTTTGTAGTCCATGTACCTTTTAATCTCATCCTCATCTTCTACTGTATAAGCAGAACGGATGAAAGATACTTCTCGTGTGTCCATCCACTTCACAAATACAAGAGGTCCATCTGAACAGTGCTTGTGTGTCCCAATGTGAGGTGCTGGTGAAGGCAGGGGTGATGCAGACACATTCCTAAAAACAAATAAAAAAAAATGTTAGCCTATACTGTTCAGAGTAAATGGATGTGCAATTAATAGGTATGGACACAATATATACAGAGAGGCCCAAAAAATGTACTCACACTTCAACATGATAAATATACACCTGTCTTCTGTAGGTCACATGACAGCATCAATGATGGTGATACAACTAACATTTTTTAGAGGAAAGATAATACTACACACTGCTGCCATAATTCAATTTGAGTTAAAAAAAAAAAAGCCATAGATAACAATTGTGAAAATGTGTATATATTTTTGTGCCCCTCTGTGTCTGTTGATGGACCATAGACCATGTAGTGCATGTCAAACATTTACACCTAAGACATTAGCAAACACCATCCACTGGACATGCTTTACACACATATTTAACACATTCTGAACACTTACACCTAAGCAGGTATTTGTAAATACAAGCTAAACAAAAGGCATTATATACATTTACACCACAGAAATATTCATAAACATCTCTTAGCTACATAAGGCAGTATTTTAGCCAACTGGAGCTAGCTTGTTTGTGCTAAATAACATTACCGATAGCAGTGTTAAAAGCTAATAAAAACAAATCCAAATATATACAAGTATATTAGCAACCATGATCTAAAGCTAACCAAAACGAGGTGAAATACATTAGAACATTTACAAACATCTGTAAACTCCATAAAGCATTAGCTTAGCCACCGGAAAATAACATGTTTGTGCTAAGCTACATAAGGCAGCATATTAGCATGATTTACCTAACTATGTAAATGTCATTGTTTACTCGGCTGTGTAGCGCGCGCCATCTTCCAAACGTGCAGAAAAACTCACTGAATCTGTGTGTAAACTCTGTGTGTTCATGTCTGTCTGTGTGTGTGTTTTCGTGCCATTGCCCGGGGGGCGTGGCCTTGTATGTAGAGTACCCTGTGACAGTTTTTTCTGTGTGAATGGCGTGTGGGCGTGTCCTGCCTCGGGTCATTAGCAGATAATGAAGTGCGACAGAATTTCTGTGCCTCTCCTTGATTTCATACGGATTACATAAACTGAAAATATTTGTTTTCACTGTGACTTGCATCATTTAAAAGTAGACCCTTTAAGCTTTCTATAGATATATTTCTCATGTCTGTGAGTGCAGTATTCGCAGAGTTTCAGTTAATTTTAGTGACGTGTTTCAAAAAGATTTTCGCGGAGACCGAGACGGCTGAAAGCGCACACTGTATATATTTTTTATTTTACAAAAGCACAATGTTTTGTGGATATTGTGAGTATACATAAATAAAACTATACCCTTTACAGATTCAAACGATGTACTACACTTATGTGTATGATCAAACATGACGGAGCATTTTAAACTCTTTTCACGGTTCCCAGAAAAAAAATGCACGTGTGCCCGCCGGCCGGTCCGCCGACTCCTAAGGGTTAATCATTTATCACAATTGTGTTAGTGCCTGTTATCGCAGGACAGGAATCACCTAGATTCAAGATTCAAAGAACTTTATTAATCCCAAAGGGAAATTGCTTATGCTCAGTTACAGGTGCTCACAGTTGTTAACTAAGGAAAGGTAATAAATAATAATAATAATAATAATTATATATATATATATATATATATATAAAAAAAAAAAAAGTTCCTAAAACATTAAGTACCAACAAAATATGACCTGTAAGTATTGCACAGTAATCTAGTATGTATGTAAGATTGTATTATTATATGCAATCTTGTATTACATATTATATTCTAAGGTAGTATTGCAGTTATCATATTATTAATATGGGTAAGTATTTATATCCTGTTGTATATCAGTCAGTGAAAAAATCCACATACATGTGTGTATGAGTTACAGAGAAGAGTTGTAAACTTTTATGGCCGTATGGAGGGTACCTACAGTGTACTACTGTATTTTTCATTGCTTATATTTTTTGCCCTAGTTTCATTTGGTTTTACGCGATTTCATGTGTTATTTGTGTGTGTGTGAGAGAGAGAGTGTGCGTGCGAGAGAGGGCTTATATTGTTATTTGTCCAAGGTTACTAAAGTCAGCCCGTGGCTGTTCAGGATTGAGTTTATGGGGCTTCTTAGGCTTTTGTTAATTTTACATCTGACATGAAAACAATATGGCTTATTAAATTCAATTCAATTCAGTTAAATTTTATTTATATAGCGCTTTTAACAATGATCATTGTCTCAAAGCAGCTTCACAAAAATTTAAGAAATTTAACAAAAAAAAATATAATAATAATAATTAAAAAATAAATTAATTAATTAATACAAAATAATAAATAAATAAAATAAAAATAATAATAATTATAGAAAAGAAAATAATTGGAAGTGTGGATGTGTGAGAAAAATGTGCAGATAATGATAATTAGACGAATTAATGAAATGTCTCTAATGAGCAACCAGTGACGGCGACGGTGGCAAGGAAAAACTCCGAGATGGCATTAGGAAGAAACCTTGAGAGGAACCAGACTCAACAGGGAACCCATCCTCATTTGGGTGATAACAGATAGAAATGATATAACATCTTGTGTGTTGTGCAGGTGAAAATTCAATATGACAGAAATTATTTAAATTGACATGAAGACCAGTTCAGCATAGGGACGAGTCAGTAGGTGCAGAGGGCAGATGAGGTCTGGATCACTGGAAGCACAGGAGCAGCATGTGTAGCTCCAACCATCATAAAGCTGAATCCAGCTGGAGCTGGTCCTTCTCTGGATGCCTCAGGAACCTCGCAGGGTCGGCCTTTGTCTACTGAAGCTGGCAAAATCTCCAGATGCCTCGGGATGGGTAGAGAAATACAGAACAGATGGGGAGAATTAGCGTAGTTGCCATTCGGTATAGGTGTACTGGAGTATGAGTACTGGGATGAGTTATGTGTATGCCAGATTAAAAAGATGCGTCTTGAGTCTACTTTTGAACTGAGAAACCATGTCTGCTCCCCGAACACTGTCTGGAAGGCTATTCCAAAGCGTTGGAGCTAAATATGAAAATGCCCTACCCCCTTTTGTAGATTTTGAAATTCTGGGAACTACCAGAAGTCCAGAGTTTTGTGATCTTAAGGCGCGTGGTGGATTGTAGCGTATCAGAAGACTGGTTAGGTATGTGGGAGCTAAACCATTTAAGGCCTTGTATGTAAGTAATACTATTTTGTAATTTATTCTAAGCTGAATGGTTAAAGATGCCCTGTTTTATTGGACATGGCTGTTCTGTAATGTTCAGCAAAATAAACACTGTCTGCGGTTTGAATATACTGTGAACGTCTTAAAGTCATGATGTAATAGAGACACTTCAGATCCTTCTGCACTAATGTTATCATGGTGCAAATAATTAACATATTGATGTATTTCACTAGAGGACAAAATAGACCATGTGTCTGTTTAGTATTTCTTTTGAACAGCTGTGTTCATAGGTTTAATCAGGTATTTACAAGACAATGTTGATGGACTACGGTTAAAGTGCCACAGGTGTGTGTGTGTGCTCCTGCATTCGTCAGGTTTGTCCTTAACACAAACACATTTGCGCGCAGGCAGGACGAAATAACCCGTCTTAGCACCATCTAACAGTCAGTAGTGGGCGGACTTAAATATATGGCACTTAAGCACAAAATAGCACAGACGCAAATGACCAAGTGTTTAATTGTTGTTGTCGTTTTCACAAACATGATTTCCCCAACTTGCCGTTTATAAAGATTCAGAGGGACTGAATTAAAGAGTGCACCCCTAGGAACCTAAAACACACATACACACCGAAGAGTGTGCGCATTCACACCTCAGACCGTCTTTTGTCTTGTAAATGAGTATCCGCATTCATCTTCCAATCCCCCAGTGCACACACTCTTTGTTTGTACTGTAAACTGTAGCTATGTTTGTTAGGGCACTTGTTTATACACAGTACTTTAATGAATGGAACACTTACTTCCTGGTTTGTTTTGTTATAAATATAGCTTATTACCTTATGCAGCAAAATAAACAATGTAATCATTGTGTAAATTAACATATTGATCTCTTTTAATTAAGACCATGTGCTTAAATAGACCATGCGCTTGTGTTTATAAACAGCTGTGTTCATAATCAACACATGATAGTGATTAATTGTTTTAATCAACGATTTACAAGACAACAGTTAAAGTGCCACATGTAGGCATTTGTGGATGGAGAGGTGTGTGTGTGTGTGTGTGTGTGTGTGTGTGTGTGTGTGTGTGTGTGTGTGTGGCCGTGCTCCTGCATTTCTCAGTTGGCTTTAACACAAACAAATTTGTGCACAGTCTAAGCAGTTCTATGTTCAGAATATTGACCTGACCAAACATCATTCTAAAGCTGTTGGACTCTGACGTCATCCCTCCTACAGCTCCCTCAAACAGCTTGTTCAGGCTCCTCCAGTGGGTCCAAAAGGCCAGGAGTCACCGTCTGACCCCCCAATCCTCCACAGCGGAGCTCTGCTTAAAAACAACAAGAGATTTTAGTGAAGACAAAGATAAATAAACTTCACAGAATATCTAATTGTGATTAAAATAAAATATATTAATAAACCTACACCACAGAGTGTGTAAAATACCAATTTTGGGAATTCTGGAATGTAAATAAACTGCCTGTGCTAATGTTAACCAGTGAACTTTGTTAGCGTTAGCCACGTCTGTCTGTATTATCGTCTGCATTAAATTACTTAAGAATTTACTGAATGCGCTTTTCATACAAATATGTTAACTGATATAACACTCGTATATGAGCATTAGTTCATCTCTGAAGCCAAACTATAACTTGCGGAGTACTGAAATTGGAACAGACCAAAGAAAATTGTACTGAATAGTAATAAAAAAAAGAGAGAAGTGATCAGGATTGTTCTTGTAAACATGTTTTTTAACAATTACCTGAACCTTTTAATATTACTTATTTATTTTCATTTCTTGGTTAGAGTTTCCCCATTTTAACTCTTCACTAAGGTTCTTTAAACAAATTGTAAAATATCTGAAATTAGGGAACTTTGCATTGGCAAGATTTCAGTTTGTGAAACATGTTTAGATCTTGTTTTTATTGTAATAAAAGGCAATATCAGCAGTATTTATTAAAACGAGTCTGCAGGACCCCTTTCCTATGTTTAGATTCAGAAAGAAAATACATTCACCTGAATTTACTTGTTTATAAAATAAACTGGTCTGTCAGGTTTTTTTTTTTTTTTTTTTTTAATAAAGTAATTATCCAAGTAATCATTTTTAGTTTAAAATGTCTGCTGGTTTCTTACATGACACGGGGATCTAGTCAGTCTGGAGTACTGTTGTGTCGATGTCTACTCATTAAACTGTTTAATGGACTTGTTTACAGACAGCTGGTGGCAAAAGAGGACAACCTAGAGGTCGTCCTGACAAACACCTTCCTAAACATGGACAAGGAGTTAGAGAAGCACCTTCACGTCAGTGCAGATGGTAGGTAACCTCACTGCTATTTAGTCTTAAGGATTTCAGAGACAGAGTAATTAGTTAACCAGATAACCGGGTTAGGTCTCGGCTTAATACTATGCTATAAATATGCATCTTGCTGTACCGTGGTGATTTATTTTCTACGTTTGCACTCGTGTCTATAAACAATTGGACAAAAATTCATTTAAATTTTACAGTAGGTCTACCACAGTAGGATGTAAAAATAAATAATTAAATTAAAGTGCATCTTTATCCAAACTGGGTCAATAGTGTAGGAAGTACAGCACCTTTTTACACACTATGCCCTTTTTAACAGCTGTAAATTGGACAAATAAGTTTTTTTTAGCTTTTTCAAAAATATTGGTGTGTAATTTCTCTATTATTCATCTTTTAAGCAAATACGAGGTCTTGGGTTTATTTTTAAGTCTGGTATTTGCATGTGAAGACAATCGTTGGCCAGATCGAGAGTATAACACAGGTTCTAAATGAAGCTCAATAACAGGACAAACAGGCGTGTTTAATTAAACACTTATAAAGTTGCATGTACAGTTCTGGAACAATGTTCTGTGGATACATGAGATAAGGACAGACAGATAAACCAGAATATTGGAAAAAGTGGTAAAATGGAGAAAGGAAAGAAGTGCACATGATCCAAAGGAAACAGCCCAGTATGACATTCAACTCAAACTTTAAAAAAATGGAAACGGAGAAGATGCCTCCAGGTGGACCAATCGCAGGTGGTCGGCTCACAGGATTGTAACTAAGAATCTGTGTGTTCATAAGAAATTTAGTTGTTAGTGAGACTTATCAGAAAAAAGGCTTCAGTTTGAGAGCTAGGAAGCATAAAGATGGGACTTTGGAGCAATGAAAAAAGGTCATCTGATCTGATGAGTCCAGACATAGCTTCTTCCAGAGTCATGGGCGTGTCGGGGTAAGAAGGAAAGCGCCAGAAGCGATGCACCCATCATGCATAGAGTCCACTGTACAAGCCTCTGGAGACAGTGTTATGATCTGGGGTTGCTTCAGTTGGTCAGGTCTAGACTCAGCAATGTTATGGGGCAATAAAATGAAGTCAGCTGACCACCTGAACGTACTGAATCACCAGGTTATCACATCTATGGCGTTTTTCTTCCCTGATGGAACGGCCATATATACTAATATAATCATACCAGGATTATTATCAGGCTCAAACTGTGAAAGAGTGGTTCAGGGGGCATGAAACATCATTTTCACACAGGGATTGGCACCACAGAGTCCAGACCTTAACTCCATTGAGAATCTTTGGGATGTGCTGGAGAAGACTTTACGCAGTTGTTTGACTCTCCCATCACCAATACAAGATCTTCGAGAGAAATTAATGCAACTCTGGAATAAAAGAAATGTTGCATCATGCATAAGCTTATTGAAACAGTGCAACAGTCGTAATGTAAAAAAAAAAAAAAAGGGTGGTCCAACAAATGATTAGTGTGTATAACTTTTTTTTTTTTTTTTGACAGGTCTGTTAAAACTTTTCTGTTAAACACTAAACCACTTTGTTCACTTTTAAGAGAGATGTCATTTATAGTTATTCTATCCCATTGCTTTTGGTCCCATAAAAAGAAAGACAACATGGACAACAAAAGTGCTGTACTTCTTAAACTATTCTCCCAATTTGGATGTTAATACTCTCAATGCTGAAAATCTGCAAGCAATGAAGAATAATTATTAAGACAACATGTTGCATGTTTTGATTTTGATATGCATGAAATAAACATAAATAATATATCGAAGTACAAAACAAGTAAACAAAGTAACAAGTAGACAAAACGGTTATTTTGTCCTAGCTTCTATTTCTTTTTTTTTACAGTTAACACAAAAGCCACGCTATCAGTGTTACAAAAAAAGCTGTATCTGGTAGCCTGAGCAAAACGTAAAATAGAACAGCTTTACTACTGACACTAGAGACTCCTTTCATAAAAGCTAAATAAAAATTTGTATAGCAGACTCAAAAGTTCAACAATGTTATGGTGTAGGACATACATTCGAGTTATCTCATTTGTTTAACTCATTAAGTACTCTGACTTGTAAAGTACATGCAGTCACTTTTATTACTGGTACTGAATAGACTTGCACAGGCCCCCAATACGACGCGTTAGGTATAATTAACCCTCACCATGTCACTCTGTTACTGTGGCCCGATCATGGCCTTGGTGCCTGCAATGTACAACCTTGCCCTTTGTGTGTGTGTGCGTGTTATGACAGCTGCGGACCCAGCTAAGAACCCATAAGAGCGGCAGCTCTGCGCTACCTTTTTGGAAGCCGAGGAGCTAGATTGGTCCAGCGGGTCCTTGCGTGGGCTTCTGGAAGGTTCCTCAACTTTCTCTCCCTTTCTTTCTGATTCTCTTTTCCTTAAAGTTTCTCTATCTACTTCCTGTTTGTCCATTATTAAAAAAAATCCTTGAATGTTGATGAACTTTTTATTCAGGGTTTGTTGTCTTTTTTTGACACAGCGAATACTGACGGAAACCGATGTTATTAGATATACACCTAGCCTATACGATAGCAATGGAAAGTCTACACGACCCTCTTAAGTTTTTGCAATGTAAAACATGAAACCAAGAAAAATAATGGTGGCACTGTGAACTCGGACACCGCTCCAGGGTCCGGGTTCGATTGCTTAATTTCAGTCTGTTTGCGTGTTCTCCCTGTGATGGTGAGGTTCCCCCAGAAACTCTGGTTTGAGACTACACTATGACAATGAAACAATTTTAATCTCAGTTTACCTCTTGAAGCGTTAACTTTTGATCAAACCCACCCATTGTAAGTGATCAAAAATATTGGAACATTTGTGGCCTAGTGAATATCTCTAAATATCTGCTCTTGGATCGTCCACTTTGTTGAATCTGCAAAGAAACAAAAAAGGATAGTCCAACATGAAGACCAGAAAGCTGTCTGTAGGAGAAAAGCTAGCTGTTTTGAAGTTGGGGGAATAAAAAGTAACTGATTTACTGGTATTAATGAAGCGTTGAGCATAAAGCGTCCAGTACATCAATTTGGAATGTCCCGGATGGGAAGAAAAAAAAGACAACAGTTGACGAAAGAAAATGTAAACTGTCAATTAAACCAAGAAAATCTCCACAAGCATTGTCTGTTAATCTACAGAGAAATGCATCCAGTTTAATTCCGAGGACCTTCATCATGCAGCAAGACAAGGAGTCAAAACACACTCCAAACACGTCAACAGACTTTATTGGATGTAAATATGGAAGATTTTAGGATGAGACCGAAGAGAACCATCAACAAAACAAAAACTGCAAGTGAAAGCATCTGCACACCAGAAGTTGTATCATGCAGTCATGGCAACCACATATTAAGTTTATGTATTAGCACATTATTTAGACTTTGTTCCAATACTTTTTCTCACCTCAAATTTGGGTGGTCTGCAGCCGAAGGTGCAATGATCGAAGTTGTGTGTGTACCACATTCTCTGGCTTATGTAGACACTCCAGCCATTGGCCTATGTAGACAATTCAGCCATTGCTAGATTAGTGATCTATACCCCTTAACAACAGATACAGAAAAACAAGCCTGTGTTTCTTCTGAAATTAAGATTTGAATATATTTTTAACATTTGAAAATGAATATGTTAAAAACTACCCTTCTTCAAAGTGTATTATCCTGAGAGCATCAGGTTATAGATCACATTATACAATATTATTTTAAACTTGTAATATTCTATAGGCCAATCATTGTTTTAAGTAGAGAACAGGAAGTTATTTTTTTTCTTTTAATAGTGCATTTTTACTTTAGCTGTACATGTTTTTGTTGCATTAGAATTTTTCACTCTTTCCCTCAGTCCCCTGTCCCTCTGCAGTGCAGCATGTTGTACTTGCATTCTTGTTCTTTTCTTTCTCTCGTATCCATTTGCCCTATAAAAAAAACACTGTTTGCCCTGCATGTTTAATGTTTGTTTTTTTTTGTCCTCCATCCTCTCTTTGGAAGTTTCCTTGAACACTTCCTCCTGTGCTATTTTATGGAGTTCATCAAGGCTGTGTGTGAGAGAGAGTGTAAAGCCTGTGTAACTGCAGCAGTGTGATGTGTTTGTGTGTCTACCCTACAGTAGCACTCAGTGAGTGCATGACTTTTACATCATGCAATGTTTAGTGAAACGTTATTTTGTGCCTCACCCTCTTGGATTTAACCCTGGGGCTCTCTTTTTGGTGCTTTACAGCCTCTGTAGTAGCCACAGGCACCACAGCCACAGTGGCACTGCTGAGAGACGGCATCGAACTGGTGGTGGCCAGCGTGGGCGACAGTCGTGCCATGCTCTGCCGGAAGGGCAAAGCACTTAAACTCACTCTGGACCACACACCGGAGAGGAAGGATGAGAAAGAAAGGTGAGGGATGATGTTGCTCTTATGTAATAATTCTTAATTATTATTTTAATTTTAATAGTACATGCAGTGCGGCTACTTATGTAACACAATCTGCTTTTTCCCCACTTAAAACTTGTATCTAAGATCTGTACAGCCTGTAAATATAATAGTGGCATGTAGACAAATTATCCTGAATCTATTTAACCTACTACAAAACACACAACAGTTTTCCTGCTATAACCTGTTATTCTGTTTGTATTAGGGGTGTTGCAGAATAAATTTTATTATGTTGCTCAGCATGGTCTATGGCGTCACACATCCAGGGTTGAGGGTTCGTGTCCTGCCTCGGGCCTGTGTGTGTGGAGTTTGAATGTTCTCTCCGTACTTATGGGGTTTCCTCCAGACACTCTGATTACCTTTGCATTTCCAAAATTTCCCATAGTGTCCGAGAGCTTGTGTGCCCTACAATGACTTGGCCCCTCGTCCAGGGTGTACCCTGCCTAGAGCCGTTCCAGGCTTCCTTCAACCCTCTGTATCAGGGGGTAGCTCAGTGGTTAAGGCATTGGACTACGGTTCGGAAGATCCCAGGTTCAAACCCCACAACCACCAAGTTGCCACTGTTGGGCCCTTGAGCAAGGCCCTTAACCCTCAACTGCTCAGATGTGTAATGAGAGAAAAAAAAAAAGTAAGTCGCTCTGGATAAGAGCGTCTGCCAAATGCCTAAATGTAAATGTATCAGGCATCACTACATGGTTGACAGCAGTCCAGATCCGGGCTGAGTGACCATTCTACCTGGCCCCTGATGCTTTAATGATAAATGAGAATAATTAATATATTCATAATCTAGAGCTTTTTCCCCTTAAGGTGGGTGTGGCTATACACGCCTCTGAACACGACCAATCGAAACAAAAGATGGATGAATGGATAGATGGATAGATATGGAAACAAAAGCATGACACAGCGGGGCTTACTCCAAGAAAAGGAAAGAAGACTATGAAAACTAAACCGTTGAAGACAATTTTCTCCCCAATTTAGTTGTGTCCAATTCCTCCCCGTCGCTAGGGGGGCTCCCACATTAAGGCTACCACTACCACTCATTCAGGAGGGTGAAGACTATCAGGTGTTTCCTCTGAACCGCGTGACGTCAGCCGACCGCATCTTTTCGAACTGCTTGCTCACGCGTCCGCGAGGTCACAGACGCCCCTGATTGGCTGTAGAGCCGTGATTAATGTGGGAGTGCAAGTACCTCTCATCCCTCCCCCACTGAGAGAGCATGGCCAATCAGCTCTCTCTATGCCTCCGGCTGTGAGAGGAAAACAGCATCACCCGAGGTTCGAACCAGCTCCGGATGATGGGGCGAGCGCTTTACCAGTGCGCCACGCGGAGGCTTCTTTCTGCATAAAGTTTAAGGCCAGTTTGTCTCATATGTTTTCCAAAACTGTGGTGATAATAAAAAGCATTAATGTGAAGCACTAGTATGAGATAAAACATGGGTCATTAGAGCAAACATACCTGCAGCAGTCCGAAGTGAGGGCGTGTACGATACCGGAACTGAGTGCCTGGTATGAGTGAGCAACCTGAGTCCTCTCACATTCATTTACATCCCAGCAGCGTGCAAATGAAGGTTCGCTAAAGATTGATGGCCGTGTATATTTTCTTGTATTTGTATGGAATACAAACAACCATCTTTAATCAAAGTTCAAACTGTCCATGTTTATCCTTGTTACTGGAAACTGGAAATAAATATTATTGAAATGCTATGGAAAGGTTAAACTGGTTAAAATGTATTACATTGTTGGCAAACATGAAATTCGGTACTCAGCATGAAGAAACATTATTAAATAAGACCTTATTGAATTTTAATTCACTACCCCTGAAACTCTTAGTAGACCATATGATTTTTTTTTTTTTTTTTTTTTTACTCAAATATTCACAAATGAATAACCTAATTTAAACTCCTGTGACCCTGTCCAGGCATTTAATAAGGATGACTAAGGCCTTGTTCAGACAGGAGTTCGAGCGGTTTTCTGGTGTAGCGTCCGGTGAGCGCGGATCAAGTGCAGAGGGTTTTCTACACATAGGAGTCAATGAGTGTTCACACAGGCTTTGGTGACGTGCGTTTGTCCGGCTGCGCGTTGCATGCAGCTTTTTCTTGCCGTTCAGATCCCAACAAACGCAAGGCAAACACATCTAGTGCGTTTTCTTTGCGTTCGTTTTATGCTTTGGAGGACCAGATATATCCCATGATCCTACATGCTATACATACTGAAATGCGGAAAAAAAAAGCTAAATAAAATGTCGGCATTGCACCAGCTGCAGCAGACAATCTAAAGTGGAAACTGACATCTGACAGTAATTGAAAAACTTGTGCAGAAATTTTCGCATTTCTCCATAAACCACAAAAAAAAAACGTCCTTTATTCCGACATTGTGCAGTCAGAGGGTGAACCCAGTAGCGGCGGCGATTTTATTTATTTTTTTTCCCTTCTCCCTACGTCGCCGGATTACGAGAATTTTTAAAGCAAGAAGATTAATGTCTAATATAGCAAAATGGTCCATATTAAAAGGAGGCACCTCAAATAAAACTACAAGGGCTTTCATATCCAGTTCCCGACACACTGCCTCCACAGGTTAACACACAAACTACAATTTGGGCTGCGGGCTGGCGTTAGACAGAGCCAAACGAACGCCAGTGTAGATCGAGCGCCGCTACAAAACGCAACATAAATGGCTAGGAAGTTCAGAGTTCAGAGTTCGTTTATCCAAAAATTTAACGCCCGTGTGAACAAGGCCTAAAGGCTATAAATGCATGTTAATGAACATGGTTTTAGTTTGTGCCTGTTGTGTGTAATGCATATTAGTATATAAACTTGTTTTTGTTTTATGCACGTTACATCTTAATAGCAAATATTGAATTTATATTTGGTTAAATATCTAGGGTATAGTCTTGCATCTCTGTAGAAAAGTAAAATTGGATAAAAAAGGTAATGAACTTGCTGTACTTACAGTTTAAATATGCAAGAAATGTTATACAGGTAAATTTGTTTTAACAAAAAAAGTCAGTTATTGAATTGAATTTTATTTGTATGGTTAAAAAACAAGTGTCATTGTCGCAAAGCAGCTTTACACAATCAAAAGAAATTATGGAAGTTTGTATGACATGTGAATGTGTACGTATGAACCAAAATAATTAGATGGTCCCTGATGAGCAAGCCGAGGGCAACGGTGCGAAAAACTCCCTGAGATGGCAGTAGGAAATGAAGCAGAGGAAAGAGATGCGTTGATGAAATGAGAAATAGGTGCAGAAATGGCAGAGAGAAGTAGGAGCAGGATTAAAGTGACAGGATTATGAGTTGGGAATCAGGATTAGCTTCGAGACAGAATCTGGGGCCGTCAGAGGAAAAACAAGGCTGACTGGATCGATTTGTAGTATGGCTGAGCTCTGTATCAGTAGAGACACATTGGTGGTGGATAGCATTAGTCTTCTCAAGCAAATAATCCAAAAAAAGAGAAGCAAAACTCATTAGATACTAGTCTTGCCACAGCGTGGAAACAGCTCTGGTTAGAGTCACGAATGACCTGCTGATGTCGGCTGATGCTAATTCTCCATCGCTTCTCATCCTGTTGGACTTGTCTTCAGCCTTTGATACTGTTGATCACAACATTCTGCTTCGCAGATTACGTCACACTGTTGGACTTTCTGACTCTGTTTACAACTGGTTCTCATCTTATCTTACTGAAAGAACGGAGCATGTTGCCCTGGGAAGGGCTAAATCCGCTACACACAATGTCACCTGTGGTGTTCCTCAGGGCTCTGTGCTCGGTCCTATTTTGTTTATTATTGTATATGCTTCTCCTGGGCTGTATCATCAGCCAGCATGGTATTTTATTTCATTGCTATGCTGATGATACTCAGCTCTATCTCAGGATAAATTCAACCTCCTTGTCTACTCTGCCATCATCCACTTTGACCCACTTTTGGAAGAGATAAAGTCATGGATGAAGCAAAATTTCCTGCAGCTGAACAGCTCTAAGACTTAAGCTATTTTAATAGGCACCCCACACCAGGTTAGGACATCTAACATAGGGCTGGGTGATATGGCAAAAAAGTAATCTCGATAATTTCCCCCCATATTGAATGGTAACGATATATATTTCGATATAAGCTGTTAATGCTGCCAGCTTTAAAAGAGTATCCCAACAAAGGCTGAAGCCACAAAAATTAAAGGGTTCATTAAATTTAATTTTAAAGTATAGTTTATTAACAAAAACAGATGACAGATTTGGCCTTAAAAATTAAGGTACTATTATTGGCACATGCTCAGAATCTTTACAAGGCAAAGATTTTTATTTAAAAAAATACTTGTTTGTGATGATAAATTACAAGGTTTTTAGATTTTTAAACAATAATGAGAAACAACATTTTAGACCACACACACTAGGGCTGTCTATTTATCCCACAACTCAGAGTTAAATGAAGGCTATTTCACACTGCCCCAATAAACTGACATAATGCAATGATAACAAAAATGGAATGAATTATGAGAAATTATAACGTTATTTATGTAGAACAGATGCATTACTCACTTTTTAAAACATTAACGCCGTGTAACATGCTTTTATATACATATATATTAAATAGCGTCAAGCAGGTCTAGACGATCATTTATTTATTTATATCTGCCTTTACAGCGCACAACCACACGCAAATTGTTAGGGCAGTGTGAATACAACAGCATTTTCTAAATTATGCAGTCAACGCGATAGCCTTAAATGCTGTGAAATCGTAGGATATGTTATAAATCCTCATAAGCTGTTTTAGCACTGAAAACTTTAACTTTAGTAGATGCTTAACTTACCAATGGCTAGATGCAGCTATCAATCTGGGTCAGGACAATATCACTTTTACTATATAGTTGTGTACCTGCTAGGTATGGTATAGTTCATATTTGCTTGGCCAGAATGGTTTAAGCCACCAAAATAAAGTTTTATTGATGAACTGTGCAGCTTTCGCCAATGTGAACACTCCCGTTAGTAACGAGGCGAATAAGGGACTAACTTCAGCCACAGAATGAGACAATAAGAAGCCCAAACGAATTGGAAGCTGCGAATAAGGAGCTAACTTCAGTCTCGTGTGCTTAGGGGCATCATATCTTTCGCTAGAAAGTTATAAACGGCCTTGGTTATATCCTTGCTCCTTTTGGAACACTTTTCATAAGGTGTAATGACCATGAAAGACGACACGATCAATATCTGCTTTGCTACTTCCACTGCTAGCCCTGCTAGTTGACGGAGTAGCATCGGCCCGCATTTTCATGCTCTCAGTGTGGTCGTTTTGGTGATACGTTCATATAACGGAATTATTTTATTGTAAAATAATGATTATAAAACATCTTTGAATAATAACTCAAGGTTAGATTCACTTTCGTCGCTGCTTCCACTCTTTTTTTTTTTTTTTTTTTTTTTTTTTTTGTGTCATCCTGGTGTTTGCTTCGCAAAGTGCAGTAGGAAATTTACTTTGACGTGCACGGCACGCGCAAGCTGCACGCTGATTGGCTGTTGTCATATTGTTCTGCTGTGTGATTGGCTCTTAGATTAATCCATATCGAGCAAAAAATGTCTAGAGCTTATCATCGTTATTAAAATCAAATAAATCGTGATTCGATATGATATCGTTTATCGGCCCAGCCCTAATCTAACATCACCAGTATTAACTTTTCTGGTCAGGATATCCCAATGTCAACATCCGTTATAAACCTTGGGGTTAAAATGGACTCCCATTTGACGTATGAGGCTCATGTCAAACATCCGTGTAAAACGTCTTATTTCCATCTCAGGAATATAGCAAAACTGCGTCCAGCACTCAATTTGGCTGATGCAGAAAAGTTAGTCCATGCGTTTGTCTACTCCAGGCTGAATTTCTGCAATGCACTTCTCATTGGGACTTCTGGAAAAATCTTTCAAAAGCTGCAGTATATTCAGAACAGTGCTGCTAGGATTCTGATGAGAGGGCGTAAATACGACCATATTACACCCATTCTTAAATCTCTTCACTGACTCCCTGTTTCATTTAGAATTGATTACAAGGTTGCCCTTCTTACCCACCAGTGTATTTATGGGGATGCTATTCCCTACCTCAAAGAACTTATTTCCTCACATGCGTCCATACGCAACCTCCGCTTTGCATCAGTAAATCTTTTGAAACCTCCCAAGACTAAACTTCATACCATGGGAGATCGAGCTTTTTGCTCACCTAGACTGTGGAATGCTCTCCCTGAGTATCTGAGGACGCCACAGACTGTTGATGCTTTTCCAGAGCCACTTACATTTTTATCTCATATACATCTGAGCAGTTGAGGGTTAAGGGCCTTGCTCAAGGGCCCAACAGTGGCAACTTGGTGGTTTGAACCTGGGATCTTCCGATCCGTAGTCCAATGCCTTAACCACTGAGCTACCCCTGGCCCCCTCTTGGCTTTTAAATCTGGTCTTTAAACTTATCTTTTTATCATAGCATTTGGGTCGAATTAATTTTGTACCACTTTGAGATTTGTTTCAAATATAAAGTGCATTATAAATAAAATGTATTATTATTCTTTGTAATATCAAAATCCCTGTTTGGGTTTGATTTACTTTTTTTATTTATTTATTTATTTATTCTGTTTTCTTTTCTGCTTTAAGGTTTTATCCATTAGGTGGAGCTATAGTATAGCTGATCTCTAGAAACAGTTCATACTCAAGTCTCACTCTTGGTTCAATTAATAATTTCACTTGGAGACTGCAGCTTTGTACGTAGAAATTGTATATAAATATAGCCAAGATGATGGCATTTAGGAGAGTGTGTTGTTTTTGAAAATATAAATATGGTGTGTTTATAAGTTTTATCACTTCTTGCATACAGTAATAGCACATCTCCTAAAATGCTAAACAGATACAAGTTTTTAAGCATACACCACGGTATTTATTTATTTTTTCAGATAAATTATTTAACCTTTTTTGTATACTTGGCTATATGTGATAGGGTTCGTAAGAGCGGTGGTTTTGTGACATGGAACAGTCTGGGCCAGCCTCACGTAAACGGGCGACTGGCCATGACACGGAGCATCGGGGACTTCGACTTGAAAAACGCAGGAGTCATTGCTGAACCAGAGACCAAACGGATTATAGTAAGTGGTTTATTCAGGTGGCTGTACAACAGACCATTATTTAAACATAATATGCATCCAACGTGTATGTGTTTGTGTGTGTGTGCTTGTCTAACTGAGTGACTGTACTGCTCTGTGCAGTTGCATCATGTACATGATGCTTTCCTCGCACTCACAACAGACGGCATCAACTTCATAATGAACAGCCAGGAGATCTGTGACGTCATTAACCAGTGCAACGACCCCAAAGAAGCAGCACAACGTCTCTCTGAACAGGTACGGATCTGAGGTCACAAAGAGGGAGATCTGGTGTGTGACGGTAGCTGTTAAAAATTTCTTTAAAATAAAATAAAATGTAATCAAAAATGTAAAAACATTTTTTTTTTGTTGAAATACTGATGATAGCTGTTAAAAAAAATGTTTGTATGCGGGGGTGGGGCGGGGTCACGGGGTGGCTTTTTGCATTGTACTGTATCTGAAGTTTCCAGAAATGGTATGTTTAGTAGAAAATATAATTTTTCTATATTATTAAAAATAACTGGGACTGGTCATAATTCTTAATAAATGGGGTAATTTGTCAGTGGTATTTGAGAGAAGTTGGATTGGTAAGACTTTCAATTCAGTTAAATTTTATTTATATAGCGCTTTTAACAATGGTCATTGTCTCAAAGCAGCTTCACAAAATTAAAAGAAATTGTGTATAGATCATAATGGTTGGTTTTGATTGATGAGCGAGCCAAGGGTGATGGTGGCAAGGAAAACCTCCCTGAGATAGCAATAGGAAAAAAACGTGAGAGGAACCAGACTCAACAGGGAACCCATCCTCATTTCTATGCCGACATACTGGGTGTTTAGCAGCTTGCACTTCAATATAACAGAAGATGTCTAAGTTAACCCCAGCACCAGGATGAATCAGACAGATGCAGAGGGCATTTGGGGTTTGGATCACTGGGAGCTCACGAGCAGCATGTGTAGCTCCAATCCACCACAAAGCAGAATCCAGCTGAAGGTGATCCTTCTCTGGATGCCTCAGGATCCTCGCCAGGCTGGCCTCTGTGTATTGGAGCTGGCACAATCTCCAGATGCCTCGGGATGGGTAGAAAAAGAAAGAACAGGTGTAAAAGAATTAGCGTAGCTGCCGTTCATTATATTAGCATCACTATTGGAGTGGGTTTGGTTGAAGTAGTCCTAGTAGAATAGCCAACGGCATGAAAACTGACACTAGTGAGTGTATTAATTAACTAGTCTATTCAACACCTATCACTACTTTAAGTGAATACTAGGCTCTTCAATAAAATCAGTGAAAAGCTTTTACAGTGTTTGTTTCATGTTTGGCTCACATGCAGCTTTCCAATGTAAGTGCTACTGATTCCTTATGTGGATATGGATCCAAGATGGCGGCGCGGCAGTAGCACGCAGCGGCCGCTCTGGAGCCAAAATGGTGCTACGTTGTTTACGTTTTGTGTGTAGCGCATTTATTTTACCCTGTGTATGGATATCGTAGCAACTGGTGTTCGTACATACAACAGCCAGACACTTTTCAACCTAAATAACCTGGTTAACGACATCCAAGATGAGCTACGGGAAACGCTACGCGAACTCTGCTTGCTCCGCGAACCGGGCCTCGAAGCCTCGCGTTGCCTGATGCCGGCGGCCGGAGGAAGGGACATTGGAAGCGGTGCGCGAGGAAGCGGAAGCGCGGCAAGCATGTGCTAGGCTAAAAACAAACCCTAGCCGGCCGGCTCTCCCGTCCATCATCTTATCAAATGTCTGCTCCCTGGATAATAAACTGGATTACATCTGACTCCAGCAGGCTACACAGTGTGAGGTTAGAGACTGCTGTGTCTTTGTTTTCACGGAGACATGGCTCAGCGACAGAGTACCGGACGGCACTATTCAGCTAGCCGGCTAGCCTCGTTTCGTGCGGACAGAAATGCAGCTCTGTGCGGTAAGCCTCGCGGTGGCGGCTTGTGTGTGTACATCAACGCAAAATGGTGCAAGGACTCTGTGCTAGTTTCTATTTATTGCTCATCGCTGGTGGAGGTTGTGACTGTTAGATGCAGACCTTTGTATTTACCACGGGAATTCACCACTGTTTTCATTATCGGAGTGTACATTCCACCTAGCACTAATGCTAAGGAAGCGCTATGGGAACTGTATACAAAGATCAGTGAACTACAAAATACACACCCGGATGGACTGTTTATTGTTGCTGGAGATTTCAACCATGCAAATCTCAAGTCAGTGCTTCCTAGATTCCATCAGTATGTGAACTTTGCAACGAGAGAGGAAAACACGCTGGATCTTGTTTACACAAACATCCCCGGCGCATATCGGGCAGAACCCCGCCCCCACCTCGGCTACTCAGACCACATCTCTGTTATGCTAATTCCATCATACAGACCATTCGTCAGGCGTTCAAAACCGGTTCTGAAACAGGTGAAAACCTGGCCAGCAGGAGCCATCTCTGCTCTTCAGGACTGTTTCGAGAGCACTGACTGGAACATGTTTAGGGAGGCTGCAACTTACGGCGACTTCACTGACTTGGAGGAGTACATCAGTGACCAGCTACATCAACAAGTGCCCCGATGACATCACTGTCTCCAAGAAGATCATCTCATGACCCAATCAGAATCCATGGATTACTGCGGAAGTGCATGCACTTCTGAGGACCCGAGACTCTGCCTTCAAAGCGGGAGATAAGGTGGCGCTTAGAAGAGCAAGGGCCGAACTTTCTCTGGCCATCAGAGAGGCGAAGCGTGCATACGCTTAGAGAATCCACAACCACTTCACAGACAGCGGTGACACACGGCGCATGTGGCAGGGCTTACAAGCCATCACTAACTACAGGACGACATCACCTGCCTGTGACGGTGAAGGCTCCCTCCCAGATGCGCTGAACAACGTCTACGCTCGGTTCGACAGACAGAACGATGTGGCGGCGAGGAAGACCACCCCTCCTCCGAACGACCAGGTGCTGTGTCTCACTACAGCTGAGGTGAGGAAAACTCTACGCAGAGTCAACCCACGTAAAGCTGCTAGACCAGACAACATCCCAGGCAGAGTGCTCAGAGAATGTGCTGAACAGCTGGCAGATGTTCTCACTGACATCTTCAACATCTCTCTGAGCAGCGCCATCGTACCCACGTGCTTCAAGGCCACCACCATCGTCCCCGTGCCCAAGAAGTCTACTGTGTCCGGTCTCAATGACTACCGTCCCGTTGCACTTACACTCACCATCATGAAGTGCTTCGAGCGGCTCGTCAAGAGACACGTCAAGACCCTGCTGCCCCCCTCACTGGACCCACTGCAATTTGCGTACCATCCTAAACGCTCAACGGACGACGCCATCTCCACTACACTCCATCTTGCCTTCACACACTTGGACAAGAAGGACACATACGTTCAAATGCTGTACATAGATTTCAGCTCAGCATTCAACACTATCATCCCCAACAACTGATCGGGAAGCTGAGCCTGTTGGGCCTGAACACCTACCTCTGGATCCTGGACTTTCTGCCCGGAAGGCCTCAGTCAGTACGGATCAGGAACTGCACCTCCAGCATCACCGCACTGGGGCCCCACAAGGCTGTGTGCTCAGTCCCCTGCTGTTCACACTGCTGACTCACGACTGTGTAGCAACACACAGTTCGAATCACATCATTAAGTTCGCTGATGACATGACCGTGGTGGGTCTCATTAGCAAGAACGACGAGTCAGCGTACAAAGAGGAAGTGCAGAGGCTAACGGTCTGGTGTAAAGACAACAACCTGTCTCTGAATGTTGACAAGACAAAGGAGATCGTTGTTGACTTTAGGAGGACACGAGGCGACCATTCTCCGCTGAGCATCGACGGCTCCTCTGTGGAGATCGTCGACAGCACCAAATTCCTGGGTGTCCACCTGGAGAAGGACCACAGCTGGTCCCTCAACACCAGCTCCCTACACAAGAAAGCCCAACAGCGTCTCTTCTTTCTGAGAAGACTGAGGGAAGGCCCAGCTTCCACCACCGATCCTGACCACCTTCTATAGAGGAACTATCGAGAGCATTCTGAGTGGCTGCATCACTGTCTGGTTTGGGAATTGTGCCATATCGGACCGCAAGACCCTACAGCGGATAGTGAGGACAGCAGAGAAGATCATCGGGGTCTCTCTAACCTCTACTGAAGACATCTACACCACACGCTGCATCTGTAAAGCCACAAGCATTGTGGGTGATCGGACACACCCCTCTCACACACTCTTCACACTCCTGCCATCTGGAAAAAGGTACCGAAGCATTCGGGCACACACATCCAGACTGTGCAACAGTTTTTTTCCACAAGCCATCCGTCTCCTCAACAAAAAGGGACTGGACTGATACACACACACACACACAACACACTCAGCTTAACTCAACTACCTCAAAATATTGGGACTAGACTGACAAATCATCACAAGCGCAGACACACTGACCTACACTACCATACTATCATACGCACCAACCTGTAAATGCTTCACTGTTTATCTCGTTCGCACAAAAAAAAAACATTACTGGACTACTTTTTGCACTAATTCCTCAATTCTTGCTGCTGTGTTAAGAATTGTTTACAGTTTCTCACTACCTCAACACCATATTATTCTGTTATGTTGTGTTCATTGCACTGTCACTTTGTTGTTTGCTCTTGTTTGCACATTTGCACATGCACTTTATGTTGTCTGTAAAACCTGTAGTATTTATTTAGCTAGTTAGTTTTTGTAAATGTATGTTGTAATTTGTTAGGTCTATCTGTCTTGTCTCTGCTAGCCAGCTAACTAGACCTCTTTAATTAGCTAGTTTTAGTGTTTCTGTTAATTTATGTTGTAAATTTATGTTGTATTTAGCACCTTGGTCCTGGAGGAACGTTGTTTCGTTTCACTGTGTCCTACCTGTATATGGTTGAAATGACAATAAAGCCTTTGAACTTGAACTTGAATGTTGTATCAGCAGTTAACAAGACTCTCTCTCTCTCTCTCTCTCTCTCTCCCTTTCTTAGGTCATGCAGTATGGTGCAGAGGACAACAGCACAGTCATTGTGGTTCCATTTGGCGCATGGGGCAAGCACAAGTGCACGGATGTGAGCTTCTCCTTCAGTCGCGGCTTTGCGTCCAGTGGCCGTTGGGCGTGAGTGAGTGAAGGCCAGAGAATGAGAGGGGGGGGAGGATGATGAGGGAATATTTGAACTAATCATTGGACCAGTTCGGAGGAGAATCCCAGAGTGCAATACGTCTAAGTGTGTTATGGGAACAGAAAGAAAAGACTTATTGTGTAAAATTTTGCATTCGGACGAAGACATGGTTCATAACTGGCGATTTGTGTGAATGGTACTGTATTGGGAATGTTCCAGTGTACATCAGATCTGGTTTGCTGAAGAGAATAGTGCTGTAGTGTCCAGTACTTGTGCAGTATTTCTGAAACTGAACAAGACCAGTGATGGCACGTGGCCCATCGTTTGCCGTATGAAGGGTTGTTGAGTTTTACCTCAGTATATTTCGAAGTGTGTGTATTTTTAACTGTGTATAGACTATTTAGATAGAGTAGGTTATTTTTACTTTTTGATTTGCAAGCACATTTGATGGGTCAAGATTATTACACTTGCACTTTGTCATGATGATTCATTGTAGTGCTTCTTGGTCATTTCGATGCTTGCCTAAACCCTTTTTTTTCTTCTTCATGTGACAGGATTTGCCAGTGGGTGTGACCCTTCTCCTCTTTATGCCTTTTTAAGACATGAGTAACATTATTAAAATTGTATTTATTTTTTTAGATATCAGTTAGGTACAAGAGATTTGACATGTCTTATTATGCATTATGCTGCACTGTGCATTCCTTAAATAATCTGATTAAATACTGTATCATCCCTAGGCCAGATTTATACTGTACAAGGATACATTTGCAGTTTTTTTTTTTTTTTTTTTTAAGTAACTGGATAATAAGGAAAACGTAGATGTTTCTGTATCTGCATCACAGCCGTCATGTTCGTATCATGTTTTATTCACATTAAAATGTATTGCTGTGTGAAGAGGAATGAAGAAGGTGATGATACACTTATCCAGTAGCAGCTAAGAAACAGTTGAGCATCGTAAAGGTGCGGGGAGCTGTTTTTAAAGTACTTAATATTTGATGGCATTCATCTAAGCTTTCTGCTACTCATATGTAGAAGTGTTTGATATACTGTTTGCCTACCCAAACAGAATAGTGAAATGGTACAATGTGCCATGGCCCATTAACATCCCACTATTCTGCACCATAGCTTCAGCTGTAACTGTTCTAAACTGTCTCATTTCATGATAAACTTTTAGTTCCTCTGGTCCACTGTTAGCACAGTGTTCTTCTCATTTAGTGCCTTTCCAATAGTTTACTCTTCCCAAGCAAGCACAGTGACTTATGATTTAAAACACTAATATTGACTCCTTAAAATATGAACATATGGCGTAAACTCCTTTTTAAGATAACAGTCCTAATGAGTGCATTTGGTACAGGTTTTTTTTCTGTACATTTTGCATATATTAATATTTATATATTTTGATGTTCAAAATATCTATATACATATATACGTTGTATAGATGTGCAGATGTGTCTTGCTTTATTAAAGCATATTTGACTGTAACATTTACACAGTTCTGGATTTTGATAATTTTATCTGTAAAGTTATATGATGGATGTTTAGTACAAAAAAACTTGATCTTTTTTTTCACAAACTTCCCAAAGTTTCTTTATTATTACTATCAAATGCACAGAATCTACGGACAGTATGTTTTCAAAGACAACTTTTTTTTTTTTTTTTGTCATCTTATATACAGGTTATTGATGGTGTCTCAAAATTGATAATGAATTTAACTGGATTTTGTTTAATCCAAACCAGACCAGGTTCCATTTGCCAAAACACAGTCTGATCTAGACAAACTTTTGGACCATATTAAGCAACTGATTGTTTTAGCTTTCTGAGTACATCCCCAAACAGCGTTTAATAAAGTAGAACAGGGAAGCACTCAATCACATGTCTAAAGATCCTTAGTCCGAATCCAGATGATTCCACAACCATCAATGGTCGTTGATGGCTGTGGAAACATCTGGGTTCAGAAACATGTGTTAGTGCTTCACTTTTCCCAGTTTGTAGCTGTTTTATGATAGTGGAGAGATGGATAATGACTGGGAATTGACCAAGACCAAATTTGGTAGAAAATGTGTGGGGAGCAACAGCTACACTATCAGATCAGCAGCAAAATTTGTTTTCCTTTCTACAAGGAAAGGAAAACAAAGCAGACAACACAAATTGTCCTCCTAGGTGTTTTGGCAGCTGGTACCTTTTCAAACCAAGCTGGATTTTACAGTGAAACAATTTTGCTGTTCTTATTTCCTCTCTGAACACTTTTATATATATATATATATATATATATATATATATATATATATATATATATATATATATATATATATATATATATATACTGTGAAACCTTGGATTACGAGCATGGTTCGTATTCCAAAACACTCGTAAACCAAATTTAAGTTTCCCATAAGAAATAATGGAAACTCTAATTTTTCGTTCCACAGCCCAAATAATGGATTTTTAACTTCTAATGAGATTTTCTTTTGCTTTACACGCGCGCGCGCGCACACGCTTACAAACACAAAATAAAACACACACACATGGTCACAGTATTATAGTAAACAGTAAACGCATGCACGGATGTTGAGTATACCCGTAATTCAATTCAATTTTATTTGTATAGCGCTTTTAACAATTGACATTGTCTCAAAACAGCTTTACACAATCAAAAGAATTATTTAAGTTTGTATGGAATGTGAATGTGTATGAATCAAAATGTTCAGATAGTCCCTGGTGAGCAAGCCGCGGGTGACAGTGGTAAGGAAAAACTCCCTGAGATGGTAATAGGAAGAAACCTTGAGAGGAACCAGACTCAACAGGGAACCCATCCTCATCTGGGTGAAACAGATAGCAGGAAATGATCTGCATTTATACAGTGTTAAGTGTTAGGTTCAGCTATAATAGTTGATGTTAATTGATGTTATAATAGTTGATGTAAAATGGAGTCCAGTAATTATTCGAGACTCAGATAGACTTGTAGAAAGTTCCAGTCCTGAACTATCGAATTATCAAGTCCTCAGAGATTCAGTAAGAGACGAGCACTAAGACCCAGCAGGGGAGACGATTACCTACAATTCCGCAGCTTAAGAGAGAGAAAAACCGGCTCAGTTGGGATCATGTGACTCTCTGCATCAAAACAAGAAGCGCATTCGTGATACATGATACTCGGTGCTTGTAAACCAAGATGATGCTCGTTTTCCAAATCAAAATTTATTAAAAATCTTTGCTCGTCTTGCGGAACACTCGTAAACCGTGTTACTCCGAGGTTTCACTGTGTGTGTGTGTATATTTATTTATATATATATATTTATATATATATATATATATATATATATATATATATATATATACACACACACACATACATTATACATGCATACATACATATATATCATGCTCACTGTAGATTTTGAAAAGCAATTTAACTGAATTTTGTAGATGGGGAGATTCATGGTGATTTGCAGAATGTAAAAATCATAAAATTATCACAGGTCCTGTTGAAATAAAATGTGAATATTTTAACAAAAAATGTGGTAGATAGTCACTGTACCTCTCACTATTTTATTAGTGCATGACTCCATTTTATTTGCAGTTGTATGGATATTTGCTCCTCACTTTCAGTTGTCATACTGAAAAAAAAACCTGTATGTTTGTGCAGCTTTATTAACTTGTGAATAAAGTTTCAGTGGAAACTGGTGTTTATTTATTGTGAACATTTATATGTATTCATTTTTATTTCACATTGAAATTAAGTATTTGTTATTTGTATAGCACTTTCAATGGACCAGTGATGGACATAGTCACTTGTACAAAAAATTTTGATAAATCAACAGAACTTATGTGGATTGGTCAAATCTTTTTTTGCTCCATACCTAATTTTATTTAACATTTTAAAAATCATGTTAAAATTATAAATCTTTATTTAGATGCATTATTTTTTTTCTTTCTTATACAATTTATTCAATATAATAGCAGTGTGTTGAAAAAAGTGAGTAAAGCTCCATCCCTATAATAACTTTTAATTTAAGTCACAAATGCATTGGATACCCTGCACATTCTATTCTGAATCACACATTTAGCACATTTTTCTTCATGTTTTTTCTTCATGTTATTATTAATTTAATGTAAGTGAAGAAAAACAAATATTAGCCTGTTCAAAAAAATAGTGTCATCACTCATCTTTATAAAGTGATGAATTTACCGTTTAAAAATGCTTGAAGTTTAATCTTTCTTGTGCATCTCTGAACTAATATTTAGTTGTATAACCATGGTTTATGAGAACTGTGGTGGAAATTCTGAAACCAATATAAAGACAAGTAATTCATACACTGGGTAAGAGCAAAGTAACAAAGGTTTTATTTTAAACTTCTGCAGAAGGACCAGTCTCACAGCAAACAGTTGCAGCATAGAGAAAGGTGATCTCTAGCTGACCTATTTTATACACAAACATCTCTGTTAACATAATCAACCCCCGTACATGAAGTTCCTACATTCAAACTTATGACTCTTTATCTGCCCCAGACCAGATGTCCATACCTTATCATTTATTCAGGGACAACTACAATCAGGTTGTTTCTATTCTGTTCTCGGCCTTGTGTCTCTAAGCTTCGACAACCAAGTTCAAACTTCTAACGTCTATGTTACACACTTACTACAAGGATCAGAATTAATACATAATTAAAATATGATTTTTCCATTACAATTTCTCCCTTTTGTCATTCTATGACAACCTAAATATTTTAATTCTACAATTCAAAACAATACTAATAAGCTATGTATTAGGTAAATTTCATCAGATATTATCTCTCCAACCTGGGTTTTTAACAACATCACTAACACTCTAATGCACACAGAGGACACTACAGCTGTCTTTATGGGGACAGACCCCTGACACAAAAGCATTAAAAAATTTGCAACCTACTTAAATATACATGCTTTATATTTCTCTAAAGATTTACATTGTCGTCTTCCATATCATGATCTAAACATTCAAACTGATAGTCACCGGAATTTTGAACTCTGTCAGAAGTCAGGTCGTCCCAGTCCGGTTTCCGTTTTATGTTGTCAGTCTGTCTTAACATTTAATATTTTACTGTGTTCAGAACTAGTCCCTGTATACATCTGCAAATACAGGGTGTTATACAGAGGCCTAACAAGATTATAATCCCAATTGGTAAAACACTATAAACCAGCCAATAACCCCAGCCTCCCCATAACTGCATTAACCAGAGATCCAAGACTCTACTTGGGGAGGTGGTTGCAAAGCCTTCTTCATGTGGTTTATCATGTTGCTGATATTCTGATGATTGTCAGGTACATAAAAACAACAAGAGGTGTTTAGAACTTTACACACTCCACCTCTCTCGGCCAGTAAAATATCCATAGCCATTCTATTTTGAATCGTGATCTCTCTAACCTGCTTAAATTCATCATTTACTAACTGAAAGGCAGTCGCGGTGTCATTTTTTTTTTTTTTGTATCAGTAACATGCTAAACCATTTACCTTGTTTAGGGCTACAGCTGTTCCTCCGCCGAGGAAGAGTGACCAGCCTACATTTACTCCTGGGCTAGTCCATGGGTTTCCTAAAGTGTAACCATGAAATTTAATAGGGACATCTCTTTTTCTTCTATTCTCTGACATCCGTGGCCCCCACGGATTTTCTGTGTGTACTGACACGCTAGGAGTTACATATGCAGGATAACATGAACCTGTCCAATTGAAATACCTGGGTAAGGTCACATATGCGTTTAACCCACACACCCACATTACTGTGTTTGTTGACGATAGTTCTATGAACGGACAACTACCATCATTTGGAAAATAATTACCATCTATACTACATTTAGGTGACCTACCTTTTGAACGATTGGTTATACGAACGTAAGTGGTGCACTCAGATCATCCTAAGACAGGTTCCCCATTTTCCCTTTGATCTTGCACAACGCAAGTGTCTCCTTTTTGCCATGGGACCATATAAGTAGAATTGTCTTCATATTTCTTAACAGGCAATGGGGAGCAATAGCTCCCTGGCGCATCAAAACATAGGTTATTGGAATAATTACACTCAGGGACTGCTGGGTTTGGCCTCCCTGTTTGTTTGTAGTATGCAGATATCTGTAAAATGGCCATGGTGGTTATCGGTATAATACAAGACGTGTTGTCTGCATTTGCTTCTGCTGCTGTGACATTATTTAGGGGCAGTGCTACCCAGCCTGAGGACATGACATGGCATACACAACACAAGAGGTTGTGTATGTCTGTTATATTATCAGCAATGTCTAATGATAGGGCACATTCCCAATTTCCCTGCACATCTATTGAGATTAGCATTATGCCTTTTTATCATGCTGTCTCTTCTCTTTATTCTAGTTAAATGCATGTGGCTTGAGTTTGTTGAATAGACTTTTCCATGACCATTTCTCTCCGAATTCTCAATAAGTGGGCACATCAGGGTAACCATAACTATTATTATTCCTAAAATTACCCAAATTGCTTTGGGGTGTTGTTTTCTCATTTGTAACCAAGGGTCCAGTCCAGCTAATTCAATGTCTGTAGTGTGAATAATCTCAGTCACTAATATTCTCCGTCCTCTAAAACAGTCTTCTATCCTGTCAGTAGTTACAACACTTACTGTATGTTTAACTCTAATTTCTTTTATATGTCACCAATGTTACTCAGTGCTACTGCTACTTTGACACCTTACACTTTCTTCATGGGTTGTCCTCAAATGTAGTGTACTTATTGTTGTGATGAATTTGAGTGGAGAGTTGTGGTTCTGCGTTGTTTCTGTCACTCTAGTTGGTTCTTCTGACCCATGCACTTTGCGTGCAGGTGAGGGTCTGTTGGGGTTTACAGGAGAGGTTACTAGCACGTCACTGTTCACCCTTGGTGACCTCTGTGTTGTTTTCTCTTGTTTGGGGTAGCTGGCGTGTACCCTCATCTCTGTTTCCACTACTTTGATTTCTTGTTGTTGTGTTAGGAGCACTGTCAGTGGGCCCGTGTGTCAACTTAGCATAAAAAAAATAGCTTTGTAGGTAGACACGGCTTGTGATTGGGGTCATACCAAACACCTTCTGTGAAAACACATCCCTCTTTTCTCCAGAGTGTTTCCTCTCCTGGAGTGACTGTAGCTCTGTAGCTCGTCAAGGTTAACTGTGGGGGTGAGAGCATTAGACACACACATGTTATGGTTATAGGAAAGGGGAAGTTTGGCCACGGCCTTCGCTGCTGCATCTGTTTTTCTGAAATAGAATCTAATTTGTTAGTGTGAGCATTACATTTACACTATTTAAATTTCATGTGCTATCACCATGACAAATTCCTGTTAACACCTATTTCTCTATCACAAAATATTGTTCCATCCGCGTTCATTTTATATCCGGATTCTGTAGTGGCGCTTACTGTGGATCAATCCTAGTGGAACAAAGTTGTTTAACAGTGAAAGAAAGGAGTTAGAGGGTTAGAACTATACATCTTTCCACATTGATATTTATAATTTAGTATTGTACTTTAACCACTCTGTGGTAAATAAGTGTGATTCTTCTCTGTATAAAAGATACTGAAACTTCATGAACTAGAAATGTCAAATTACTGTAGCCCACTATACATCTTTATTCTACACCTGCCTTCTCAGCTTCTGGTACTGGACATAAACACATGGGTGATGCTGCTGCTACAGGATCTGATTTGGCTGAGAAGTGAGATAAAGATCTCATTCTTTTTCTCTCTTTCTCTCTTTTTTTTCTGCAGCCAGTCTGAAATCATGCAACAATTCTTTTCATCAACAGTTTTTGTAAAAGGCCTTTTAGTATTTGAAATGTCCAATATTAAAGTAGTTTATACTGCCAAATTTGATTCAATTAAAGATTGTTCTTGCTTCCGGAGTTCAACTAAGTGCACTGTGGGCCAGTAGACCCTTCCCATGAGTGTGTAGCTCACTGGGGCCTCGAGGATTGTATAGATCAAAATAACTTTTCTGCAATAAAACACTTTTACTGTACTTTTTACATTTCTACTTTAGCATCAACTTTCTTATTTGTTTTAGAATATTTTGGACTACTACTGTACTTGGATCCAAAGTTTTATCTTGTTCCAAAACAATTTGACCTAAGATATGACTTATGTGTGAATTGTAGCTTTTATATGGTTTGCTTTATGACTTTGTTCTGCTGGACAATAAGAAGGTGCTGATGTTTACCATGACAACAGCTTTAAAATAAAGAATTAAACACTGGAATTATTTCAGTTAAAGACTCGGGTAGATACAGTATGAATAGTAGGTTTGTAGGGCCTAAATTTTACTTTGGGGTGATCACCGCCAGTTCACTTCCCTTAATTAAACCTACATCGTGCTTCCCATTAGCCCATACATTTTAGTGAGTAATGATAAACATAAATTCTTTTTAAAAAAAGAAAAGAAAAAGCTCCACATGCTGATAACGCATTTTTTTCTGCCTGGCCAGGTCTTGTGACTGTAAGTACTGTAATATATACAGTTCTTTTATTCTTTAACACATGATTTATCAGCATTGCATCAGCATTTGTTTCTCTGTGGCTGTAATGTAATGTCAGATAAGACGTTCATTCTCAATCACTCTCATTAATACCACATGTCACTCAAACACCCAATATTTTTTTCCTCATCCTTATTACCTTTATCCAATAACACATTAGGGGTGTCCCTACTGTGATTAAGCGACATTACTGTGACACTTGTGCTACATTTTCTCATGTGCACACTCCTTATCTCCACATTAACTACACATCTGAGCTTATCTTTAAAAAAATGAGATATGTGACACATATCTAATATCATAATGTGTTTACTGGTATATATTTGTCTATCACCGTAACATTTCCTGAACTCACAGTTGAAGTGCAGAGCTTCCATTCATACACATACAACAGGGGCAACAGATCACATTTCACAAGAGTGAAATCCTCAGGCTCAATACTGGTTTAGTCTCAAGAGTTTTATACCTAATTTACATATGAAATCTTCACCCCAATAGATTTACTGGGCAGCAATAAGAGCAAAAAATCTAAATTTATCATGTACACCTGGAAAAAGCCACAAGCTTGGCTTTATGAGGCTCTTTTCAGCTGCATGTCCTGAAGTGCCCACAGAGTTCAGGAATCTGCCACTCTGTTTCACTAAACTGTCAAATTCACACACTTTAATGACTGAATGACCTGCATGGAATGTAGCAAAATTAATTTTGTTTGTCATGGAGCTGCAATTCCATTGTTGGCATTTTACTGATACTGTATACTTCAAGATCATACGTAGCATGTGTGGATGTTTCTAAGATACAAATGTGAATTGAATCATTGAAAAAGATAGCAAGCTTTTCTTCATTGCGATCAGAGTGAGAAGTGTTAGTAGGAAAATAATTATTATTTTTTTTGACTCACCCTCTCCTTCGGGTCTGCTCCCCACGCCCCCGGCCTTTTTCTGTCAATTTCCACCCTGATCCTCACCTCTCCTAATCCATTCCTCTCCTCTGCTCCTTCTCGGACAGTCTCTAATCCAATGGTCTTCACTTCCGCATGCACAACAGCCATTTGTTCTCCCACGTCCACGTCCTCCTCGTCCTCTTCCATGTCTCCTGTACTGTACATCCGCAGTTTGTCTTACCATCTGCAACACTGCCAGCTGAGCTTTGTGACTCTGGTCTTCTCTCTTCTTGTTGAGCTTATCTTTTTCTTGTGATACCAGCTTTTCCGCGTGTATTGCATGTTGTTCAATGAGACTAAGTTTTCCAGTGTCCCATCCAACGCATGTGTTTTTCACCTTCTGAGCGATGTCCTCCTGTAATCCATTCATGAAACTGTTCCTCAAATGTGCTTCATACGGTGAAATTGCTGCCACAGACATGTCTGCAGGCCTCTCCAACCCGCTGTTTGCATCATGTACCTCAGTGAGACGGGTGAGATAGTGTGACACCCTCTCTCCTGGTTGTTGTTTGCACATTGATATTTTAGTCATATCCATTTTTGCTGGGAACGCTTCTTTACACGCTGCTGTAAGGCACACCACAAAACCGTTAAATGCTTGGTTTTCTTCATGATCAGCCTGAGCTCGTCGTGTGAAAACATTGTCCGTTGGCCAGGAATACTTTAATCTTTGCAAAGTCCGCACCTAGTTTTCTCCCCAAAAGTCGTCGCATTTCATAAGATGTCGGGCGAAACTCTGAGCAAAATCTGCTCATTTCATCACCGAATTTCTGTCCTCCCCCCTCTCTCGGGTCTGGGAGTTGTCCATGTGCATTTTCGATGTCCTTTATTGTCCATGGTCGGTGAACAAGCATCGCTGTGCCATCCGCCCCTGCTACTTCCATCATTGGAGCAGTGATTACTTGATGAACACTTCCTGTAGCTCCTAAGAGTTCCTCTCTCTCGTCCTCGCTGTCATCAGGTGGTGGTTGTCGATCAGCCTTTTCTCTTTTCAGCTGAGCCTTGGTTCGAGTATGTGACGAAATTGGAGACAGAGCTGTGCTTGCTGTGCTGGCGCCTTGGGCCTGCTGAGAAGTCTCTTGTCCATGCTGTCTTACTGGATCTGCTGAAGGGGCTATCTGTCTAATAGCTGGGGGTTCGCGGGGGGCAGCCGTCCAGGTCGGGATCTGAAACAGACTTAACACACTGAAAAGAATCAATGTTTTGTGCTTGCATTTTAGGTTGTATGCGTTTTTCTCTTCTGTTTCTGCTTCTGCCTTCCACATATTAAATCCTACCCAATTAATGTTTACTTTGTTTTTCTTTTTGTTATTGTAATTATCTATCTACACATGATTCACATATCCACAACTCAAAAGCAATCTCAGTCATTAATAATTCTACATTTCTCTTTTACATTTTCTCTTACATGTTATCTTTACCAAGGAACGCCACAAGAGTAACAATCTTTTTTTTTTTTTTTTTTTGCTGTTACCCATGATTTTTACTTGTCAATTTACGCGTGCCACTAACTCACAGTGCTCTCACAGTCCCCTTGACTGCTACCGGTGCAGCTTGCACTCTGCCGTAACGTCCTCTTGACTTTTACCGGTGCACTTTACACTCTACCTTAATTTACCTCAACAGTCCCCTTGACTGTTTTTCCTTTTTCCCGTAAAGTCCTCTTGACTTTTACGTGTGCACCTTGCAACCCTGCACTCTGACTTGCTTTACCTCCGGAGGTCCTCACACCGAGCACGTCTGCTGCGGGGCCAAGTTTTCGTAAATGAGGCGAAACCAGTACCCTATCTCTCTCTCTTTTGTGCGCCTTTGCACTTTTTTGGGTACTTTTCACGAATCCCAGACTCGTGTGATAGATCCAAGTTTAAATCTATCCCAGCCACTGTGAGAAAGCACACTTCTTACTCAATTACAACTTAAAGACTTACAACTTAAAAAATTTCCTTACCACACTATTTTAGTTCTTTTAACTCCGGTGTTGAGATGACATGGTGAACCCCCGGTCCTCTCACACTCGATTGCCAATTAAGCGTTTGAGATGAAGTGAAAAGCCTTCAAGGCGTCAGCGCTTACGCCTCCCCGGGACTCTCCAATGCTTTCCTCAAACACGGAGAACTGCCGACAACGCCAAGTTGTGGTGGAAATTCTGAAACCAATATAAAGACAAGTAATTCATACACTGGGTAAGAGCAAAGTAACAAAGGTTTTATTTTAAACTTCTGCAGAAGGACCAGTCTCATACAGCAAACAGTTGCAGCATAGAGAAAGGTGATCTCTAGCTGACCTATTTTATACACAAACATCTCTGTTAACATAATCAACGCCCCGTACGTGAAGTTCCTACATTCAAACTTATGACTCTTTATCTGCCCCAGACCAGATGTCCATACCTTATCATTTATTCAGGGACAACTACAATCAGGTTGTTTCTATTCTGTTCTCGGCCTTGTGTCTCTAAGCTTCGACAACCAAGTTCAAACTTCTAACATCTATGTTACACACTTACTACAAGGATCAGAATTAATACATAATCAAAATACGATTTTTCCATTACAGAACTGCTTCACATCTGTGACAATTGTACTACATGCCACAATTCCTCTGAATGTCTTGGTTTTCAAATTCAAATTTTTATTCGTCACATACACAGTCATACACAGTACGATATGCAGTGAAATGCTTAGACAACTGCTCGTGACCTTAAAATAAAAGACTATGAATTGGAATAGGAAATAAATATGAAAAATAAAATAGAGGGTGAATTTAACTAGGAAAGAATTAAATAAAAATATAAAAATTAAAGTTAAGATAAAATAACTGTACAACAATACATTCATTCATTCATTCATTTTCTATACCGCTTAATCCTGTGTTCAGGGTCGCGGGGGACCTGGAGCCTATCCCAGGAGACTTCGGGCACTAGGCGGGGTACACCCTGGACAGGGTGCCAATCCATCGAAGGGCACACACACATACACACACTCACACACCCAATCACACACTACGGGCAATTTGGGAACGCCAATTAGCCTAATCTGCATATCTTTGGACTGTGGGAGGAAACCGGAGTACCCGGAGGAAACCCACCAAGCACGGGGAGAACATGCAAACTCCATGCACACAGAGACGGGAATCGAGCCTGGCCGGGGAATCGAACCCCGACCCTGGAGGTGCAAGGCGACAGTGCTAACCACTACACCACCGCGCCGCCTACAACAATACACAATATAGAAAATATTTTGCCTCAGAAACAGCATTTTTAATGTCAGCCCACATGTTTTCTATTGGATTAAGGTCTGGGGATTGGGCTGGACACTCCATAACGTTAATCTTGTTGGTCTGGAACCAAGATGCTGCTCGCTTACTGGTGTGTTTGGGGTCGTTGTCTTGTTGAAACACCCATTTCAAGGGCATTTCCTCTTCGGCATAAGGCAACATGACCTCTTTAAGTATTCTGATGAACTCAAATTGATCCATGATCCCTGAAATGTGATAAATAGGCCCAACATCATAGTACGATCCCCATATCATGATGCTTGTGCCTCCATGCTTCACTGTCTTCACAGTGTACTGTGGCTTGAATTTAGTGTTTGGGCGTCACCTGACAAACTGTCGGCCTCTAGACCCAAAAAGAACAATTTTACTTTCATCAGTCCACAAAAAATTGCACCATTTCTCTTTAGGCCAGTCCATGTGTTCTTTGGCAAACTGTAACCTCTTCAGCACATGTCTTTTTTTTGTAACAATGGGACTTTACGGGGCTTCTTGCTGATAGCTTGACTTCACATAGCCGTTTTCTAATAGTAACAGTACTAACAGGTAACTTTAGATATTCTTTGAGTCAGTTCTGTTATTTTTCGATCCATTCGAATGCTAGTTTTCCATTTTCTTCTGTCTTTCTGGTTTTGGTCTCCATTTTAAAGCTTAAACATAATTTGGTATCATTTTAGCAGAGCAGCCGATCATTTTCTGCACTTTTTGTATGTTTTCCATCTCTAATCAACTTTTGAATCAAAGTACGCTGTTCTTCTGAACAATGTCTGGACGACCCATTTTCTTCACTTACATTAGACTAATAATACATTTAGTACATTTTTCTTCATGTTGTGATTCAGAATAGAATATGCAGGGTGTCCGATGCATTTTTCAACACACTGCTATTATTTTGAACACCACTGTATATAATATTTTTTGTACCTAATTTCAGATTTTCAGATAAAAAAAAAAATTCTTTAAGAGCACTAAACTCTTAAATTGGTAAAAACCCTAAACAAGTTCAACTTTATTGTGACATCACATTTACATAGTAGTGTGTTTGTGCACAGTATATATTTTACACTGCCTGGCCAAAAAAAAAGGTCACGTGCATGCAAAATTACATTTAATCACCTTTGATTAATTCAATTCAATTTTATTTGTATAGTGCTTTTAACAATTGTCATTGTCTCAAAGCAGCTTTACACAATCAAAAGAATTATTTAAGTTTGTATGAAATGTGAATGTGTATGAATCAAAATGGTCAGATAGTCCCTGGTGAGCAAGCCCGAGGGCGACAGTGGCAAGGAAAAACTCCCTGAGATGGTAATAGGAATAAACCTTGAGAGGAACCAGACTCAACATGGAACCCATCCTCATCTGGGTGAAACAGATAGCAGGAAATGATCTGCATTTATACAGTGTGTTAGGTGGCAGGCAGTTCAGCTATAATAGTTGATGTTAATTGATTGAAAAATCTGGATTGTCACCGATTAACTAGACCTCTACTGAGCTATACTACAGGAAATGAGAGCAGCACCTTCCCGAGTGGGATGAACACCGTCCCGCCCTAACAGGCCAGCTTTGCCCTCAAAGGTTTTCCAATTATCTATAAAGCCCACATTATTTTTGGAGCACCACCTGAACATCCAGCGGTTCAGCGACCATAATCTGCTGTAAGCTATGTCGCCATGTCTCATTGGGATGGGACCAGAGCATATTACTTCATCGCACATCGCCTTCGCTAATTTAAACACCTCTGTAAAGTTACTCTTACTAACCTCTGACTGACGAAGGCGTATATCATTAGCTCCAGCATGTACCACTATTTTAGAGAACCTGTGCTGTTCTAGAGCCCTAAGATTACATGTCCGGTGCTTTGGCTCCCGGGATACACCTAACCACTGCCGCCCCTAAAGGTCTAGCTAATGTCACGTGCCTCAGTATAGAGTCTCCTAGAACCAGAGCTCTTTCAGGTTTCTCAGCGGGTGCATCACTGAGGAGAGCAAACCTGTTGGACACGTGACGCGCAGAGGAGGTGTGCTCCGGTGGGCTAGCCATAGCATTAGCTTTGGCTGAACGAGTATGCCGCCGAGTTGTCACCCACTCGCCCCGCTGTGAGGGCTCTCATGCCGGAGCCGGGGGCTGTTTATCTCCGCCTGTGGCACCCAGACTGTCCGCTACGGGAATAACGCTGCTCTCACACTCTCTAAAGTCGGGATGCGCTCCTCTAACGCTGATATCTTCTCCGTCAGAGTGCTCACTAACACACACCTATCACAAATCAAATTATCACTAATGACGGAGGAAGAATGTCTAAACATCCTGCACTCCACACACTGAACAAGCTGAACGGTAGACATTATAACGTACCTCTGTGTCGGAGTTTTAGTTGTTTGGAGATGAATTCCGTTTGTTGTTCTTAGACGAGGAAACTCGCGCGTTCTCCAAAAATTGCAGGAAAAAAGGCGAAGCCGAATAGTATGGAGATGTAGAAGCTAGTTGCTATTAATATTGTTATTGTATAGAGCGATGTAATTTAAACGCTGATACAAACGCGAAACGTTCGCGGCAACGATACGAAAACAGGAAGCTACGTCACCAACAGGAAGTGTTTTCCCAGTCTTTTTACAATCAATATTTCGAGCAACAGGCCAAAAGCATTATTTAACACGATAAATAAACTTACCAACAGCCCACCTCAGGATGCTCTAGTATCTAATGAGTTTTGCTGCTCTTTCTTGGATTATTTGCTTGAGAAGACTAATGCTGTTCACCAATGTTTCCCTACTGATACAGAGCTCAGCCATCCAACAACTCTATCCAATCAGTCTCTGTCTTGTTTCTCTCTGACAACCCCAGATTCTGTCTCTAAGCTAATCCTGAAATCCAACTCTTCATCCTGTCACCTTGATCCTGCTCCTACTTCTCCTCTGAAACTTTGTCACTCTGCCATTTCTTCACCTATTTCTCATTTCATCAACGCATCTCTTACCTCTGCTTCTTTTCCTCTGCCTCTAAAAACTGCTGCAGTTACACCCATGCTCAAGAAACCCAACCTTGACTCCTCAGTTTTATCTAACTATCGTCCCATCTCTAATTTACTTTTCATATCCAAATTACTAGAAAGTACTGTTGCTGCCCAACTCCAGTCTTTTCTAGTCGATAATAATCTCTTTGACCCTTTTCAGTCTGGTTTTCGCCCCCTTCATAGTACTGAAACTGCACTTGTAAAGGTAGTAAATGATTTACTGTACTGCTCTCTGCTGATTCTGGCTCATTGTCTATACTCCTGCTACTTGATCTCAGCTCTGCCTTTGATACTGTCTCCCATGATCTGCTTATTTCAGGTCTGTCTGGTCTGGGTATCTCTGGTACTGCTCTGTCTTGGTTTTCCTCCTATCTCTCAGATAGACAATTTTATATTTCTGTTAAGGATTTTCGATCGCCCACCGTCCCCCTGAAACGAGGTGTTCCCCAGGGATCTGTTCTTGGCCCACTACTATTCTCAATTTACATAATTCCACTCGGTCTGATTCTTCAACGTCATGGTCTCAACTATCACTTTTATGCCGACGACATTCAACTTTATTCTATCTGTACACCTACTCCATCTGCCCAAATCAACAAAATCTCTGCATGTGTGAAGGACATTAGAGACTGGCTTAGCTTAAACTTTCTGAAACTCAACATGGACAAAACTGAGATAATTTTCATTGGAACCCCAGCACTCACCAGCAACATTTCCACCAACTACACCTGCGAGATTGCTGGCTCTCACATCAAAACATCTTCTTCTGTCAAAAATTTAGTAATCTTTGAATCCACACTCTCCTTTCATTCTCACATTAAATCTGTCACTAAATCTGCTTTCTTTCATTTGCCCAACTGCGTCCCTTCATCAGTACCAAAGATGCTGAAACTGTCATCCATGCATTCGTATCATCACGCATTGATTACTGTAATGCCCTTTTCATTGGTCTACCTGCCAGCTCCATCTCCAGATTACAATATATTCAAAACTCTGCGGCTAGAAAAATTACTCATACCAAACGTTCTGCTCATATAACCCCAATCTTGTCCGATCTACATTGGCTCCCAGTTGCCTACCATATTAAATTCTAAATTCTTCTCCTTTAAATCTATAAATGGCTTAGCTCCCAATTATCTTCTCAATCTGCTCTCCGCCTACATTCCGATTCGTTCACTACGTTCCTCCGATTCTGTTTTTTTTACTGTCCCTCGGCACCACCTCTCTTCAATGGGTGGCAGATCATTCAGTGTCATTGCACCTAAACTCTGGAACACTCTACCACACTCTCTCCGTTCTGTTAACAACGTCTCAGCATTTAAATCTTTACTCAAAACTCACTTGTTTTCCGAATGTTTTCCGAATGTTACACCTGAATCCATCTGTCCTCGTTGTTTCTTCTACTTTATTACTTAAATATCTGTTTGTTTTATTCTTTTTTTGTTTGTTTTTGTTTTCACTCATTGTAAAAGTGTCCTTGAGCTCTGAAAAGGTGCTATATAAATAAAAATTATTATTATTATTATTATTTTATTTTATTTTTTATTTTATGCAAGTTATTATTTTGTCCAGTAAAAAATATTTTCGGCCAATGTTTTTTTTTTTCATCTATTCGGCTTGTTACATGCATACAGTATGTGTATGGCGTGTATGCACCATATGCATGCGTGAGTAAAAAAAAAAAAGTGGAGGCACCACAAGGAGGTCACATTCTTGTCCCTGGCATTGAGTATGGTAATACAGGAATTCCTTCTGGACCAAGTTACCCTTGGTTTGGGTCTTGACTTCTTCATCCCCAGTGATGCGCACCTCGCCCCAGTAGTGCTTAAGCTGATCTTCCAAAGCCAGGGGCTTTACATGGGGGTTTATTAGGGTTTCAGCAGATTCCTTTAAAATATGTAAATTAGATCACTTCTGTTTATCCACAGTGGAATTATGAAACCAGATTTAAATGTCATTTTACTCCCTACGATGTGTGGCTAATCTTTGTATATTCCAATATGAATCTTTCTATTAAGTTCAGCTGAGATAACGGCTTGCCGTATATATTATTTCTTATTCTAATAAATAATATTTTTTTAATTTATGCCAACTTTATTTGTTGTTCCTTCCAAGCTGTTCCACTGTTTCTATAGCAGTGGTGGATTTTATGGGGCTGGCTTGTTAGCCCAATTCCCAGCCCTCCCTATTTTTCTTCCAGCCTTTCCAACTGGCACAGCGAAATTATTTTTATGGATTTAGGGTTGAGGGCCTTGCTCAAGGGTCCAACAATAGAAATCAGGTTGTGGTGGTACTGGAAGCCCTGACCCTCTGATTAGCAACCCAGATAGATAACTGCCTCAACAGGTACAGGTTCTCCTGAATCCTGAGATGTGTCTCCCCGCTAGTCATTCCTGCAGAATAATTTTTCTTGAACTTTACTTTTACCTTTTTTTTTTTTAAGATTTTATCATGTTTAACCACAACTGTGCGAATTCCTAAATTGAAGCTTCCAGTTTGCAATTTGGTTAAATTGCAAAAATGTCCTTGCAATGATTTATCTGTTTTTTTTGTGTGTGTGTGTGACACACCTTCACATCAATAATGCATTGAGGTCAGTTGTACAAGAAATACATTTATGCACTAAATTCCTTTTTTTTTTCTTTCTTTTTTTTTTGTTGAAAAGTGTAAGGAATTTAGAAATTAGAGCTTTCTGTGTAAATTAATGGTTTTGGTTTGATAATTATTTTTATTATTTAATAAAATGTATTTAATTCTTGTTAACAATTGTAATTTATTATTACATATGCATCAAATAAAGCACCATTCTCTTTGACTGTAAACAGTTTAGTGCATGTACAATTGCAGGTAACACATTTAATGAAAATTTCAGTAACATAGACGAGGCAAGCGTCATGCTGTAGACCATACAGACAAGGATCAGACAAACTCATAAACTGGGAGCAGGCTCATGATCAATTAAGAATTACTTATTAGAATATATATAGGCTTGGCAACAAAATAACCTGCAGGAATACACAGTGTGTTGATTCACAATGTGAGAGTAGACTAACCTTATAAAATGGATAGACGGTAATTAGGTGCAGGTGATAATGATCAGAACTCTGGAGAGGAGTGATGCTGTACTCTGTACGCTGGCAGATTGTAGTTCATGGAGTTTGTAGGCAGGGTAGTGTTTTGGGGAGTGTCTTGGAGTGCTAGTTCTGGTGTTTTCCGGACACAAAGTACTGCGGTCTCATGACACAAATACCTTTCGTGGGTTTGGTAACCCTGAGTGCACAGTTTAAAACAAACAAATTCTCCAGCACTTCAAAGAACAGTAGTGTTGTTTTTATGTGGCCTAATCGCACACTACACATCAGTTGCACTGGAAATCATCCTGACACAGACCTTTCACATAAAATTAATCACGAATAGCACCGTGCATAAACTACACAAATTAAATCTGACTTTAATTCTAAAGTCAATTGCACACTGAGAGAAGTGTAAATTGTCTCGTGGTTTGGATTTATTGCTCTACTAACTGAAACCATGGTTTTGAACTCTTGCATTCACGTCCTTGACCACGACTCAGCCTTACCATTTGGATTTGTTTCTACATTAACTGTATTCACAGCTTTGATCTCTTACTTCCGTTTCCTCAACCTCAACTCTGTCTAAGCGAACCGCATCTAATGCAGCATTAACTGAAACCATAGCCCTGGACTCTCGCCTCTACACCTTCGACTATGGCTCAACCACACAAAAGATCAACCACACACCAGACGTTTCAATAAAGCAGGCGCCCACCGCTCTCTAGCTCAAACACACTTGCTCCAAATCCACTAATCTCCTGCTACAGAAAACATTTACTCATGGCCTGTAGAAACCCCTGACAGTAGAGTTGTGCAGGTCACAGGATTTCTCCGGCAAATGCTGTTGACCTTATATTCTCCATCCAAATGTGGCAGTGTGGGCAATGGGGGCTTCCCATTGTCCCACTGCTAGGTGACTGTCACCCATGGCAGCCTATCAGTATGAGTTCTGACAGTACTTAAGGCTGGATTTTGTTGTACCTGGCATACGTCACGACTGGGACCGCCTTCACGGGGGCGTGTGGACAGAAGGTGTGTGAGTACTATCTGTAGCTATGCGGCTAATGAAGAGGTGGACATATATCTTAAACTTTGATCATTTTCTTCTTATTAGGGTGCACGCTGGTTAAACGAATATCTGGTTGAGACGGACTGTTCACGGGTTGTCGGGTAGGTACAGGCTCCTCATGTGCTGCGTATGCTGCCGTTGGGTGATGCTAACGGGCGTCTGTTTACCTTTTAGCTGTGAACCATTCTTTATGCCTGTGTATTTTTGTGTGGGTCGCGGCGAGCTGTGAGCGGCGCTGCAACTCGCGTGGCGCAACGATTCATCCGGGTAAGTGAGTTTCACTTTCTCTGGCTTCTCCTGAAAAAACATACGACTTAGTCATGACTCTCTCTCTTAGTGAGCTTCGGATGTTTAATGCATTTTGATGGTGGATCTCGTGACGGCGGAAGTATTGGTCCTCTGTTTTGGTTGAGGACGGCGCTGCTGTTTTCTCCTCTGTTGTTTGTTATTTATATTTTTTTGTATGTGTTGTGATGTGATTGGTAGCTCGGAGCTGCTCGGCTATCGGTTGGAGCTAGTATGGACTTTGGCTCTCTGAATTTATGAGTCTGTGGTGAAGATTGTAATATAGCTCAAACTTTAGAGGATAATCACGGCGAGCTGTCCGAGCTACATATAATTTTGTATGTTATTTCTTTTTCTGCTTTTTATTTATATATTTTTTTTATTGTTGATTTGGGTGTCCTTTTTGTATTTCGTGTTTGTTGACTTCGGGCATGGCTGGGTTGGGGGAAGGTTAGTTTGTAGTGCTGAGGGTAGTAACAGTGTGTGGAGTGCAGTGTAGCTGGGATTCATGTTTTCCTTTGAGTGAAATGGTGTGAAGTGCACTTGTAAGGTTAGCACTTCCTTTAATCTGCCCTTGTTGCCAAGACGCCTGTCCGAATTATTCTGTGATTTATTTCGTTTGGATTGTTATTTTTTTTTCTTTCATTATTGTGTGTACACAGAGTGCCGTGTCCTTATTTTCATATATTGCATGTGATTGCCCTTATTATATTATATATGAAAATATTTTAATTTGTTTTAAAAGTAAAATGGCAATAAAGTTTTGTACTTTTGTACCCTTGTCTCTCATGTTCTTCTAGCCTAGTGAACCTTGTGCTCCTTATTTGGGTTATTTCCCCGGTTAACCTCGGGGTGGCGTAATCGAGCTAGAGAAATTTTATACCTGATAATTGTCAGATCACAGTGTTGCCACATTCTGGCGCAATCGGCAGGATAGGCTTCTATTTTCTGAGAGACGTGGGTGCATATGTACGCATTTATATAAATATATAAATTAAAAAAAAAAAAAAAAAAAAAAAAATTTCTGTGTACTCAATTTTGTTTTTTTTTTTGGATTGATTTTGAGGAGATATTGAGCCGGAGGAGAGACAGCAGCGGCGTCCCGGGCGCCTCCATTGTGTTTCAGGTATGGAGGAGGAACTGCGTGAGTTGAGGGAAATGGTAGCTCAGTTACGAGCCGATAATGAACGGTTGCGGCAAGAGCAATTAGCTGCTCAGCCAGGTCCCAGTGGGCCATCCGCGGCTGATGAGCCTCCTCTCCCCACATCGCAGTCAGGTGCGGAGTGTGCTGTTCTACCAGAAAGGTATGTTTTGGTACCTCGAGATCGTAGGTGTGCAAAATTTAGTGGCAGGTCCGGTTTAGACATTGAAGAGTGGATTGAGGAAGCCCAGGCTTGTATGCAGTCCCGTCATATGTCTGCCGTTGATAAAGCTTTCTTTCTCTTCGATCATTTGGAGGGAGAGGCCAGAGAGGAGATTCGTTACCGTCCCGTGGATGAACGTAATAATCCAGCAACAATTCTTTCTGTGCTGAGAGAGTTGTACGGTTGCTCACAGTCGTACGTTTCTCTGCAGGAGGCTTTCTTCTCCAGGAAACAGCGGGAGGGAGAGACTTTGTTGGAGTTTTCCCTTGCTTTAATTGGTCTCCTGGAGCAGGTAAAGCAAAAGTCACCTTACGCTATGCCAAATTTTTCAGTTTTGTTGCGTGACCAGTTTATTGAGCACGTTAATGACAATGCCCTTCGGCGAGAGCTTAAACAGTTGGTACGAAGTCGACCCGCCCTGACGCTATTAGATGTACGGGGCGAAGCACTCCGATGGGAACGCGAGGGTATGCCGGGGAGTTCGAGGGGTCGTAGTCATTCACTTCCCTCTGCTTATGGTATCCAATATGGGGTGCGGGGAGAGCCTCGGGGGAACTCCGCGCAGTTCTCGCAAGAATCTGAGTTGGGCGAGGTTAAGGAAATGTTACGGTTGCAACAGGAGCAAATAAGTAAGTTAACTCAAAGTATTGCCCGTTTGCAGACTCCTCAGCCCCATAGTCAGTTTGCTCGTCGTAACCAGATGGTGTGCCGACGATGTCAGAAGCCGGGTCACTTTGCTCGAGAGTGTGATGGGGAGCGTGTACCTCCTCGTTTTTCGTTGGCTGCTACGACACGACCCAATAGTGAACAGTCTGACTCATCCGCGCCGGCGGGAAACTAGTCCCCACCGCGTTGCAGAGCCAAAGCGCGGATGGGGAGGGGAACGGCTCGGGTACTGCTTTCTCCCATTTAATCTCGTCTTGTCCTCACCTTCTTGTACGCATGGGTAGTGTTCAGGTGTCTTGTCTAGTTGACACTGGGTCTATGGTATCCACGATTACTGAAAATTGCTTCCAAACGCATTTTCAATCATGGGGCATAGAGCGACTGAGGGCATGCCACTGGCTTCAGCTCCGTGCAGCCAATGGTTTGTCAATCCCTTACATTGGCTATATGGAGTTAGATATTGAGATCTGTGGTCGATTTATTCCCAAGTGTGGGATTTTGGTGGTCAGAGATCCCCCTGGGGGCATTAGTGCTGGAGTTCCTGGGGTGTTGGGGATGAATGTCCTTAGCCGGTGTTATGAGGAACTTTTCGGCCAGTATGGCCCGGGTCTGTTTGACTGTCCTTCTTTAGTGCAGGCCCCAGAATCTGTCTTGCAGGCATTACAACACTGTCGTTCAGTAGAGGATCAGTCCTCCGTAGTACGCACGGGGAAGGCTAGACTGCGGGGTCGTAAGTCGTGTCGTGTTCCAGGTGGGACGTTAAAACTTGTACCAGCCACATGTTCTGAACAGTATGCAGATGGGATTGTTTTGTTCGAGCCTCCGTCATCGGGGTTGCCAGCAGGATTACTGGCTTCGCCGGCACTTGTGCGGGTCGTCCGTGGCACAGTTTATTTGCCTATGGTTAATGTCGGGACCATCGATGTGATGTTGTATGCTGGAGCGACATTAGGAACACTTAATAGTGTCCAGGTGGTGAGTTTGCCAGCAGGAATAACTGAGGAGGAGTCAGCGATGGTTACAGTGCATTCACAAGTTGTAGAGACCGTTGTTTCAATTGAAGATCAAATTGAAGCTGTTGATCTGTCTGTTTTGTCGCAGGGGGAGCAAGGTGAGGTCAGAGCGCTGTTGCGGCGATATCTGTCTGTATTTTCGGCCCATGAGGGTGATCTGGGGTGTACAGATGTGATTTCACATGAGATACCGTTGTTGGATTCGGTGCCTGTGCGTCAGCGGTACAGGCGAATTCCGCCATCTGAGTATGAAGTAGTTAAGTCGCACATTAACCAGCTCCTAGAAGCCAATGTTATCAGGGAGAGTTGTAGTCCATATGCGTCGCCTATAGTGCTCGTCCGGAAGAAGGACGGAAGCCTGCGCATGTGTGTCGATTATCGGCAATTAAACGCAAAGACGAGGAAGGATGCCTTTCCCCTTCCGCGCATTGAAGAGTCGCTTGATTTCCTGACGGGGGCTGGGTGGTTCTCCACTATGGATTTGGCCAGTGGGTACAACCAAGTACCCGTCCTCGAAAGAGATCGCGCTAAGACGGCGTTTTGTACTCCTTTTGGCCTATTTGAGTTCAATCGGATGCCTTTTGGGCTGTGTAATGCTCCAAGTACGTTTCAGCGGTTGATGGAACGGCTGTTTGGGGATCAACAGGGTAGTTCTTTATTGCTGTATCTAGATGATATTGTGGTCTTTTCCTCTTCCGTTTCACAGCATTTGGAGCGGTTGGAGGTTGTGTTGGGGCGATTGGAGCATGAGGGGTTGAAGGCCAAATTGGCAAAGTGTGCGTTTTTCCAGAAAGAGGTAAAGTATTTAGGTCATGTCATTTCTGCTCAGGGTGTATCCACTGACCCAGGTAAGATAGAGGCAGTGTCACAGTGGCGGTGTCCCACCAGTGCGTCTGAGTTGCGCTCATTCTTGGGGTTTGCCAGTTACTATCGGCGTTTTGTGCAAGATTTTGCAAAGCTGGCAGGCCCCTTGCATCGGGCGGTGGCTGAGTGCGCTGTCGTTAGGCCTCGGGTACGGGCTGGTAGGAGTTTCCCTGATGTGTGGTCAAAACAGTGTCAACAGAGCTTTGAGGAGTTGAAGGTTAGGCTTACAACAGCCCCGGTGTTGGCCTACGCTGACTTCTCCATTCCTTTTATTCTAGAGGTGGATGCCAGCTATGGTGGTTTGGGGGCCGTCCTTTCCCAGGAGCAGAATGGGAAAGTACGACCTATTGCGTATGCTAGCCGGAGTCTTCGGCCCACTGAGCGCAACATGGTTAACTATAGCTCCATGAAGTTGGAGTTTTTGGCGCTCAAGTGGGCCATGACCGAAAAGTTTCGGGAATATCTGTTGGGACATAAGTGTATTGTTTACACTGATAATAATCCTCTTAGCCATTTGGCTACGGCTAAGCTTGCGGCCACCGAACAACGTTGGGCGGCCCAGCTGGCAGCATTTGATTTTACCCTCAAGTATCGATCGGGTAGGAGTAACAGGAATGCGGACGCTCTTTCAAGGCAGGATCCCTCCGGCCAGGGTGAATTGAGTACCCTCTTGCCGGGGGTTGAGGTGCCGGTTAGTGTTAAGCAGGTGGTGGCGGCAGAATTGTGTCCGCCGGCGATTCAGGCGACGGTCTCTGTGCTGCCCGGTTCTGGGGTTGATATGGCATTGTGTCAGCAGGACGACCCGGCCATTGGACAGGTGTTAAGGTTTTGGCGGCAAGGTGCACCTCCATCTTCGGCAGAGCGTGGACAGATGTCCAAAACCGCCCTGGTGTTGCTTCGCCAATGGGATCGATTGGTGGACAAGGAGGGCGTGTTGTATCGCCGTGTCTTTCGACCAGATGGAGGCGAGGAAAGTTTGCAGTTGGTTCTTCCGTCTGCTTTGCAGGGTGAGGTTTTGGCTAGTGTTCATGAAGGGCATGGGCACCAGGGTATCGACCGCACCACTGAGCTAGTTCGTCAACGCTGTTATTGGCCAGGCCTGACAGCCGATGTGGCTCGGTGGTGCCGTGAGTGTGAGCGGTGCCAGGCTGCAAAGGATACACAGCTGGCGCCTCGGAGTTTTATGGGCCACCTTTTGGCAGAAAGGCCAAATGAGATCTTGGCCATTGATTTTACCTTGCTGGAACCCTCTCGTTCCGGGGTTGAGAATGTAATGGTAATGACCGATGTTTTCACCAAATTTACGCAGGCGGTCCCTACTCGGAACCAACGGGCTGAAACTGTGGCTCAGGTGTTGGTGTCCGAGTGGTTCTGCAAGTTTGGTGTTCCCGCTCGTATCCACTCAGACCAAGGTCGCAGTTTCGAGTCGTCCCTCGTTCAACAGCTATGTAACTTGTACCAGGTAAAAAGATCTCGTACCACCCCATGGCACCCTGCGGGTAATGGGCAGTGCGAGCGGTTCAATCGGACGCTGCACAATCTGTTGCGCACTTTGCCCAGTTCGCAGAAGGATGATTGGGTTTCGGCACTTCCTCAATTACTTTATTGCTACAACACCACTCCCCATCAAGTGACTGGGGAGTCTCCATATTTCCTGATGTTCGGGCAGGAACCACGATTGCCCGTTGATTTTCTGCTAGGTCGTGGCCAGGAAAAGGGTCCTGGTAGTGTTAATAACTGGGTGCTAGAACATCAGACGAGACTGCAGGTAGCTTTTGAGGGAGCCCGGGAACAGTTAAAGTTGGCTGCCGAACGCCGTAAGGAACGGTACGACTCTCGTGTCCGGGATGTACCCTTGGGTGTAGGCCAAGTTGTTTATCTTCGCAACTATGGTCTCAGGGGTCGTCATAAGATTCAGGACTGCTGGAGTTCAGTGTTGTACCAGGTGGTAAAGGCACCTGGGGTGGGAGGTTCGGTTTATGCCATTGCACCAGTAACCGATGTGAATCGGGTAAAGTATGTGCATCGCTCGTTGTTAAAGGAAAGAGTAGGGGGAGAAGTTTTAGTTCCTTCTCCAGAGAAGGCCTCTCTAGTTGCCGACGAGACGTTGTTGGAGGAGTCTTCCTCTTTTGAGGAAGTTGATCTGGTTCGGGTGGTACCGGAGACTCGGCCCGCTGCTACGGAGTTGCAGAGTCGGGACCGGGCTCTGGTGGGCCCCAGTTCATTGACGTTGGGGGTGGGTATGGCCGTCGAGGACCCAGTGGACTCCGAATCATTAGGACAGGATGCTGTAAGACAATCACCCATGATCAACCTTGGTCCTGCAGGTCCCCCTTGTGGTGATGGGGTAGTGAGACGCACTGGGCGATCTACTGCCGGCCAACATTCTAATGTCTACCATCTTCCTAGGGCCGTGGCGAGGGTGGTAAGTGTTGAGGCTGTTGAGGCCTCGTCTAATCCCATGTCTGCCCTGTTCAGGCCGTGGGCTTAAGGATAATTGGGCAATCGTCGGGCCGACGATTCAAGAGCTGTGGGTAGATTGTGGCAGTGTGGGCAATGGGGGCTTCCCATTGGCCCACTGCTAGGTGACTGTCACCCATGGCAGCCTATCAGTATGAGTTCTGACAGTACTTAAGGCTGGATTTTGTTGTACCTGGCATACGTCACGACTGGGACCGCCTTCACGGGGGCGTGTGGACAGAAGGTGTGTGAGTACTATCTGTAGCTATGCGGCTAATGAAGAGGTGGACATATATCTTAAACTTTGATCATTTTCTTCTTATTAGGGTGCACGCTGGTTAAACGAATATCTGGTTGAGACGGACTGTTCACGGGTTGTCGGGTAGGTACAGGCTCCTCATGTGCTGCGTATGCTGCCGTTGGGTGATGCTAACGGGCGTCTGTTTACCTTTTAGCTGTGAACCATTCTTTATGCCTGTGTATTTTTGTGTGGGTCGCGGCGAGCTGTGAGCGGCGCTGCAACTCGCGTGGCGCAACGATTCATCCGGGTAAGTGAGTTTCACTTTCTCTGGCTTCTCCTGAAAAAACATACGACTTAGTCATGACTCTCTCTCTTAGTGAGCTTCGGATGTTTAATGCATTTTGATGGTGGATCTCGTGACGGCGGAAGTATTGGTCCTCTGTTTTGGTTGAGGACGGCGCTGCTGTTTTCTCCTCTGTTGTTTGTTATTTATATTTTTTTGTATGTGTTGTGATGTGATTGGTAGCTCGGAGCTGCTCGGCTATCGGTTGGAGCTAGTATGGACTTTGGCTCTCTGAATTTATGAGTCTGTGGTGAAGATTGTAATATAGCTCAAACTTTAGAGGATAATCACGGCGAGCTGTCCGAGCTACATATAATTTTGTATGTTATTTCTTTTTCTGCTTTTTATTTATATATTTTTTTTATTGTTGATTTGGGTGTCCTTTTTGTATTTCGTGTTTGTTGACTTCGGGCATGGCTGGGTTGGGGGAAGGTTAGTTTGTAGTGCTGAGGGTAGTAACAGTGTGTGGAGTGCAGTGTAGCTGGGATTCATGTTTTCCTTTGAGTGAAATGGTGTGAAGTGCACTTGTAAGGTTAGCACTTCCTTTAATCTGCCCTTGTTGCCAAGACGCCTGTCCGAATTATTCTGTGATTTATTTCGTTTGGATTGTTATTTTTTTTTCTTTCATTATTGTGTGTACACAGAGTGCCGTGTCCTTATTTTCATATATTGCATGTGATTGCCCTTATGATATTATATATGAAAATATTTTAATTTGTTTTAAAAGTAAAATGGCAATAAAGTTTTGTACTTTTGTACCCTTGTCTCTCATGTTCTTCTAGCCTAGTGAACCTTGTGCTCCTTATTTGGGTTATTTCCCCGGTTAACCTCGGGGTGGCGTAATCGAGCTAGAGAAATTTTATACCTGATAATTGTCAGATCACAGTGTTGCCACACAAAGAAGGCCTATCGATGAGCTACAAAAAGCAGGACACAGACTCCTATGCTGTGCGCATTCAGTTCCAGGATCAACTAGTTTAGTACAGCTACCATCTCATACAGATAAGTCTAATATAACCCATAAGAGTCCTAAACCCCTTTTTGACTTTAATGGAAATTATGGGTATATAACAGAGACTTAATAGATGACATTTTGAAAGACAGCACATTCTATCCTTATATGCGCTATTTTTAAATGCCATAATTGCACCGGGATGTTCATTAGAAGTCATTTAGGGACTTCATGAGTTAAACTCAAGGACAAATAAATAAGGAACTTTCCAGAACTTTTAGAAGATTTGTGAAATCTGTCACCATGGGTTATTATGAGCTATGATATGTTTTGGATTATTTTAGAGCATGTTTACAATATTCATTGGAAATGTACTGCTGCAAGATTCAGTCTGACTCAGTCAGATTAGGGATTAAACAACTGTGTGGTCATAAGCACACCACATGCTTAACCAGTGTAATGGACACAAAGAAACTGCAGAGTCTTTTTGAAAAGGTACAGTACACGCCTGAGGTCAGAAAGATAAAGCAGTTTTCACAACACTACCTGTTTATATAATATATGATTCTTCCTTGGACCAATTGTAGTAATTGTCAATAGCTACAATGAATACTGAACTGAATACTGAGGAAAAACCTTCAAAGATGTCACAATTGACCGATGAGCAGACACTATACGATGCAGTTGCCATATTATGGCCACATTAACCATATATACTGTAAATTAAGATTGAATTAGTTGTTGTCATCATCGCAACCATAAAGTATGGTGGAGGAAACATCATAATTTGATCCTGCTTTGCTGCTTCAGGACCTGGCCAGCCTATAGTCATTGTGGGGAAGATGAATTCCCTAAATATAAAAAATAAAAAAATAATTCAGGATAATGTGAGAATGTCTGCATGCCAACTGAAACTCTGTAGAAGTTGAGTGGTGCAACATGACACTGACCCAAAATGCTGGTGCAAGTCCACAACAGATGGCTTCAGAAAAACAAAACCTACCTTTTGCAAAGCCCTCAACCCAATAGAGTTGTTATGGAATGACGTGAAGAGAGTCATACACATGAAATGTCCAATAAGTATGACAGAGCTAAAGCAGTTCTAAACGTCACAGTGAGGTTACTGACTATTATCACTAATAGTGAAATGCCTCAGATATTACTCAATCTGAACTAACTGCTTTGCATTGATTGGAATTCCTTAATGAATTAAGAGGGACTAGTCATAGTAGTCTAGCTGATGGGTTGAAAAACCGCATACAAAAGTCCAGTGAATGTTTTAATCAACTAGGTCCCTCACACCACTGCAAATTAATACTACAGCCATGGCCAAAAGCTTTGATATTGACACAAATATTTTATTACATTAAGTTCATACAAAGAGTCAATATTTGTCATGAACCCCTGTTATTATTTTTTTTGCTGTTGTTTCCATGCTGTCATGTTTCTCTACACAAGGTCATGTTTACCCAGGTGGGCATGCTTTATCCAGTGCCTCCGTACCACCCCTCACACACATTGGTTCCCCATTCACAAATTATTTCTGCCAGCATTTCTTCATTGCTGCTAGATTATTGCGTGCTCCACAGCCCAGTTTACTCGCGATTATTTTCTATGATTCATGTGATGAAGTATTTCATTTACGGATTTCACTTATCGTTCGCCACTTCAGATTTGTTTTACCTGGTATTGATTGATTCACGGGCACTGACTTACGCTTTGCCCCTCGACTGACTGTACCCACTTCTAGGTGTGATCTCCAACGATTCCTGGGTTTTGCAAATTTTTATAGATGATTTGTAAGGAAGTACAGCGCCATAGCTGCTCCACTCACATCCCAAACTTCCTCAAAACTCCATTTTCATTGGGACAAACAGGCAGAGGAGGCTTTCCAAACACTCAAGAACAAGTTCACATCAGCCCCTATCCTCATTGTTCCTGATCCCTCCTTAGAATTTGTAGTAGAGTTACAGTAGATGCATCTGAAACAGGCAGTATTGTCTCAAAGAACTTCCAAGGATAACAAGTGTAGAATAAGTTTGTTTAGATTTTATGTGATTTACTTATACTTTAAATACTCTTAAGAAATAGAAGGTATCCCAGTTGGAAATAATCAGGGGTATGCGTGCGAAGCTAGACATGTCTGGAAAATATGCTTGCACAAGGAATTTGATATATACATTGAGTCCCCCAAGAACGGATAGGCCTAACAAGGTCCAGATGTTTGGAATGACATCATTGCCTATAGAATGTATCCCTTTGTCTGGGATGCCTATATAATGGGGGGAATGCTAGCGATCGGTGTGACTCTGTCAGCCTCGCCCGGCCGGTATTGCATGATAAATAAAGGCCGTTATCTTCTGAAACCAAAGCCTGAGTCTTCAATTAATTTCCACGACATCTTGGCGCTGCGAGCAGGGTGGAGAAGGGGCAAAGGTGTGGCTGATCACCGTGGGCATCCTGGGCGAGCAGCACAAACAGGTGGCCACCTAAAAAAGGTAAGCAACTTTTGCTTATATACTTAGTTTGTGTTGTTTGCTGGGAAACCCCATGGTGGTAAGGACACTGATAAAGACCTCTCCAACTCAAGTAATTTAAAATGGGCTTTGTTTTCAGAAAAGAATGCATGCATCAAACTTACTAACTGTTGTACTGATAGTAAATTGATAAAATAAGCATTGCATTGGTCTGGGTGTTGTCAAGTGGGCATTGATTGATGGCAACAGTAGCAGACGGTATGAGGAAGCGCATTTGAGTGTCTATTTGTTTTGTTAAGTGGGCTTTTGATAGATAACAGGACAGGAAAAAGGTAGATAATCTCGGTATTAATTTGTACTCATTGTCAAGTGGGCCTTGATTGGATGGCATGGGTGGTACAGCAAATTAATAAGGAATTGCGCTTAATTAGTTATATTGCTTGTGTAAGGTTACCCAGCAATTAATAAGAAATACCCGTTGTATGAGGAACGTACTGTTGTATGTCATAAGCAATTTTTGTAGCCACCGTAAATGTTATATGGTATGAGGTTGGTGGTTTTTAATTGATATCTCTTCGTATGTGGAATGTACAACTGTACATCATAAGAAATCACCCCTTATGTTTTATTGATATGAGTTACAGGGGTAATCAATTAATATCTCTTCGTATGGGGAGCACGATTTGTGCCATTAAGTTGATTTAAGTTGAACGCAATTGCAATTGTTTGTGTCTAAGTGATGTTTTGTGTCTATCTGTTTCTGTCTGAGTGTGTCAGAGCTCTGTGTTTGCCTAGTGTGTGTGTGTGAGAGAGAGAAAGAGAGAATTGGTTGAATGAGAACCATAAGCTCTGTGTGCTTGAGCAGGCTGGACCTCCCGAGGGAATTGTGTGTGCAACCCTCAGAGGGGGGGCAGTTTGCTGCTAGACCAGAGACGTGTGTCTGAATGAGCCCTATTTAAGTAATAGCTAGCCTAATAATTAAATACATAAATAATAATCAATAAAGGGACATGTGTGAGTGGATGAAATGAGCCCTCATTAGCAAGGGGGACAAGTATGAAGAGAATAAGCCCAATTTTCTAGGAAAATTGGGATGAAGTCTGAATGCTATGCCTATGAATAAAGAAATAAATAAATAGTGTCGAGTGGTGTATGTGGTTGGATTCTATAAATGGTATTAATCGGTAATTGATGAAAGTGTTCACTGTGTAATAAAAATACTGTGCTTTTTGGCAAATGTTAATTTGAAAATAGTGAAGTGGTGTAGATTAAGGAGTGACTATCATTGATGAGCCTTGGTAAGTGGAGGTGGATACTTCTGTGATTCTAAAAGAGTGTATATTGTTGTAAGTAAATTTAGCCATTAAGTAAGTACACAGGCATAAAATAAAATAAAAAATAAATAAATAAATAAATAAATATCTAAGTGGTGACATAGGCTACAGCATGATGGCAGCCTCTCCTGTGGAGACTTTAGTGCTAAAGCATCCGTTGTGTGCAGAACTCATAAATAAGATCTCAAGTAAATGGCAAAAGAGAACTAAAGATATGATTACAAAATGGCCAAAGGAGGGGACATTTGATCTAGCACTGTGTTCTGAGATGGACACCTTGATAAAAAATTACAAAGCGGCAGCAAGAGAGAAAAAGCGTGTTCAGAGGGAGTTAAAAAGACAGCAGGAGAGAGAAGTCCTATCTTTGTTTAAGCAAGAAGGGGAGGAATTGATAAGACAGAAAAAGCAAGTAAGGAAAAAGTCTAAAAAGTCAGGAAGTGAGGCCCGTAGTAGCGACATAGAAGCTGTGGTTACACCACCTCCGTATGTACAAACTGAGGGTCATTTTCCGATGCTTAAGGGCATGGTGGGAGTTTCTGGTGAGATGAAATTGGAAGGTCCTGTAGAATTAGAAGGAGATTATGAAGAGTCGGGTGTGAAGTTGAGATGCAGGCAAGATAGGAAAGAGCATAGAGAGAAAAACACACCATTTGATTGTTACAAGGAGGTAAAGGCAGATCTACAGAGAGTGAAAAGGGTGTATGGGAAGGAAGATACGATAGAGGAACAGGAAAAGATGCAGGCAAGTGGAGGGAAGATAGACAGGAGTGTTAAAACACCAGTAAGAAGTCAGATAGGTACAACATTGGGGACTGGGCATAGACCATTGTGCAGTGAGAAAGATGAAGAGGAGGAGGAGGAGGATCTGTCATTTAACATGGGCAGTTGGAAACAGGGAAGGAACACTGGTAAACTTAGACACCTAGCTCCACAATTCCCAATTTTAATTAAAGGCGCTCGGGGACAATACATTCCATGGGCAACGCAAGATCTCGAGGGGCTTGTCAACCGGCTGCCAAGCATCCTGGAAGGTGCGAGTAAATGGATACGATGTTTAGAGGAAGAAACATCTGGCAAACTCTTGTCGGTGGGAGACATTAAAGCTTTACTGGCAAGGATTGTGGGGGTAGGGAAATTGGAAGAAGTTCTCCATTCTTCTGACCTGAGTGAGGCTGTAGATACATATCATATGGATGGAACTGTTTTTGATGCTTATCGTCCGTCTGTGTGGCATGCCTTGCGTGCAGAGTATCCCACGAGGGTTGACCCAAAAGCATTAAAAGGTGAACAGTTAGAAGACACAGAGAATCCAACGCTGTACATTCAGAAGCAGTTAAAGAAATGGAAGCAAGAGACTGAAAGTGATCCTGAGGGAGATGCACTGTTGTCTACGCTGTTCAGACAAACCATAGTAAATGCTATGCCTCAACCAGTGAAAAGTAAACTGGAAGATGTGGTCGGCTTAACTTCTAAATCACACAAAGAGTTCTGTGATCACGTCTCACATGCTGTTGAACAGTATAGGAAAAATGAGCAGAAGTTGAAAGCCCAAGAAAAAGAGTTGCAAAGGAAATTGACTCAATTACAGCTTGAAGAGCTAACAAAGAGGAACAAAAAAAAAGGTCCAAGCTACCCTAAGAACAGATGAAGCCGAGGAATTGTCTGTGAGGGCCCTAAGTAATCCAACACCCACAGTCCAGCAGGCTGCATCCACTGCGATGATGTCACCAGCTGCAGTTTCTCCAAACTCAAACCAGATGCCTGCGCCTGTCGTTAACGTTTTCACACAAAGGCCAGTCCAGAGGGAGTGGAGAGCCAGTCAACAACCTAGAGGACAAAGAAATCCTCAGTCGAACTTCCCCCCAGGCGTGTGCTGGGGGTGTGGACAAGCTGGACACAACCGGTCAAATTGCCTCTCACATCCATGGCGTCAGAACCCAAGGGGTGCGGCGGTGGGCGGGTGGCAGCAGCCTCCTCGAGATAGAGTTGAACCCATTAATCCGTGGGCCCCTAGTCAGGGGTGTTAGAGGTGCCCAGAGAATCCTACCGGGGAGAACCAATTGCCTATTTTGACAACTAGTGCAGAACAAGAACCCATGTTACATATTGAGGTTGACGGTAAAAGTACACCCATGTTAGTTGATACAGGAGCGGTTTATACATGCTTAAATTTAAGTCATGCCTCTCATCTCCCCATGTCTGGAAAATTTGCCAAGACAGTAGGATTCTCGGGTAAAAAGCAGTTGATCCCTATGACCGCTCCAGTCCGTCTACAAACAAACAATAAAAGTGTGACTATACCTGTATTAGTCTCAAGTCAGACACCAGTTAATTTATTAGGAAGAGATGCATTATGTAAATTAGGACTGCAAATATGGTGTTCTCCAGAAGGGGTGTACGTCGACTTGACAGGTATTAAAAATCAAATGGTAATGTCTGAACCACATGCAAATGTGTATTGGATAGGACAGCTGGAAAAAGATGTCAGTCAAATAATTAATAAGTGGGGAAAATTCATTAAAGCACAGATTCCTGAAGCACAGCTACCCTGTTCGGCTTTTCACTGTACAATGATGTATGACAAATCTAAGGATACTGAATTAGAACGGAAATGGCAGGAAGAGACAAAAGGGAACAAGGTTGAATTAATTACACAACACATCATCATAGGTAGGCAAGGAGCAGCTATCAGTGTAGATGAATGTGAATTTGTAAAGACGTGGTTTAATGTAACTGATTCTGTTCCTCATGTGACATTGTATGTAGGACAAAACAGCAGTTCAAAGGACTTAGGACCAATGATGAAGGAAGCTACAGAAGTCCAGTGGGAGTCAACCATTAACCCGTTGATTTTTCATTCTGCAGATAAGAACTACATCAAGATCTTGTGTGGTAATAGTTTAATTGGTACTCCTCAGGAAGTTGTGGTTAGCAGCAAGTCACAGACACAAATGGCATCAGCATCAGAGGTAATTGAGACGGCTGAAGATGAGTTGTATAGGCAAATGGAAAGTCAAGTCCCATCTGAATTATGGTCACAGCATGATACAGATGTAGGCCTAATTAAATCAGCCAGCCCAATTCATGTACAGCTTAAACCAAATGTAAAACTGCCCAGAGTAAGACAATATCCTTTGCGACCTGAGGCAGAAGCTGGAATAAAAAACACAATTGAAGGTCTTGTTAAAGCATCTGTGCTGGAAGAGACAACGAGTTGTTGTAATACTCCAATTTTCCCGGTGATAAAGCCAGGTACAAATAAATGGCGTCTTGTGCATGATTTGCGTGCAATTAATAATATAACAGAGGATTATCCAGCAGATGTTCCAAATCCACACACACTGCTAACCAATGTCCCTCCCGAAGCCAGATATTTCACTGTAATAGATCTTTGTTCTGCCTTTTTCAGTATTCCAGTGGCGGAAGAGAGTAGGTATTTGTTTGCGTTTACATATGCTGGTAAACAATATATGTACCGACGCATGGCACAAGGATATCGTCATGCCCCACATATATTTAATCAGGTATTGAAAGCTGATTTGGCAGATTTAATGATAGAAAGTAATCTAGTGCAATATATGGATGACTGTTTAATATGCTCGTCATCATTAGATGCATGCCACAGGGATTCCATTAAGGTACTCAGGAAGCTAGGGCAAGGAGGTCATAAAGTGTCTAAAGCTAAACTGCAATACTGCAAGCCTCAAGTTGAATATTTAGGCCGGCTAATTTCACATGGTACAATAGCCGTAGCGCCTACTCAATTAGAAGGCATAAGTAAAGCACCGTTACCACAAACAGTTAAACAGTTGATGACTTTCCTAGGCCTAACAGGTTTCAGTGCTGACTGGATTGAGGAATATGCTGTAAAAACTGCTCCAATGAGGGAGATAATGAGAGAAGAAGGACTGCAAAATTTAAGTGCTCCATTAAAATGGAACACAGATGCACGGTTAGCATTTGAGTCCATCAAGAAAGAAATGCAAACAGCTCCTACATTAGGTATACCGGATTATACCAAACCGTTTCATCTATATGTGGCTAACCGAGCTGATGGATATGCCTCAGCTGTGTTGATGCAGGAAACCTGCAGTGGAAGAAGAAAACAGCCCTTAGCTTACTACAGCACTAAGCTAGATAATGTAGCACAAGGCTACCCACCTTGCTACCAACAGGGGCTAGCAGCTGTACATTATGCATATGACAAAGCATCCACATTGACTATGGGTTACCCGGTAACCATCTACACGCATCATAAAGTGGTAGAATTAATAGAACAGGGAAAATTTGTTCTTACTCAAGCACGTATTCTAGCATATTCTTCACTGCTCACATATCCCGACATTACCATAAAGAGATGTGACACAGTTAACCCAGCTGAATTGGTTCCTTTAGCGTACGAAGGAGTGCCTCATGATTGTGTGGCGAATTCACTGGCATTTACTCGGTTACGACCTGATCTTGAATCTAAGCCTATAGCTGAAGCGGAAGTGACTTATTTTGTTGATGGATCTAGCTTTAGAGATCATGTAGGTAGTCACACAGGGTATTCAGTAGTGATGAAGGATGGAGAAGATTTTAAACCTATCCTATCTCAGCATTGTTCACAACCGTGTTCTGCTCAGTTAGCTGAGTTGAAATCGCTCACCGCTGCTTGTCAATTAGCCAAAGGGCTAGTGGCAAATATTTTTACAGATTCAGCTTATTCGCATGGTGTATGTCATCTGTTTGGAGCAGTATGGAAGCAAAGAGGGTTTAAAAGGAGTGACGGAACTCCCATTCAACATGCTGAGCAAATAGGTAAACTAATGTCTGCTATGATGCTACCAAAACGATTGGCTATCATTAAATGTCAGGCCCATAAAAAGGGGAATGATTATGTTACTAAGGGTAACAACATAGCAGACTTAGAAGCAAAGCGTGCATCGAAGTGTCAACTAGCTGTGCAAGCGCCCGTGGTCCTTATAGAACCGCAGCCACAGTTGGAGGATATTATTCGGATTCAAAATCAAGCAGGTCCATACGAACACTCTATGTGGCTCCAGAGGGGAGCTCAGAAAGATGCACAGGGTATTTGGCGTTCACATGAAGGTTTGATCATAGCACCCACAGCTTTGTTGAACATTTTGATTTCAGATGCTCATGGATTCGACCATTGTGCTAGAGGAGAGGTGGTGAGAAAAATCAAGCAACAAGGGTATTGGACTCCATATCTGCATGCTATGGTTGATGAGTTCCTAGCTTCATGTGAGATATGTGCTAAACATAACGTCAGAAAGGGAACAGCGACACCTATTGGCCATATACCGGTACCTGAAGGACCTTTTAAGCATTTGGTTATGGATTATGTGGACATGATAAAGTATGCTCGAGGCAAAAGATATATGCTTGTGATAATTGACAGATTTAGTAGATGGGTAGAAGCAATACCATCTGCAGATGAAGGGTCAGGAACAGTTGTCAAATTCCTCACAAGGGAAGTGATACCTAGGTTTGGAATTCCGTCAGAAATCAGTTCAGACAATGGATCAGCGTTCATTCAGAAAACTGTAAAGCAAGTACTACAACAGTTAAGAATAAAGCAAAGATTTGGGTGTGTCTATCATCCACAGTCCCAGGGTATAGTGGAGAGAATAAACGGCACCCTCAAAGCCAAGCTTAATAAGATTTGTGCTAGTACAAAACTTAACTGGGTTGATGCTTTACCGCTTGCACTAATGAGCTATCGCATGCAAACTAACAGAAACACTCACTTAACCCCGCATGAAATGCTTACGGGTCGACCCATGCCTGTGCCATTCTGTAGAGGGCCATATAAAGGGCCACCGCTAGAACAATTGCAACTGGAACTCAGATCATATATGAAGAAACTAACTGCCATACATAAAGCAATCTTTGTGCAGGAAAAGAACAAGGAGACGGAGGAAGAGAAAGACGCTCCGTGTCCCATCACTCCAGGAGACCAGGTCTATCTGCGAGTGTTCAGGCGAAAGTGGCATGAGCCGAGGAGAGAAGGTCCTTACAATGTTGTAGCAGCCACTCCTACAGCAGTCCAAGTGGAAGGCAAAACCACCTGGTATCATTTAAACCATTGCACAAGAGTCCCTAAAGTAAGTAAGGGAACAGGTGCAGAAGAAGAGGACCCACCCAACGACAGTGAAAACCTACAGGGTCTTGAAATCTGTGTGAAAGGGGTGGAGGAAATAAAGCAGAAAAATGGGGAAGATAAAGTGGATAGCAAACCTAATGATCATTATCTTTCAGGTATTACACCAAGCCGTGGTCAGCTCACCTGTACACAGCTCCAATCAGACTTCCCAAGAATTAAGTTTACAACAGTTGACTAGGCCTAACGATATAACAGTGTCCCTCCATACACAAAATATAACTTCTCTAACTTTCATTAAGAGACAAAATGACCTAAAACTAGCACCCATAAAGCCTCAATTAAATGTTGGTCAAAAAGTTCTTAGTAATAAAACTGTTGGCAGGAAAATAAAAGAAAAACTCTTAAACATAGCTCAAGGTAATGAGTGGTATAAATGGGCTGCCTATACAGCCAAGGAAAACAAAATAACTAGTTGTTTAATTTGCACTCCATCCCCATTAAGGAAGGTTATAGTAGTACCTAATCCATATGACTTTAGACATTGTGCAGAGTTTACTCAGAATTTTTGTCATCTGCATGTCTTCCGACGTCCACTGTGTCCAGCAGAATGTTTGGCAATATTAAGTAGCCCAGATTACTTCAATAACTACCATACACCTGAATGGGGAGAATGGTGTCAGCAGTTGGATATAAGAATTGAAGAACAAAAGATAGAATTCCCCTCTGAGTATGAAATAGATTATACACTTGAGTATGAATGCTTCAATAAAACAGTAGGAAATCATAGTGTGGGGGAATTTCAAGGTAATTGTATGATAATGTGGCACTTGGACACTGACTCTTTTACACGAACGGACGTTCATAAGAAAACAATACTTCATGCGACAGTCACAATGCAAGGGAATATCACTATAACACATAGCTGCATGAACCAAACATTATTGTTTCCACTAAAGTTCCGGTATGATGACCAATCAGTACCAGTAGCTGATTTTTTCTGGCTTTGTGGGGGAACACTATTGAGGGCAACATTACCAAAACGTTGGAAAGGTATCTGTGCTAGAGTCCGAATGATCCAGGAAATGTCAATAGCGGGTTGGGACATAGAACAGCCGGTGATGGGTAACTCAGAAGCCAATCATAGAGTGAAGAGGGCTTACCAACCTGATCCCAACGTGTATATAGACTCAGTAGGACAACCCAGAGGTATACCTAATGAATTTAAAGCCAGAGATGAGGTAAAATCTGGATTTGAGTCAATTTTTATATGGATAACACCTAACAAAAATGCTGAATGGATTAATTACATTTTCTATAATCAACAGAGATTTATTAATTACACAGAAGATGCTTTGGCTGCATTAGGAGAGCAATTAGTGGCTACTAGTACAATGACCTGGCAAAATAGACAAGCACTAAACTGGTTATTGGCTGAGAAAGGAGGTGTGTGCATTCTGTTTGGTGATCAATGTTGTACTTATATTCCTAACAATACAGCGCCTGATGGGACTTTTACCAAAGCCATGAATCAACTTAAAAATCTGAGACGGGAAGTAACTGAAAATGCTGGAAGGGATAATAAAATATGGGACTGGCTAGATCTGAAACTGGGAGCTTGGGGAGCATGGTTTGCTAAATTTGGTATGTTCTTGGGATTTGCTATATTAATAGGAGGATTGTTGTTTTGTTGTGTACTTCCTATATTAAAGTCCTTGGTCATAAAAGCTACAGTTCAACAAATGGAGGTGTTAAAGTGGCAAGATGAGAAAATACCCCTAACCTATGATAAAGACATTTACAGCTCAGACTGTGATTCCCAAGAATCAGGAGGAGATTCAGGCACCTCGGACGAGGACGAAGAAGATGATTAATGATGAGCCATGCCTTGGGTGAAAGCACTGGCCTAGCCTCTCCCCAAAGGCGACCCTCTACGATACGCAAAGTATCTGGGTTGAAGTTCTTACATCATGACCCAACTGTTCAACATTATATATGCTTTAACCATTGTACTGTATTATGCATGCTTCATTTTAGACTGTATAAGATGTCCAGGTTATTTAGGTTAGTGTAATCCTAGAAAAATCATTATATTAATTACATATTCATGTTATGTTATTGTGTAATTGTATGTTCCATTGTAGGTTATATGATTATCTAATTGATGTAATCCTAGAAAGTCACTGTATTAAGTACAGGTTCATGTCATGTCATTGAGTAATGGGACGTACGATGTCATGGAGGTCGAGTCTTTTACTCCTATTCCTAGTCAAGTGTGGAAGGAGAGGTTTGGCCGATTCTCCACTAGAGGGTGAATCCATGGGTCGGTCATTGATAAAAGTCCAGTGATTTAATTGAATCACTAGATTAGTGTAAGAAGGGCTGGCACATGGATTTGCACTCCAGATAACATTTATTATGGGACTTGTCAGCCCCAGAGGGGGGATGTGTAGAATAAGTTTGTTTAGATTTTATGTGATTTACTTATACTTTAAATACTCTTAAGAAATAGAAGGTATCCCAGTTGGAAATAATCAGGGGTATGCGTGCGAAGCTAGACATGTCTGGAAAATATGCTTGCACAAGGAATTTGATATATACATTGAGTCCCCCAAGAACGGATAGGCCTAACAAGGTCCAGATGTTTGGAATGACATCATTGCCTATAGAATGTATCCCTTTGTCTGGGATGCCTATATAATGGGGGGAATGCTAGCGATCGGTGTGACTCTGTCAGCCTCGCCCGGCCGGTATTGCATGATAAATAAAGGCCGTTATCTTCTGAAACCAAAGCCTGAGTCTTCAATTAATTTCCACGACACAAGCACCCCTGTTCTTTTTTTTTCTCATTGCCTTTCACCTGCTGAGAGAAATTACGACATTGGAGACAGAGAGTTGCTAACTGTGAAACTAGCCTTAAAGGAGTAGAGACACTGGCTGGAGGAAACTGAACACCCATTTCTCATCTGGACTGATCATAAAAATCTGGAGTATTTGAGAACACCTAAGAGACTTAATGCTTGACAGGCCAGGTGATCCTTATTTTTCTCCAGGTTTAATTTCAACCTCTCTTACTGCCCTGGAGCCAAGAACTCAAAGCCAGATGCTCTGTCCTGACATTTTTCTCTGGACCAAGTCCCCTCACACCCCTATACATAACAACAGGTAAGGCAAGCTCATGCCTAGGAACCTGTTCCAAGTAATGTCCACCAAGTTCGCCTCTTCGTCCCCTCAACCATGCGCACACAGGTTCTGGAACGGGGACACAGCTCTAAGCTTGTCTGCCACCCCGACGGGCCAACGTACCCAGTTTATTATACAGCAGCGTTTCTGGTGGCCCACATTGAAGGAGAACATCATTAAGTATGTGGCAGCATGTGACTCCTGCGCCAGAAACAAAAGCAGTAATAGGCCCCCAGCAGGCTTCCTTAGACCACTCCCTGTCCCTCAACCCCCCGGTCACACATTGCCATCGACTTTGTCACTGGACTACCAAACTCCAATGGTGACACTTGCATTCTAACCATCATCAACCGCTTTTCCAATGCTGCCCATTTCGTGCCACTCCCTGGACTTCCTTCCGCCAAAGAGCCGGCTGAGTTACTTGGTCTTCATGTTTTTCGTCTCTATGGTCTCCCCATTGACATTGTCTCAGATCACAATTTTGGAAAGCCTTATGCAGACTCATTGGTGCCACTCCAAGTCTATCTTCAGGTTATCATCCACAGACGAATGGCCAAATGGAAAAAATGAATCAAGAGTTGAAGGCTGCTCCTGGTCTCAGAATCCGACCTCTTGGAGCAAATTTCTCCCTTGGTTGAATATGCCCACAACTCCCTCCCAACCTGCTCCACAGGCCTGTCCTCGATTAGGGGGTTAACTTAATTTTTATGGCAAAAAGAGACTTTGCAATTAATTGCAATTCATCTGATTACTCTTCCTAGCATTCTGGAGTATATGCAAATTGCCATTATAAAAACCAAGGCAGCAGTCTTATATTTGTGTCATTAATATTTGTTAATATTTGTCTCATTCTCAAAACTTTTGACCATGGCTGTAGACTTCTTTACAAATTATTTATAAAGTAAAAGTCTAGTTGTCTTATACGTACATACCATCCTGTATCAGATATTTCTAATTAAGCCATATTGTCTTTATTTTTTCTTTAAATTCAAGGCACGAAGAAAGCTTTCATAGTGTTTATATTTTAGTCACATAGCTATCTTATGTAGCCCATCTACTCTCAATATACGTAGAATGAGGCCCTGAGTCCTTTTAGTCTAGCTTACTTTTATGACAACTTGGATTATTCTATTTTTCTATATTATAAGACTTGGGTCCCTATAACAATATATACCTCTTATGCTAAATAACAATACTAGAATAATAGAATAAAACAACTATGTGCACTTATATGAGCACATCACCCCTATCCTATCTTCACTGCATTGGCTCCCTGTGAAATTTCGCATTGATTTTAAAATACTACTCTTGACATATAAAGCATTAAATGGTCTCGCCCCGCAGTATCTGAGCAAACTGTTAGTGTCTTACGATCCGCCACGCCTACTTCGGTCAAAGGATGCAGGCTGCTTATCAGTACCGCGTATTATGAAAACAACAGCTGGGGGCAGAGCTTTTTATTACAAAGCCCCAAAATTATGGAATAGTCTTCCAAATAGTGTTCGGGACTCAGACACAGTCTCAGTGTTTAAGTCTAGGCTAAAAACCTATTTATTTAGCCAAGCATTTTTATAAATAGATTTGCCACAAGGTAAAGGAGCAGATCTGGGGGACTCATGGACATAGAGTATTATGGTGAACTGGTATGTTTTAGATGCTGTCTTCCTCAGTCTCATTTGATCACTCAGGTTTGTTGACGGTGAGGTGATTGTTTGCTTTACATCTCAGGGAGCCCTCATGTTTGTGTTTCCTTCTGGCTCTCCCTTTAGTTATGCTGTCATAGTTAGTCCTGCCAGAGTCCCTGCTTGCACTCTACAGTAAATATACATTCACATTAGACATTGTGACTGTGACCATACCTAATTGCAATCTCTCCTCCTCTTCTCTTCCTCCCCCTCTTTCTCTTTCCTCTCTCCCCCTGTCTCCCCCTTTCACTCTTTCTCTCTCTCTCTCTGTCGAGCTACACATGTGGTTCCTGAGCTGCCAGTGATCCAGACTCCCTCTGCCCTCCGGACCTGTCTGGTCCATCCTGGTGCCCGATTTCTGGTTGGAGGTCTCATCGCATGGATGCCCCGTGTGTCTCTTTAGGATGTGCCTGGTGTCTGGGGATGATTCTCTCTACTTAGAAGATGGTTCTGGCCTCGACTGGTGTTGTCAGCTGTTTCTCTGAGGACTTGACAATTCGATAGTTCAGGACTCGAACTTTCTACAAGTCTATCTGAGTCTCGAATAATTACTGGACTCCATTTTACATCAACTATTATAACATCAATTAACATCAACTATTATAGCTGAACCTAACACTTAGCAGGAAATGATCTGCATTTATACTGTGTTATCTGTTTCACCCAGATGAGAATGGGTTCCCTGTCGAGTCTGGTTCCTCTCAAGGTTTCTTCCTATTACCATCTCAGGGAGTTTTTCCTTGCCACTGTCGCCCTCGGGCTTGCTCACCAGGGACTATCTGAACATTTTGATTCATACACATTCACATTCCATACAAACTTAAATAATTCTTTTGATTGTGTAAAGCTGTTTTGAGACAATGTCAATTGTTAAAAGCGCTATACAAATAAAACTGAATTGAATTGAACTTACACTTTAAAGTCACAACAGTATTTGCTATTCATAAACAATAATAAACAATCACTAACTTTGTTTAGAAAAATATATATTCAAGTTTAATTTAACAATAAAACTAATTAAACAAAGATTAAAGTTTCATATGAAATAACTCAATTGGCTTGCCTTTTTTTCTTAGTTTAATGTCCAAATAAATTATCAAAATAAATGGAAACAAAAAACTTTGCAGGCCTGATTCTTCCGCTCGAGCTTCTGGTTTAAACAAAATATAAATAAATAATAAAAGCCTGCTTAATCTAACACAATTTCTAGAAAATTACTTCTCAAAAAGTAACAACTCTATAAAACAAACAAAAATACAAATATACATCTTCTAAATTTTCAAACATGTAACAGTTTTAACTTTTTATACCATGAACTTGGCATTTTTTATGCACAATAGGCAATAACTTTTTTTTAACCATGTACTTGTAAATCACTATGTAACCATGTAAATCACCTATTTATTAATAACTTATTTATGCTTTTATACATATTTATACATATCATAATATTTATACCTGGGTTACACCTATACAAGTGGTACTGGAAACACAAGATACCTAATGTTGTATAAACAGTTAGCATCTCTCTCTCTCTCTCTCTCCCTCTGACTACAATGCAGAGGACAGAGGACAAATGCAAGGTCATATGGCAAGCACAAGAGCTTGAATATGAACTGGGAGTTATGGGAGCAGAGAGAAGAGCCAAACAAGTAAAACATTTATAATCTGTATCTGTAAACAATACGGTATTAGGAATACTCTGATATACTGCAGATCTGCTTATGTGAAGAAAAGTAGAGCTTTAGTGTCCAGTACATGTGTACAAATCAGTATTTCTGAAACTGAACAAGACAAGTAACTAGATGTGGCTCATCATTTACAGATTATTCTGTATGAATATTTGTTTTTCCTCATGTAATGTAAATAAATGTGTATATTTTTGTAAACAGACAGTAGGTTATTCTTTTCTTTTTGATTTGCAAGTGGATTTGAAAGGTCAAGTACACTTCCACTTTGTCATGATGATGCTGTGTATCACTCAGTTCCATGGTTTAAAGTGCTTCTTGGTCATTTCAATGCTTAGCTGAACCACTTTGATCATCTGAATTTACTGGATTCCACCCCCGACCTTAATATGATGTCACCATGCATTAATATTTTTTATGTAGATTAATTCCTACCTCCCAATCGCTCCCAAGCCATTGGCTTTGTTGGTGAAAGGAAATATAAAATTATTACCAGCATGATAAACACTACATGGATGTATTTCAACTGAGATGTTAAAATAAATACTGCAAATAAATTTAAATTTAGTATTAAAGTGTATATATTTTATAACATAATTATATATTATAAATAAGGAATGTATAATATGGACAATGGAGTTTGCGAATAGCTAAGAGGGTTCAATCGGATAATGCTGCAGTGATTAATACAGTTCAGTTGATAACGAGATGACGATGCCACGATTTATCAGGTTCAAACAGTGAAAGAGTGATTCAGGGGGCATGAGACATCATGTTAACACATGGATTGGCCACTACAGAGTCCAGACCTTAACCCCACTGAGAATCTTTGGGATGTCCTAGAAGGTATGAAATTGAAAATGACGTAATTTCTTCCTCATGAAAGGTATTTATACTTTAAACTTCACTAATCCATGTCTACATAAAACATGACCGTACCACAACAATAACAAACACTCACGGACAGTAAAGAGGTGTTTTCTGACCTTCCAGCAAACCCTTAAATTGTCTGGTGTGATTTTCACCCCGAGCATAAGAGGAGAAGAAAGTGCAGGTGTGTACATCTTTTTTTTCTTTTCCACATTATCACTGATTTTTATGAATTTGCATTTCTATTCTATTTTTATTTATATTGCTATATTTATCACATAAACATAACTTGCAATATCTGTATACTGTAATTAGTTTATAGAGTATACCAAGATATGGGTGAAACTCAAACATCAAGTTTATGTTTACAAAGTTGTATTTTGTTTAAGTTTACAAAGTGTATTTTGATATAAAGATCAATTTTGTAATTTTAATGTGATATCTTGCCAAATATTGAAATAATCCCATTGTTAAACATGTTAAATTTGTAATGAATTATTTTGGAACTTTTTTTCCGCCCTGATGGCATGGTTATATTCCAGGACGGAAAAGACGGTTTGGGAGCTTGGGACTCCTGACCGTAACCCCTTTTGACTCCCCGATCACCAATAAAAGATCTCAAAAGCCAAAAATGAATGCCACTGAATGCTTCTATTTTAAGCTTTGATTATGGTGCACATTTACAGTAGCATTGGTTCAAATATTTTGCTCCTAAATTTATTAGCAACCCTCTACATATTGTAAATTTTTCAGCTTAAATCTTTTTTTCATATTGTATCATTTTATTTTATTGAATATTTTTATTTCTCTACTTGAATATTCTATTTTTGTAATTAATTGTACTTACTTCATTCTTGCAGAAAAACTCACCCAAACTCTTTTTTAGGTAGCAGTCATATAAGCATTTCACTGCATATCATACTGTATATGGCTGTGTTTGTGACAAATAACATTTTAATTTGAACAACCTATAAAGTGCTACAGTGGGCATACTGTATTTGGCAATATGGATACACCTCCATCCATTACGTAAACCATTTCTCCTGTACCCACACAGTCATATATTCTCTAGGCAATGTGGAAATGCCAATCAGTATTGTTTCTTATTATGATCTTAAATTGCAGTCTTCTTCTTTGTCTTTCGGCTGTTCCCTTTCAGGGGTCGCCACAGCGAATCATCTGCCTCCATCTAACCCTATCCTCTGCATCCTCTTCTCTCACACCAACTAACTTCATGTCCTCTCTCACTGCATCCATAAATCTCCTCTTTGGTCTTCCTCTAGACCTCCTGCCTGGCAGTTCCAACCTCAGCATCCTTCTACCGATATATTCACACTCTCTCCTCTGAACATGTCCAAACCACCTCAATCTGGCCTCTCTGACTTTATCTCCAAAACATCTAACAGGTTGTAATGGCTAATGGCTTCTCCCTCTGGTAAACTCATTCTTGATCCTATCCATCCTTGTCACTCCCAAAGAGAACCTCAACATCTTCAGCTCTGCTACCTCTAGCACTGCCTCCTGTCTTTTCTTCAGTGCCACTGTCTCTAAGCCGTAGAGCATTGCTGGTCTCACCACTGTCCTGTACACCTTTCCTTTCATTCTCGCTGATACTCTTTTATCGCACAACACACCTGACACTTTTCTTCACCCATTCCAACCTGCCAGTACTCGTCTCTTCACCTCCTTTGAACACTCTCCGTTGCTCTCGACCGTTGACCCTAAGTACTTAAAATCCTGCACCTTCTTTACCTCTGCTCCCTGTAGCCTCACCGTTCCTCTTGGGTCCCTCTCATTCACACACATGCATTCCGTCTTGCTGCAGCTAACCTTCATTCCTCTGCTTTCCAGAGCGTACCTCCACCTCTCCAAATTTTCCTCCACCTGTTCCCTGCTCTCGCTACAAAGCACAATGTCATCTGCAAACATCATAGTCCATGGAGACTCCTGTCTAACTTCATCTGTCATCCTGTCCATCACTAGAGGAAACAAAAAGGGGCTTGATGCAGACATCTTACCACTGTCTTACAGCTCTCATACATGTCCTGCACCACTCTAACATACTTCTCTGCCACTCCAGACTTCCTCATACAACACCACAGCTCCTCTCTCGGCACCCTGTCGTACGCTTTCTCTATATCTACAAAGACACAATGCAACTCTTTATTACCCTCTCTGTACTTCTCCATCAGCATCCTCAAACCAAATACTGCATCTGATGTACTCTTTCTAGGCATAAAACCATATTTCTGCTCACAAATTCTCACCTCTGCCCTTAACCTAGCTTCCACTACTCTTTCCCACAGCTTCATTGTATGGCTCATTAGCTTTATACCTCTGTAATTGCCACAGCTCTGCACATTTCCCTTGTTCTTAAAAATCGGCACCAATACACTTCTCCTCCATTCCTCTGGAATCCTCTCACTCTCCAAGATCTCGTTAAACAAACTAGTCAGAAACTCTACTGCCACCTCTCCTAAGCACTTCCATACCTCCACAGGTGTGTCATCAGGACCAACAGCCTTTCCACTCTTCATCCTCTTCAACGCCCTTCTCATCTCACTTTTACTAATATTTGCTACTTCCTGCTCCACAACAGTCACCTCTTCTACTCTTTGTTCTCTTTCGTTTTCCTCATTCATCAACTCCTCAAAGTACGCCTTCCATCTTCCCATCACCCTCCTGGCATCTGTCAGTACATTTCCATCTCTATCTTTAATCACTCTAACCTGCTGCACATCCTTCCCATCTCTATCTCTTTGCCTCGCCAACCTGTACAGATCCACCTCTCCCTCCTTACTGTCCAGCCGAGCATACAAGTCCTCATATGCTCTTTGTTTGGCCTTTGCCACTTCTACCTTCACACGTGCATCTCCCTGTACTCCTGTCTACTATCTTAAATTGCAGTATTTACCCATTTTGAACATTATCTTTTATCTGTGATAATTAGGAAGCATCCAGTAATCCTAACACTGAACATAATTAACTGTCTTTATCTTTGTTCTTATTTAAAGATTTGTACTCAGCTTAGAGACACAGTCGCTTTTATTGTGCTTGATTATCATATCAATCAACCATTACATTTATTCTGGATCACTGCAAAAGGAACACCTCTTGAGATGGCAGGTCATATCAATGTTCATATATTTGAGAACGTGGGCCAAAATGGAACAATAGGACAAAAAGTCTTTACCAAAGAGCCGATCATACATCAGCATGGAGCTACTGTGAGCTTCCACAACATCCAATACAGCGTGACGATCAGAAGTAGGTCCTATTTGAAGAAGAGCATCACTAAGGACATCTTGGTGAACCTCAAGTAAGTCTTATCTCATATTTATCCCTTTTAAACTGAAAGATATACTGTATTTAATAAACATTAAGATCATACGACCGAAAGTGAGACTGAGCGTTCATTATGCTACACACAATAATTCCACACCTTAAACAAGCAGGTGACTGGCTCTATTTATTAAATAAATAAATAAATAAAGGCAAATTGTATATTTTTACGCAATTCAACAATTTTGTTTAAAATAAGTGATTGATGTTGATCTGTTTCTCTATAGTGGAATAATGAAACCTGGTTTAAACGCCATCTTAGGCCCTACAGGGAGTGGCAAATCTTCGTGAGTACCAACATGAATATCTCTTTCAATTTCAACTAAGATAACCTACTTGGGATAAAAAAAATCTTTTTTTTCTAGTTGTTTTATTATTATTATTATTATTATTATTATTATTGATAATAATAATTTTTTGTTATTAAAATAATTATAAAATTTTAAATAATAATTTAAATATTATTTAAAGCAATAAAGCAAACTTTGCCAACTTAGGAAGATAAATATTTGCCTTTAACTACATCTAAGTTTCTGAACTCATTCATTCATTCATTTTCTATACCGCTTAGTCCTGTGTTCAGGGTCGCGGGGGACCTGGAGCCTATCCCAGGAGACTTCGGGCACTAGGCGGGGTACACCCTGGACAGGGTGCCAATCCAAAAGAGATTATATGTAACTTAGTTTTTCCATAACTTTATTTTTACATTTCTTAGATTTATAAGGGGGAAAGTATTATCATATTTGGTATAAGAAAATATTTGCATTACAATTAACCAAAAATAGGATGAAAATTGTGAACTGCTTTCTTTCTGTAAATAACATTTAGTTATCTGTTTTTGTTCTCTTAAAATTTATACAAGACTGTACTGGACATTATATAAATTCCCTCCATCCTAGTCCAGTTGTTATAGTTCATATTTCTATGAACAGTACGGTATGAAAGTGTCAATTATATCTGACTTGTCAATTTCAGGTTTTTGGATGTGCTTGCAGCAAGGAAAGACCCTTCAGGTCTTTCTGGTGATGTCCTGATTGATGGAGCTCCACAGCCATCTAATTACAAATGCCTCTCTGGTTATGTAGTACAGGTACAAAAACAAACACACACACACACACACACACACACACACACACACACACACACACACACACACACACACACACACAAAGGCTTTATAGGGAAAATAGGGATTTAAGAGGAAATTGATTTAATTTATATAAAATTAGATTAGAAATAAATTAATCAAATAGTTTTCATTATGAATAAAAAAATCTAATATTTATATTCTAGACATGTATAACTAATTTCAAGATTGAAATAATCTAAATTATTTTTATTTTTATTTTTAAAACCTAGTGCTTAAAAACATTACATTAGTTTAAATTAGTCCAGAATTTTAAACTTTTGAAATTAACTAAGGCAAGGTTGTTAAGGCAAGGGCACCAAAGTTCTATCCAGTACAATAATAAAAAAAAAAGATAATATATAAGATAAAAGCTTATAAACACACTGACCAATAAAGGGTCTGGTAAACAATGATTAAAAGGAAATCAACAGGTTGGGAAGCAAGGTTTAAGCAGTAGAGTACCAAACTGTGAGGTCTAGTGAAACCCCAGCAGAGTATTGGGGCAGAGTGATGCCCTATAATGCATATATTAGCAGTATTCTTGTGCTATTAGCACCAGTGCATTGGCGAAATATTTGTTGTTATAAGTTTTTATAACTATAATGTTTTAGTTTCACAAGTTATCATGGTTGTAAAACATACAAATGATGCTGGTTGCTATTGAGATCACATGAAACATACCAAGAACCAAGCTATATATGGTATAAAGTTTGTGGTTCAGAATATATCTAATTTCAAACTGTAACTTTGAGGGGGGGGGGGGTGATTGGGGTTCTGTTCTTAAACATTCATTCATTTTCTATACCGCTTAATCCTGTGTTCAGGGTCGCGTGGGGCCTGGAGCCTATCCCAGGAGACTTGGGGCACTAGGCGGGGTACACCCTGGACAGGGTGCCAATCCATCGCAGGGCACACACACATACACACACTCACACACCCAATCACACACTACGGGCAATTTGGGAACGCCAATTAGCCTAACCTGCATATCTTTGGACTGTGGGAGGAAACCGGAGTACCCGGAGGAAACCCACCAAGCACGGGGAGAACATGCAAACTCCATGCACACAGAGACGGGAATCAAGCCTGGCCGGGGAATCGAATCCGGACCCTGGAGGTGCAAGGCGACAGTGCTAACCACTACACCACCGTGCCGCCGTTCTTAAACATCATCAGACTAATTAGATTTGAAATTTAAACTGCACTTTGGTAATACGAAAAATGGCAGATAAAGGAAATTAATTTTGATGTATATAAAGTATTTTACTTGAATTGCAGTACTTTAAAGAAGAACTACTGTTACTGTGTGTAAACCTTGGTATTTGTGTGAATAGGATGACATTGTGATGGGCACTCTGACCGTGCGGGAGAATCTGTGCTTCTCAGCTGCACTTCGTCTTTCATCCTCCATAAAACAGAAAGAAAAGGATGCCAGAGTTAATCATCTCATTTCAGAGTTAGGCCTCAGTAGGGTGGCAGACATAAAGGTAATCACATGCACATGCAGAAATACGCCTGCCCTGTCTATCTACCCACATTCAACAGAATTGTGGTTTTAAATGTTGAGGTAAGACTAAAAGTATATTCAAAGTTATTTTTATCATGTAGTTAAGCCTAACATACTTTCAATAGATCACAAACAAAACGACAATTTACCAGTTTAGCTAAGATACGTAGTTAACGTAGAAACATTTAAGTGTGACAAACATACAAAAGAATGAGAAATCAGGAAGGGGGCAAATAGTTTTTCACACCACTGTAATTGTTTTATTGCAGAATGGAAATTTTTTTATATGTGGCCTTAATAAATATAATTAATCCAACATGCATTATTTGCATATATATATATTTACAAATGTCATGCTTTTGGTCATTCAGGTGGGCACTCCGCTGATTCGTGGCATCTCTGGAGGTGAACGAAAGAGGACCAGCATTGGCATGGAAATGATCATTGATCCCTCTGTACTGTTCCTAGATGAACCCACAACAGGCCTGGATGCCAGCACCGCCAACTCCGTTTTACTGCTGCTCAAAAGGTTAGAAGTCATACTGAGAGAACCAATCTTCAAGAAATACAAGACTTTTTGAAAAAAAAATCACTATCAATATTACATATTTGTTCATTCTCTCTTTTGAACTGATGTCTTAGTGTTTAATACCACAACATTGTTGAATTCTCAATTTTGATCAGTATAACTAAATTTAGTTCAGGCTACAAGGCAAGTCATATTTGATAATAATCTATTCAGTCCAATATATTATCATATATATACTGTACTGTATATACATTCATCCATTTGTATGAGAGAAAGTGGCAAGTGAAAAGTTTTATCAGTTAACATGTTGTTGATGAGGTGGGACTTTAACAACAGGCAAATCATTATGGGGAGATACCTGGGTTAGAGCATCAATGGAAAAATTTTAAGTAAAACTGTACGTTTAAGTTGTTAGGACATTAGGAATGTTTTCAGGACAGAGGACTTGACAAGTAGCATGACAAGCTACTTTTTCTCTTTAAGGAAAATGTGTAAAAATATATATATATGATTTTTTTTTTTGCCAAATGCTGTAAATTTAGTTATGAATGTATTGTTTTCCTGTCTTTAGAATGGCCAGTAATGGACGTACCATAATCATGTCCATCCACCAACCACGCTACTCCATCTATCAGCTCTTTGACAACCTCACCATGCTTGTCAGTGGCAAACAAGTCTACCATGGACCAGCCAATGATGCACTAGACTACTTTGCCAACATTGGTAAACTTACAGTACATGGATTAAAAAAAGTATTTGGGGTCATTGAATTAACATTGGCGGCACGGTGGTGTAGTGGTTAGCACTGTCACCTTGCATCTCCAGAGTCCAGGTTTGATTCCCGGCCAGGCTCGATTCCCATTTTTGTGTGCAGGGGGTTTGCATGTTCACCCTGTGCTTGGTGGGTTTTCTCCGGGTACTCCGGTTTCCACCTACAGTCCAAAGATATGCAGGTTAGGCTAATTGGCGTTCCCTAATTGCCCGTAGTGGGTGAAAAAGTGTGTGAGTGTGTGTATGTGTGTGTGCCCTGCAATGGATTGTCACCCTGTCCAGGGTGTACCCTGCCTCGTGCCCTAAGCCTCCTGGGATAGGTTCCTGTAACCCTGTATACAGGATAAAGCAGTATAGAAGATGAGTGAGTGAGTGAATCAACATTAACAATGTATATACAGCACAGCTAATTAAATTAAATTTTATTTGTATTGCACTTTTATAAGCTGGTTTACAGAAATCTAAATTAGTTTTATGTATAAAGCTTTGTCAGTTATTCATAATGAGCAAACCAGATTGGATAATGGCAAGGAAACACTTGAGATGAAATGAAGTGGGAACCTTGAGAGGAACCAGATTTTACATCCTTTGGGTAATACTAGATTGTGTGAAAGCAGTAACCTTGGACATAAAATGGCCAAACACTCAACAATCAAGTATTTACCCAAGAAAAAGAAACTACCCGAAAAGGTGTGGCTCAATATTGTTAGGCAAGCATAAATGCAGGCAAAAGCATAATGTAAAAGAAGTTAGGGGTTTTAACAAAAAATAAACACGAACAAACAGGAAGCGTAAACAAAAGAAAGTCCAAAACAATGATACTAAAAGGCCAATGTTGCCCTGTCATTTATGTTCATGATGAGTGTGTGTGTGTAACATTTAACTTCTAATTTCTATTCCTTCCTGCTAATTTTTCCAAAGGTATATCCACAAGCTCGACAGTTGCTGTGAGTGTGTATTAAATTACTATTGGGAGTGAGTTTTAATAATGGGTTTTCTCAGCTACATAATGTGTTTTTTTAAGAGTAATGGCCCAAATGTTCCACAAATGTACCTTATGTGTTCCTTATTTGTACATAAAAAAATTCACCTTTATGGCACCTTAACTTGTCGCATGCGCGCGGATCGAGGACAGTTTATGATGCGTCGCAGCTAGGACACATGGAAAGTGGGGTAGATGCGTCGCATGGACGATGGGAGGAGGAGTCAGACACCTAATCCTGGTTATTCTGAAGGGCTTGATGAATCAGGGAGAGAGCTTGCGTGAAAGTGTCTTTAGGGGGATGTCTCTGGTGGCGATTATGACTCTGTCTCCTATGTGATACCTGGGGGTCTTGGAGCGACGGCGGTCCACCTGGAATGGAGAGAGCCCCATGGAAGCAGATGGTAGGGAGTTGTCAGCATTGATGCGAAAGGGCATCAGGTTTAGCGTTCTTAGAACCTGGGCGGTAGGACAGGGTGAAATTTAATCTGGAGAAGAACAACGACCACCGAGCTTGACGGGCATTGAGTCTTTTGGTGGTGCACAGGTACTATGATCGGTCCACACTATGAAGGGGAGCTCAGTACCCTCCAGCCAATGTCTCCACTCCTCCAGTGCTAACTTGATGGCTAGGAGCTCTCGGTCGCCTACAACATAATTCCTCTCAGCCGGATATAGACAGCGGGAATAGAATGAGCCTGGGTGCAGCTTGTTGTCTCGTGGGGATCTTTGGGAGAGGATTCCCCCAACGCCAGTGTTGGAGGCATCCACTTCTACCACAAACTGGCGAGTTGGGTCGGGTATGGTGAGAATGGGGGCTGAGGTGAACCACTTCTTGAGGTCAGCAAAAACCTTGTCTGCCCCCTCGTTCCAGTAGAACCGCGTCTTGGAGGAAGTCAGGGAGGTGAGGGGGGGCGGCGACAGAACTGTAACCCCGAATAAAGCGGCGAGAGAAGTTCGCGAACCCCAGGAACCGTTGGAGGTCACGTCGAGAGGCTGGCGTGGGCCAGTTGGAGACGGCTTGGACCTTGGCGGGCTCCATTTCCAGTCTGGAGAGAGAGATAACGAATCCTAGGAACGTTGTGGAAGTTATATGGAACTCACACTTTTTCACTTTAACAAAGAGATTGTTCTCTAAGAGTCTCTGCAGAACTTGGCGAACATGGGTCCTCCAGACCTCGAGAGAAAATTAAAATGTCGCCCAAGTACACGAACACAAAACAGTTCAAGAAGTCATGGAGGACGTCATTAATGAGGGCCTGGAATACGGCAGGGGCGTTGGTCAGTCTGAATGGAACCACCAAATATTCGTTGTGCCCATTGGGTGTGTTAAAGGCTGTTTTCCACTCATCACCCTCCCAGATGCGGACGAGGTGATAAGCGTTTCGTACGTCAAGTTTGGTGAAGATGTCCACTCCCTGGAGAAGTTCAAAGGCGTTGGCCATGAGTGGTAACGGGTAGCGATTCCCGACGGTTATCTCGTTAAGCCCTCTATAATCAATGCATCGGCGAAGGGACTTGTCTTTTTTCTTGGTCAGGGACAATCTGACCATTTTGATTCATACACATTCACATTCCATACAAACTTAAGTAATTCTTTTGATTGTGCAAAGCTGCTTTGAGACAATGGCAATTGTTAAAAGCGCTATACAAATAAAATTGAATTGAATTGACGAAGAAAAACCCTGCCCCAGCCGGCAAGGAGGAAGGACGGATAATTCCGGCGGTGAGGGAATCCGTGATGTACTTATTCATGGCCTCTCTTTCTTGGCGTGCCAGGGTGTAAAGCCTGCCTTTCGGGGGAGAGGTGCCCGGGAGAAGATCAATAGGACAGTCGTATGGTTGATGCGGCGGAAGTGACATGGCTCGGGTCTTATTGAAGGCCTGCCTGAGATCATGGTATTCGGTGGGAACGTTGGAGATGTCCGGGGTTTCATCGGGTGTGACCAAGATAGAAGCCGGAGGGAGTGCTGACTGCAGGCATGTCATGGAGCATGAAGGACTCTAACCCGTGATGACGTGCTTGTTCCAGTCGATCTGGGGGCCATGGAGAGCTAGCCAGGGGAGTCCGAGGACCAACGCGGCGTGTGATTTGTCAATGACGAAGAGACAGATCTCCTCAGAGTGGTTCCCTGACGTCCTTAGGATTAATGGAGGGGTCCTACGTGTGATGGGTGGAAGCCGACTCCCATCCAAGGCCTGAACGGCAAGCGGAGGGTCCAGCGGTACACAAGGGACCTTTAACGCCTTTACTGTAGAGGCGCTGATCAACTTCTGGTCGAAACCGGAGTCAATGAGTGTCTGAATCGGGTGAGCATGACCGCCGATGACTAGGTTTACAGGAAGTAGGGGACATGATTGTGGGAATCTATCTGGAGGAGGCCCCTCTAGTGCTCCCAGTCTGACTAGCGGGTACCCCCCTTTTACAGGACAGTCTTTAATCCTGTGTCCTGAAACTCCACAGTAAAACAAGCCCTTTGTAGACGGCATCTGCGTCTTTCCTCATCGGAGATGCGAGTCCTGCCTAGCTGCATGGGCTCCTCTTGATCTGTTTGCTTCAGGGTAGGGGGCGCGTGCCCTATTCTGGGTTGGAGATATTTCCTGGCGAGGGGCACACTTCTGGATGGTTGTAGCTTCTGGTAGCTTCCTGTTTTCATATCGTTGCCGCGAAAGTTTCGCGTTTGTATCAGCGTTTAAATTACATCGCTTTATACAATAACAATATTAATAGCAACTACCTTTTACATCTTCATACTATTCGGCTTCGCCTTTTTTCTGCAATTTTTGGAGAACGCGCGAGTTTCCTCGTCTAAGAACAACGAACGGAATTCATCTCCAAACAACTAAAACTCCGACACAGAGGTACGTTATCATGTCTACCATTCAGCTTGTTCAGTGTGTAGAGTGGAGGATGTTTAGACATTCTTCCTCCGTCATTAGTGATAATTTTATTTGTGATAGGTGTGTGTTAGTGAGCACTCTGACGGAGAAGATATCAGTGTTGGAGGAGCGCATCCAGACTTTAGAGAGGGTTAGACAGTGTGAGAGCAGCGTTATTCCTGTAGCGGACAGTCTGGGTGCCACAGGCGGAGATAATCAGCCCCAAACTCCGGCATTAGAGCCCTCACAGCGGGGCGAGTGGGTGACGACTCGGCGGCATACTCGTTTAGCCGAAGCTAACGCTAAGGCTAGCCCACCGGAGCACACCTCCTCTGCGCTTCACGTGTCCAACAGGTTTGCTCTCCTCAGTGATACACCCGCTGAGAAACCTTAAAGAACTCTGGTTATAGGAGACTCTGAGGCACGTGACATTAGCTAGACCTTTAGGGGCGCCAGCGGCAGTGGTTAGGTGTATCCCGGGAGCCAGAGCACCGGACATAGCAGGTAATCTTAGGGCTCTAGGACAGCACAGGTTCTCTAAGATAGTGGTACATGCCGGAGCTAATGATATACGCCTTCGTCAGTCAGAGGTTAGTAAGAGTAACTTTACAGAGGTGTTTAAATTAGCGAAGGCGATGTCCGATGAAGTAATATGCTCTGGTCCCATCCCAATGAGACGTGGTGACATAGCTTACAGCAGGTTATGGTCGCTGAACCGCTGGATGTCCAGGTGGTGCTCCAAAAATAATGTGGGCTACATAGATAATTGGAAGACCTTTGAGGGCAAAGCTGGCCTGTTAGGGCGGGACGGTGTCCATCCCACTCGGGAAGGTGCTGCTCTCATTTCCTGCAGTATACCTCATAGTCTCAGTAGAGGTCTAGTTAATCGGTGACAATCCAGAGCCCAGGCCAGGGAGCAGACAGACAGGCTAAACCAACCGTCGGCTAGCTGCATAGAGTCGTCACTCAGGGTTCACCATATTGAGACTGTGTCTGTTCCCCGATCTAAGCAAAAATGTAGAAAGACTCAGAAAGTCTGTTTCAATAATTTAATTAACATAAAGACCACAAACTCAGATCATACTGAATGCGCAGCCGGCACCTCTGATCTGAAGCTAGGATTGTTAAATATTAGATCTCTCGCATCAAAAGCAATTATTGTTAATGAAATTATCACAGATCAGGCGTTTGATATACTCTGTTTAACTGAAACATGGGTTAAACAGGATGAGTATGTAGTTCTAAATGAAGCTAGTCCTCCTGGATACAGCTACATACACCAGCCTCGGTTAACTGGTAGAGGAGGAGGCGTCGCAGTTATTCATAATGATAATCTGTCTATCGTACAAAAACACAGACACAAATTTAACTCATTTGAAATTCTCTATAGTAACATAAGTCTATTTAAGTATATTAAATCAGCTCAGTCGATTCCACTAATTATAATTTACAGACCTCCAGGGCCGTATTCTGAATTTCTTAGTGAATTTGCGGATTTCATCTCAGACCTGGTCATTTCTGTAGACAAAGTGTTAATTGCTGGAGATTTTAACATTCATTTTGAGAATCCAGAAGACCCTCTGAGAACAGCATTTATGTCCATACTGGACTCCGTAGGCATAAATCAGTGTGTAGTAGGACCCACTCATAAAGCAGGTCACACTTTAGACTTAATAATATTCTTCGGATTAAGTATAAGAAATGTATTCACAATTCCACCGTCTGAAATTATCTCAGATCACTATCTTGTCTCCATTCAAGTGTGTCACAGTGATAATGTACGCACAGCACTGCGCTACCGTATTAAACGTACATTCACATCAACTACCAAACAGAGTTTTATCAGTAATCTCCCAGAGTTACCAACTTCGATTAGGCCACCATCTGACCACACAGAACTCGATCAGGCGACTGAATATTTAGAGTCGTCATTTCGTTGTACCTTAGATAATGTAGCTCCAGCTAAAAGAAAAATTATTAGAGATAAGAAACTCGCTCCCTGGTATAACGATCACACGCGCACTTTAAAACAGACTGCTCGGAAATTAGAGCGTAAATGGCGTCAAACTAAATTGTTGGTATTTCAAATAGCATGGAAAGAGAGCATCCTGAACTATAGGAAAGCTCTTAGTGTAGCTAGATCAACGTATCTCTCCACTCTTATAGAAGAAAATAAAAATAATCCTAGATTTTTATTTAATACCATAGCCAAATTAACCAGAAATAAGACCACTACAGAAATCTCCACAACAACTTCATGCAATAGTGAGGACTTCATGAACATTTTTAATAATAAAATTGTAAATATCAGGCATAAAATTGAGGCTTTGAAACCAAACAATGTAATTGATACAGATGTTAACCTAGCCATGTCAGATTCAAACCTAGAATACTTTACTCCTCTTGAAGAGAATGAACTAATTTCACTCATCTCTTCTGCAAATTCATCAACCTGTATATTAGATCCTATACCGACACATTTTCTTAAACAGATAGTATCAGTAATAACAGAACCGCTGTTGAGAATAATTAATTTCTCACTCAGCATTGGTTATGTTCCAAAATCTTTTAAAGTAGCAGTTATCAAACCAATAATTAAGAAACCTGACCTCGACCCCTGTCAGCTGTCCAATTACAGGCCAATATTAAACCTCCCCTTTATCTCTAAGATTCTGGAAAAGATAGTAGCGGAGCAGCTATGCTCATATCTACATAGAAATGGCATACATGAACTGTATCAGTCAGGATTTAGGCCTCATCACAGCACAGAAACAGCACTCATTAAAGTAGTAAATGACCTCCTATTGGCCTTTGATCAGGGTTGTGTAACTATGCTTGTATTACTCGACCTCAGTGCAGCTTTTGACACTATTGATCATGCTATTCTTCTTCACAGATTAGAAAATGTAGTAGGAATTAAGGGTACAGCCCTCTCCTGGCTCAGATCCTATTTGACCGATCGTTATCAGTATGTAGACTTAAATGGTGATTATTCTGCATGTTCTCTAGTGGAGTTTGGCGTTCCGCCGGGTTCAGTTTTAGGCCCACTGCTTTTTTCCCTTTACATGCTTCCTCTGGGCAACATAATCCGTAAGCATGGTATTAGTTTTCATTGTTATGCTGACGACACACAGCTATACGTCTCAACAAAACCTGATGAGAAAAACCATCTTACTAAAGTTGAGCAATGTCTGCAGGACATAAGAAATTGGATGCTAATTAACTTCCTTCTGCTTAATCCGGATGAGACAGAAGTTCTAGTCATTGGACCGCATACAGCTAGAAGTAAAATCTTAGATGACACCGTAATTTTAGATGGCCTTTCTGTTCCGTCAAGTGCAACAGTAAAAGACCTCGGCGTGATTATGGATTCCAGCCTTTCATTTGAAGCTCATGTAGATAATATCACCAGGATAGCATTCTTTCACCTCAGAAATATTGACAAAATAAGAAATAGATTGTCGCTAAACGATGCAGAAAAACTAGTTCATGCTTTTATCACTTCTAGGTTGGACTATTGTAATGCCTTACTGTCTGGTTGTTCAGTTAGGTGCATAAACAAGCTTAAGCAGCGAGAGTCCTCACTAGAACCAGAAGATATGAGCACATCACCCCTATCCTATCTTCACTCCATTGGCTCCCTGTGAAATTTCGCATTGATTTTAAAATACTACTCTTGACATATAAGGCATTAAATGGTCTCGCGCCGCAGTATCTGAGCGAACTGCTGGTATCTTACGATCCGCCACGCCTACTTCAGTCAAAGGATGCAGGCTGCTTGTCAGTACCGCGTATTATGAAAACTACAGCTGGGGGCAGAGCTTTTTCTTACAAAGCCCCAAAATTATGGAATAGTCTTCCAAATAGTGTTTAAGTCTAGGCTCAAAACCTATTTATTTAGCCAAGCATTTTTATAAATAGATTTGCCATAAGGTAAAGGAGCAGATCTGGGGGACTCATGGACATAGAGTATTATGGTGAACTGGTATGTTTAGATGCTGTCTTCCTCAGTCTCATTTGATCACTCAGGTTTGTTGACGGTGAGGTGATTGTTTGCTTTACATCTCAGGGAGCCCTCATGTTTGTGTTTCCTTCTGGTTCTCCCTTTTAGTTATGCTGTCATAGTTAGTCCTGCCGGAGTCCCTGCTTGCACTCTACAGTAAATATACATTCACATTATACATTGTGACTGTGACCATACCTAATTGCAATCTCTCCTTCTCTTCTCTTTCTCCCCTCTTTCTCTTTCCTCTCTCCCCCTGTCTCCCCCTTTCACTCTTTCTCTCTCTCTCTCTGTCGAGCTACACATGTCATTCCTGAGCTGCCAGTGATCCAGACTCCCTCTGCCCTCCGGACCTGTCTGATCCATCCTGGTGCCCCGTTTCTGGTTGGAGGTCTCGTCGCATGGATGCCCCGTGTGTCTCTTTGGATGCGTCTGGTGTCTGGGGTTGATTCTATCTGCTTAGAAGATGGTTCTGGCCTCGACTGGTGTTGTCAGCTGTTTCTCTGAGGACTTGACAATTCGATAGTTCAGGACTGGAACTTTCTACAAGTCTATCTGAGTCTCCAATAACTACTGGACTCCATTTTACATCAACTATTATAACATCAATTAACATCAACTATTATAGCTGAACCTAACACTTAACACTGTATAAATACAGATAATTTCCTGCTATCTGTTTCACCCAGATGAGGATGGGTTCCCTGTTGAGTCTGGTTCCTCTCAAGGTTTCTTCCTATTACCATCTATCTGAACATTTTGATTCATACACATTCACATTCCATACAAACTTAAATAATTCTTTTGATTGTGTAAAGCTGTTTTGAGACAATGTCAATTGTTAAAAGCGCTATAGAATTAAAACTGAATTGAATTGAATTGAATTGGATGGCCGTCTTAAACGGAGATGTGAGTTGATCCGCCTGGCGAGATCCATGAGCTCGTGGAGGTCCATGGGGAGTTCATGAGAGATGAGCTCATCCTTAAGAGCTTCGGTTTACCCTTCCAGAAAAACATCCACTAGGCCCCTGTCGTTCCACCCACTAGAGGTGGTTAGGGTATGGAACTCAATAGCATAGTCGTTGGCAGAGCAGGATCCCTGACAAAGTCTTAATGACCTAGTTCCGGCCTACCTGCCGACAAATGAGTGACCAAAGACCCTCCTCAACTCCTTGGAGAAGTCATCGAAATTCTCACAGCATGGGTCGTGAGTCTCCCAGATGGCTGTGCTCCACTCCCTGGCTCTACCAGTTAGTAGTCTTTCTTTCATTTTTGTGAAGCTGCTTTGAGACAATGACCATTGTTAAAAGCACTATATAAATAAAATTGAATTGAATTGAATAGCGTGATGACATAGGCCACCCGAGAGCGTTCCGATGAGAAGGAGGAAGATTGTAGCTCGAAAATCAGTGAGCATTGTGAGAGAAATGACCTACAAGTTCCTGGTTCTCTCTTGTAAGTGGGAGGGGCTGGTAGGCTTGGCTTTCATGGGGTTCCGGAGTTTGAGGTCTGAGCTGTAGGTGCCTGGAGGAGCTGTACTTGGGAGATGACGTCATCTAGAGTCCGTCTTGTGGCGATGAGCTCCTCTTGGTTCTTACTGAAGAGCACGCCTTGGTCCTCCAGTGCCTGTCTCATCCTGTTTAACCCTGCTGGGTTCATAGTGGTGGCTGTATTATTCTGTCGTGTGCGCACGGATCGAGGGCTGTGAAGATGGACCCAGGTGCAGGTGGAGGTGTGGGTCATGAGCCTTCCCAGTTCTTCTGTGGTGCCGCTGTAGTGAGAGCGGAGGCGCTGGAGCCGAGATGTGAGATCTGTAGTGTCGCATCGGCACCGGGGCATGAGATAGAGCCATGGTCGTGAAGGCAGAAGTGTTAGATCAGAGCCGTTAAGTCATCGTGCCAAAACGTGAAGCTGAGCCGTAGTCGAGGAGGCGAGAGCGAGAGTTCAAAGTCGTGTGATCAGTCAGCGAGGGCGTCGAGTCAAAACATACGAGAAGCAGAGCCGTGGTCGAGAAGCGAAAGCGAAAGTTCAAAGCCGTTAAATCAAGTTCAAGTTCAAGTAGGCTTTATTGTCACTTCAACCATATACAGTTAGTACACAGTGAAACGAAACAACGTTCCTCCAGGACCAAGGTGCTACATGCAATATAAATTTACAACATAGATTACCAGAAAACACTAAACTAGCTAACTAAGAGGCCTAGTTAGCTGGCTAACAGAGACAAGACAGACTGACCTAACATAAATTACAACATAAATAAAAAAAAACTAACTATCTAACTAAAACTTTTTATCTACAGGGTTTTTTTTTTTTTTAAACAGACAGCAAACAAAGTGCACGTGCAAATGTACAAACAAAACAAAAGCAACAAAGTGATCCAAACGTGGTGACAAATCCAAATTGTGAGACGAGGGGCAAAAACGAGAAACACAGCGAAATTGGCAATGTGAAAAACCATGAACAGAAATGCGAGAAAACTGCGGCAAAACAACACACAATAATCCAGCGGTGAGACAGCGCACTGCGCTTCCTTATAAGCTGGAAGAAATCAGTGGCAGATGAGAAACTGGTGGGTCGGCGGGGTGGTCTGGGAGGAGCGATGACAGCGTGGGAAAACATGACCGCGTGATGAGAACCTGACAGTGTGGGAAAGGAAATGTCATTGTCTTTGATCAGCGCGAAGGCACTGAGAGCATGACATAAATATTTAATTGTGTCTGTAGCACATAAGTATTCTTGATATGCTGTGGCCACATTATGTCCATTTCTACTTTTAAATGAATAATTTTACAGGGGTGCTGAAAGTGGTGCTGTAATAAATTGTAATCTTGCATATCGCACCCTCCCAAGCTCATGATGTTTCCTTTTAATATGCTATTTCAGGTTATGTATGTGAAGCCTATAACAACCCAGCAGATTTCTTCTTGGATGTAATTAATGGAGACTCAGGTGACGGGCTGCAAATTATAGAAGGTATTTATTTGCATTTTACAAATGCTTTTCCTCAGTGTGAGCTTGCGGCTACAGAAAACTATAGTACAATTTTTACTAGCTTGCTTAGCATCAAAAGTGATAAGTTTGAATTACATACAGTGGCTTGCAAAAGTATTCGGCCCCCTTGAACTTTTCTACATTTTGTCACATTACAGCCACAAACATTAATCAATGAAAGACCATTACAAAGTGGTGTACACTTGAGAAGTGGAATGAAAATCATACATGATTTCAAACATTTTGTACAAATGAATAACTGCAAAGTAGGGTGTGCGTAATTATTCAGCCCCCTTTGGTCTGAGTGCAGTCAGTTGCCCATAGACATTGCCTGATGAGTGCTAATGACTAAATAGAGTGCACCTGTGTGTAATCTAATGTCAGTACAAATACAGCTGCTTTGTGACGGTCTCAGAGGTTGTCTAAGAGAATATTGGGAGCAACAACACCATGAAGTCCAAAGAATTCAATTCAATTCAATTCAATTGTATTTATATAGCGCTTTTAACAATGGTCATTGTCTCAAAGCAGCTTCACAAAAATGAAAGAAAATTTACAAAAAAAAAATAAATAATAATAATTATAATTTTAGAAAAGAAAATAATTGGAAGTGTGTATGTGTGAGAAAAATGTGTAGATAATAATGAGACGAATGAATGAAATCTCTCTGATGAGCAAGCCAAAGGTGATGGCGACGGTGGCAAGGAAAAACTCCCTGAGATGGCATTAGGAAGAAACCTTGAGAGGAACCAGACTCAACAGGGAACCCATCCTCATCTGGGCGATAACAGATAGAAATGATATAACATCTTGTGTGCTGTGCAGGTGAAAATTACAATATGACAGTATTGACAAATTGACAGTATATGACAAATTATTTAAATTGATATGAAGACCAGTTCAGCATAGGGACGAGTCAGTAGGTGCAGAGGGCAGATGAGGTCTGGATCACTGGAAGCACAGGAGCAGCATGTGTAGCACCAACCATCATAAAGCTGAATCCAGCTGGAGCTGGTCCTTCTCTGGATGCCTCAGGAACCTCGCAGGGTCGGCCTTTGTCTACTGAAGCTGGCAAAATCTCCCGATGCCTCGGGATGGGTAGAGAAATACAGAACAGATGGGGAGAATTAGCGTAGTTGCCATTCGGGATAGGTGTACTGGAGTATGAGATTATGGGATGAGTTATGTTTATGCCAGATTAAAAAGATGCGTCTTGAGTCTACTTTTGAACTGGGAAACCATGTCTGCTCCCCGAACACTGTCTGGAAGGCTATTCCAAAGCTTTGGAGCTAAATATGAAAATGCCCTACCCCCTTTTGTAGATTTTGAAATTCTGGGAACTACCAGAAGTCCGGAACTTTGTGATCTTAAGGCGCGTGGTGGATTGTAGCGTATCAGAAGACTGGTTAGGTATGTGGGAGCTAAACCATTTAAGGCCTTGTATGTAAGTAATACTATTTTGTAGTCTATTCTAAACTGAACAGGTAGCCAGTGCAGGGATGATAATATTGGGGTTATATGATCATATTTTCTGGATCTAGTGAGAACCCTGGCGGCTGCATTTTGGACTAACTGAAGCTTGTTTATTGAGGATGCAGGACAACCACCTAGTAATGCATTACAATAGTCCAGTCTGGAGGTCATGAATGCATGAACTAGCTTTTCTGCAACAGATACGGATAAGATGCTCCTAAGTTTAGCAATATTTCTAAGATGGAAAAAGGCTGTTTTTGTGATATTTGAAATGTGATTTTCAAAAGACAAGTTACCGTTTAATATTACGCCCAGGTCTTTTACTGCTGAGCTGGTAGTAACAGTACATCCTTCTAAGCGCAGGCTGAATTGTGAAAGCTGTTGTGTGCTGGTTTTTGGGCCAATAAGTAATATATCTGTCTTATCTGAATTTAATAAAAGAAAGTTATTGGTCATCCAATCTTTTATGTCCTGGACACACTCAGTTAATCTAGACAACTTAGGTATTTCGTCTGGTTTTGTTGAGATATATAATTGGGTATCATCAGCATAACAATGGAAACTAATCCCATGTCTTCTAATGATGTTACCCAAGGGAAGCATGTATATTGAGAACAACAGAGGTCCTAAAACTGACCCTTGTGGGACCCCATATTTCACTGGCATTACACCAGACGGTTCTCCATTTAGATCTACAAAATGGTAGCGATCAGACAGGTATGAACACACCAGACAGGTCAGGGATAAAGTTATTGAGAAATTTAAAGCAGGCTTAGGCTACAAAAAGATTTCCAAAGCTTTCAACATCCCACAGAGCACTGTTCAAGTGATCATTCAGAAATGGAAGGAGTATGGCACAACTGTAAACCTACCAAGACAAGGCCGTCCACCTAAACTCGCAGGCCGAAAAAGGAGAGCGCTGATCAGAAATGCAGCCAAGAGGCCCAGCTCAGGTGGGGAAATCTGTCCATAGGACAACTATTAGTCGTGCACTGCACAAAGTTGGCCTTTATAGAAGAGTGGCAAGAAGAAAGCCATTGTTAACAGAAAACCATAAGAAGTCTCGTTTGCAGTTTGCCACAAGCCATGTGGGGGACACAGCAAACATGTGGATGAAGGTGCTACTGTCAGATGAGACCAAAATAGAACTTTTTGGCCAAAATGCAAAATGCTATGTGTGGCGGAAAACTAACACTGCACATCCCCACTCTGAACACACCATCCCCACTGTCAAATATGGTGGTGGCAGCATCATGCTCTGGGGGTGCTTCTCTTCAGCAGGGACAGGGAAGCTGGTCAGAGTTGATGGGAAGATGGATGGAGCCAAATACAGGGCAATCTTGGAAGAAAACCTGTGTTAGAATGGCCCAGTCAAAGTCCAGATCTAAATCCAATCGAGAATCTGTGGCAAGATCTGAAAACTGCTGTTCACAAACGCTGTCCATCTAATCTGACTGAGCTGGAGCTGTTTTTCAAAGAAGAATGGGCAAGGATTTCAGTCTCTAGATGTGCAAAGCTGGTAGAGACATACCCTAAAGGCAGCTGTAATTGCACAAAAGGTGGTTCTACAAAGTATGGACTCAGGGGGCTGAATAATTACGCACACCCCACTTTTCAGTTATTTATTTGTAAAGAAATGTTTGGAATCATGTATGATTTTCGTTCCACTTCTCACGTGTACACCACTTTGTATTGGTCTTTCATGTGGAATTCCAATAAAAATGTATTCATGTTTGTGGCTGTAATGTGACAAAATGTGGAAAAGTTCAAGGGGGGTGAATACTTTTGCAAGCCACTGTACCTGTATGAAACCCATGACATGTTGAATCATAACCAAGATTGCTTGTGGTCTAGCACCAAACTTCTGAAGTGCTTAAAGACAGAGAATTGCTCAAGGAGAGAATTGATCCAAAATGCTTAAATAAGTATGTTATTGATTACTATGAAAGGTTACGTGTATTGTGCCAGAATTGTAGTTTGTAAAGGGTTTCATGGTGAAAGGAGTGTTTTTCACCTTGAACATCCATCCAGTGTTGTCACAAATATATACTAATACAATAGTGATCAGTGATTCTCGATGATTAATCACTGATCACCATTGTTTGCCCCACCAGCACACTTCTCTCTTTTAAACCCTTTTCTTGGTGATATTTAACCACCATTTTTTTTGGCTATGCTAAAAATATTAGTATGATATGACTATGTAAATAGCTTGCTGTCCTGTGATCCATTAATTAGTTTTAATTCCAATTAGCCAGATTGGATCACTGATAAATTTACCATGAATTTACACCATGGATTCTCATAGTCGTGAATGATCCCCTAATACAGATATAAAGTCTGAAGAGTCTGGAAGCACAAGGCAGAGCACTGAAAAGCATCTGTTGGAGGAATACAGGGAGAGCAACTATGCTCTGGAAACCAAAGCTGAACTAGAGCGTATCATGAGGGGCAAAGAGTACAGCACCAAACCCAAGTCTCGCACCATCACCTACAACTGTGGTTTCTTCCACCAGTTAAACTGGCTAGTGAAGAGAACATTCAAGAACCTGGTGTTGAACCCACAGACCGCTATTGTGCAGGTTTGGACATTTATAATATTGCTTATTGCGAGTTTTTCAGTAGAATTCAAACCATTGCATTTAAGCACAAGCCTTACCCTTTAATCGTGAAAAAAAAAATCAAGAATTGAAAAACTGGACCTCTTGGATATGTAATACATATAACATAAATGCAAGAGACAATTAAAATAATATGGTAAAGATGGTAAGCATCAATATATGAGGAGAATCCAAGAGGAGTCTAATACATTGTCAATATACAGTACTATCGTAGGAGGTGTCCTAATTGTAATTATCACATTAATTAATGTATATCTATTTATGCTATTTCAGTATTAAATTTCTTTTTACAAACCGGATTCCAAAAAAGTTGGGACACTAAACAAATTGTGAATAAAAACTGAATGCAATGATGTGGAGATGGCAAATGTCAATATTTTATTCAGAATAGAACATAAATCACGGAACAAAAGTTTAATCTGAGAAAATGTATAATTTTAAAGGAAAAATATGGTGAATCAAAATGTCATGGTGTCAACAAATCCCAAAAAAGTTGGGACAAGGCCATTTTCACCACAGTGTGGCATCTCCCCTTCTTCTTACAACACTCAACAGACGTCTGGGGACCGAGGAGACCAGTTTCTCAAGTTTAGAAATAGGAATGCTCTCCCATTCTTGTCTAATACAGGCCTCTAACTGTTCAATCGTCTTGGGCCTTCTTTGTCGCACCTTCCTCTATATGATGCGCCAAATGTTCTCTATAGGGGAAAGATCTGGACTGCAGACTGGCCATTTCAGTACCCGGATCCTTCTCCTACGCAGCCATGATGTTGTGATTGATGCAGAATGTGCTCTGGCATTATCTTGTTGAAAAATGCAGGGTCTTCCCTAAAAGAGATGACGTCTGGATGGGAGCATATGTTGTTCTAGAACCTGAATATATTTTTCTGCATTGATGGTGCCTTTCCAGACATGCAAGCTGCCCATGCCACACGCTCTCATGCAACCCCATACCATCAGAGATGCAGGCTTCTGAACTGAGCGTTGATAACAACTTGGGTTGTCCTTGTCCTCTTTGGTCCGGATGACACATTTCCAACAAGAACTTCGATTCATGACTCGTCTGACCACAGAACAGTCTTCCATTTTGCCACACTCCATTTTAAATGATCCCTGGCCCAATGAAAACGCCTGTGCTTGTGGATCTTGCTTAGAAATGGCTTCTTCTTTGCATTGTAGAGTTTCAGCTGGCAATGGCGGATGGCACGGTGGATTGTGTTCACTGACAATGGTTTCTGGAAGTATTCCTGAGCCCATTCTGTGATTTCCTTTACAGTAGCATTCCTGTTTGTGGTGCAGTGTCGTTTAAGGGCCCGGAGATCACGGGCATCCAGTATGGTTTTACGCCCTTGACCCTTACGCACAGAGATTGTTCCAGATTCTCTGACTCTTCAGATGATATTATGCACAGTTGATGATGATAACTGCAAAGCCTTTGCAATTTTTCGCTGGGTAACACCTTTCTGATATTGCTCCACTATCTTTCTGCGCAACATTGTGGGAATTGGTGATCCTCTACCCATCTTGGCTTCTGAGAGACACTGCCACTCTGAGAAGCTCTTTTTATACCCAATCATGTTGCCAATTAACCTAATTACTGTTATTTGGTCTTCCAGCTCTTCGTTATGCTCAAATTTACTTTTTCCAGCCTCTTATTGCTACTTGTCCCAACTTTTTTGGGATTTGTTGACACCGTGAAATTTGGAATCAACATATTTTTCCTTTAAAATGATACATTTTCTCGGATTAAACTTTTGTTCCGTGATTTATGTTCTATTCTGAATAAAATATTGACATTTGCCATCTCCACATCATTGCATTCAGTTTTTATTCACAATTTGTTTAGTGTTCCAACTTTTTTGGAATCCGATTTGTATTAAAAAACTTTTTTTTAATTATAATTTTTTTTTTTACAATTTTATAGTCATGATATGTGTTATATTTATTATGAGGGATAGACTTATTTTGCACTTTTATTAATTATATTAATTTATAAACATCATGATCAGCTTTTCACAAGAAAAGCATTCTATATTGAACAAGAATTGTCCTCAGGTTATGATATTGCAATCATGTTTAAATGATAAGAAACTAGTTAACTTATATTGGTCCCAATACAGTATGTTAAATTTATCCATCATCTGCTAAAAAACGTTAACCTTGCGAGTAACGTGGTTTGCGAGTGTTCCACAAGGCGAGCAAAGATTTTTAATAATTTTTTACTTGTAAAACGAACAAGTCTTGGCTTACGAGTATCATGTATCACGCATTGGCTTCTTGTTCTTTTTTTTTTAAAGGTAAAGTGCAGGTTATTTATTTTTTTTTTTACTTCATATTTTGTGTTAATTATTTTTATGTATTTATTTTTTTGGGCTGTAGAACGAATAATTTGAGATCCATTCTTTCCTATGGGGAAATTTTCTTTGCCCGCTTCCGGAGAAATTATGCTCATAATCCAAGGTTCCACTGTATATATTATTTTTTACCAAAGACACCAAACACTCACAGTTTCTTCCTTACAGGGACAAAAAATGCTGTCAAATGCTAATGCCACGGAAACATTGCTTTAAATATTATTAATGTTTAATGAGTCCCAGCTAACAGTCATGTGCGAAGCAGATTGTGTCTTACTAAAAGTGATACAGTATGTGCCAGTGAGAGGAAGAATAGCTGGAGGAACAGTACACAGAGCCATACAGAATTCATCGGGCTGTGTGGCTTTTACAATAGAAAAAATAACTACATGTATTTGGTACTATTTGTTCATTTAGCTGAGGGCTTTACTCTGCCCCCTTTCCACCTGTTAGCATATATACTTTTTCAGGACATTACTGGTCAAAAATTCTAAGTTCTTTCAGGACATATTGTCACATTGTCATTTAATATGCTAGTTTTAATGTGCATATGTACAGTAGTTATACTGTCAGCATAACTACATCCAGTAATTTACCCATCTGTCATGATTGGCATGAAAGATTACTCTGAGAGTTGGATGATGTTGGACTTGATGTTGACTCTGTGCCCACCCTACAGTTGGCAGTCACCACCTTATTGGCATTCACTGTTGGTGCTATTTTCTTTAAAGTGGAAAACAACCAGAGTGGATTACAGAACAGGTAAGTGAAGTCATGCAGACGCCTCATCATCCTGATTCACTACAGTGAAATCTTTAAGCTTGGAAAGATTGATTCCAAAGTAATGGGGATCTAAGATTTTTTAGAACATAGCAAACCATGGGAATGATGTCTCTCTCTATACAGTATATATACAGTATGAATACTATACAGTGCATTAAAAAATAGGATATCATGAAAAAGTTTAATTTCTTTCATAATATACTGTACAGTAATTTAAACAATGAAACCTTCATATACTCCAGGTAGATTACATGTGAAGTGACACATTTCATGCCTTTTTTTTTATTTAGATGATTTACAGCTAATGAAAATTAAAAATTCAGATACGTATTAAAATATTTCCTAAGCTAAAGCAAAAGGGATTTATGATGGAAAAATGTCCAACTTATAAACAATATGTTATGTTACAGTCAGTACATGATCTCCCTTAAGAAGAATTACTGCATCAGTGCAGCATGACATGGAGGTGATCTTTCTGTGGAGTTATTGAAACAAAAAACAAATAAGACTTCATAATATATATTATGGGTTTCCTCCGGGTATTCCGGTTTCCTCCCACAGTCCAAAGATATGCAGGTTAGGCTAATTGGCGTTCCTAAATTGCCCGTAGTGTGTGATTGGGTGTGTGAGTGTGTGTATGTGTGTGTGCCCTGCGATGGATTGGCACCCTGTCCAGGGTGTACCCCGCCTAGTGCCCGAAGTCTCCTGGGATAGGCTCCAGGCCCCCCGCGACCCTGAACACAGGATTAAGCGGTATAGAAGATGAATGAATGAATGAATGAATATATATTATTATAATATATTATTATAATATTTCATAAATCTAGAATATTTGAGAGATTAGCTTTTTGTAAAAAAAAAAAACACACAATATTTTAATTGTTTTAGTTGCAATAACATATTAATGAGGCAGTAATACAATATAAATATATGTGTAATTATTCTTTTGCTTTCAGATTAGGAGCTCTGTTCTTCATTATAAACAATCATTGTTTCAGTACATTGTCAGCTGCCGAGCTTTTCATTACTGAGAGGAAGCTCTTCCTGTACGTACAGCATTCACTACAGTTGCATGTTGCATTTTGATACCCGTGTTGCATATTTTATCTATTTATTGTCTACGCAAAAATAAAATCCTGCCATTCTCCCCACCTTCCTTCAGTCATGAATACATCAGCGGCTACTACAGAGTGTCTGTTTACTTCCTGTCTAAGATTTTGTCTGATGTAATCACTCTGCAGATGATTCCTTCCGTAATATTTAGCTGTATTGTCTACTTTATGATTGGTAAGAAATAAAGCTTTTGTATAATTGTGTGAGATTTTGATGTCAGACACTTTTTAAATTCAAAACCAATATTATTACATATGCATCAGCACTGTGTGTGTGTGTCTGTGTGTGTGTGTGTGTAGGATTTAAGCACACAGCAGCAGCATTCTTCATCTTCATGTTCACAATGATGCTAGTGGTATGCACTGCCACATCTATGACCATGGCCATCTCTGTTGATCATTCTGTTGTGGCCACTGCAACTCTCTTAATTAACCTGACCTTTCTCTTTATGATGGTAAGTTAGAAATGTTACACCACCCAAAAAGAAATGGGCATGTAGTGTTTAAAGTGTAAAGTGTGGTGATGCATGTCCAATATTTGCTTTTTATACCGACATATGAACCTGTTTATGTAGAACACATATTACTTTGTCAGACTTTATCAAACTGTTATATGTGGCAGTGTGGCATACAGTATGTTAAGGGGGTCACCAAGATCAGTGTATAAAGAATAAAAGCCTGGTGCCGGGCTTGGATGGGGTGATGGTGAAATGGATGAGTTGGATGAATGTGCAAATAGTTTTTTTTGGGAGATGGCTCTCTTTGCTGGAACCATTTCATTCATTTGTTTTCTTCAAACAAACGTTCTTTATATTTACATTGAATTAAACATAACTTATTTTCTCTTCCTTTTTTATGCACTCTTTTCTTTTAATCACACTGTTTTCTCTTTTCCTTTGTCATACACTCTTTGTCCGTGTACAGAACCACACATACAGAGTGACTCGCTCTATACCTTGTTCTACCTAAATGATCTCTCACTGCATGCCAAATATAGGAGGCCTATACAGTATAGGTATGTGCCCATGTGTCTCTTATCTCCTCTGATTGCCCCCACGGCGGCATCGCCTAGCATCTATGCTCGCGATTGGCCGCAGGTCTGCCTGCCTGGAAATCTGTGATGTAGCTGACCCCTGGATTTGCCAGTAGCCTGTACTTTCTTCTCAGTTTCATGGGAACAGTTTTAATTCATCTATTTAGTTTGCATCTTTATTAAGTCCTTTATTAGTGTTTTCCTTCATAGAGAGTAGTTGTCTAACTGTAAGGAATTGGATATTGTAGATCTTCTCTGGTCTGCTGGTGAATCTGCAAAGTGTCATGACCTGGCTCGCCTGGCTTAAGTACCTGAGCATCCCTCATTATGGTCTCACGGTAAGGTTCACTCTAAGCTAACATTTAGAGAATGTTACTTACCATGGAAAATAAGGCTTCATTTTTACATCCACTGAGTCACACTGATACTCGTCTGAGGTTGAGATGATCTGCCCATGATTCAGAGTCAATTATACAGTATCTGTTGCTCACTTATACAGCCTCTTACATGCTTTAGAATATTAAAGTCTGCAATCTAGCTGCCCTAATTATCATATACAGTAGAGTGCTGTAAAAAAGTATTTGCTTTTATTTCCTTACCGATTAGATGTAATGGTCTGCTTTTTATTTCGCATTTACATTCTATATGTATTCATGAGGTGATGTTTTTTAACATTAATGTTAATACAGCTTCTGTCTATTCATTTCACATTTTACTTCATTTACATGTATTTTCTAAATCTTTTGATCATTTTTATATACAAAAATATGATTATAGTGTTGGAAATTGGTAATATTGATAATATTTTTGGAGGATGGAATGGATTATCTGTATTTATATTATTTCCTATGGGAAAATGCATTTCACAATACAAAATTTCACCTTAAGAACTCGTCTCCGGAGCAGATTAAATTCATATACCAAGATACCAAGGTATTTTGAAGAAGATGTTTTTTCCTTTTGTAAATCATCATTTTAATTCTCCATGGATGCTTTACTTAAGCGTTACAGTAAGGGTTTATACAGTATTTGCCTACTTCAACCTGTGTGAAAAAAATTACAGCTGTAATCTAACTTCTGTCAGAGGAGCAAAGTAACATACAGTATAGTACATTGATGTTTTAAAAAGTTACAGCATCCTGTGTTCTGTCTAAAGCATTGTGGCATGTGTACATCATTAAAGTGTTGATGGTAACCAACCATGTCAGTCAATTTGCCTCAAGTCAGTAAATCTGTAAAAAGAAGGTGTTTAATGGACACCTTGATTTATGAAATGTACCAGATTTTCTAGAGAAGATACACTAATAATAACAAACACATTGTTACAAACTTAAAATAATTAAAATTAAAATAGTATTAAAATAATTATCAGATCATTCTTTAAATTATGCATTCAAAGACTGAATTGTTGGACCTGTGCATTAAGACATGAAGCATGATGTTGGTGGTGTGTTTCAACAGGCTTTGCAGATGAATGAGCTTGTGGGACTGACATTTTGTCACAATCTCACTGATGCACTAATATCCAACACCACTGAAGGAATCATGTATGTAAACTACACACACCACTGTCTGACTTTTAATGTTAATGTTACATCCAGTCTTCGGAAACAAACAACAAATATTGTTTACAGTGTCAGTGAATATATATTATAGTTGTGACATATTGTTGGTCAGTTGGTCTTAAAGTATCTTTTGGGCCTCATGTTTAAGCAGAACACAACACAGGAACTTGGATAAAATATTTTAGTCATATAATTACTCTAATCATGTTTTAGCTCCATGAAATATTCTCGAGGAAAGCATTGTTTTTCCCTTCTCTGATTACCACTGCACCCCTTAGTATGGTGTAAGGCTTTGAATGTTCAGTGTCGTGCATTTTAGTGTAGCACAGGCACCATTCATTGACAGACACTGATGCGTCTCTAATAAATGATAATCATTAATGCATGAGTAATCTAGCACCTTCAATAAAGCAAAATTAGACATTTAGCACGGAAACACTGCTATTTCACAGATTTTTCTTAAATTGAAGATCAAACACCTTCAAATAAATCAATAACACAAAAAACCCTGTTATTTCACAAATTTGTCATAAATTCCTATGAACACACATGTTCAATAAAGTGTTAACACAAACTCAAGATAATATTTGAAAAATAGCCTGTAGAACTGTGACACAGTATATTTATAACTTAATCCAACAGCATGTACATCAGTGTAAACAACTTATTTTCACCATTGACAGGTTGTAAGTGAGACAATACAGAAAGGATCTATATATCTCTTTAGGTAAATAGCACTGTAGAGATTCAGACTTTGATGGAAAAAGGGGCCATAGAACAGGCTCCCCTGCCAGACAGAAATCAGGCTATTACAGTTAGGTTTCCAAAAGAGAAGGGGGGTTGCGACCAATTTTACATCTTGTGGGCTGAATATCAAAATGTTTACAGCCAAAAATGATTGGTTTGTGACAATCAACCTGAGGGACGCATATTTGGACGCAGCCCTGGCTCTATGATTCCAGGGAATCCGTATCCTGAATTACACAGACAACTGGCCGGTTCTGGCTCAGTCTTAGCACTTAGCGCTTCGACAGCGAGACGTCATCCTAGCTGACTTCAATTCTTAGGATTGAGACTCAACGCCACAGAAAACTTTCTCTTTCCTGCTTAACTACGACATATTATGGGTGTCATATGGGATTCGACCGCAATGCGGGCACAGCTGTCTCCTGCGAGTGTCGGATCCATTCTCAATACTCTAAAGGAGATCAAGATAGGCCAGAAGTAACTTTTACTACTTTCAGAGAGTGTTAGGTCTCATTGGCAGCTGTTTCCACAGTGATACCCTTGGACCTTATGCACATGAGATCGCTTCAGTTGTGGCTAAAAGCCAGGGGATTTCATGCAAGGGCCAATGTCCAGAGGCAATAAGGGTACGTGCCGTGCGCTTCGTACCCTTTCTATGTTGTTCAGACCCCGGATTTTTGCCTCTGGGTCCCACTCTAGGTCCGTGTTGTCGTCACAAACTGCTAACGACAAATGCTTCCCTCACGGGTTGGAGTCCGGTCTTAGATGGCCATCAAGCCCAAGGGATCTGGAGAGGTCATCGACGAAGGCCCGTCATCAATTGATATTGATAGTGCCCCATTGGCCTACCAGTGTGTGGTGTTTAGATCTAATATCTCCCCTGTGAGGAGGGAGCTTGAAAGGGACCAGTGAAGAGAGGCTGGTGTAATTGAAACTATACTAAGTGCTAGGACTCCCTCCACTAGAAGAACTTATGCCCTCAAATGGAGTGTATTGAAAATTGGTGCATAGTAAAACATGTAGACCCAGTCCACTGCCAAATTGTTTCAGTCCTGGAGTTGCTACAAGAAAATTTTCCTCATGCTTATGCTCTAGTACTCTCAGGATGTACATAGCCGCTATTTCGGCTTGTTATGTTCTGACTGATCGGGTTTTTGTGGAAAGCACCCTTTAGTTGCCGGCTTTATTTCATGGAACTAAACGTTGAGGCCGCCCACTAGAGCGACAGTCCCTTCTTGGGATCTAGCTATTGTGCCAGAGGGGTTGGTTGACAGCCCCCTTTTGAACCACTAGAGTCAGTGCCTGTCAGGCTTCTTACCCTTAAGATGGTTCTTCTCATGGCCATTACTTCTCTGAAAAGAATTGGATATTTGCAGGCTTGGTCAACCTCCCCATCTTGCTTAGACTTTGCCCCTGGGCTAATCAAAGCTATTCTGCATCCTCACCCTAACTACCTTCCATTCTCGACTATGCACGCAGCTGTTCTTGAAGCCTCTGTCCTCCGCCATATACAGCTCCGGAGCAGGAAAGACTTCACTTACCGTGTCCAGTTCATGCTGTTCTGATTTACAGTACATCCACCACGCTAGCCAGTGGCGTAAATCAGAGCAGGTTATGGGCTGCAGCCGAAGGGTGGCCGCCACTAGGAAAATATTGTCACATTGGGTGAGAGATGCTATTGCCCCTGCGTACGAGGCGCGTGGTCACACTTCGCCTCTAGGATTCAAGGCTCATTCGACCAGGAGAATTGCCTCATCAATTGCACTGGCAAGAGGTTTCCCCTTGCAGCAAGTGTGTGATGCGGAAGCATGGTCCTCACCGCACACATTTGTCAGATTCATTAGTTTGTATGTCCATGCTACTCAGCATCCCAGCATCCCAAAGTTATGTCTGAAACCTCTTTGGCTATTGTGCGCACACTACACAACCCTGGGGGTCCAGACACTTGCAGTGCGACGGCGTTGGTATTCTCATTCCCATAGCGTTTTCACGCAGCATCGAGTGTAGAAACCCAGAAAAGTACAGAAAAGTGACCCAAAACGTTCTGCCTATTTTTCTCTTAATGTGAAACATAATGTAAAAGTTTGTGTTTTAGGCCTTGTTCGTAGCGCCCGGTGAACGCGGATGAAGCGCCGAGGGTTTTATACACATAGGAGTCAATGAGAGTGTTCACACGGGCTTTGGTCACGTGCGTTTGTCTGGCTGCGCATTTATACAGCGTTAAAAAAAAACGTTGCATGCAGCTTTTTCTTGGCGTTCAAATCCCAACTAACGGAAGGAAAACGCGTCTAGTTCGTTTTCTCCGCGTCCATTTTACGCTTCGGAGGACCGGATCTATCCCATATATCCAGTATACATGCTATACATAGGGAAATGTGGGGAAAAAGCAAAAATATAATGCTTAAAAAATAGAACTTGCACGGAAAGCGACGGCGATTTTTTTCTCTCCATACGTCGCCTTATTATTTTTTAAATATTATATAAAAATATAATTTAATTAGAAACAAGAAGATTAATGTCTAATATAGTAAAACGGTCCATATTAAAAGGAGGCACCTCAAATAAAACGACAAGGGCTTTCATATCCATTTCCCGACACTGCCCCCACAGGTTAACACACAAACTACAATTTGAGCTGCAGGCTGACGTTAGACAGTGACAAACGAACACCAGTGTAGATGTCAATTGAGCGCCTAGGACGTTCAGAGCGCGTTCGTTTATCCAAAAACTTAACGCCCGTGTGAACAAGGCCTTAATGTTACCCTAAGCAATACCGTCTATGGCTACGTTTACACTGCCAGGTAAATGTGACCCAATTCCGATTTTTTGCTCATATGTGACACATATCGGATACGTTCTATGTCCGTGTTAACAGGAAAAAAACGCATGCATTCCGATATTTCGAGATCGGTTTCAGGCCTCCTTCATATGTGGAAATAAATCGGATATAAATCAGATATGTGCTAATGTGATTGTCGTGTAAACAGACAGATCACATTTCCTGAGACATTGTGTGCTGTCCGTCATTAAAACAGCGACTTCTTCGCGGTTTAATGACGTAATGTTATTCTACGGTGGAAGCGCGTGTGGAATGATAACATTGCAGGCGACATGGAAGAGGAAAAGCCCCCCCCCCCCACACACACACACACACACACCCCGCCTTGTGTTAATACTTATTTGGGCTAAATAACATTAAGAAATCAGTATTTGGTGAATGAAGCATATACGCAGGTTGCAATTATGGCGTTTTTTTATCTCCTCCTCCGTTTTAAAACCATGGTGCGCGAACTTTGCATATATAGCAGAGATAGCGTTAAGCATATTTTACCTTCATCTTTCTTGGCTAGTGTGTAGCGCAAGAACCTCCCTTTAAGTATGCGCGATGTTTCAGATGGTATGGCGAGTGTAAACACGTGAATCGGATATGAGTCATAGTTAAAAGAACGTGTAAACAGACGGTCAAAAACAATCAGATATAGGCAACAAATCGGAATTAATCGAGACCTGCAGTGTAAATGTAGCCTATGTGCTGAATGTCATGCTTTTCCCTTGATGTGATTAGTTTTCAGTCTGGCATGATTTATTTCCATATTTAAGCTTGAGTCTAATCAAGCTCAAATATGAGTCTTAATCTAATTTTAAATGTTTTGTTAATTTCATTTAAACAAGTTTACACTAAAACTGATTCAATATTATATACACTTAAAAACAATGCAAAACAAATTTAGAATGAATATGAAAATAACTTTGTGCTCACAGCTGCACAGGGGAGCAATACCTTCAGGCCCAAGGAATCGACTACTCTACATGGGGGTTATGGCAGAATCACATGGCCCTGATAATTATGACTATCATATTTCTCATCATCACCTACATCAAGCTCAGGGTTATGAGCAAATTCTCCTGAATCTCATTTTAACCAGTATCTCCTTGTTGTTGAGATTTTTTTTCTTCTTTTTTTGTTTCATTTTGGGTGTGTAACTACAACAGTGCAAGTTTGCAATGTTAAGGCTAGAGCTTTGGAGGTTCTACCTTTAGTCAAATAACCAATATTTGCATGTTGTTATAATAATAATAATGATGATGATGATGATGATGATAAGAAGTAGAGGAAGTATTTAGAGTTATGATTTTTCTGTGTAGATCTACAGTATAGTGTTTATAGGTTTTCATTAAAATAAAAGTTGGTTAAATGATTCTGGCTTTATATTCTGGCTAATTTCTTTAAGCAAGAATTCATGTTCACAGTTATATTTTATAAACATATATACTTTAAATAAATCTTTACACAACTTATGCACAAAAATGTTTTGTTGAACCTTTACTTTGTCTTTAATTCATTGTTTTAAATGGTGGGATATCACTTTTTTCACTTTTAACACAATATGAGCTTTATTTTTCTTTCTAGTCCATAATAACAATCCCTGTTGCATCTCTCTTTAAAGAGGTCCTATCATGCTTTTGCAAATATGATCTTTCATGCAGTGTGTCATGTAGCTGTAGGTGAACATAAACTATCTGTACTATCTGTGACGCTGCCCGATAATGCACGATAAATGAACTTTTTGTCTATAAAAAAAAAAGAGTCGGCTCACATTCGCTTAAACGAGTCGTTAGCAAATCTATTTTTACTCTGTTACGGATCACTCCATAACATATTTGCATAATGTCTGCCCACGTTCTACGTTGCAAACAACTTGCCTCCATCTAACAATTAACGTTACCACACTCTTGTTAATGTGACTGAGCATTCATGCCAGGTTCGCTTAAACACTTTGTAATGTAAAAATACAATTCAAACGAGAGCACACGAAATCCTGTTTAACTGTTTATTCTCCACCATTCACCAAAACTGAACTCACAAAGTGCGCATGCCTATCTATGGCAAGCCCCGATGGGAAAAATGCCGAATTGTAAAGGAACGGAGCATGCGCACTTCGCGCATCACACACATACACGCAAAGTGTAAGGGCACGGAGCATGCGCACTTCATGCATCACACAAGCGCGAAGTGTAAGGGCACGGAGCATGCGCACTAAACGCATCACACACGCGCGAAGTGCGCATGGCCCATGCCCCGAGGGGAAAATGCATGAGTAGTAATGGTGGACCAGCGCTGGCGTTCTTTGTTTGAATAAGAGAAGGAGAGATTGCTGTAGATCATTTTCTTTCGAAGATTTTTTAACCAGATTATCTTTGACTGGACATATTCCCGGGACTTCTCACCCTCCGTCATCGGCCTCCCGGACTTCATTAACCTCGGTGAGACTGAACCATACTCGGTATACTCGGATAACACACATACAATAAACACGGACTTCGGACATTTTCCACTCACTCGCGTTCACATACACATACCGTTTATTATATATAGTTTGTAAATATTGTTTATACTTTTGTTTGGTTGTGGTACACCTTTTTCGTTTACTTTATTTTGTTTTGTATAATACAGGTTTGCTTTATCTACTTGTTTGTGTTTGTCCTTCTTGCTCACCGGCCTTTTAACCTAACACCAACACAAAGATAAAAGACCTCTCGATTTTTGTAGCCAAGGTTAATATAAAATTAGCTGGTCGTTACACAGTAAAACCGACGCCATCTTTTCTATGTATTGAGTATCCAGAGCCATCGTTCAGTTATGGTAATGGGCGTTTCGTTTTCCCGACACACGCTGTATCAGTTGACCAATCATAAAGGACTGCACCATCTGACCAATCACAGCAGTGAGGTCTCATGGAAAGGAGGGGTTTAGACAGACTGAATCTTCGAACTGCTTCACACGAGTCATTTACGAATCATTTAGAAATGGGGTCAAATTAAATCTATTTTTGGAGAAAACTAAAGTGTTTTTTGACCTTGCATACATGTAAACCTGTTTTAAGAGACTCAGTAAGCAATAGTAGCAACATCTTATAGATGTAAATAAAAAATATTGTTGCCATGCTTTCATTAATGTAGTGATACTGGAACACAAATCCCATGTAATTAGATGCAGAGCACAGTATTATGTATTATAATAATATAATCTAATAAGGTAACACAATGTTTATCTTGGTGGCGCGGTGGTGTAGTGGTTAGCACTGTCGCCTTGCACCTCCAGGGTCCAGGGTTCGATTCCCCGGCCAGGCTCGATTCCTGTCTCTGTGTGCATGGAGTTTGCATGTTCTCCCCGTGCTTGGTGGGTTTCCTCCGGGTACACCAGTTTGCTCCCACAGTCCAAAGACATGCAGGTTAGGCTAATTGTCGTTCCTAAATTGCCCGTGTGAGTATGTGTGTGTGTGCCCTGCGATGGATTGGCACCCTGTCCAGGGTGTACCCCGCCTAGTGCCCGAAGTCTTCTGGGATAGGCTCCAGGTCCCCCGCGACCCTGAACACAGGATTAAGCGGTATAGAAAATGAATGAATGTTTATCTTCTCATTGAACCATTAAAATATGATAGGCATAAAAAAAATTATGTAATGTGCTCTGACTGTTGTTCAGAAATGTAACACATTTGGAAAAGTTTATATAGTATATAAAAGTCTCTGTAGTAATCTTAATAACCCATAGTGTATGTTGTTAAACCTATTTATTCCCAGTGTTGGTCATTTCAGTTTGAGTCCGGAGTACTGTATCTCGGCAGTCTTGCGGAGATACAGTAAATATATTATATATTACATAACACATTAAAGCAGGTTACGAATTTATGAGTAACTCATGTTTCTCTATAGAAGCAACTAAATATTTATTTAAAATGAGAAGGTAGCCAGAGGCTCGGTGTGTAAGAAACGTGTTTGTGATGTGTTTACAATTACATTTAGGCATTTAGCAGACGCTTTTATCCAGAGCGACTTAAAAAAGAATATCATTAAACTGGTTTTCTAGGTCAACTGGGTTACTATCAATAACCAAAAACCATCAGACAAACTCTGTTGGGAAGGATTTTTGTTTTTTGGGGGAGTGAGAGATTAACCTAAACATTAAAGACTCAATGACTGTACCTAATGCTTGTGACTGTAATTACTCGAACAGATTTAAGGCTAAAAAATACCATAAATAGTTTTCGACCCGATTATCGGTGGGACCTTGTATTAACTAAAGCACATGTTATACCACTGCACTTTGTACCAACATATCTGTTATCACACAAATGAGGATTACTCTTTCATGAAGTATCCTAATTTTTTTTTATTTTTGTCTTTATTACCCGCATCTTGCTCATTAGAAACAAACTAAGCTATAATTTGTGATTTTATTTTAAAAATTTTACATTTCTATCCAAAATTTACATTTCTGTAAAGCTTTTTTGGCCATTGGTATAAGCACTATACAAATAACATTTAATTGAATTGCATTCATTTTCTGTGTTTCTAAGTGAAATTTTGCTGTATGTAGTATTCATACACTGGTTCTAAGCTCAGTATCACTGATTATATTGTCAGTTTCATAGTGTATTGCGTGTGAAGTGTGACAGTAAGCCAACATTGTCCCTATCTCATTAACTTTATTTGCACTCATTTAACCTCTTTTAAGCCATATGTCTATAAACAACAAGAAAGGGCCACACCAGTAGCACGCACACGCACACTACTCCAATCTCCAGTGGTCTGACAGGTGTGTACATCTTGTTTATCTTCATCTTGATAGTTGCATGAAGATTCATTTTTGATTTGAGATTAGTAGATTTGAGAGGGAAAAACTCTACTCAGACTTGCTTTTATCATTGATAACTTGTATTTTTATTATATTTAAATGCATATGAATTACTTATGAAATCTGTTCAATTAGTGTATACTGTACATACAGTATGTACTGTATATGAGTCAAAGAACTATCTATTTTTGATTCAAAGATGATTTTTTAAAAAGCTTTTATTCTGATAGATCTTTAAAAAATAATGTTATTTTCAAAGATCTACAATATGTTAATGTGAGTTGTAGAGCCTATCTGAAGTTAAACAAAAGTAAAACTGTTTGGTGGCATTTCATCTTTCTTTGCTTATTTTAATTATTATTATTATTTTTACAATTACAATGTATTACAATGTATAGCATATTTATCAGTCACAGTAGCACTTTCAGCAAGAAAGCACACCAACTCTTTTGTCACCCAAACCCTGACATAATTGCTTCTACATAAGTCATTCTGAATGGCATATGAACTGTCTGTGTTGTTTAATTCGTAATCTACCCCCTGAATAAGGGCACTACTTTGTATGTGGTTTAACAGATTCTACACACTACATAGTAAACTAGCTTTCCATTGTACTATTTTTGGCATTCAAATTATGTTATTTGGGGAAACAAAACTAACTAAATTAATGCAAATAAATATCCTTATTAAACTTCTTCATCCATTTTCACATGCTTGTTTGTCTTGCTTGTTTTGCTTGTAAGTTGCGAAGTCCACCACAGCATACTGCATATGAAAATAATCAGAACAGGAACTATATGTTTCTAGATTACTCTTTTATCTTTGAGGCAAAGCCGGTAGGTAATCAGGTAATCATCAGGTAATTTTTATGTTTCTGTTATTTTTTTATATAAATACCAGTCAAATGTAATGAAGTATCCTAATGTCAGTTAACGGTGCTGTTGTGACCGACATGATTACAGTCATGTATCTAAAAGGAATAAATTTTATTGCATGTACTTTACCAGTTTTTCAAGAGATTAATTGGTCTTTAATGGGATTTTAACCATTTTAAAATAAGAACCAAAGAGACGAGCAAATAAATGAAGAAATATGTTTTATACAAAATAGTAGTTTGTTTTTCTCACTATCAAAATGATATTTGTTACAAAGTGGGCTCTGATGGTAAGTTTAAGTATTCTGTCACGTATACACATTTAGTTTTTATTCTGTTTTTACACATTTATTATTTTCTACAAGTGTGAAAATCTGTGCATGATCTGTTTGTTTTTAATATAATATTTAATTTTTCTCAAATCAGAAATAAATTCATAGTTTAAAAAAAAGGGAGTATAATAATAATCATAATCATCCTAATAATAATAATAATAATAATAATAATTAAGCAGTTCATACAAAATTTATACAAAATATATAAAATATTTTTATATAAAAAAATTCAGTCATTAAGTCATTAGATTGTTATAAAGTTGGCTGTGATGGTATTCTATATTAAAAGTAAAATATGTCAAAGCACACTAGAATAAAACAAACTAGAATCTCCAAATGCCATTACATCTAATGAAAGTCAGTGTTCTAAACAAGGCTATGAACATTCAGTTTTTGTCCATGTCTGTGATGTTATCTACTCAACTCTTTGTGCTGTTTAATGAGCAATGCTGTTTGCAGTTTACGTTTGGATCATATTAGTATATTTAAATATACAGTGGTCACCTAATCGGAGTGGTCGTTTTATCGTCGCGGTGCACGGCGACAGCAATTGCGTTTGTGCGTTTGCTGGCTTTTACCACTGAGTGGCGCTATATAACTACAGACTGATGCCTCATGCCTTAGTTCATTCTCTGCCGGATTAATGAGACGCGCTCCTTTAGAACTGCACGTAGTAGCCAATAAAATCAAGCAAAACACTGTAGTTGAACAAATTCATAATCACAGTACTAAAATTACAGTACAAATGTAGAAGTCAAATTAAATCAAATCTTATTAGGATCAAATTTAAGCACAATAAATATTAACACAGTTAGCCTTTAGATTTTATCACGTGTAATTAGAAAAGAAGAATGTAGGATTTGTGTCATCAAACCAATAAGATCAAATAACACCAAGTTGAAAACAGATAAAATACACGTCCAATTATTATAACAGGCTTACATCGTCACTTATCTAGAGCTTTCTTTCAAAGAAGTCGAGTGGCTTATTAACGTGTCTGGTGGAGTTGTCTCTAAGTGTCCGAGTGGTGCAGCGGGTAAGTCTGCACCCTTTCCTGTGGGAGACCCAGGTTTGATTCCTGAGTGATGCTGTTTTAAAATTGTTTTATTTTAATTATAGCAAAATTAAAATAAAACAAAATAAAATGTTTTATTTAAATTTTGCTCAGCATACTATAGAAAAACAGCAAACTCGCACACTACCAGCTTGTATTTTTTAAATTTGGGGGAGGGACGACTCGGTCTGCTTCTGTGTGTGTGTGAGAGAGAGAGAGAGAGAGAGAGAGATGTCGCGGTCTTACATACTGATGAAAAGTGGTGGATTGGTGGATTATTCAGTGAAACGAGGCTCAGCTGAAAAATGTTAGGCACATCAGTCACTTAACCCCAAATAAAAGGTATTTCTGAGTGTTATGATATAGTTGTAAAATAACAGATGTACAAACGGTGCACACTGAATATTAAACCTACACCAGGCACGATGATTTTTAAAAATAAAAATACTAAGGAATATTGTTAAAATTTTACAGATTAAAAACAATGCAATTTATGCTATCATAAGGAAAATCTCAATTTCTTCCATTCCAAGGATTAAAAAAGGTAACAATGTCAACTTTAGAATCTAGAATCCGGAAGTTTAAAAATTACACAAATTTAAATCACTGGAAGCAGGGGCGGGCGGGCTGGCCATCTGGAGTACTGGGAGTTTTCCCGGTGGGCCGCTGGCCAGTATAGTCCGGCCCAGTCAGTACACAAATATATAAAAAATGACGGAAACCATAATATTGCATCTCTTTCCTAATCATATGGATGAGTGCGTTAATCGCACGGCCGCCACCGACAAAGAGCGTGTTGTTGCAGGAGAGAGAGCGGTTGATTTACGACAGCTGTTTACGGGAGTGTAGTCCAGTGCGGGTAATGCATTGTGGGTAATGAGGTCCAGTGTGTGTGAAGTTGAATGCGAATGCGAGATGTAAGCTGGGATATACAGTAGAGTCTGAGTTTTCTTTTCTTTTCACTAGTTTTCAGTTTGATTTTATTGCAGGATCTACCCGAAAGTTTGTACTATAACCTGACAATGCAGCAAAATAAAGAACGGACATCGAGCAGTTTGTCCATCTCACCAGTACCTGAATTAACGGGCTGTTACGCTGCCGCGAGCAACATTAAAAACAAAGCGGAGAAGCTACATAACTGTGTTTGTTACTGCGCATGCGGATGTTTTGCCCTCCCTCTATATTAACTAGACACCTTTACTTTTAACTTACGGAGGGAGAGATATTGATCCTTTCTCGATGCAGCGAATTTGTTTGAGCAAATTAATAATAATTTCAATGAATGAAAAGGAAGAAGAATAAAAGGTGGAACTGAAAAGTACACGAAAATAAGAAAAGCCTTTAAGAGGTAAATGCAGTGAAATGCTTCAAATGAACAGATTATGCCTTTTAAAAGGAGGAAGAAGAATACACTGGCCCATTAAAGTGGAGATAAATTTTTTAAAACCACATACTAGTATAGAAATATAACAAACAAAAATGTAAATAAAAAAGTATCACTGAACATATATTGGGTCATATTTGTAAAAAAAAAAAAAAAAAAAGGAAAGAACAATAAGTTCATTATTCAAAGTTATTCAGATCAGTGTAAAGTTAGTATGATTTTAAAAGTGCTATAACTCCACCTGGCACAGTTCCATCCTAGTGGAACAATCTGACTACATGTGCAGTGCCATGGAAAAGTATTTGCCCCTGTTACGACCCCCGGTCTAGGGTCAAGGGACACAACAAAGAAAATAATAAATTTGTAAGAAATAAATAACCTTGCAACCAAGATTTCATGCTTGGTTTTTATTTTTACACACACGCACACACAAACAGGAAGCTCTGGGCTTCAGGATTGGGCCAAGGCCAAAACAATAAACAAACCCCCCCTCTATCTCCACCCTCAAGCTAACTAAACTACCAAAAAGAAAACTGAAATAAAAATACAAAAACTAACTAACTACCTAGCTATCAATACAAAACAGGAGAAAACAGGGGACAACAAAAATGGCGCCCAACCCCTACTGCTTCCTTGAAACTATATACAAACAAAAAGAACAAAACAATATATATACACAATATTTACAAAGAAAGAAAACTATATACAATAGCGGGAGGAACACTTCCATCCACGCTAACACAAAACAAGAAAGAAAACCCAAAACAACAAAAGGGAAGGAGAGAGTACAGGGCGCGACACACAGGCTCTCTCTCCAACCTAACAAACAATAACACACACACAGTCAATCACTCAATCACCCAACCACACAGTCACACAGACAACACAGTCCAACAATTCACCAATCCAACAACAGAGCACGGAAGTCACACACAAGGCATAAGCACTTCCTGCTTCTACTCGCCAGCTTAAAAAGTCGCGCAGATCAACGGCCAGCCAATCGTGGCGCACATCACGGCTCGTTCCATCGAGGCAGGACTTCCTGTGTAAAGGAGAGCGAGAGAGAGAGAAAGGGGGGAGAGATCGCGCATGCGCCGCCACCCGCATGCACACATACGTGCACTACACACATATATACGTGCATTACACCTCTGCACGTAACACACAACAACGTTTGACAAAACACACAAAGAAGCACATTTTACAATAAAAACCCAACTCTGTCTCAAAAAATGAGGATGCACCAACACAGATTAATACCGCTGCACAGATCAAGATAGTGATAAAATATGCAGCTAATGATAGGCCAACACTCCTCGCAGCCACCATCCGTGAACGACTCATCTGTAAAGGTGCAATATCATGGTTAGACAGAGTCGGTTCAACATACAATCCTCCTGCCACCGGTGCGGACCGCAGGAAAGAATCAGACACAGTTGGTTCGACATAACATTTTCCTGTGACAGGTGTTTGCAGAAAGGAATCAGACAAAACAACATCGTCAAGTTTCCGTGCTTGTGCACGTGTAACTGCACATGATGGGAATACTGTGGGACAATTGGAAACACAATCATTGTTCACATCAGTTAGTGGTTTTACTGTCACAATAGGGCGAGGGAAAACAACACCACCCGCCAGATCATTTCCTAATATTACCTGAACTCCTTCAACAGGGAGTTCGGTACAAATACCAACACATACTTTCCCCTTCACTAGTTCTGTCTCAAGATAGATATCATGAAGTGGAGCTGTGATACAGCCTGCTCCTATGCCACGTAAAATCACATCGGTGCCTTTGTATGTTTTCTGAGACAGCGAAAGTGTACCAGCTAACATAAGAGTTTGTGCTGCACCTGTATCTCGCAGAATAGACACTGCTCTGCGAACGCCTTCAGGGCTGTCTGCCACCGACCCTTGTAACATGAAAGGCTTATATACTTCCACCGTTTGTTCAGGTAAGACATGTTTTATTTGCCTTTTAACAAAACTCACAGACTTGGACTTTACAGCTGTGTTTTTTTTTTTTTCCAGGCCTCACAGTCTGAAATCAGATGATCAGCACTTAAACAGTAAAAACATACTCTACCTCCCCCTGAGCGATACTGAGAAGTTCTAAACTTACCCCCTCTTGCAGGTTTCACACTGCCCTTCAACCCCACGGACAGCGAATTTATCCGTTCTCACAGTAGGAGAGAATACAGTACGGTGTGTCAACTCAAATTCATCAGCCAATACAGCGGCTGCTGACAATGACGTGACATTTTGCTAATTTAAGTGCAATACAACATTTTCATAGACACAACCCTTAAATCCTGCAACAGAATTAACTCTTTAAGAGCCTCAAAAGTGGTAGCTTTCGTTGCAGCACACCACTTTTCAAACAGTGTTTGCTTTTCACGGGCAAATTCCACAAATGTTTGTCTGTCTGTCTTTTTATGGGACCTAAATTTTTGTCTATAAGCCTCTGGCACTAATTCATACGCCCGTAGAACAGTTTGCTTGACCGTGTCGTAATCCAGGCTTTGTTCAACAGGCAACGCAGAGCACACATCCTGCGCTTTACCAGTCAATTTACATTGTAATAAGAGCCCACATTGCTCTTGGCAACTGTAATGTAGCTGCAACACGTTCAAAAGCTATGAAATAGCTATCCACCTCGGTCTCTCTAAAAGGAGGTACTAAAACAATATGCTTGCTTACGTCGAAATGGGGTGGGGAGGTAGTCACTGGGGCAGAAACTGGAGAAGAGCCCGGCGCAGCCGTTGCAGGTAACTGTGCGAATGATGGAAATGCAGGGGAACTCTCCGGCGCGATCTCAGCCCGGTGTAGCCGGCTGAAATCTCGCCGAAAATGCACCCTCTCCAGCTCCCGCAACCGTAACCTTTGAGCCTCTGTTTCCTCCCGTTTAATTTCCAGCTCTACCTCCCTCGTTTTAAGAACCAAAAGTTGTTCTGAATCCCCAATTGGTGATGTCATTGTGGGTGGTGTTATTACCTTATGCTTGGGGGGGCGTGGAGGGCGACTGCGGCGCAGGTAATGGCCTACCGTCGACCTCCATCGGCGTTGAAGCGTCCTCGCTCTTAGCACACTCTCCAGGCTCCCCAGGCAAAATCTGCTGTTCAATTAATTTGATAAGCAATATCTTTTTAATCTCTCTTTTTAGACCTTTTCGTGGCACCTCAACTTCAAAAAAGTCGGCGATGTTGAACAAATCATCCTTACGACACTGGTCAAATTGTTCTATGCTAGGAGCCAGTGTAAAGGCAATTAGGTCAAACGCCATTATTCTACCACTACTGTCCAACCTAAGAAGACAGCCAAACAAACAAAAAGGGCGAATATACTCAGCAACAGACAAGCCCCCACTTGTTAGCCAGAAACTGGCAAAGGACGAGTCCCCACTTGTTAACCAGTTAATGGCATTCGATGAGCCCCCACTTGTTAGCCAGTGACTGGCAACGGACGAGCCCCCACTTGTTACGACCCCCGGTCTAGGGTCAAGGGACGCAACAAAGAAAATAATAAATTTGTAAGAAATAAATAACCTTGCAACCAAGATTTCGTGCGTGGTTTTTATTTTTTCACACACACACACACACACACACACACACACACACACACACACACACACACACACACACACACACAAACATACAGGAAGCTCTGGGCTTCAGGATTGGGCCAAGGCCAAAACAATAAACAAACCCCCCCTCTATCTCCACCCTCAAGCTAACTAAACCACCAAAAAGAAATCAAAATACAAAAACTAAACTAACTACCTAGCTATCAATACAAAACAGGAGAAAACGGGGACGACAAAAATGGCGCCCAACCCCTACAGCTTCCTTGAAACTATATACAAACAAAAAGAACAAAACAATATATATACACAATATTTACAAAGAAAGAAAACTATATACAATAGTGGGAGGAACACTTCCATCCACGCCAACACAAAACAAGAAAGAAAACCCAAAACAACAAAAGGGAAGGAAAGAGCGCAGGGCGCGACACACAGGCTCTCTCTCCAACCTAACAAACAAACAATAACACACACACAGTCAATCACTCTATCACCCAGTCACACAGTCACACAGTTCAACAATTCACCAATCCAAAAACAGAGCACGGAAATCACACACAAGGCATAAGTCGCGCACTTCCTGCTTCTACTCGCCAGCTTAAAAAGTCGCGCAGATCAACGGCCAGCCAATCGCGGCGCACGTCACGGCACGTTCCATCGGGGCAGGACTTCCTGTGTAAAGGAGAGCGAGAGAGAGAGAAATGGGGGAGAGATCGCGCACGCGCCGCCACCCGCCGTCGTGCATGTGCACAAACGTGCACTACACACATATACGTGCACTACACCTCTGCACGTAACAGCCCCTTCCTGATTTTTTTCTTTGCATATTTGTCACACTTGTATGGGTGGAATGTCACCTAAACACTTTCTGAGGAAAAGACAAATTGGCCTTTTTGTTTGTGAGATATCATGAACATTTGGCAGGGGGTATCATCGTGATGCAGTGTAACATCTACCACTCATCAGTGTAAACTGTAAATGCAGCAGGTCAGTGATGATGAACCAGTGCCTGCTGATGATGACCAACACGTCTCCCCTGATCTACCAGAGCCAAGTGAAAAGAATCACAATTAAACTGAAGAGGTAAGCTGGAATAAAATCAGTAGCAGCATTAACTCATGCTAGTAATTATTATGGTAGACAATATTAATAAAAAATTATGTTTCTCAGCCTTATTTCAAATTAATATTGACTACCATAATAATTAAAATAAGTAACTAGTTTACTAGCGTGAGCTAATGCTGCTACTGATTTTATTTCAGCTTACCTCTTCAGTTTTATTGCCATTCTTTTTAAAATATTGTCTTTATAGATTTATATGTAGTTTGTCTTGATGTCCTTCCCTTTGTTTCTTTGTTTTACTAATATGACCCAATATATGTTCAGTGATACTTCAAATAATATGTTTAAATAGCATTGCTATTTCCATATTGTGTTATATTTTTATACTAGTAACTGGTGTTAAAATATATCTCTACATTAATGAGTCAAAGTATTATGATGTGGGCTGCTGTGGGCCAGAAAGTCCAGGGCCACTTTTTGGTCCCAGTCCGCCCCTGACTGAAAGTCTCCATAAGAGCCACAGATTGGGGAAGTGGGGAGAGGTCCTGAATGTATAGGTGAGAACAGCTGGGGAGAACACCTTGGGAAGGTGAATAATTTGCATTTGAATGTTGTCTGGCATTGTAAAGCACACACAGGACACAGCAGTGGTTCTCAAACATTTTCTGTCATTCCCCACTTAAGGGGGTGGGAGAATTTTCAAGCCCCACTTGTCAACAAAATTATAACGAAATCGGCCAAGTTTACTATTTATTGAAATATAAATTTCTAAACCAATAAAATCAAATAAAACCAAGTCCAAAACAGATAAAATACACGTGCAATTATTATAACAGGCTTACTTCTATAACAGAGCTTTCTTTCAAAGAAGTCGAGTGGCTTATTAACGTGACTGGATTGAAATTGCTTTTGACTTCAGTCAATCCAGTGGCTTGCAAAAGTATTCAGCCCCCTTGAACTTTTCCATATTTTGTCACATTACAGCCACAAACATGAATCAATTTTATTGGAATTCCACGTGAAAGACCAATACAAAGTGTGAAGTGGAACAAAAATCATACATGATTCCAAACATTTTTTTTTTTTTACAAATGAATAACTGAAAAGTGGGGTGCACATAATTATTCAGCCCCCTGAGTCAATACTTTGTAGAACCACCTTTTACTGCAATTACAGCTGCCAGTCTTTTAGGGTATGTCTCTACCAGCTTTGCATATCTAGAGACTGAAATCCTCGCCCATTCTTCTTTGCAAAACAACTCCAGCTCAGTCAGATTAGATGTACAGCGTTTGTGAACAGCAGTTTTCAGATCTTGCCACAGATTCTCAATTGGATTTAGATCTGGACTTTGACTGGGCCATTCTAACAGATGGATATGTTTTGTTTTAAACCATTCCAATGTTGCCCTGGCTTTATGTTTAGGGTCGTTGTCCTGCTGGAAGGTGAACCTCCGCCCCAGTCTCAAGTCTTTTGCAGACTCCAAGAGGTTTTCTTCCAAGATTGCCATGTATTTGGCTCCATCCATCTTCCCATCAACTCTGACTAGCTTCCCTGTCCCTGCTGAAGAGAAGCACCCCCAGAGCATGATGCTGCCACCATATTTGACAGTGGGGATGGTGTGTTCAGAGTGATGTGCAGTGTTAGTTTTCCGCCACACATAGCGTTTTGCATTTTGGCCAAAAATTTAAATTTTAACTTCCGCATGTTTGCTGTGTGACTTATGGTTTTCTGTTAACAATGGCTTTCTTCTTGCCACTCTTCCATAAAGGCCAACTTTGTGCAATGCACGACTAATAGTTGTCCTATGGACAGATTCCCCCACCTGAGCTGTAGATCTCTACAGCTCGTCTGGAGTCACCATGGGCCTCTTGGCTGCATTTCTGATCAGCGCTCTCCTTGTTCGGCCTGTGAGTTTAGGTGGACGGCCTTGTCTTGGTAGGTTTACAGTTGTGCCATACTCCTTCCATTTCTGAATGAACGCTTGAACAGTGGCTCCGTGGGATGTTCAAGGCTTTGGAAATCTTTTTGTAGCCTAAGCCTGCTTTAAATTTCTCAATAACTTTATCCCTGACCAAAGGGGGCTGAATAATTACGCACTTCCCACTTTGCAGTTATTTATTTGTAAAAAAAAAAAAATGTTTGGAATCATGTATGATTTTCGTTCCACTTCTCACGTGTACACCACTTTGTATTGGTCTTTCACGTGGAATTCCAATAAAATTTATTCATGATTGTGGCTGTAATGTGAGAAAATGTGGAAAAGTTCAAGGGGGCCGAATACTTTTGCAAGCCACTGTATTACCTCCTAATGCTGCAAATTCAACAAAAGCCTATTTTCATTTCTTTAGAACCTATGAAATGTTTTAACTCTGTTGTGCATAATCATTTGGAACAGTGCATTTTCAGTTTTTTATTTTTAAAATAAATATTATCATTAGGAGGTTTGTTCAATAAAATTCAAATTATACCCCAATGGTTGATGACTAGAAAATTATACTGACTTTCATTTGCATTTACTAATTATGAAAATCAGAGAAAGATATCATTTGCGTAATAATTTGGAATGCAGTGTAATAATAATTTTATTATTATTATTCTAAATATATTATTTCATATTATTATTATATTTTTTTCAGCTTTTACTCATTTTATTTTTTTTTTTTTTTGGCATTTTAAGTGTGAAACCCATGCATGATCTGGTCATTTGTCTTTAATATAAAACATTTTTTTATATTAATTTCCCAAACCAAACAGAAAATGGCTCATTTTTAAATTTTAGATTTTGTGTTCAAATTAAAAATAGAATAAAATGGATAATGAGCCCTGACTTTTCCATTTTCCTTTTTTTTTTTCAAGTGGCGTGTTGTGTTTTTATGTTATTTTTTCACATTTAACCAGAACTGCACAAACAGTACACATTATCGCTGTGTATATAGGCTGACTGTTTTAGATTATAATCATTTACATGACGAAAAAGTCGAATACTGCATGGTTAAAGCATTTGTGTGCGCCGATGCCTTGCCATGTGTTGGCACATCACATCAGTCTGTCCTCCATCTAGTGCCCTGAGCTCTGTATAACTGATTGTATAAAGCTGTTTTGCAACAATGACAATTGTTAAAAGCGCTATACAAATACAATTGAATTGAATTGAATTGAATTGAATTGAATTATGTTTTGGTCACTGCCAATGCAATTATGGTTCCAGCAAGATACTTTAGTGTGACGGTCCATCACTGTAAGATAAGCATTCTGTAGCATTCGGGCTTAAACTTCTCTAGCCCGAATTTAATTTACTGACACGTTAGATTTTAAAATATGGAAGCTTACTAGAATATGATTTATACTTTTTATTCTGCATATAGAGTCCCTTGTAAACTGATACAATTAACCATTGATCAGAATTCCAATATAATAATAATAATAATAATAATAATAATAATGTTTTAGGGCATTTAATTTTATTTAGATTAATACTTTATAATATATCTCTAAACTATATTTAAATAATAAAAAAGAAATCATTTAAAATAATAAATAAATAAATAAATAATCTCCAGCATTTTTGTGATAGATAGGAAACTTTGGCTATTATATTAATAATTTCAAATAATAATAATAATAATAATAATAATAATAACAAACTAGCGCTTAATTCTTATTGAATTCTTTATTAAGTCTATTATGCAAAAGTGTATTTAAAAAATTTAAAGAGAAATTGTATTACAAAAAAAGAGGCGTATTGCGCAGTGAGCTGTAATGGTTACTTATGTCAAAAGAAAAATATGTAGAAAGTAACACCACGTTGTTTCCTTCTGTCATCCATACCATACAATCATATGACACCATACACCAGATTTGTTTTGAAACTCTGTGTTCTGGAAAGGATTGCAGATATGAACATTGTCGTTTTCAATGTGTCTGATGTTATCTACTTGACTGATTTGTTTAATGTGGAATGTTCTTTTACTTTACATTATTTCCTCCTTCTGCAAGCTATCTCTACATAAGTGCTTCTTTTCATACCCACCGAAGGTTATTTACACAGCCTGCAGGACTGAGCTGGGACTAAATCAAGTTTTCAATATCATTGCAAGAAAAACTGACGAAAGGTGAGCTTGATTCATTCTCCTCATTTATTATTTAAAAAAAAAATGTATACTGTGTATAAGACATCTTACCTGATCTTTAACCTTTAGTTCTTGTCTTTTAATTGGATGGACAGAGTCCTCTCCTGCTGCTGAATAAGCAATTGCATTTTCTTTGCAAATCTATATCTGATGTATTTTTGTTCTATTATTTATTGCTTATGGCTTTTTTATTTCAGTTTTTTTTTACTTTACACTGAAAACTGGTACATAAAGTATTTTGTTTATTTATGTGTTTGTTTATTGCTATTGTTATGTGTAATGTCCCGGCTGTAGACTCATCAGATACTTATTAGGGTCTGGTTTCCCGAAAGCTTCTTATTGCTAAGTAGTTCTTAAGTCGTACCTTAACCTCTCTCTTAACGGTATGGCGCATTTACTGAAATGTTCGTACTCTAAGTATATCTTAGGTAACTCACACATTTGTAAGGCTGGTCTGGAGCGTGTTTGTTTAAAATATGTTTCATTGATCATTAGCCATCATTCATGACTGGATGGACTTTTCTTTTGACACGTATTATTTTATGATGAAATTTGATTTAGTTAAATGAGAAAATAAAGTAGGGAGTTTCAAACCCCACAACTATTAATTTTTCTCAGTGATTGTAATGCTTAATACCCCTATCTCACCTATACGGGCTGACTTGCTGTGAGATACTGTAGGGGTATTAGGCACCGTGAGCCACCTCAAATGACTGCCCGACGTTCTGCGAAGTTCTGCAAGGTCTGTGAGCTTCATCATGTTAAACATGTTTAATTTTTCGCGTGGAAAGATGGAAACGTAATCACGGGACCAAAACTCACACTGAATCATGATGAACCGTACTTGTGGCCACCGCGCGAAACCGCGTAGGTGAGATAGGGGTAGTAAACCTCTACTCTGTCTTCTCATCGTATTAATTCCGCTAAGAGTGTGCATTATACCCCTATCTCACCTACGTGGTTTTAAAGGACGCTAACCAAGCAGTTTGACCTGGGAAATATGGAACATTGAATTGATACATTGCAGGATCAGGGAGTCTTTTGTCACAGATGTGGATGATGTTGGTGATAGTGAAAGGACCAATAAATCCGGGGGATAGCTTGCAGGAGGTGGTCTTGATTAGGATCTCTTGGGTAGAAAGCATGCCTCTTTGGCCAACACAATAGCAAGAGGCACTCCATGCAGGATCCAGGGTAGACCTAGGACTAGGGGAACATGAGAATTGTCCAGAATCATGTGGAGGGTAATGGAAAGCAATGCCAATCCAGGATCTGAGTATGAGCATGGTATTTGTAGAGAATGAATTCAGGGTGGAGAGAATGAAAACTTATTTTATGGATCTGTTCTCCAGTATCATTATGCTAACCAGAGGGCATTTGGTTTTGAAATACAATTTTGATCAAAATGGCCTCCTTGGTTAAAGTAAAATCACGTCCTTACTTCAAATTGGTGTTGCCATTCCTCTAGAGACATTTTGGCAGCATGGATTTGCATATAATATATATTATAATTATATTAATTAATATTAGTATCTTAATGTATTGCACCTGTTTGAGGAACCCAATCTCTGTTGTTGTGCTTAATTATCATATCTGTTGATCACTGCATTTATTGTATATCCATGCAGAGAGAAAGCCTCAGGAGATGGACAATCAAAAGAATCATGTCACCATTCATATGCTTGACATGCACCAGAATGGGATGTCTGAACCAAAAGTAATCACCAAAGATCCAATCACACGGCAGCACGGAGCTACTGTGAGCTTCCACAACATCCAATATACTGTTGCATTAAAGAATAGGTGCTGTAAGAAAAACAAAATCACTATGAACGTCTTGATGGACCTCAAGTGAGTCTAATCTTGTACTTAGTATTTCAATTAGACTGGGTGTTCTGTGAGACTAAGCATTAAAATTACACAATAGTAAATGTGACAATGGTGTGCTGTTATTCCACCCTGTAATCAAGTATGTAAAAAGCCATTTGCGTGATGCCCTCATGTACTGGTTGGGTAATATCTAATGCATGACTTATGATAGGCTATGTGTGACTCTTTGTCCACATCAGTTCAGTATCTGAATTGGTGTTCCTCCATAATCGCACAGGTGGTGTGCTTTAAAGCTTTTAAAAGATCAACATATATTCATTTTCAGGAAAAAGAAAAAAAATTATTTAGTGTCTCATGAAAATAATTTTCTAGTCAAACTATTCAAATGCAACTTCAAGCTTATTATATTGTAAATAGGGCAAAATTATTTATATTATTAAATTAATATCTGTTTCTTCACAGTGGGATTATGAAACCTGGTTTAAATGCCATTTTAGGCCCTACAGGATGTGGCAAATCTTCGTGAGTACTAATCCGAATTTGTCTTTTAAGTTTAGCTGAGATGAGATTGCTTGGGGTGAAAAACTAAGTCTGCACGATTTTATTTTAAGTATATATAAAAATATCTTTGGCTACTAAGATGTTAAGGGTAAATGTATTCGTTTCCATTTTTCTTCCAAAAACAGAATATATGTAATTTTATTTAGCTACAAGTAACAAAAATTATAAAGATTAAGGGTAGGCAGATTGGTTATCAAAAATACACTGCCTGGCCAAAAAAGTTACACGTTTCAATAAAAGTTTTTTTTTTTTTTAAATATTGTACAAATTGTAACTTATTTTCAGTCATATTAAATTTACTTTGATTTGTTCCTGTAGGTGTTTTCTTTGCTTGATGTAGGCCAATAACTTGCTCCCTTCTCATACAGCATTTTTTTTTGTTTGCCCAGTCATTGTATTTAAATATACAGTAAATATATAAATTTTAGCTTTTGTTTTTTGAGCTACAGTATTGATAGTGCATGCTGATATACACCACTTGGCAATTCGTTTTCCTTATGTAATAAATTACATAATTATTTGATCTGTTTTAGACAATATATACTGTACAAATTCTCCTGATCCTATTTCTGGGTACATAGTGTTAAAAAAAAATAAAGATTTTTATTTGATATGTACTGTATGCACTGATCATCACTCTCATACCATTTTCAGATTTTTGGATGTGCTTGCAGCAAGGAAGGACCCCTCAGGTCTTTCTGGTGAAGTCCTGATTAATGGAGCTCCACAGCCATCTAACTTTAAATGCCTCTCTGGTTATGTTGTACAGGTACAAACAAAATACCTTACCTTACCTTTACTTTTTATCTTATCTTTTCCGCACCCTTTTTATTTTCTTTTTCTCCTCTACTGGAGAGACATAGATCCACTCTCATAAAATGTGTGCAGACCATGTGACATGTCTAGGAGGTTTAAGCAGAGGGGCATCACAACACAATGGCATCACTCAGCAACCATAGTTTCCCATGGATCTGCATGCCTTGATATACATAATTTAACTGCTCACAGATCTGCCTGCATGGATAATCCAGTCTGCATTACATTACCGCCCCTCTCTAAGGACGACTTCTGACACTCCCATGCCTGCTGAATGGTTCCTGATCCCTGTCATAAATGTCAAGCTCAGAACCAATAGCATTCCTCAGGTCCAAACTCTTTTTAGTCCAATAAATACTGGGTTGTTACCAGTCAGGGATCGATTGATAATGTGAGGTGAAAGTGGGATCAGTATCATCGGATGCATTAGGATACTACATAGAAATTGATTTGGTTGTGTTTTGTGATAGGTGAGATTAATCCTCATGCAACGTCAAAGTGCCAAAAGATATGTGGCATCATTAACGTTCCAAAGGACCTTAAACTGCCCTATGCACCATGAGGCTTGTTTCCTGGACTCCATCCTCAGCCAGAGATGCTCTGTAGCTAACTATACACAGTACCCTGGGTGAAACTCCGGTCCCAGATGTCACTTTTATTTCACTGTGCATGCTGGTCTTTGAGACACCACTTGTATGGCAGATCTAGCCTTCCCAGACCCTGTGGCAATGCCGCACAATGTGTTCTGCTGCAGGGACCCTTATTTCAGACTCTTGTTCTGATAGCACGGGAGGAAGCTAGCCAAACTGGCAACCAAAGGGTTACAAATCCAGCAAGAAGTGTTATAATGTGTTGTGAGAATACTCCACCAAAATTAAATGTTTAACCCAGGAACAGAGGTGTCAAGTAACGAAGTACAAATACTTCGTTACCTTACTTAAGTAGAAATTTTGTGTATCTATACTTTACTGGAGTAATTATTTTTCAGCCGACTTTTTACTTCTACTCCTTACATTTTCACGCAATTATCTGTACTTTCTACTCCTTACATTTTAAAATTAGCCTCGTTACTCCTATTTTGTTTCAGCTTGTCATTCAAAAAACAAACAAACAAAAAGAAACATCCGGATAAATCGCGCCATCCGGATGGAGAGAATTTGATTGTGGTTGAATGATGTAATGTTTGCATGTAATTCTGTTCCAAGTTTTCTGTTCAGCATAAAAAAAAAAAGTTTTCTGTTCAGCATTGACTATTTCTGTCAGAGTCGCGCAGCGCTGCGCAGTGGGTCGCGCAGGTTTCAATTCAATTTACTTGTATTAATGATCCATTTATTTGTGTGATTGTTTTGAGCATACGCTCTTCATTATCAATAAAGAAACGGATGAATTAGAACAGGTACTTTCCTATTATTTTCTACTAATTCCCCCCCGTTCATTGCGCCCCACCTGTCATTTCTGTATTCCCCACTAGTGGGGCGCGCCCCACACTTTGAGAACCACTGATGTAGAGTATAAGATCTTTAAAAGCACCAACACAGGAACATGAGTCCTACCTGCACTGGTTGACCTGAGAAGGAGGATGTATGACCCCAGGAAAGATCTTGCTGGAACATACAATTTGCACAGAGGACCCTCCTGGGTCTGGCTCTTGTGAGTGAGTATTGTGGATATCCTGCTCAGAGCAAAGGATACATATGATGAGGGGCTGGATCCCTGCTAGCAACGTGGAGGGATGAATGAACCCCAAAGACAATTCCTCTTTTATGTAATCCTCTTCTGCAAGCAGAGAGTGAATTTCTCCATGGAGCCAGAAGGAAAAACTGCGTGGAACAGTTACTGTACAATGGGGGAAAGAGCAGCAAGATAAAATGATGCCTATTGCAATGTGGTGAGATGAACTTCTGTCCTCAGAGAAGCCGGATGTCCACCAGATTCAGGTCAAGACACATTAAACATGAAGCATTGCTTGTGGCTTACATGGCCTCCACTTCCTCCCCTGGCCTGGACATCACCTGTGAGCCCACCCACCAGACCAGCCCCAGGCTGTGATGAGGAGGCTGCCCCATATGCCTCTGGCTTGGGATGTGCTGGAAAGGCACTGACCTGGCCAACACACAAAAAACAGGTGATTAGTAATGGAAGGCACAGAGAGGTGGTCAACAGTCAGATTTGTGGAATTCAAATAATGGAAAATACAGAAATATTCTACATATTTATATGGAGCGATATCGCGGACAATATTCAAATGCAATTGCAAATTACATTTGCAATTGCGTTTCCCATATGTAGACGCACAAAGTGTGCCATAATTCAAATGCAATTGCAAACTTTGCATTACCGTTTGCTGATTCGCCTTTGCGAGCGCACACTGACTGCCAAATTTCAAATGAAAAAACAAAGTCCATTTGCATTTGTATTTCCCAGGTCTTACACGTCATGAACCTGTCATATTTAAATAGCAAAATCAATTACCACGTTTGCTTTTTCACTTTCTCTGCGCCGCGCGTCAAGCCGGCCAAAATTCAAACGCAATCGCTAATCCATTTGCAATTGCATTTCCAACACGTTACACAGAAACCTGTCAATCAGCGTCAGGGGCGGGTCTATACTGTGGGGCGGGATTGTATGGGGAGTGACGTCACTCGCACTCGCCGACCAAGAGGGGGATATTTGATATTTGAGCACTGGAGGTGAACCGAGATTATCTCATTTGTTTATCAAGAAATAAACACACAAAAATGACAAATCGCATATTTTCTTGCTCCGGAGTGGACAGAGAAGTTTTTACAAATAAAAATATTTTTAGATCTTCTCCTGTTACAGCCTGCTGGAGCTAAATCTTTCAGAAACGCTGCATACCGGTGTTATGCGCTAAAATGCCTCCCTGCCACTGATTGCCCCCCCCCCCCCAACATAACCTCTATCAAATATTATATTACAACATAAATTAATAGGTTTATGATTTACAAATTGCACCAAACGAATTTGATTATAAAATAATCTATATATAAAAAACACGTAGTATAGGGGGAAAATATATTAATTATATATTATTTTCATATACAACCACTGGCAAAAATTCTGGAATCACCCCTCTCAGAAGATGTTCATTCAAATGTTTAATTGTGTAGAAAAAAAACAAGCACATACATGCCACAAAACTATTTTCACTCAACAATCCAAACTTCTGGCTGTATAAAACACTTTAAAAAAAACAAAGAAAGATAACTATAGTCAACGACAACTGTTTTAACAACTCAAACAGAGGAAAAAAATATGGAATCACCAAATAAAAACACTACTTGTACTTTGTTGCACCACCTCTGGCTTTTATAACAGCTTGAATTCTCTGAGGCCTGGATTTAACTAATGTCCAACAGTATACTTCATCAGTCTGTCTCCAGCTTTGTCTTATTGCAGTTGCCAGATCAGCTTTGCAGGTTGGAGGCTTGTCGTGGACCATTTTCTTTCATTTCCACCACAGATTTTCAATTGGATTAAGGTCCGGACTATTTGCAGGCCATACCATTGACATTATATGTATTTCCTGTAGGAATGTTTTCACAGATTTTGCCCTATGGCACGATGCATTATCATCCTGAAAAATGATGCTACCATCACCAAACATCCTTTCAATTGATGGAATAAGAAAAGTGTCCAAAATCTCAACATAAACTTGTGCATTTATAGAAGATGTAATGACTGTCATGTCTCCCATACCTTTACCTGACATACAACCCCATATCAATAATGATTGTGGAAATTTGCATGTTTTCTTCAGGCAGTTGTCTTTATAAATTTCATTGGAACGGCACCAAACAAAAGTTCCAGCATCATCACCCTGCGCAATGCAGATTCGTGATTCATCACTGACTCTAACTCTCATCCAGTCATCCGCAGTCCAAGATTGTCTTTCTTTAGCCCACTGAAACCTTGTTTTTTTCTGTTTAGATGTTAATGATGGTTTTCTTTTGGCTTTTCTGTATGTAAATCCCATTTCTTTTAGGCGATTTCTTACTGTCCGGTCACAGACATTGACTCCACTTTCTGACCATTTGTTCCTCATTTGTTTTGGTGTGCATTTTCTGCTTTCAAGTCATATTGCTTTAAGTTTTCTGTCTTGGTGCTTTGATGTCTTTCTTGGTCTACCAGTACGCTTCCCTTTTACAACCTTTCCATTTGATTTGTACTTGGTCCAGATTTTAGACACAGCTGACTGGGAACAACCAACATCTTTTGCAACATTCCATGAAGATTTACCTTCTTCAAGAAGTTTGATAATTCTCTCCTTTGTTTCAACTGACATCTCTCGTGTTGGAGCTATGAGTTATGTCAATCATCTTGGTTCAACACATCCCTAATGTGTGCAAGCACTCTTTTTTAACTGTAGACTAATTAGCAGTTATAGAAATGCAAAGTGCATGGTGATTCCATATTTTTTCCCTCAGATTTGTGATTCCATATTTTTTTCCTCTGTTTGAGTTGTTAAAACAGTTGTCATTGACTATAGTTATCTTTCATTGTTTTTAAAAAAAAGTGTTTTATACAGCCAGAAGTTTGGATTGTTGAGTGAAAATAGTTTTGTGGCATGTATGTGCTTGTTTTTTTTCTACACAATTAAACATTTGAATGAACATCTTCTGAGAGGGGTGATTCCAGAATTTTTGCCAGGGGTTGTACATGTATATTTTTATATTTCTTATTTATAATAAAAATCGCTTCGCGATAATACTCATATATTATATTTGATAATAATAATATGAATATTTGATTGTGATGTCCTCATATATTTTACAGAGATTTTGTGGGGGTGCAATCAGTGGCAGGGAGGCATTTTAGCGCATAACACCAGTACGCAGCGTTTCTGAAAGATTTAGCTCCAGCAGGCTGTAACAGGAGAAGATCTAAAAATATTTTTAATTGTAAAAACTTCTCTGTCCACTCCGGAGCAAGAAAATATGCGATTTGTCATTTTTGTGTGTTTATTTCTTGATAAACAAATGAGATAATCTCGGTTCACCTCCAGTGCTCAAATATCCCCCTCTTGGTCGGCGAGTGCGAGTGACGTCACTCCCCATACAATCCCGCCCCACAGTATAGACCCGCCCCTGACGCTGATTGACAGGTTTCTGTGTAACGTGTTGGAAATGCAATTGCAAATGGATTAGCGATTGCGTTTGAATTTTGGCCGGCTTGACGCGCGGCGCAGAGAAAGTGAAAAAGCAAACGTGGTGATTGATTTTGCTATTTAAATATGACAGGTTCATGATGTGTAAGACCTGGGAAATACAAATGCAAATGGACTTTGTTTTTTCATTTGAAATTTGGCAGTCAGTGTGCGCTCGCAAAGGCGAATAAGCAAACGGTAATGCAAAGTTTGCAATTGCATTTGAATTATGGCACACTTTGTGCGTCTACATATGGGAAACGCAATTGCAAATGCAATTTGCAATTGCATTTGAATATTGTCCGCGATATCGTTCCATATATTTAAGGTATTTTCACAAGATATTTTTGCAGTACTTTGAGGATAATCGTTACTGTTACTGTAGGTGTCTTTTGGTATTTGTGTGAATAGGATGACATTGTGATGGGCACTCTGACTGTACGGGAGAATCTGTGCTTCTCGGCTGCACTTCGTCTTTCATCCTCCATAAAACAGAAAGAAAAGGAGGCCAGAGTTAATCGTCTCATTTCAGAGTTAGGCCTCAGTAAAGTGGCAGACAAAAGGGTACTTACACACGTTTGCACTCACACATTCTGTATAATAAGAAAATTACTGGTTAAGACTAAACTTTATTTTAGTAAAATAAATGTCATTTCTTATTACTCTTTGAATAAGACTGATTTACTACAGAATGGCAAATTAATAATACAGGTGGCAATATGATTCTATTGATCATTCAGGTTGGCACTCAGCTGATTCGTGGCATCTCTGGAGGTGAACGAAAGAGGACCAGCATTGGCATGGAGATGATCATTGACCCCGCTGTACTGTTCCTGGATGAACCAACCACAGGCCTGGATGCCAGCACCGCCAGCTCTGTTTTACTGCTGCTAAAACAGTCAGTGGCTATCCTGATTTTTCTTTATTGCTAAGAAAAAAAAGCTACCTGCCTCAAATACAGAAATACCTTAGAATTAATAACATACAATATTAAAAGTACATACACTTTTTACTGTACATACTATTCACTATTTTTTACTATTTACAGTACTCTGCTTTGTGATAAATGTTTTAGTGTTAAATCCCACAGCACTATTGAATTCGGGAATCTGATTGGTAACAAGGTGATTCATTTTACGTACCATTCCATAGTTCTGACTTGTAAATTTATTCACTAACATTATGCCCACCTAAAAATATATTATATGTAAGGAATAAATAACAAAATAACCAAATAACAAAAATTGACAATGTCAGTAGAGGGTGTTTCCACCATTTGTCGCAATCCTAGCTTGACAGCGACGTCTCATGCTCCTCCCTAGCCTCATGATGTTGATGTGTAAAGCAATCCATTCCACTCTTCCACAAGTGCTACACGCAGTTCTGCTAGGTCACGTGGGGTGGAGTACGATCATCCAGTCTTTGCTTCAACTGGCCCCAGACGTGCTCTATGGGGTTCAGCTCAGGGGACATTGATGGCCATACCATATAAGGCAATCCAACTCCCTGAAGTCGAGCTGTGACAATTATGCCACAATGTGGTGGAGCATTATCATCCATAAACCGAAAGTTGGGGGTGTGCTGGCGGAATTGAGGGATGATTATGGGTTCTATGATGTTTCTGAGGTGAAAATGTGCAGTGACTGAGCCATGTACAATAACCAAATCTGTTTTGCACTGACTGATGATGCCTGCTCAGACTGTTGCACCTCCTCCACCAAAGCAAACCCTGGGGACCATGTTGACCTCAGCATATCGCTCATCTCGCCTTCTCGAGCAACGCAGATGACAATCACTTCTGTGCAAGGTGATGCAAGCACTGCTGCATTGTCCAGGTCACATGGTCTTGTGCCCACTGCAAACGATCACAGCGATGTCTTTGTGTCAGTGGAAGCACCTGCAACGGTCGTCTGGCATTCAAGCCAAAGCGGTGGAGTCGGTTGCGAATGGTTTGTCTGGAAACTTCACCTCTCGTAAACGGGCCTGCAGCTGTGTGGCAGTTGCATAACGATGTCTGAGTGCATAGGTTCTTACGTACTGGGTGTCACTCATGGGCCTCCACTCCTGGATCTGTCATGAACTCTGCCAGTAGTTCTGTGTCTTGATGCAAGTCTGCTGATAACACTTTGAGACGCACCAAGTTCACAAGCAACATCTGCCTGCCTGCCACCCACCCGAAGGCGCGCCATGGCCAAGTGGCGCTGCTCGTCCATTAAGTGTCGTCGTGTGTTCATGGTTGTTATGATTGACTTACTGACAATACTAGCTTTTTATACCCACAGAATGTTGAAATGTTTGCCACATTGAAAAAGGCTGTCATTTGGGATTGGCCCCAATATAAGGGACACCTTAAAAACTCCCTATCCCAAAAATGTCTGAAGTGAAACAAACACCGTATGTATGACATCCACTAAGTCTCTCACAATATCCCTAACTTCTTGTGAGTATTATGTAAATGGTTGTGTAACTGGTTTTGCACATACTTACTTACCATACTGTATGTACTTTCAAATTCTATCACCACCAAAGTGTTACCTTTGGTAGACTCTTGAGGAGGACCCCTTGTCCTCAAATGCTGTATCACATCTCAGTTGTAATCTATCCAAATGGAATTAAATCACTCAATTAATGGGGTTCTAGTAATTAAAAAAATTACTTTGTTCACATTTTCACTTTGCAAAAAAAAAAAAAAGACATATTGCTGGAGGAGAAAAACATTCAAAACATGCTGTAATAGGTAAATACTTACTGTAATGTTGCTAAATTGAATAAATAATACCTAATTTTGTTTAGTTATTCAGGTAGTGTTATGTTTTCTTGTTTTAGAATGGCCAATAATGGATGCAACGTTATCATGTCCATCCACCAGCCGCGCTACTCCATCTACCAGCTCTTTGATAACCTCACACTGATGATCAGGGGGAAACAAGTCTACCATGGACCAGCTGATGATGCCCTAGACTACTTTGAGGAGATTGGTACACCCAGCAAAACACACAACTGCAAAACATGTGGAGTAAATAAACCAATAAGTGGTTACTGTATTAGCATTAGCAAAGGGTACAGTACTATGTATATTTGACAGCCTGGGAAAACCAGTCATGTAGTAAATTTTATAATTGTCTACCATGTACAGTTCTGAAAATGCCAAGCTTTACAAAGTTAAAATATGAGTAAATTGTACTTAGAGGTTTGGTCATAAGTTTCATGAACTTATTTTTCTTACATTCCTTATCATGAACATAAAAGTCATAGTAATATCGTTTTTGGGGGGGTTAGAATATTAATACTACATGTTTAATAGAGGATAACCCCAAGAATGTGGTGCACAATTTTTTACTTATTTTGGTCACAGGATCACAACAATTTACAGAAATATACATTAGTGTACAAATTCATCTTCTATTCTAGTGTGATATATGGTGAAGAAATGCAATTGTATAACCAAGAAATTTGTTTTAGTCAACACGAAATCCACTTTGTTGAGGTTACCCAACTGGTTACTAATAATGACTTAGTTACAAAAGTATTTGTGACAACTTCAATCTTAAAATTTGAGACCAGATAGTTTGCTGTGAGCCCTGACCCCGTTAGCACATTCAAAACTTTCTTCACGTGTTGGACGTGCTCTGCCCGGGTTCTATTGGATGACCATGTCATCTAGAAACTTTGAAGGGCATATACAGTAGGATGTAAAACAATATCCATCAGGCTCTGGAACATCACTGGTGCCCAAATGAAATGTAAATGTTTAAATTCAAATGTTTGTTATGAGATTCTTCAAATTTTCCAGAAAAATTAATATTGCAATTTATAAAAGTCTTTTTAAATCTTTTTTTTTGTGGCACATAAGCATTGTTGACATGCTTTCCCAGTATATGACTTGTTCTACTCAATTTTACATTGATGGTGAAAGCTGTGGAGTAAATTTGCATACAATACACTTGAACTTTTAAGCACACAAATTTACGATATTTGCTTTTGATATGTCGTTCCAGGTTATAAATGTGAAGCCCATAACAACCCAGCAGATTTCTTCCTGGATGTCATTAATGGAGACTCTGTAGCTGCAACTAAGGCCAGACTGCTGACTGAAAAAGGTATTCATTTACACTTCACAGGTGCTTTTCCCCATTGTGACAATGCAATGACAGGAAACTGCAATATTTGGTAACTTTTTTTTATGGCTATGGCTCCAATAATGATGAGTTGATGAATTACATGCAAAACCCATGACATTTTATCATAATCAAATCTGCCTACATTAAATTTCAAATTCTTTATTGCTTAAAGGCGGACCATAGATGAGATGAAGAGCAAATGGAGAATTAAGTACCTGTAGGCCCTTATCGAATCATGTGTCATGAAAAGAGAGAGGGAAGCACAAATAAATCCCTGGTGTGTCTTCAGCCTAGGGTGGCTTTCCTTTCTGGTATCAGTGGTATGGCCTCAGGTTGAGGGGAGAGAGCTCTTCTTGGACCTGTGTGATATATTGTTTGGGACAACAAGAGTGATTGGGTGAACAAACTGAGACAGTCCTCACTTGTAGGATGTGCTGTCTTCTTTTATATGTATTTAAACATAGTAAAGTTTGAAATATTTCACTTGACATGTAATGACTCTAGAATATATTAGTTTCATTCATACAGTGGGAGCCACGTCAAACAGCCGCCTGGAGCATGATGGCTCCATGGCAGGTTCATGAAGGGTTAATGCACGCTTCGTGCACGGAATGTGATCCCCCGCGATGACGCAGTTAACGATGCCCCGCCCCATAAACGCCCCCATGCGCTTTCTAAAAAGATGGTTGCAATGCCGTATAATTCCGCCAGATGGAGCATTGACTGGCACAGTTAACTGCAGTGTCCAGGAAGCCCAATACCGTATCTTTAATATACAGACAGTTCTTGTATTGTCAACATAGTTTCATAAATAGATGACGTGGTAAAAAACAACAACAACAAACGGATTAATAAAACAGATTTGTTAAATCACTCAATACACAACCCATGATGATTATGCTATTTATTATTTAATAATGACTTAATAAAATTAGTTAGTGAAATATTTTTTAAGACATCCTGAAATGATCCTTAAAGACACGGTAGCGGCTGTAATTTGTCTATACCAATCATTGTAGGTACGGAATACACACGCGGGCTATGTACAGTATTTTCCATTACTGTGTATTTTACCTAGTTCCATTTAATATACTGATAGATAATATTTTGCTGCAAAATAAAGCTCAAAATGTAACGTCTGCTTGGGTTTGTTTTCGTTATATTTTTGATGATGTTTTCGCTGATTTTTTTTTTTCACTGATAGTCAACAAGTGGCATAAGAAAGGCAATTAATGGCGCATGCAACCTGGAACAAATATCTGCCCATATGGATCAGTATTTCTTTAGTCATTTAATCATGCATAATGTTCCCCCGTCAAAAGATCTGATGGGGCATTAATCACTTATCACAACTGTGAATGGATGCTGCAGCAGAGACAGATTAAATCCCCATAAAAACTTGGAAACAATAGTAAAAAAAGTTCCAGAGGGTTAGCGCCTGTTATACTAATGTATTTTTACTGATTTTTTACTGCTTATATTTCGTTTGGTTTTACGCAATTTCATGTGTGTGTGTGTGTGTGTGTGTGTGTGTGTGTGTGTGTGCGTGCGAGAGAGAGAGGATATTCTGACCAGCGCAACTTCCGTGTGTCTCCCGTGGTGCAATCGGTTAGCGTGTGCTATTTATAAAGCGGTCCAGGTGAAGCAATGCCGAGTTCGAGCCTCACCTAAAGCACCCAAAGCATTTTACTGCATATCGTACTGTGTATGTGACAAATAAAATTTTTATTTGAAAGTAAAGCTTAAAATGTAACTTCTGCTTTGGTTTGCTTTCGTTATATTTTTTATGTTTTCGCTGATAGTCAAATTGGCATAACAAATTGATTAATGGTGCATAATATCTGGAACAAATATCTGCCCATACGGATCAGATCAGTATTTCTTTAGTCATTTAACCAGCATAACATCCCACATCAAAGATCTGATGGGGCATCAATCACTTATCACAACTGTGTATAGATGCGGCAGCAGAGACAGATTTAATCCTCATAAACATTCACACTTGAAAACAATTCTAACAGAAGTAAACAGTTCTAGAGTGTTAGTGCCTGTTATTACAGGACAGGAATCACCTACAGGGTACTACTGTATTTTTACTGCTTACATTTTTTACCCTAGTTTCATTTGGTTTTACGCGATTTCATGTGTTATTTGTGTGTGTGTGTGTGTGTGTGTGTGTACAGTGTGTGTGTGTCGTGTGAGTGCGAGAGATAGCGTGAGAGCGCGTGCGCGAGAGAGGGCTTACATGGTGATTTGTCCAAGGTTACTAAAACCTGGCTTAATACCTAAAAACATTATTTCAATTTAACTCATGGGTCTCAATCACAGATGACACGACAAATTATATACTCTGAAACGTTCATTTGAACATTAAAAAATATATACAAAAACATAAATACTAATGTTATCATGGTGTAAATTATTAGGTTAGGTCCTGCCCTTAATTAATTCATATTATAATTACTTTTACATAGTATAGTTACTGGACTGACGTGACCAAAACTAGCTATTTCATTTAGCCTTTCTAAAATTAACCCGACCTATCATTTATAATCAGAAAACATAAAACATATTATGATCTGTTCAATAGCCCATCTGTTTTAATTTATTTTTTATTTTTTATTATTCATAAGCCAACCTTTCAGTTTTGTAAATATTTTAGTTATAGTGTGTTAAGCCTTACTTTAGGTTAAACGTTTTTGAGAATTTGACCATCCAGCTTAGATAAATGTTATGTCATTGATTGATAAAATCTGGATTAAGGATATTTAATTTTATTTCTTTAATTTTTATTTTTTATTTTCCCCCTGAGGGATTGCCACCTTATTGTGGTCAGGGGGTTTGCGTGCCTCAACACAATTCAGCAAGGACAATACTGTTACTATAAGCCCAGGGAAAAACAGTGCTCGAACATGATGCCCCCTTCAAATTTCTGACTGCCCCCCCCCCCCGTATGGTCTGGTCTAGAACAGGCCTGCCTCTGACCGTCTTTTGTCTTGTAAATGAGTATTCTCACTCACCTTCCAATCCCCCCAGCGCACGCACTTTGCGCTGCAGCCTGTCCTTTTTTCAGCGGATTTTTCCGCTACCGCAGATCAGTTTATCAACTTGTAATATATACATTTTAGGAATATATTAACATGTGCAGAGATTCATTTGAGGGTGCGCTGCCCTCTCTTGCCCCTGCGTAGAGCCTACACACACACATCTATCTATCTATCTATCTACAGTGGTGTGAAAAACTATTTGCCCCCTTCCTGATTTCTTATTCTTTTGCATGTTTGTCACACTTAAATGTTTCTGCTCATCAAAAACCGTTAACTATTAGTCAAAGATAACATAATTGAACACAAAATGCAGTTTTTAAATGAAGGTTTATGTTATTAAAGGAGAAAAAAAACTCCAAATCTACATGGCCCTGTGTGAAAAAGTGATTGCCCCCCCCCCTTGTTAAAAAATAACTTAACTGTGGTTTATCACACCTGAGTTCAATTTCTGTAGTCACCCCCAGGCCTGATTACTGCCACACCTGTTTCAATCAAGAAATCACTTAAATAGGAGCTACCTGACACAGAGAAGTAGACCAAAAGCACCTCAAAAGCTAGACATCATGCCAAGATCCAAAGAAATTCAGGAACAAATGAGAACAAAAGTAATTGAGATTTATCAGTCTGGTAAAGGTTATAAAGCCATTTCTAAAGCTTTGGGACTCCAGCGAACCACAGTGAGAGCCATTATCCACAAATGGCAAAAACATGGAACAGTGGTGAACCTTCCCAGGAGTGGCCGGCCGACCAAAATTACCCCAAGAGCGCAGAGACAACTCATCCGAGAGGCCACAAAAGACCCCAGGACAACATCTAAAGAACTGCAGGCCTCACTTGCCTCAATTAAGGTCAGTGTTTACGACTCCACCATAAGAAAGAGACTGGGCAAAAACGGCCTGCATGGCAGATTTCCAAGGCGCAAACCACTTTTAAGCAAAAAGAACATTAAGGCTCGTCTCAATTTTGCTAAAAAACATCTTAATGATTGCCAAGACTTTTGGGAAAATACCTTGTGGACCGACGAGACAAAAGTTGAACTTTTTGGAAGGTGCGTGTCCCGTTACATCTGGCGTAAAAGTAACACAGCATTTCAGAAAAAGAACATCATACCAACAGTAAAATATGGTGGTGGTAGTGTGATGGTCTGGGGTTGTTTTGCTGCTTCAGGACCTGGAAGGCTTGCTGTGATCGATGGAACCATGAATTCTACTGTCTACCAAAAAATCCTGAAGGAGAATGTCCGGCCATCTGTTCGTCAACTCAAGCTGAAGCGATCTTGGGTGCTGCAGCAGGACAATGACCCAAAACACACCAGCAAATCCACCTCTGAATGGCTGAAGAAAAACAAAATGAAGACTTTGGAGTGGCCTAGTCAAAGTCCTGACCTGAATCCTATTGAGATGTTGTGGCATGACCTTAAAAAGGCGGTTCATGCTAGAAAACCCTCAAATAAAGCTGAATTACAACAATTCTGCAAAGATGAGTGGGCCAAAATTCCTCCAGAGCGCTGTAAAAGACTCGTTGCAAGTTATCGCAAACGCTTGATTGCAGTTATTGCTGCTAAGGGTGGCCCAACCAGTTATTAGGTTCAGGGGGCAATTACTTCTTCACACAGGGCCATGTAGGTTTGGATTTTTTTCTCCCTAAATAATAAAACCCCTCATTTAAAAACTGCATTTTGTGTTTACTTGTGTTATCTTTGACTAATAGTTAAATGTGTTTGATGATCAGAAACATTTTGTGTGACAAACATGCAAAAGAACAAGAAATCAGGAGGGGGGCAAATAGTTTTTCACACCACTGTAACTATCTATCTATCTATTCAATTCAATTCAATTCAGTTTTATTTGTATAGCGCTTTTAGCAATTGACATTGTCTCAAAACAGCTTTACACAATCAAAAGAATTATTTAAGTTTGTATGGAATGTGAATGTGTATGAATCAAAATGTTCAGATATTCCCTGGCGAGCAAGCCCGAGGGCGACAGTGGCAAGGAAAAACTCCCTGAGACGGTAATAGGAAGAAACCTTGAGAGGAACCAGACTCGACAGGGAACCCATCCTCATCTGGGTGAAACAGATAGCAGGAAATGATCTGCATTTATACAGTGTTAAGTGTTAGGTTCAGCTATAATAGTTGATGTTAATTGATGTTATAATACTTGATATAAAATGGAGTCCAGTAGTTATTCGAGACTCAGATAGACTTGTAGAAAGTTCCAGTCCTGAACTATCGAATTGTCAAGTCCTCAGAGAAACAGCTGACCACATCCCCAATCATCCCCAGACACCAGACGCATCCTAAAGAGACACACGGGGCATCCATGCGACGAGACCTCCAACCAGAAACCGGGCACCAGGATGGATCAGACAGGTCCGGAGGGCAGAGGGAGTCTGGATCACTGGCAGCTCAGGAACCACATGTGTAGCTCGACAGAGAGAGAGAGAGAAAGAGTGAAAGGGGGAGACAGGGGGAGAGAGGAAAGAGAAAGAGGGGGAGGAAGAGAAGAGGAGGAGAGATTGCAATTAGGTATGGTCACAGTCACAATGTCTAATGTGAATGTATATTTACTGTAGAGTGCAAGCAGGGACTCCGGCAGGACTAACTATGACAGCATAACTAAAAGGGAGAGCCAGAAGGAAACACAAACATGAGGGCTCCCTGAGATGTAAAGCAAACAATCACCTCACCGTCAACAAACCTGAGTGATCAAATGAGACTGAGGAAGACAGCATCTAAACATACCAGTTCACCATAATACTCTACGTCCATGAGTCCCCCAGATCTGCTCCTTTACCTTATGGCAAATCTATTTATAAAATGCTTGGTTAAATAAATAGGTTTTTAGCCTAGACTTAAACACTGAGACTGTGTCTGAGTCCCGAACACTATTTGGAAGACTATTCCATAATTTTGGGGCTTTGTAAGAAAAAGCTCTGCCCCCAGCTGTAGTTTTCATAATACGCGGTACTGATAAGCAGCCTGCATCCTTTGACCGAAGTAGGCGTGGCGGATCGTAAGACACTAGCAGTTCGCTCAGATACTGCGGCGCGAGACCATTTAATGCCTTATATGTCAAGAGTAGTATTTTAAAATCAATGCGAAATTTCACAGGGAGCCAATGCAGTGAAGATAGGATAGGGGTGATGTGCTCATATCTTCTGGTTCTAGTGAGGACTCTCGCTGCTGCATTTTGGACTAGCTGAAGCTTGTTTATGCACCTAACTGAACAACCAGACAGTAAGGCATTACAATAGTCCAACCTAGAAGTGATAAAAGCATGAACTAGTTTTTCTGCATCATTTAGCGACAATATATTTCTTATTTTGGCGATATTTCTAAGGTGAAAGAATGCTATCCTGGTGATATTATCTACATGAGCTTCAAATGAAAGGCTGGAATCTATAATCACGCCGAGGTCTTTTACTGTTGCACTTGACGGAACAGAAAGGCCATCTAAAGTTACGGTGAGATCTAAGATTTTACTTCTAGCTGTATGCGGTCCTATGACTAGAACTTCTGTCTTACCCGGATTAAGCAGAAGGAAGTTAATTAGCATCCAATTTCTTATGTCCTGAACACATTGCTCAATTTTAGTAAGATGGTTTTTCTCATCAGGTTTTGTTGAGACGTATAGCTGTGTGTCGTCAGCATAACAATGAAAACTAATACCATGCTTACGGATTATGTTGCCCAGAGGAAGCATGTAAAGGGAAAAAAGCAGTGGGCCTAAAACTGAACCCTGCGGAACGCCAAACTCCACTAGAGAACATGCAGAATAATCACCATTTAAGTCTACATACTGATAACGATCGGTCAAATAGGATCTGAGCCAGGAGAGGGTTGTACCCTTAATTCCTACTAAATTTTCTAATCTGTGAAGAAGAATAGCATGATCAATAGTGTCAAAAGCTGCACTGAGGTCGAGTAATACAAGCATAGTTACACAACCCTGATCAGAGGCCAATAGGAGGTCATTTACTACTTTAACGAGTGCTGTTTCTGTGCTGTGATGAGGCCTAAATCCTGACTGATACAGTTCATGTATGCCATTTCGATGTAGATATGAGCATAGCTGCTCCGCTACTATCTTTTCCAGAATCTTAGAGATAAAGGGGAGGTTTGATATTGGCCTGTAATTGGACAGCTGACAGGGGTCGAGGTCAGGTTTCTTAATTATTGGTTTAATAACTGCTACTTTAAAAGATTTTGGAACATAACCAATGCTAAGTGAGGAATTAATTATTCTCAACAACGGTTCTGTTATTACTGGTACTATCTGTTTAAGAAAATGTGTCGGTATAGGATCTAATATACAGGTTGATGAATTTGCAGAAGAGATGAGTGAAATTAGTTCATTCTCTTCAAGAGGAGTAAAGTATTCTAGGTTTGAATCTGACATGGCTAGGTTAACATCAGTATCAATTACATTGTTTGGTTTCAAAGCCTCAATTTTATGCCTGATATTTACAATTTTATTATTAAAAAAGTTCATGAAGTCCTCACTATTGCATGATGTTGTTGTGGAGATTTCTGTAGTGGTCTTATTTCTGGTTAATTTGGCTACGGTATTAAATAAAAATCTAGGATTATTTTTATTTTCTTCTATAAGAGTGGAGAGATACGTTGATCTAGCTACACTAAGAGCTTTCCTATAGTTCAGGATGCTCTCTTTCCATGCTATTTGAAATACCAACAATTTAGTTTGACGCCATTTACGCTCTAATTTCCGAGCAGTCTGTTTTAAAGTGCGCGTGTGATCGTTATACCAGGGAGCGAGTTTCTTATCTCTAATAATTTTTCTTTTAGCTGGAGCTACATTATCTAAGGTACAACGAAGTGTCGACTCTAAATATTCAGTCGCCTGATCAAGTTCTGTGGGGTCAGACGGTGGCCTAATCGAAGTTGGTAACTCTGGGAGATTACTGATAAAACTCTGTGTGGTAGTTGATGTGAATGTACGTTTAATACGGTAGCGCGGTGCTGTGCGTACATTATCACTGTGACACACTTGAATGGAGACAAGATAGTGATCTGAGATAATTTCTGACAGTGGAATTGTGAATACATTTCTTATAATTAATCCAAAGAATATTACTAAATCTAAAGTGTGACCTGCTTTATGAGTGGGTCCTACTACACACTGATTTACACCTACGGAGTCCAGTATGGATATAAATGCTGTTCTCAGAGGGTCTTCTGGATTCTCAAAATGAATGTTAAAATCTCCAGCAATTAACACTTTGTCTACAGAAATGACCAGGTCTGAGATGAAATCTGCAAATTCACTAAGAAATTCAGAATACGGCCCTGGAGGTCTGTAAATTATAATTAGTGGAATCGACTGAGCTGATTTAATATACTTAGATACACTTATGTTACTATAGAGAATTTCAAATGAGTTAAATTTGTGTCGGTGTTTTTGTACGATAGACAGATTATCATTATGAATAACTGCGACGCCTCCTCCTCTACCAGTTAATCGAGGCTGGTGTATGTAGCTGTATCCAGGAGGACTAGCTTCATTTAGAGCTACATACTCGTCCTGTTTAACCCATGTTTCAGTTAAACAGAGTATATCAAACGCCTGATCTGAGATAATTTCATTAACAATAACTGCTTTTGATGTGAGAGATCTAATATTTAACAATCCTAGCTTCAGATCAGAGGTGCCGGCTGCGCATTCAGTATGATCGGAGTTTGTGGACTTTATGTTAATTAGATTATTAAAACAGACTTTCTGGGTCTTTCTACATTTTTGCTTAGATCGGGGAACAGACACAGTCTCAATATGGTGAACCCTGAGTGACGACTCTATGCAGCTAGCAGACGGTTGGTTTAGCCTGTCTGTCTGCTCCCTGGCCTGGGCTCTGGATTGTCACCGATTAACTAGACCTCTACTGAGACTATGAGCTATACTACAGGAAATGAGAGCAGCACCTTCCCGAGTGGGATGGACACCGTCCCGCCCTAACAGGCCAGCTTTGCCCTCAAAGGTCTTCCAATTATCTATGTAACCCACATTATTTTCGGAGCACCACCTGGACATCCAGCGGTTCAGCGACCATAACCTGCTGTAAGCTATGTCGCCACGTCTCATTGGGATGGGACCAGAGCATACTACTTCATCGGACATCGCCTTCGCTAATTTAAACACCTCTGTAAAGTTATTCTTACTAACCTCTGACTGACGAAGGCGTATATCATTAGCTCCAGCATGTACCACTATCTTAGAGAACCTGTGCTGTCCTAGAGCCCTAAGATTACCTGCTATGTCCGGTGCTCTGGCTCCCGGGATACACCTAACCACTGCCGCTGGCGCCCCTAAAGGTCTAGCTAATGTCACGTGTCTCAGTATAGAGTCTCCTATAACCAGAGCTCTTTCAGGTTTCTCAGCGGGTGCAGCACTGAGGAGAGCAAACCTGTTGGACACGTGACGCGCAGAGGAGGTGTGCTCCGGTGGGCTAGCCTTAGCGTTAGCTTTGGCTGAACGAGTATGCCGCCGAGTCGTCACCCACTCGCCCCGCTGTGAGGGCTCTAATGCCGGAGTCGGGGGCTGTTTATCTCCGCCTGTGGCACCCAGACTGTCCGCTACAGGAATAACGCTGCTCTCACACTGTCTAACACTCTCTAAAGTCTGGATGCGCTCCTCTAATGCTGATATCTTCTCCGTCAGAGTGCTCACTAACACACACCTATCACAAATAAAATTATCACTAATGACGGAGGAAGAATGTCTAAACATCCTGCACTCTACACACTGAACAAGCTGAACGGTAGACATTATAACGTACCTCTGTGTCGGAGTTTTAGTTGTTTAGTTGAGGAAAACCTATCTATCTATCTATCTATCTATTATATAAATACACATTTGGAATCTGCATCTACATTTTCTGTTACAAGTATAGAATTAGGTTCAGCTGAGACTCATGATCAATGGTGTTAGGGTACTTATGTAGTGATAATTAGTTTCAGCCAAATCATTAAAACTAACAATGGACTATGGCACTCTCTTGAGAGGGGATATGAAGGTGTTATTCATTTATTTATTCTCTACAAGGGTGCGAACTACAGTACAGACCAAACTATAACTTTCTCTTATACTACTATAAAAATTCTAAATATAAACAAACAAAATACTTTGGTTTAGTTCTCATTGAGTTGCCACACATCATTTCCACATTTCACTCGCATTTATTCCTCTTATGTGAGCATAAACAGTGAAACATTCCACAGGTTTATAATACACTGCGGTCAAGTGAACCACGTTCCCGTCGAACGAAACTTCGGTTGCTTCGGTTATGACACACCATAGTTTATTATCTGCTGTGGTAGATCTGATTATTTATTCAAACACAATAATAAAGCTTTATATCCTCAGGAGGGCTCAGTACATTGTTTTAGCGAACGTTTCACGGAAGCGAGTTCAGAACTAATCTAACCAAAAAAAAAAACATCCGAAGTTTCAGAAGCTTCAAATAAAATGAACGAACTAATGGGTTTTCTCAAAACGATATAAAATTAAGTACAGCTTTCCTTTTTGTTATAATATGAAGCCCCTAAATGGACAAAGGAGGAGAAAAAACGGCAGAAAAAACTAATGCCAAAAACTTTGGGTTATAATGCAAAATATGACTTGTTTTTTTTCTTCTGCCATTTTTTTCTCTTCCGTTGTCCCCTTAAAGATTCTGTAGTAGGTTTTCTCAGTTGAATATGAAAAAAATACCGCTGATTATCCACGTGGGAATGAATGGTGCATTGTCCAAGTGCAAGTTTATCTTGGAGCTAAACTATTTGCTTTGAGTGAAGGCGCCATCTAGCGATCATTGTGTGTCAGCAACAGCTTCCCATTCAAAACAATAGGCGGTCAAGCGACCGCTGAACCGCGTTATAAGTAGTTGACACTGGCGCGGCGCTTCTAGTGTTAAGCCGCCATCTTCATCTCTGTAGTTTGGTAGCGTCAGTTCGGCGGGGGTGGAGGCGGGTTGTTAAAATCACGTGATTGCAACTCAGCGCAGCTGGCTTGTTTTAACGTGTTCTTGAGAACGAAGCGCCATCTAGTGGTGGCACCAGGTCAATGAATAAATAGGGCTTGAATGGGCGTGTTTACTGTGAAATCTTGACACGCCTTTCTGGTAGAAAAGGGAGGGGGGATTACGGCGTGCAAAGGGCATTCACACGTCAGCCACACGGTCGCGGCTATTTGGCGTGGCTCCCACTGTATATTAACTCTTTCTGTATATAACTTTTCTGAGATGCACTGCCTTTGTCCCGCCCTGTCCCCAAGCTATTGCTGTCAGTCCACAGTCGTCATGTTCGAAGCTGGACATTATTCTGTGTACTTTCAGCACCTTGCTGGCATGTGGGTGAGGAGTACAGCCTAGTTTGTGCAACACCATTATTCTTAACAGCTACACACTGATCACATGGCTGCCCATGACCTTGTTCCCAGTTCAGCAGTTTTTGTATATCCTGACCAATGCAGACCGGAAACATCCCACCAGTGCTGCAATTTTAGTGTTTCTCTGTTCCAGGTGTCTGGCCAACAGATTTTGGCCAAAATTCTTACACCTGGCCATTTTTTTCCACCTCCAACACATCAACTTCAGAGGTAAAATGTTCACTTGCTGGCTAATACTGTACAGATGTCGCCATTAAGACTGTGCGTGTTTTCCCGCGAGATGCCGCAATTTAGCGTGAGCAACATTCGGGAATTTAAATAAATGTTTTGCGCTTCACTGAATATCTTTATCTAAAAGCCGGATCAAGTACAACGATGAATTGTGTATAATTAGTTAGACTAAAACAATATTGTTTCCAATGCTGAAGCAATTTTGTTTTACAACAGGTATTTCATAATGAACGTGTGCTCACATCGCGCATGCTTTCACTTTTAAAAAATGCAGTGTTTAATCAGCAAGTATACAGTATGTTGCTCCACTTTATGATAGATGAAAACTGAAACAAAGCTGCTTGTGTCGGCTCCTATCGGGAGCATTTTGATCAAAGGGGAGATGAAAAGTGAAAGTGTGTACCAACAACACAGCACAATGCATGTGTGTGAATGGCTGTAATGTGTTGTGAATAAGCCTTTTAATGAATTAAAAATGTTCGCATGAACCCGCGGCGCGCGTGTGTATGCTCTTTCATTTTGCCGAGTTGTGATCTAAAGGCAGATGAACGCGCGCGCCGATATGAGAGATTTATAAGAGATTTCTCTTTCCCAGAAATATAACAAATACAAATTTATATGTGTTAAATAAGCACTGTATTTGCGATACAAACATATTTTTGCTGTGTAGTGGACCGTGCGCGCACAACAAGCAGAAGTAGATTAATGATTATGAATGTGTCGGGGAAAACAGCGGGGAAACTGACTAGCCAAACAAGCACAAACAACAGACTTATAAAAACATTTTTATTATTTAGACTAGCTAATAATAACGTTCATTAGCTAACGATTTTATTTGTACAAAGAATTAACTGCTATATATAGCTTCTGTTTGTATCAGTTTATTGTAATTATTTAAAAATTTTAAAAAAAACAAAAAAAATTTTTTATATAGAAATAACTGGGAAAATAGTCCTTCAGAATAGAACATTAAAATAACTAAAATATACACTTCTATCTTTGGTATAATATGGTTATAGTATAGTAGATCGCGGCTGTGTGACGCATCCTGTACTCTGCGTTCCAGACTCTTTAGTGGAAGTTGTTGATGTTTATTTTATTTATTTATTTTTGTCTTTGATGTTAACTACACAAAGCAGTGTCTTCCCAGCATACTGTATATCAGATTGATGGACATGAGTTCTCATCTGTTACATTTTTGGTGACAACATTTTGTTCAGCCCACATTTAATCAATAATATTTTTAAAAGGTTTAATATTTATGCAGTATAATCAGGGCAGTTTTTGCAGTGTGTGCTTTGCAATGTCATACACATTCAAATGCAAATAATACACCCTCCCCAGGTGTGAATCAACTGTTCTCACCTTTACACTTGGAGAAACTAAAATGCACCACCCTCCCCACTTTGCATGGTTTCAGCGAACTGGGGAGGATCTTGGATCTTGTTTCAGGCCTCTTCCATATCTCTTCCATTCCAGTGATTAAAAAACTGTAAAAAATGTAAATTTTTGAATCCACAGATGCTTAGTGGTCTGAGAACAATGTAATAATCTTTGTATGATAAAATGACTCGTGGCATGAATCTACACGAAGGGTAGAACATGAACATGATAATTCAAGAACATGATAATAATAATCAAAAGTAAAATAACATTGTTCTTTTTGTTGTTTATGCTTGATGTTTTTGGTTTCGGCTGTGAGTGGATTCGCTGTAGTAATCCACGTTTTATACAAATTACATAAGCTGATTTTTTCCGCATTAGTTTATATAAAAGCAGACATTTTCCGTTCTATAAGTATATATTTTTCACGTCTGTGAGGCGAGTATACACGGAGTTTTGGTTCATTTTCTGACGCGCTCAAGTTCACAGAAACCGATACAGAATAGCGCTGTATGCCAGTTTTCACGTCATTGTGCGTGCACTTACTGTAAATAAAAGTAAAGTCTTATAAAGGCTATGTAGCTTATATAGGTTTATTATATCATTTTTCCCCATTAATCTGACAACACCTGTGGCTCACCCACGTTTTCTGATACACACAGCCAGAGTTTTCTGGCTACGCGAGTGTTACACATGATAAAATATAAAGGCTCACTGTGTTAACATTTACTTTGCTTAAATTCGATGGAACTAAGAAACGCCAGTATTTAATTTAAGTTCTAAATCTGTAATTCTAGTTCTGTGATGGTAAATTAGTTTAATGTTTCACTTGCATTTTATAAGGTTTTTGCCAGCGGTGGTACAGCACAACAGGGGTGCTGGGATGTAAAAATGTAATTTGTTAAAATGTTTTCATCATTTATTAAAGAACATTATGATGATCATAACAGCCTACTGCATTTAATTCATATAATAACGCAAAAACACATCGACATCTGCTGACGCAGTAGCACGTCCTGACAATGTTTGAATTTTTATGGTCATTTATTTTCGTTTATTTCAGTTAATAAATCTACTACAAATTTAAAGAACACAAAATATACAATGACAAAAAAACCATACATGCGTAGCTTTTCTAAGTACACATGATAAAAACTAAAGGCTCACTGTGTTGACATTTACTTTGCTTAAATTCGATCCTAATGAGATTTAATTTAATTGAAATTCTACATTTGTACTGTAAAACGTAAAAATGTGTCGCCATCATCAGAAGACATGAATGAACAATATATATACTGTAGGGGCTTTAAATGAATTAAGAAGAGAGCGGACATCTCTGCCTAAAATAGATAAAAAATAAATAAATAAAAATGGTTAATTATAGCAATTGAATCAGACTTAATAGTTGGATTTGATACTTTTCTTTTTATTTACTGTATGGACAGTCCGATGATTTCTTTGTCTCTCATTTATTTTTCCAGCATCAAAGATTCAACACTTCGTACAGTTGTCTTGAATAAATCCAGGTTACAACAAGTTATTTGCTGCATCTTGTAGATTACAGTTTCTTACTTTTACAACAACCTATTTGCTGTATCTTACTAAGATCTTGGATTACGGTCAAAAGCTTGTGTTCTCCACAACTTCCGTATCAGTGACATAGACATGCAACTACATGCAACAGTGGAATGACATCACAGACATTACACACAATATGGTTGTCACAAATGGATGCTTAAACAATAGCCTAATGCTAACTAAATAACTAATAACATGAAAAAAATGAATAAAATAAAATAAACCCAACAACAAATTCATAACAAATGCGATATGGCTCTTACAATACTTTCTCCATGTTATGTATCTCTCTATAAATTCTCTAATTATGACTTGAATAAATCGGCTCACATCGGAGCGCACTGGCGTGTTGGAAAAGCCAGCGTTTATCTAGCGAGTAACCTGTATATTTGTGTTTATTGTTTTTCTGGAGGGGGGGGGGGGTTATGTTTATCATAACGCCCGCGTTTATCATCCTTTTGATCAAAACGCTGCTTTTTATTAAGTGAAAGTGCGAGGCGCGGGTTTATACACGCCGATAGATTCATTTTAGATGGATTTTAAATAGTGTAAATGTTGGCGACAATCAATAACCATTAAAATGTTAAGAATTTAAGTAACACATGTCACGAACTAACCTGGGATGATCAGAAGACGTAGCTTAGCGGTTAGCCCTTTGTTGCGTGAATGGTAAACCCAAACGCGGAAGAACACGAGTAGGCAGGATAATCACGCTGTTTGTTTTAAGGACTCTCATAAAAGGAGAGCAAGGGAAAGACACAATCTAACCCGCGTCCTATAAATACACACTCAATCAGAAAGTAATACCAAGATAGTGAGTACTCATGGTTTGGTGAACGATTCCGAAACGACATCGGGCGAACTCAATGACTGAGCGTTGTACTCTCGTTTGTTTACCTCTTTTATACTTCCTGGTTTGACGCCCGCCTTACTTCCGGGTCCTAGTGCCGGGCGCAGGTTGAGTGTGCATGACAGTACCCCCCTGTCCAGGATCGGCCCCAGACGGTCCTGGGGTGGAGGATACCCTACGACGGTAGTCCCGAATGAGCTCAGGATCGAGGATGAACCGTGCTGGAACCCAAGACCGCTCCTCGGGGCCGTAGCCCTCCCAATCGACCAGGTACTGGGTACCTCTGCCCCGAGGGCGCGAATCAAGGATCTGTCGCACGGTGTAGGCGGGACCGCCGTCAATGATTCGGGGGGGAGGAGCAGGGGGGGTGGGTGAAACCTGATGAAAGGTTTTAGCTGAGATGTGTGAAATACAGGGTGGATCCGGAGCGCCGCAGGCAGCTGGAGCCGGTAGGTGACAGGGTTAATCTGTAGAGTGATGCGGTATGGTCCGATGAATCTGGGTGATAGTTTTCGTGATTCAGTGTGCAGATGAAGGTTTCTGGTGGAAAGCCATACCTTGTCACCTACGTGGTACAAACGTCCCGGGGGGTGTCGACGGCGATGTTGGGTGGCGTAGCTGATGTTAGCCCGTTGAATGGCGAGATTGGCCTGGTGCCACAGCCGCCGACACCTACGGACCAACTGTTGGGCCGATGGTACGTCAACCTCCGGTTCCTGGTGATTGAACATCGGAGGTTGGAAACCATGACAAACCTCAAATGAGCTTAGGTTGGTGGCTGAGGAGATGTGGAGGTTGTGGGAGAGTTCGGCCCATTTGAGGTAGCGGGCCCAGGAGCGCTGGCGATCCGAAACAAAGCACCTCAGGTAGCGCTCCAGTTGTTGGTTGGTCCGTTCCGTCTGACCATTAGTCTGGGGATGGTACCCAGATGAGAGACTACAGGTGGAATTGATCAGACGGCAGAAAGCCTTCCAGAACCGGGCGGTGAACTGGGGCCCCCTGTCCGAGACGATGTCCTTTGGGAACCCATGCAGTCGGACTACGTGTTCCAGTATCAGCTCGGCTGTGTTTTTTGCTGATGGGAGTCCGGTTAGGGCCACCAGGTGCACGGCTTTGGAGAACCGATCTACGATGGTTAGTATGGTGTTCTTTCCTTCTGATGCCGGCAGGCCCGTGATGAAATCCAGGGCGATGTGCGTCCAGGGCCGACGGGGAACTGGGAGTGGTTGGAGTTCTCCGGGTGCAGGTTGGTTTGTGTCCTTGGCCCTGGCGCACACCTGGCACGCCTGAACGAACTCTATGGTGTCCTTGCGGATGGAGGGCCACCAGAAGGCCCGTCGGATGAACGAGAGAGTTCGTAGCGTTCCTGGGTGTCCGGCGATGGTGGATGAGTGGCCCCACTGGAGAACCTCCGTCCTTAGACGTTGTGGCACGTAGAGTCGCCCAGGCGGCACGCCTGCCGGTTCGGTCTCCGTAGCCTGTGCCTGGCGGACCCTGGTTTCCAAATCCCAGTGGAGGGGTGCGATGATGCGCGATGGGGGAATGACAGGCACGGGGTCCACCCGGGGAAGGTCGTCCTCATGTTGACGTGATAGGGCGTCGGCCTTGATGTTCTTCGACCCCGGGTGGTATGACAGATGGAAATTATACTGTTCGAAAAACAGAGCCCACTGTGCCTGTCGTGGATTGAGCTGCTTCAGGTTCTTGATGGTGATCAGGTTTTGGTGATCGGTCCAGACGATGAACGGCTCACTGACGCCCTGGAGCCAGTGACGCCATTCCTCCAAAGCCCACTTTATGCCCAACAGCTCGCGGTCCCCTACCCCGTATCGCTGCTGAGTGGGATCAAATTTTTTGGAGAAGAAACTGCAGGGGTGCAGTTTCTGGTCTGGACCTCGCTGAGAGAGAATGGCGCCGGCGCCCACATCCGACGCGTCCACCTCTACAACGAAGGGTTTGTTGGCATCCGGGTGTAGAAGGATGGGAGCGGTGATGAATCGGTGACAGAGTTCTTTGAAGGCGGCGATGGCAGATGGGGTGAGTAGAAACTGATGAGATGGGAGCCTGGTCAATGTGGTTAATGGAGCGGCAACTGTACTGTAGCCCCGGATAAAGCGACGATAGAAATTCGCAAACCCGAGAAACCGTTGAAGTTGCTTGAGTGTCCTGGGTAGGGGCGAGTGACGTACAACCTCTAGCTTCTGCGGGTCCATGGCCACACCCTGGGACGAGATGATAAAACCCAGGAACGTGGTGGAGTGCTCGTGAAAAGCACATTTTTCCAGCTTGCAGTACAGTTGGTGAGCGAGCAATCTCTTTAAAACGGCACGTACATGTTGGATATGTTCTTCGGTGTTGTGGGAGTAAATCAGAATGTCGTCCAGGTAGACGAACACCCATCGGCCCAGCATGTCCCGGAGGACATCATTTATGAACTGCTGGAAGGCCGAGGGTGCGTTGCAGAGTCCAAATGGTATGACCAGGCTCTCGTAATGTCCGGTAGGTGTGATGAAAGCAGTCTTCCACTCATCACCCTCTCTGATGCGCACCAAGTTGTAGGCGCTCCGGAGGTCCAACTTCGTAAACATGGTGGCACCAGAGAGGGCGTCCAGGGCTGAGTTGGTGAGTGGTAGCGGGTGTCGGTTTTTGATGGTGATGTTGTTTAGCCCCCGATAGTCGACACATGGGCGAAGTTCGCCCCCTTTCTTCTTTACGAAGAAGAACCCCGCGGCGGCAGGCGAGGTGGATGGCCGGATGGTTCCATGGCGGAGGGCCTTGGTGACATACTCTTCCATCGCCTGCGTCTCCGAGGTGGATAATGAGTAGAGATGGCCGCGGGGTGGTACGGAACCCGGCTGTAGCTCTATGGCCAGGTCACAAGGACGATGAGGTGGGAGGTAGGTGGCCCGTCTCTTACAGAAGACTTCAGCCAGATCCCGATAGGCGACGGGGATGGCGTTGGTGTCGACGTCGGGGGCCTCGGACTCCTTGGAACACGTCCCAGCCGGTGCCTGTAGGCAAAGTTCGCTGCAGGTCGGGCCCCACTGGAGTATCCGGTTTTGAGTCCACGAGATGAGCGGGTCATGTCGGATCAGCCATGGATAGCCTAGGATGATGGGAGGTGAGGAGATGGGAGGGAGGTGTAGCTGGAGCTGTTCTTTGTGCTGGTTGATTTCGAGGGTGATGAGCTGGGTTTGGTGAGTGATGGGGCTGGATGAAAGGGGCCGACCGTCGACTGATGTGATGCGAATCGGCTGGGATAACGCCTCGATTTTTACCCCCACTTCTTTGGCATAGGTAGAGTCAATGAAGTTAGCTGCGGCACCGGAATCGATAAACGCGGCACTTCTGACCCGTTTGTGGCCAATTTGGAGGATTACCTGAACCGTTAGTCGCGAGATGGTGGAGTTGGTGGTGGTGGAGAGTTGGATCTGGCCCGGTGAATCTCTCCTCCGGTTCACCGGGGCTGGGCGTTTCCCGGGCGCAGTGGGCAGATCGCCCGGTGATGTGACGCCGACCCACAATAGGCACACAGCCCTTCTCGGAACCGGCGTTCGCGTTCGGCTACGGTCAGGGAGGCGCGTCCTAATTGCATGGGTTCCCCGGCTCCCGTGTCAACCACGGCAGGAGGTGGAGATCCGACTGGTTCCATACGGGTGTTAGTGAAGACAGCAGGTGGTCGTGGGGTGGTGTAGGAGAAGGTGGGTGCAGGCGGCAGGGTCCTTGGGGCAGGCTTCGGGCGAGACAGGAGGCGCTGATCGATGCGCAGAGCTAACTGGATCAGTCCTTTCGAGGGTGGCGGGGAGTTCTCGCCCGCTGAGCTCATCCTTGATTCGTGAAGCCAGTCCCTCGTAGAAGGATGTCCGGAGCGCGGCGTCTCCCCAGCTGGTCTGCACGGCGAGGGTTCGGAACTCCGCGCTATACCGGCTCACGGACGATCCTCCCTGCCGCAGATGGTAGAGTTTGGAGTCGGTCTCCACCTCGCCCGCTGGGTGTTCAAAAGTCAATCGGAGTTGGCGGGTGAACTCATTATAAGAGTGGGCGGTATCAGAATCCGATTTGAGAACTGCCGTGGCCCACTCAGCTGCCTGCCCTGTTAGCAAGGAGACCAGGAGAGCGATGCGTAGCCGATCGGTGGAGTACTTGGTGGAATTAAACTCGAACACCAGATCGAGCGCTGTTAAGAATACATCACATCTCCCGTCTATGCCATTCCATTTGTCTGGTAGAGAAATAAACACATCAGAAGAAGGCGGGGGGGGGATGCGGAGCCGCGGCCGCCGCGACGGGAGGCCTGCTAGCCGCGCTAGCGACAGCCGCGCGGAGCTCCGCGTTCTCCTGCCGGAGCTCCGCCACCTCGCGGCGCAAGGCCGCGAGGTCTTGGAGGCCCCGGCTCAGATTAGCGATCTCTCCGGTTAGCTTATCGATAAGCACGGCATGCTGATCTACCACATCGCAGAGGTGCGCATGATCCGCTGGGTTTACCGCGGAAGGCTCATTCATTCTGTCACGAACTAACCTGGGATGATCAGAAGACGTAGCTTAGCGGTTAGCCCTTTGTTGCGTGAATGGTAAACCCAAACGCGGAAGAACACGAGTAGGCAGGATAATCACGCTGTTTGTTTTAAGGACTCTCATAAAAGGAGAGCAAGGGAAAGACACAATCTAACCCGCGTCCTATAAATACACACTCAATCAGAAAGTAATACCAAGATAGTGAGTACTCACGGTTTGGTGAACGATTCCGAAACGACATCGGGCGAACTCAATGACTGAGCGTTGTACTCTCGTTTGTTTACCTCTTTTATACTTCCTGGTTTGACGCCCGCCTTACTTCCGGGTCCTAGTGCCGGGCGCAGGTTGAGTGTGCATGACAACACAAATATATTAATTAGACTTTCTTTATACATAATATTTTCATTATATATAAACTCATGCTAGGGTACTTTTACTACGCTGAATTACCATTTAAAGCTATTTATTCATTTCTCTTTTATTGCTTACTTACTTACTTACTAACCAGAGAATGCTTTATTAAAGGGCTTTAAAACAATGGCAGTATGAATGACAATGGAATATTACAGAATGTGCGAGTTGACGCCCATGCACCAATCACTAACCATTAAAATGTTGGATTTGAATTAAAATCCCACTATATATAAAATATATATATATTCGTGTTTAATTAAATTCTTAAATCATCATGTTCACCCGTGGGCTTACTGCATATACCCCGAAACAAAAGGAAGGAAACGGATAAGTTTCTTTTTCCCTTTTTTGCATTGAGCTTAATCACCCACACACCTCCAGATGCCACTGTAATGAGATATGGTAACTTGTGGCACAAGGGCAAATTTTGATGGGTGATGTGACGTGAGGAACTCCAAAACTGCAGCTCTTGTGGAATGTTCCTGTGAAGTGATCAGGATCTAACAAAAGTGATCCAAGCATGAAAAACCAGAGAACCATAGATGCATTTGGAGAGTGAAGGCTGGCCCATGTGGTCCATACCAATAGAAGAGCTACTATAGGTCAAATTGTTGAAAAGGTAAATGCTGCCTCCAATAGAAATGTAGCAGAACACAGCCCTACTCAGAATTACTCCGAAAGTTTATATTAAAATTACACTTTATTTTAATATTTTAGTGACGATGACCAATGACAATCATCATATGACATCAAATAACTTTGTAAAATACCTTTTTCCTAAAGAAATAAGCATATGATAGGCATATCATATGTATCTTGATTTCTGAGTTCATATCTAGACATTTTTGAATGATTGGGACATGTCTTAACCAGAGGTGGAAAGAGTAATAAAATTTTGTACTCAAGTACAAGTACTGTTACTTCAGTGAAATTTTACTTAAGTACAAGTAAAGTTACCATTATAAAAATCTACTCAAATAAAAGTAAAAAGTAGCTCATTAAAAAATTTACTCAGAGTAAAAGTTACCGAGTTACTTTTTTATTTTAATTTTTTTAACAGTGGGGGTGATTCTTTTGCTGAATTGTTTTGCCCTTGGGTGTTTCCATGTTCACTCTTATATTAACAGATTATTGTTTGTGTTTAAATGTTTGCTGTGGGTGTCGATTGTATATTGATCTGGCTCTGCTTTTTTTTTTTGTTGTTGTTGTTTTTTTTTTTTTTTGTTAAATATCAAAAAAAAAAAAACACAGCGGGGGTGGGATGAGGCATTCTAGCATAGTTAAAAAATGATGAGCAGATATAAATCTCAAACTAGTTGTTTTTAACTGAAGGAACACCTTTGCATAATAAAGCTGTTGTCTTTCTTGTGCTTGAAAATCAAAGTGGTCACTTAAATATGGTGTTACGTCCCAGTCTAGGTCCATACAGCAAAAGAATGGTTCAGGGTTCTATTTTAAACTGTATGGAAATGGTGGTATATGGCAGAAAGAACTAGATCCAATCATTAACTGATGAAATAATGAGGTTTGTATATACAAACACACACACACACACACCAGGAGGAGGAGGATCAGATTCAGGATGGAGCCAGGCCAAAATAACAAACAAAATGGTATTTATATTTAGTAGCTAGATTACCTGCAAAAAGAAACAACAACAAAAAAACCCCAGAAACAAAAATACAGGTACCTTCCCGGACTCCCTAAACCAAAAACAATGAAATTATCTACAAATATATACAAAGATCAACCAAACCAAAGGGACAAAGCAATAATCAAAGTCAATTGGAGGCAAAAAGTCAAAACCAGAATACACAACCAAATATCAAACGCCAAAATCACAACCTCTTTCATCTTTCCCGCGTCTCTCTCCGGATTATAGATGGTCGCGCTAGTCGATGACGTCACTCAGGGCGGAAGCGACCGTGTGGAAGGTCAGGAAGGTGCCGATGTCAGAAAACCTGGAGTGGAGTCTGGAGCGGCGCGCGACCAGGACATGATACACACACGCGGGGCAACGGAGCATTTATACAAAGCATAATATTTTCATTATTTTAGCATTTTCATTCATTTATTTTTTACTCAGTAGCGAATATGATTTAAAATGTAGCGAATTACAATACTTCAAACAAAACGTACTTAAGTAAAAATAAAATTACAGATTTTTAAAACTACTTTAAAAAGTAGAAATACACAAAAAATCTACTCAATTACAGTAACGCGAGTAAATGTAATTCGTTACTTTCCACCTCTGGTCTTAACATGTCAGACTAAATTAATGACCCTATTAGCAAACATGACTTCTCACACTCCTGCATGATACTACTGTGCTATAGATCTAGAGTTTGAAGAGTCTGGAGACACAAAGCAGAGCATTGAAAAGCGTCTGGTTGAGGAATACAGAAAAAGCAAATATGCCCAGGAAACCAAGGCTGAACTAGAATATATCATGAGGGGCAAAGAGTACAGCACCAAACCCAAGTTGCGCACCATCACCTACAACACCGGTTTCTTCTACCAGCTACACTGGGTCATCCACAGATCTTTCTGGAGCTTGGTTCTAAACCTTCAGATCCCCATTGTACAGGTCTGGACATTATTGTAATTATATTTTATAATGTGGATAATTGCTAAAAGTATGCTTATTATGCTGTACATAAGATGCTATATTCAGAGTTGTCAATGTAATTCCAAAACCTGCATCAATATTTAAATTTACAGAAATGTAGTCTGAGTAATGTGCATATACAGTATGCATGCTAAAGTTGATTTTCTCGGGTCCTCAAGTGTGCAAATCACCCATGTGTTCCAAGAATTGAAAATCCATATACAGAATAGGAAAGCTGGACTAAACTTGGACATAATGTTTTTTTTTTTTTTTTGCTTTAATGTCAAAACATGTAGCATAAAACGAAGAGAAAAATAGCAAGCATCCATCCATCTGTCCATTATTTATACATCGTATGCAGGGACAGGGGATGAAAGATCTCAGGGAACTTAGGGCACAAGGTGGAGGACACCATGGATAGGAGGCACATCACAGGTCACAAACACACTGTAAAACACAATTCATAATTAGCTACAGTATATACGTAGTACACAACTACATAAAATAACTACATATGGTATTTCATCTCAACCTATTTTGCACATGCTGTATCACAGTTACTATGGCTGATTTTTCTGAGTTAGTCTTGATTTTGATTCTGTGCACATCATACAGTTTGCAACAACCATCTATGAGGCACTCATTGTTGGCATCATTTTCTTTGCCGTTAAAAACAACCAGAGCGGCTTACAGAACAGGTAAGTGAGGTCATGCTGACACCTGCAATCACCCTCACTCACTACGCTGGCCTAATTAGACTGTAATATTGCAAAAATGTGTTAATGTAAAATGGACTTGACAAGAAATGTCAACTATTGGTAGTATGTAAATATATGAACGAATTAAGTTAAACTATCTGAGCTGTTTCAAAAGGAGCATAAACAAAGTGTTACAAACTGATAAATGTTATTTTGTGCATATAAAGCACATTTATTATTTATAAGCACAAGTATTTTACAATTTGGTCATATTCAGGTGAACTCTGTATTATTTTACAAAATGCTAGGACAGCTGTCACTCATGAAGCTCAAGCACCTTTTTGCTGGTCATTTATGATTTTGATGAAGAATAATAACATGTCTAATAAATTTGTAAGCCAGTAATATGCTTTTATATTACTGACTTATTATATATAATATATATATATATATATATATATATATATATATATATATATATAAATATATATATATATATATATATATATATATATATATATATATATGCTTTCAGATACGGAGTTCTGTTCTTCCTTACAAACAATCCGTGTTTTAAATCACTATCAGCTGTTCAGCTTCTTATCACTGGGAGGACTCTCTTCATGTATGTGTAACATTCATTACACCTTTCGTTTCTGTACATGTGGTTGCACATGTCAGTTATCACTAAGATACAATCCTGCCATTTTTCCGTTCCTCCTTTCAGACATGAATACATCAGCGGCTACTACAGAGTGTCCGTGTACTTCCTGTCTAAGATCCTGTGTGACATGTTCATTCTGCACTTGATTCCTGCTGTAGTCCTCACATGTATCGTCTACTTTATGATTGGTAAGAAATAAAGCTGATGCAAAAAATAGTACCTAACAAGCTTTTGCAACAACACCGTTTTTAGTTGTATCATTGAGACCATTTTTCTTCTTCAACGACTCGGGGCTCTCGCCCTCTGGTAACGCTTATTCTTCTTCTCTTTAAAAGTAACTTAAAACTAACAAGTTCGATAGTCCTCAGTCATTCAAAGTGCTCCAAGTTTTTACCAAAGTGACTAAATGTTTCACTGTTCGCCCCTGAGTAATAAATACATTCTCCCTGTCTTAATAGTTACGCACAAACACCTTGAAATGAGTCCCCTCACCGAGGATATTTTTCAAATAAAACAAAAACACACTGAACAAATTCTTACAATGAATAAATTAAATAAATACGTATATAAATGAATAAATACATATATAAATGAAAGAAATAAGTTAAACTCCCCTTTTTATCTAAAATTTTGGAGAGAGTTGTTTTTAATCAACTTCAATAATTTTTCGATGTACAATGTATTTTTGAAGTATTTCAGTCTGGTTTTAAGCCTCGACATAGTACAGAAACTGCTCTTCTAAGAGTCACTAATGATCTTCTTTAAGCTGTTGACTCTGGTAATTCTGCTGTTTTGGTCCTTTTGGATTTGACTGCGGCCTTTGATATGGTCAGCCACTCGATTCTTTTACCTAGACTTGAACAGTGTGTTGGTATTAAATGGTTCCAGTCATATTTAACAGGCAGGAGTTTTTCTGTTCATTTACGTGAATTTTATTAATCTACTGCCCTACTTTCTTGTGGCGTTCCCCAAGGGTCCATCTTGGGCCCTATGTTGTTTTCCTTGTATATGCTCCCTTTGGGGGATATTTTTAAAAAGAACATCTCATTTCATTTTTATGCGGATGATGTACAAATGTATTTGCCTGTCAAAATAAATGACAAAGCTTCATTTTTGTCACTACATAATTGCCTGAGAGATTTAAAAATATGGTTGGATCAGAACTTTCTTTGTCTTAACGAAAATAAGACTGAGATTGTTATGTTTGGTCGTCCTGGTGATCTGGGTGCTTGTGTAGATGCAGTTGATGATTTAGGAACGTATATTCGTCCATTTACCAGGAATCTCGGTGTGATTTTTGATGGTGCTTTTAAATTTGATAAACAGATTAGCTCTGTGATAAAAGCCAGTTTTTTTCAGCTGAGACTGTTGGCGAAAGTCAAGGCCTACCTTCCGTGTAAGGAGTTTGAAAGTGTAATTCATGCTTTTATAACGTCAAGACTGGACTATTGTAACTCTTTATATGTTGGATTGGATCAGTCATCTCTCCAGCGTTTGCGAATGCAGCAGCTCGGCTCTTAACTGGGACTAGAAATTACCCCGGTCTTAGCTTCACTACACTGGCTTCCTGTCCGTTTCAGGATTGAGTTTAAGATTTTATTATTTGTTTTTAAGATTTTAAATGAGTTGGCGCCTGTATGGTTTCCTCCGGGTACTCCGGTTTCCTCCCACAGTCCAAAGATATGCAGGTTAGGCTAATTGGCGTTCCCAAATTGCCCGTAGTGTGTGAGTGTGTGTATGTGTGTGTGCCCTGCGATGGATTGGCACCCTGTCCAGGGTGTACCCCGCCTAGTGCCCGAAGTCTCCTGGGATAGGCTCCAGGTCCCCTGCGACCCTGAACACGGGATTAAGCGGTATAGAAAATGAATGAATGAATGAATGAATGGCGCCTGTATATTTATCAGAGCTTTTACATATTCGCACTCCCGTTAGAGAACTGAGGTCGTCTAATCAGTTGCTCCTGGATGTTCCGAGAGCCAGATTAAAATATAAAGGTGAGCGAGCTTTTTCAGTGGTGGGACCGAAGTTGTGGAATGATTTACCTGCTCACATAAAGTCTGCTCAGAGTGTTGAAATTTTTAAGTCATTACTTAAGTCACACTTATATTCTTTGGCTTTTTTTTCTTGAGTTGAGTTTTTGAGACATTTTGACAACTTTTAATATATTGATGGATTGTGTGTTATCATTTTTTTTTTTTTTTTTTTTAGCGATTGTGAAGCACTTTGGTCAACCATGGTTGTTTTTTAAATGTGCTATATAAATGAATAAACTAAACTAAACTAAACTAAATGAATGAAATAAATAAATGAATGAATGAAACGATGTCTAACGCATAAGCATCCTAACCCCCCCTCCCCTTTTTTTTTCATCGAACCTCCAGTGTCACGAGTCACGGTCTGCCGGCCGTCTTTTTCCCACGCTGTCACTCCCCCACGCGCTCATGTTTGTGTCTAGCCGTCACGTGCGCTCTCACGCCCCCGTTTCCGCCCCGTCTGCTCAGCTGTTTCTCATTCCATGACTGATTACTCCAGCGATTTAAGCATGCGCGGCGCGCTGCTCAGATCGCTGGATTATTGTGTGTGTTTACCTCGATTCTCTCGCGTTTCTTTTCTCTAGCTTTCACGTTACGACCTCGCTTTGTTTTTTCTCGTTTTTGATTTTTTGCCTGCCGATTTGGATTGTTCGCCTGCCCTTTTGATCTCCCGGTTTTGACCTCACGCTTTCCCTTTTTTGATTACGGCTTTAGTCTAGTGTTTTTGCTTTGGACGCTTCGCTGACGGACTCACGGCTTTCGACCCTTGCTCACGCCCCCCGACCACGCCCCCACATCTCTATACAGTCAGTAACTGCACTTGGATTCATATCGTTCTGCCTGCGCCCGTGACAGAATAATCCAGCCAGTTATGGATCCAGCGGTTTCTGACCATTTGAGAACGGCATTGGAGAGTCAAGGTGCCCTGCTTGGAAATCACCAACAGGAACTGCTTAGTACAAAGCAGTCCCTCGCCGACGTCACGTCTCAGCTCCAGAGACTCCAACTCTCTCTACCGCAAGGAGCAAGCTCCCACGCGCAACAAGAGCCACGCCTCCCCGCCCCCCCCACCTACGAGGGAGATCCAGGCACATGTCGCTCTTTCCTATCCCAGTGTTCCCTGATCTTCGAGCTCCAAGCCTCCGCCTTTTCCACTGAACGAGCCAAGGTGGCCTACGTCATCACGCTCCTGTCTGGACGCGCGCGGGAATGGAGCACCGCGCTTTGGGATGCCCACGACCCCTGCTGTTCCAGTTATGAGGACTTCTCCAGGGAGATGAAGAGGGTGTTCGACCGCTCATGCCATGGCAGAGAGGCGGGCCGAAGGCTGCTGAACCTCCGCCAGGGCTCGCGCTCTGCCTATGACTATGCCATTGAGTTCCAGACCCTGGCCCTTCCCAGCGGTTGGAACAACCGAGCACTATGCGACGTCTTTTTGCAGGGCCTGACAGAGAAGCTCCAAGATGAGCTAATCTCACGAGAGCTCCCCTCGTCTCTCCAAGAGCTTGTGGACCTGGCCGGTCGAGTAGATGCCCGTCTCCGTCTTCGTAGGTCAGCCCGGTTTTCTCCACCCAGAGCTCTACCGCGACTCCCACCTCCACGAGTTGAACCCCAGGAGGAACCCATGCAACTGGGCAGAACCCGCATCACCCCAGAGGAGCGTCACCGCCGCCGAGTGGAGGGGGCCTGCTTCTACTGTGGGAAACCAGGTCACCTGCTTAAGAACTGCCCAGCAAAAGGGAGCGCCCTCTAGTTCAGCTGGGAGCACTAGAGGGCGAGACTCCAAGAAGGCTCCCAGACCAACGTCATCTGCTTCCCATCCTCCTCATCCATGAGCAACAGACCCACCTAGTGCAGGCACTGGTCGATTCGGGTTCAGATCGCAACCTGCTGAATGCGGCTTCAGCCCAAATCCTGGGTATTCCTGCGCTGCCCTTGGAGAACCACCTCAAGGTCCAGGCCCTCGACGGGAGTCCGCTCCCACCTATCACCCACAGAACCCCTCTCATTGGTCTAAAGGTCTCCGGCAATCATTCAGAACAGACGTCGCTGTTCATCATGGAGGGGTCACATGCCACGGTCGTCCTAGGCCTCCCCTGGTTAATCCAACATAACCCGCACATCGATTGGGTCAGGAATTCGATCGTAGCCTGGAGCCCGTCATGTTCTACGTCATGCTTACGCGCCGCCACTACGCCCTGCCTCGACCCTACCCCCACAAAGGAGCCATCGGACCTCACCTGTGTTCCCCCAGAATACCATGACCTTAGGACTGTGTTTAGCAAGTCACGTGCAGTCTCTCTTCCCCCCCACCGACCATACGACTGCGCCATTGACCTCCTTCCAGGCACCACCCCCCCCAAGGGTCGTCTTTATTCTCTGTCACCCAAGGAACGCCAAGCTATGGACCAGTACATCACGGAATCCCTTGCCGCAGGAATCATCCGCCCCTCTTCTTCTCCGGCAGGGGCTGGATTCTTCTTCGTAGGCAAAAAAGATGGTTCCCTTCGCCCGTGCATTGATTATAGGGGCCTTAACGACATCACTATAAAGAACCGATACCCCCTTCCCCTAATGTCTACTGCCTTCGAACTCCTTCAGGGGGCCAGCACCTTCACCAAGCTCGATCTGCGCAACGCCTATCACCTTGTCCGCATCCGGGAAGGGGATGAATGGAAAACGGCCTTCAACACACCAACTGGACATTATGAATACCTGGTGGTCCCCTTTGGACTTACTAATGCCCCCGGAGTGTTTCAGGCCTTAATTAACGACGTTCTCAGAGACTTCCTCAATTCTTCCGTATTCGTCTATCTAGACGATATCCTGATCTTCTCTCACAACCCAGAAGAACACCAACATCACGTCAGGCAGGTGCTGCAGAGGCTGCTGGAGAACAACTTGTTCATCAAGGCGGAGAAGTGCGAGTTCCACACCACATCTACCACGTTCCTCGGATTCACCATCAGCCCCAAGGGCATCGAGATGGAACCTGCTAAGCTCCAAGCAGTCACTAGGTGGCCCACCCCCACCTCTCGGCATGAACTCCAGAGATTCCTAGGCTTTGCTAATTTTTATCGTCGGTTCATCCGAGGCTACAGCTCCATCGCCGCTCCTCTAACAGCCCTGACCTCTACCAAGACCCATTTCTGCTGGAACCAGGAATCTGAGAAAGCCTTCAGCGAGCTGAAGAAACGGTTCACCTCCGCCCCTATCCTCACCATCCCAGATCCGTCACAGCAGTTCATCGTGGAGGTCGACGCCTCCAGCACCGGAGTAGGAGGCATCCTCTCACAAAGATCCAACCGGGATAATAAGCTGCACCCCTGTTCCTTCTTCTCCCACCGCCTAACTCCTGCTGAAAGCAATTACGGCATCGGAGACCGTGAACTCTTAGCCATCAAGTTAGCACTGGAGGAATGGAGACACTGGCTAGAGGGAACGGAGGTCCCATTCCTAGTTTGGACCGATCACAAGAACCTCGAATACCTACGAAGCGCCAAGAGGCTCAATTCTCGTCAGGCCCGATGGTCCCTGTTCTTCGCGAGGTTCAACTTCACCCTCTCCTACCGACCAGGCTCTAAGAACACCAAGCCGGACGCCCTCTCAAGATTATTTACAACCACCCAAGACCCTGCCTCATGTGAGACGATTCTGCCACCCCCCTGCCTGCTCGCCGTGGCCGAGCTCGACATCGAAACTAGTGTCAAGCAAGCCCTATCCCATGGACCAAGCCCAAGCAATGTGCCCCCGAACCGCCTCTTCGTTCCCCTCAACCTGCGTTCCCAAGTCCTGGAGTGGGCCCACAGTTCTAAACTCTCTTGCCACCCAGGCTCCGTCAGAACTCTGGCACTAGCCCAGCAGCGGTTTTGGTGGCCCACCCTCAAGGAGGACACCTCTCACTTTGTTGCAGCGTGCAATGTTTGCATAAGATCTAAGCATGTCAACACGGCCCCGGCTGGCCTCCTCCGACCCCTGCCCATCCCTCATCGCCCCTGGTCCAACATCGCCCTGGACTTTGTCACCGGACTACCCCCCTCCACCGGCCACACCTGCATCATGACCGTGGTTGATCGGTTCTCTAAAGCGGCTCACTTCATCCCCCTACCAAAACTCCCGTCCGCCAAGGAGACTGCAGAACTTATGATTAATCATGTATTTAAGCTCCACGGCCTGCCTAAGGACATCGTGTCTGATCGGGGCCCACAGTTCACCTCTCAGTTCTGGAAGGCATTTTGTAAGCTCATCGGAGCCACCCCAAGCCTGTCATCAGGTTTCCATCCTCAATCCAATGGGCAGACGGAGAGGAAGAACCAGGCTCTCGAGGTCGCCCTGAGATGCATGACCTACCGGGATGTCACCTCGTGGAGCAGATTCCTGCCCTGGGTCGAATACGCCCACAACTCTCTAGTCTCTTCATCTACTGGGCTGTCCCCCTTCCAGTGCTGCCTGGGTTACCAACCACCCTTGTTCCCCTCTCAGGAAGAGGAGGTCAGCGTCCCCTCTGCCCAAGCCTTCATTCGCCGCTGCAGGAGGACCTGGACTCAGGCCAGAAGGACACTGCTACGACAAGGCAGAACTTACAAGGAGCAAGCAGACCGCAGACGCTCTCAGGCCCCCAAGTACAGGATAGGGCAGAGAGTCATGCTCTCCACCAGAGATCTCCCCCTTAAGACCCTGTCCCGCAAACTCTCACCCCGTTACATCGGCCCGTTCACCATAACCAAGATTGTCAATCCCTGTGCGGTCAAACTTTTGCTTCCCTCTACGATGCGGCGAATAAATCCCACATTCCACGTGTCCCAGCTACGTCGCCTCATCTCATGCCCATTAAGTCCCCCCACCCACCCTCTGCCTCCTCCCCGTATCATTGACGGCGGTGAAGCCTACACCGTCCGCCGCCTCCTGAAAGCTCGCCGCCGAGGTAGAGGCATTCAGTACCTGGTGGACTGGGAGGGCTATGGCCCTGAGGAGAGAAGCTGGATCCCCGCCAAGTTCATCCTAGACCCCAAGCTAATTTCTGACTTTCAGAAACGTTTCCCTGAGGCTCCCCGTCCTAACGCCCAGAGGCGTTCGTAAGGGGGGGGGTACTGTCACGAGTCACGGTCTGCCGGCCGTCTTTTTCCCACGCTGTCACTCCCCCACGCGCTCATGTTTGTGTCTAGCCGTCACGTGCGCTCTCACGCCCCCGTTTCCGCCCCGTCTGCTCAGCTGTTTCTCATTCCATGACTGATTACTCCAGCGATTTAAGCATGCGCGGCGCGCTGCTCAGATCGCTGGATTATTGTGTGTGTTTACCTCGATTCTCTCGCGTTTCTTTTCTCTAGCTTTCACGTTACGACCTCGCTTTGTTTTTTCTCGTTTTTGATTTTTTGCCTGCCGATTTGGATTGTTCGCCTGCCCTTTTGATCTCCCGGTTTTGACCTCACGCTTTCCCTTTTTTGATTACGGCTTTAGTCTAGTGTTTTTGCTTTGGACGCTTCGCTGACGGACTCACGGCTTTCGACCCTTGCTCACGCCCCCCGACCACGCCCCCACATCTCTATACAGTCAGTAACTGCACTTGGATTCATATCGTTCTGCCTGCGCCCGTGACATCCAGGTCCAAAGGTCAACTAAAAGGTGATAAAAGGTCATAAAAAAGCACTTAAGGGGGCAATAAAACTGTCAAGATTGAGTTTGACGAAAGCTTGTTAGGTACTATTTTTGATGCATGATTGTAGATTTAGCTTTTAGCCACTTTTTAAATGCACAACCCATATAATTGTATATCTCACAATAATGTGTAATGCTGTGTGTGTGTTTAGGATTAAAGGACACACCAGCAGCATTCTTCATCTTCATGTTCACACTGATTCTTGTGGCATGCACAGCCACATCTATGACCATGGCCATCTCCGTTGATCATTCTTTTGTGGAAACTGCAACCATCCTAATTAACCTGACTATTATCTGTATGATTGTAAGTTAATGTTAAACCAGCACAAATGCAGGAATTATTATTTTGAGTTTTAAAGTGTTAAGGTGTACATTCATTATTAAGTTTTAATACAGGCATATGATCTGTTTTATGGACAAAACCTATTACTGAGAAAGTCTAACCTAAGTTTTTTTTTTTTTTTTTACTTTTTACTCAATTGCAAAAGACCAACTTTATTTTATCCTTTCAGTTTGCATGTTTTTTATTCATACTATCCTTCAGTACAAGCTTTTTATACATATCAGTCTAACTGTAAGAAACTGGTTCTTGTAGATTTTCTCTGGTCTGTTGGTGAATCTGGACACTGTCGTACCCTGGCTCGCCTGGCTTAAGTACCTGAGCATCACTCATTACGGACTCACGGTACAGTAACAGCCACTCTCAGAACATTACAATAGGAATCAGTGCTTCAATTTTACCATCACTGACTCATCAATAGCTAAGATTTGAAAAATTAGGAATAAAAGATGATATTAGTCAATCTTACCTAATATTATCTATTATATAACATATTTTGGTTCCTTGAAGAAAGAGGCACTAATTTACCATTATGTAAAGTTTGTGTAATTTAAAGAAAAAATATTTTTTTCTTTTGTAAATAATTTTTAAGTACCTTTACTTTCATGCATTTACAAATGGGGCGTGGTTTGAGGGTTTCTCAAAAAGTTTCAAGATTCGGGCGCCAATGATCTGGGGGTCGTTCTACCATATGTTCTCCCTCAGATGCCTTAATCCCTGGCAGTAGAATTCGCTAACTGATGGTCTGGCTCCTGGGGATGAATTCTTGATGCACAATGCCATGAATGTCGAAAAAGACAATGAACATGCACTTGGTCGAGCTGTAGACCTGCCTCACATTTATCGCTCATGGAGATGATGGGCTCTTCAATTATGAAGAATGTTGCTTCGTCTCAGGGTCGTACCCATACACCCAAGTTTTGTCACCAGTAATGATCCTTGACCTGAAGGACGAGTCATCCACGGTACAGACTTTGACGCAATGTTCCTTCTGCTCCTGCATCAGCAGCCTGGAGATTAACCTAGCAGCAACATGGCATGTGTTCAAATCACACCTGAGGCTTGCCTGGACTATTCCATATGACACGCCCTAAACTTGTCAAATTATGTCAAACATCTCTGTGGCAGAACTTCTACAAAAACAGAGGACTTGCACTGTTTGCATAAGCAACATCATTTAAGACAAACATATATAGTGGCAAGAAAAATATGTGAAGCTTTTGGAATTTCATGTTTTTTTGCATGAATTAGCATTTTTTGCAAATTTTTTGCATAAAAGGTGATCTGATCTTCATCTAAGTCTAGAGTACTGGCAAATTTAATGTGCCTAAAATAATAACATTAAAACATTGTGATCGTTTATGTTCTTGTTAAGGACACCCATAAAACCTCATAGTGCTAGTGGGAAAAGTGTGTGAATGCTTGATTTAATGATCCTAGAAAGAGCCTCAGATGATCTATGATCAAGAATTGTTGATTTACGTAAAGCTGGAAAGGGTTACAAGGTGACTTTAGAGACTTCAGTTGGACAAATGGATACACTTTGAGACTGAGGCTGATCTACCAGAAAGTGGGCACCCAGTCAAAATGACCCGAAGAGCACAGTGAAGACTCATCAATGAGGTAAAGACATAAACCCGAGTGACAGCCAAAGATTCAAAGGCATGAATAGAACTGGCTAACATCTGTGTTCATGAGTCTACAGTACATAAAACATTGAACAAATATGGTGTCTATAAGATGTTTTGCGCTTTGATGAAACTAAGATTTAACTATTTGGAAAGAACACGCAACAATAGATCTGGCATAAAAAGATCACTGCATCATTATAAGAACATTATCCCAACCATAAAGTATGACGGAGAAAACATCATGATTTGGACCTGCTTTGCTGCATCAAGACCTGACCAGCTTGCAGTCATAAAGGGGAAGATGAATTCCCAAGTGTACCAAAAAATTCTCCAGGATAATGTGAAAAAGTCTGGGTGGGCGGTCTACCAGTTATTAATTTCAAGGGTTCACTTACTTTTTCCTTTACCATTTTGAATGTTAAATGAGTGTGTTCGATAAAGGTGTATTATATTTGTCAATCTCCTTGACTTCAGATCACAATTTATGACAAATTAATGCAGAAAATCGTGAAATTCCAAAAGATTCACATATTTGCCACTGTAGGTACTTTTATCAATAATAACTATCACATAATGGAGCAACATACTTTAGTCATTGATTTAAAGAAGGTTCACTGTGTTTTATCATTACACAATGCACAGAAGCAGCAATATAGTCTGTGTATAGTCAACAACCCTGTCAATCAAACTGCCACTTTCTGTGAAAGTAGGGACGTCTTTATTAATAAAACATGCCAGACTGTTTAGTGAAGCTAATCTTATGGTAACTGATGCATTTCTGGACTGTATTTTATAATCTTCATTGGCCAGAATGTTGTTTCAAATTATACATTTACAAACAGAAATGATGTTGGTGATGTGTTTCAACAGGCTTTGCAGATCAATGAATTTGTGGGACTGACTTTTTGTGGGAATCTCACCGATGTCCTAATGTCCAACACCACCAAAGGAATTATGTATGTACACTAAACACATCACAGCTTGAACAAACACAGCACACTTACACAGTAATAAAAGTGAGCTTCCATGTGCCTGAGTGCTGCTATAAGGTGGCATAGTGGCTTAGTGATACAGTATGATCGTCGACTTGCACCATTGTGCTTGTTTTTTTCTCCCACAATTCATCCCACAGGCTAATGCTGAAATAATATTTGTAGTTATAGTAATAATCCTATTGTGTTTAACATAATAAGCTCTGGAAAGCATGCTTTTAAACATATACTGTATATAATGTAAGCACAATTATGAACATGAAATAAATGTATTTTATGCCTACAGCTGCACAGGTGAGCAACATCTCCAGTCCCAAGGAATCGACTACTCTACATGGGGCTTGTGGCAGAATCATGTGGCCCTAATAATTATGGCCATCATATTCCTCATCATCGCTTACATCAAACTCAGGTTCATGCGCAAGTTCTCCTGAATGCTGAGACGTCTGTACCTTCGACTAGTCACTGCAATTTTTTTTTTTTTTTTTTTTTACGATTTGTAAAGTGCAAGTTCTCATAATGAGGCCTATGGTTTTGTATATGGTTTTAGCTTCTCATGAATAATTATTATTATTATGAATAAAGATTTATTCTAAATCATGTAGCATAATGTAAATAACACATTAAGGTCTGCTGTCTGGGAAATAGGCTTGGGAACTACATTTTTAGTTCAGAGAACTAAAATTTTGAGAATCCTTTTTTTTTGTGTACATTAAAAAATTTTGATTTTGGTCTAATTTTAAATTTTAATAGTAAAAATTATCTTTGCATAAAGTTATCATAATGTTTTCTATGTTGTATCCTATGTATTTAATGTTTAATTAATGTTCTATAAAAAACTGTTGTTTTAAAAAGTTCTGTTTAGTTTCAAGTTTCAAGTTTTCTTGTCATATACAGAAAGGTATCTGTATGTGCAAGTACGCTTTTATTCAATTCAATTCAATTTTATTTATATAGCGCTTTTAACAATGGTCATTGTCCCAAAGCAGCTTCACAAAAATGAAAGAAAATTTACTAAAAATATACAATAAAAAAAAAAAAAAATAATAATAATAATAATAATAATTTTAGAAAAAATATTTATGGATGCAGTGAGAGAGGACATGAAGTTAGTTGGTGTGAGAGAAGAGGATGCAGAGGATAGGGTTAGATGGAGGCAGATGATTCGCTGTGGCGACCCCTGAAAGGGAACAGCCGAAAGACAAAGAAGAAGAAGAAGAATTTTAGAAAAGAAAATAATTGGAAGTGTGTATGTGTGAGAAAAATGTGTAGATAATAATAATGAGACGAATTAATGAAATCTCTCTTATGAGCAAGCCAAGGGTGACGGCGACGGTGGCAAGGAAAAACTCCCTGAGATGGCATTAGGAAGAAACCTTGAGAGGAACCAGACTCAACAGGGAACCCATCCTCATTTGGGTGATAACAGATAGAAATGATATAACATCTTGTGTGTTGTGCAGGTGAAAATTCAATATGACATTATCTTGAAATTATTTAAATTGACATGAAGACCAGTTCAGCATAGGGACGAGTCAGTAGGTGCAGAGGGCAGATGAGGTCTGGATCACTGGAAGCACAGGAGCAGCATGTGTAGCTCCAACCATCATAAAGCTGAATCCAGCTGGAGCTGGTCCTTCTCTGGATGCCTCAGGAACCTCGCAGGGTCGGCCTTTGTCTACTGAAGCTGGCAAAATCTCCCGATGCCTCGGGATGGGTAGAGAAATACACAACAGATGGGGAGAATTAGCGTAGTTGCCATTCGGGATAGGTGTACTGGAGTATGAGATTATGGGATGAGTTATGTGTATGCCAGATTAAAAAGATGCGTCTTGAGTCTACTTTTGAACTGAGAAACCGTGTCTGCTCACCCAACACTGTCTGGAAGGCTATTCCAAAGCTTTGGAGCTAAATATGAAAATGCCCCGCCCCCTTTTGTAGATTTTGAAATTCTGGGAACTACCAGAAGTCCGGAGTTTTGTGATCTTAAGGCGCGTGGTGGATTATAGCGTATCAGAAGACTGGTTAGGTATGTGGGAGCTAAACCATTTAAGGCCTTGTATGTAAGTAATACTATTTTGTAATTTATTCTAAACTGAGCAGGTAGCCAGTGCAGGGATGATAATATTGGGGTTATATGTTCATATTTTCTGGATCTAGTGAGAACCCTGGCGGTTGCATTTTGGATTAACTGAAGCTTGTTTATTGAGGATGCAGGACAACCACCAAGTAATGCATTACAATAGTCCAGTCTGTAGGTCATGAATGCATGAACTAGCTTTTCTGCATCAGATACGGATAAGATGTTCCTAAGTTTAGCAATATTTCGAAGATGGAAAAAGGCTGTTTTTGTGATATTTGAAATGTGATTTTCAAAAGACAAGTTACTGTCTAATATTACGCCTAGGTCTTTTACTGCTGAGCTGGTAGTAACAGTACATCCTTCTAAGCGCAGGCTGAATTGTGAAAGCTGTTGTGTGCTGGTTTTTGGGCCAATAAGTAATATCTCTGTCTTATCTGAATTTAATAAAAGAAAGTTATTGGTCATCCAATCTTTTATGTCCTGGACACACTCAGTTAATCTAGACAACTTAGGTATTTCGTCTGGTTTAGTTGAGATATAAAATTGGGTATCATCAGCATAACAATGGAAACTAATCCCATGTCTTTTAATGATGTTACCCAAGGGAAGCATGTATATTGAGAACAACAGAGGTCCTAAAACTGACCCTTGTGGGACCCCATATTTCACTGGCATTACACCAGACGGTTCTCCATTTAGATCTACAAAATGGTAGCGATCAGACAGGTAAGATCTAAACCATTTTAATGCCTGTCCCTGAATACCTATATAATTTTGTAAGCGATCTATGAGAATATTATGATCTATAGTGTCGAATGCAGCACTAAGATCAAGCAGGACTAGCAATGAGATGCAACCTTGGTCTGAAGCTAAAAACAAGTCGTTTGTAATCTTAACTAGTGCAGTTTCTGTGCTATGATGGGGCCTGAAACCTGACTGAAATTCTTCAAGGATGTTGTTATCCTGCAAGAATGTGCATATTTGAGCTGATACTACTTTTTCTAGTATTTTTGATATGAACGGAAGGTTTGAAATCGGTCTGTAATTTGTTATTTCATTCGCGTCGAAATTAGATTTTTTAAGAAGCGGCTTAATAACTGCTAACTTGAAAGGTTTAGGGACGTGCATAGATATAATGAAGAATTAATAATGTTTAGAAGTGGCTCTCCAACCGTAAGCATCACTTCTTTTAAAAATCTGGTTGGGATTGTGTCTAACAGGCACGTTGTTGATTTAGCCGAGGTGATAAGTTTATACAGCTCTTCCTGTCCTACACCTGTAAAGCACTGAAAATCTAAATGTGCAGCTATAGGCTGAACTGGATCGTGAGATACTGTACTATTAGAGGTTGAACCTCCATTATTTTCTTCCTGATATTATTGATTTTTTCATTAAGGAAGTCCATAAAGTCTTCACTTCTAAACTGTGATGGGATACTCTCTGCGGGCATCTTAGGTTTTGTTAGGCGAGCCACTGTACAAAATAAGAACCTGGGATTGTTTTGGTTTCTTGCTATCAGTTGGCTAAGATGCTCAGTCCTAGCAGTTTTTAGAGCCTGTCTATAGCTGCACATACTGTCTTTATACGCAATTCTAAGAACTTCTAGTTTAGTTTTTCTCCATTTTCGCTCGAGGTTACGGGTTGCTCTCTTTAGGGCGCGAGTATGACTGTTGTAGCACGGTGCAAGTGTTTTATCTCTGACGTTTTTTAATCTGATGGGAGCAACAGTGTCTAAAAATAGTGCCCATGCTGCTAGTCACTTCATCTAGATCATCTGCATTTAGGGGTCTAATAAGAAATTGGGACAGATCCGGCAGATTACTTGTGAATCTGTCTTTAGTAGTGGGATTCATATTTCTAACAGATTGATAACGTGGGGAGACACAGCTAATCTGTTCTACGGGTAGAGTATATATCAAGAGGTGATGATCTGTGATATCATCACTTTGAGGTATGATCTCTATATTAGAGACATCTACAGTATACCATGGGATATAATTAAATCTAGCGTATGATTAAAGCGGTGAGTTGCTCCAATTATATTTTGTTTAACCCTAAAGGAATTTAGTAAATCCATAAATGTGAGTGCTAATCGTCGTTAGCATCATCTACATGAATGTTAAAGTCTCCTACTATCAACACTTTGTCAGAGTTAACCAATAGGTCTGATACCAGATGTCCAAATTCTTTAAGAAAATCGACATATGGCCCCGGGGGTCTGTACACGGTGGCCAGGGTAAAATATAGCAAGGGTTTATTACGTATTTCATTGAGTGCAACATTAATGATAAGCACTTCAAATGAATTAAACCTGGGCCTTATTTTCTGAGTAACAGTGAGTACATCATTGTAGATAGTGGCGACACCACCACCGCGACCAATTAGACGGGGCTCGTGCTTATAGAAATATCCTGACGGAGTAGACTCATTCAGACGAAAATATTCATTTGGTTTAAGCCAGGTTTCGGTGAGACAGAGTGCGTCAAGGTAATAATCTGAGATAATTTCATTAACAATAAGTGCTTTAGGCGCAAGGGATCTAATGTTGAGTAGTCCAAACTTTAGAGGTGGATTTTGACTACTTTATTTTAAGATAATTTAGTATTTACACGTAACAGTGCAAGGTGCAATGAAGTATTTTGAATATGAATTTATTCAAGTGGCATTGTTTAAACTGAGTCCAGTAGTTGTGGTGAGTGTATATCGGTGTGTGTAGAATGTCAGCAGTTCAGAAGCCCGATGGCTTGTGGATAGAAACTGTCTCTGTATCTGCTGGTGCGGGTCTTGATGCTCCTGTACCGCCTGCCCGATGGCAGAAGCGTGAAAAGTCTGTGGATGGGGTGGCTGGGGTCATAGAGGATGCGCTGCGTCCTCCTCCTACAGCCCTGTCTGTAGAGGTCCTACATGGCTGATCTCACCACCCTCTGCAGAGCTTTGCGTTCTAAAGCATTACAGCTGCCATACCAGGTGGTGATACAGCCAGACAGAATACTCTCGATGGTACATTGATAGAAGTTTGTGAGTATTCTCGGGTCCATGCCGATCTTCCTCAGGCGCCGCAGGAAGAAGAGCCGCTGTCTTGCCGCTTTAGTGATCACACGAATGTGGTATGACCAACTCAGTTCCTCGCTGATATTGATGCCCAGTAATCTGAAGAAGCTGACTCTCTCCACCTCTGCTCCCTCGATGTGAATGGGGGTGTGGTTTCCTCCCTGCAGTCTCCTGTAGTCCACAATGAGCTCCTTATCTCCTCCTTGTCTTGCTGACATTAAGCAGCAGTTTGTTGTCGCGGCATCATGATGTCAGGGCTCTCACCTCTGCCCTGTATGCCAACTCATCTCTATCAGAAATGCATCCGATGATGGTGGTGTCATCTGCAAATTCGATGATGGTGTTGGACCTATGTGTTGCTGTGCAGTCGTGGGTGAACAGGATGTACAGCAGGAGGCTGAGCACACTTCCCTGAGGGACACCGGTGCTGTAGACTTGCCTCACATTTATCGGTCATGGAGATGATGGGCTCTTCAATTATGAAGAATGTTGCTTCGTCTCAGGGTTGTAGCCATACACCCAAGTTTTGTCACCTGTAATGATCCTTGACCTGAAGGACGAGTCATCCACGGTACAGACTTTGATGCAATGTTCCGTCTGCTCCTGGATCAGCAGCCTGGAGATTAACCTAGCCGCAACATGGCATGTGTTCAAATCACACCTGAGGCTTGCCATAATTTGACAAGTTTAGGGCGTGTCATATGGAACAGTCCAGTTCCATATGACACGCCCTAAACTTGTCAAATTATGTCAAACATCTCTGTGGCAGAACTTCTACAATAACAGATCACTGTTTGCTTAAGCAACATTATTTAAGACAAACATATATAGTGGCAAGAAAAATATGTGAAGCTTTTGGAATTTCATGTTTTTTTTTGCATTAATTAGCATTTTTTTTTTTTTTGCATAAAAGGTGATCTGATCTTCATCTAAGTCAAGAGTACACTCAAAAAAATGAACATGGCTACCTGTTACATGTACTAAAATGTAATATGTGTTTTGTACATAATAATTTCATGTTTCCAAGCTAAACATGAATAAGTTATGTTGTATTTGCATGAAATTCAACAACTTAACATGTACTATATTGATGTTGAGATAAACCAATGAGATCTTGTCAATATGAAAACCGGAAATAGCAAAACCGGAAATATCGTGAGAAGACATCGCGAGAAGAGAACACAGTTTGAGAAGACAAACGTTGGCGGGCTTGTGGAAAAGGTAAGCAGGAATTAATTCCCATCTTTCTAAATAGAAACGAAATACTTAACATACAGTAAATGTCACCTGTTGTTTAGCGATGTTTAGTCACATTATTTTGGTTTAAGCTATTTCTTGTATTTTTAATCACACTTAAAATACCGACGGTTATATGCGCGTGCTTAATCTGCAGTTCGGTTCTGGTTTCGGTCTGTTCTCATGAGTTGTGAAGCGAGGGGAACAAAGTATAAATATTTTTCATTTGCGAAATTAAGTATCATGAATTTTAATTGAATATCTATCTCTGTATTTTTTCACAGGAGTTTGTGACTGAAAGTGTGTCTGCATCTGACTTCAGGAGTTTCCTGACCAACGTATCTAACGGTCATATTTAAAAGTCATAACGTACAGTTATAAAGTACCAAACGTTTCTGTTCTCTTTTTTATTAATACTTATTTGTGTTGTTTTATGTTTTGTACATCTTTTAAAATTGAGACCTCATTTGTAAGTTGCACCTGGTGTAAAATAAAAATATCCGTTTTATCCCGTTTGTCTGTTTCCTTCCTTCACAGAATTCTGTTGACCAGGGCTTGAAATTTTTATTTACTTGAGTTGGATCAACTTAATTTACAACTGAAATATTTGTTGTACCAACCCTATTCTGTAACATCTGGACCACCACGGCCTCAGAGAAGATCCGGTTCCCCGGACTACTGAGCCGCAGCCTTTGTCTCCCCCTAGTGTGTCTGTGTGTATATGTCAGTCCTGATTACCTGAAGTTAGTATCACCTGTGTCTCCCCTTTGTGTGCACCTATATAAACCAGCCGACCCCGGAGCCACCCGTTCGTCCACCGTTGTAATGAGTGAGAGTTTGTGTGTGTTTGGAGTGCAAACTAGAAACGCTGACAAAGCCTGCTTCTCCGTTTCAGGACTGAAACTAACAGCAGGAGAGGGGTCATAACCCCGGGACTCAGCATCCTCGTCTGTAAGCGAGTACGACACTGTGAAGGGAGTTATTTTTGGGGAATTTACGTTTGTGGGGATTTATTGTTGTCATTAAAGACTCACTCATTTTCACCTGCACTTGCGTCCGCCTCTTATGAACTGGTATCATGACAGATGGACGAACCTATCAGGACGCAGCAGGTGTCCCTCTGCCGGATGATGAGAACCCGATGCGCTACATCGAGAAACAACAGGTCCAGATCGAGGGGCTCGCACGAGCGGTGAGCGACTTAGCACACAGTATAAAACACCTGGCTTTCCCAGACCCCTCCGCACCGGCTGGGACATCGCAAAGCTCCATCCCCTCACCACCGCGCGCCACCCCCCCGGAAAGATATGCCGGCGATCCGGAGGGGTGTAAGCGATTTTTTCTGGCCTGTGAACTATATTTATCAGATTACCCTGACATGACGGACACCCAGCGAATCCGTTTTGTCATTCAGCAGCTCACCGGTCCGGCCATGGATTGGGCCGCAGCTATCTGGAGCGAAGGGGGAGAGCTCACCTCCCGGTATCATCGATTTATGGACGCTATGAAGGCGGTCTTTGACCATCCAGACCAGGGGCGTTCCGGGGAACAGCGTCTCATGCGGCTGAGGCAAGGGAGTGCGCCGGTGGCGGACTACGCCATCAAATTTCGGGTCATGGCGGCGGAGAGCGGCTGGTGCGAGCAGAGCCTGCTCGCGCGGTTCCGTGATGGACTCCAGCCAGAAATCCAGCTCGAGCTGGCGTGCCGGGACGCCAACCTCTCGCTGGACGAAACCATCGGCCTGGCGATTAAGCTCGACCAGCATCTGCGTAGCCAGCGCCAGCGACCACCCACCAGGTCAGCACCACCCCGCCTCTGCGATACACCTCGAAGACCTCCTCGCGATACGGGAGATACAGCTCGACCCGAGCCTATGGACGTGAGCAGTTCCCGCCTCACGAATGCGGAGAGAAGAAGGCGCGTCACAGCGGGCCTGTGCCTATACTGTGGGGGGGACGGGCACCGCATTAAGGACTGCCCGTTACTCAAAGTAACGTCACGCACACCGCCCCGCACGCATCATCCTTTTTGTGTAAAAGCACAAGTGTCTTTTTGTAACGCTGTTGTGTCTGTCTTCCCTTTAGTAGATTCCGGGGCGGCTGGGAACTTCATCTCCTCTGCATTGATTTCCACGCTGCGAGCTCCCGTGTCGAAGCTTCCGCAACCGATACCAGTTAAAGCTCTAGATGGCCGGGAATTAGACCAGTCGCCTATTAAATTAATCACAGCGCCACTGCGGTTAACCTTCCCTGATCACACGGAGGAGCTAAAATTCTTCGTACTCCCTCAGTCTGATCATTCCGTCGTGCTAGGTCTCCCCTGGCTTAGCGCCCATAACCCTAATTTCAATTGGGCTCAATCAAGTATCGTTTCTTGGTCCCCTAGATGCGCCAAAACTTGTACACCGCCCATAGTGACGGTCCAAACCACCACCATAGAGAGTCCGAATGCCCCACACAAAGTTAACGTGCCATCAGAGTATGCGAGGTTTGAACAGGTGTTTAGTGCTAGGGCTGCTGCACGACTTCCCCCTCATCGCCCGTGGGACTGCGCGATCGAGCTGCTGCCGGGGAAAGCACCTCCTTGCTCGCGCATTTATCCCTTGTCAGTGACAGAAACCAGGGCAATGGAGGAATACATGAGCGAGGCACTCCAGCAGGGGCTCATCAGCAGGTCCACGTCTCCCGCCTCGGCAGGTTTTTTTTTCATAGAGAAAAAAGGGGGGGGCCTTCGGCCATGTATAGATTATCGGGGACTCAATGCAGTAACCATAAAATATAAGCACCCACTGCCCCTGGTTCCGGCCGCAATAGACCAGCTCCGAGGCGCCTCCATTTTCACCAAACTCGACCTCCGCAGCGCATATAACCTCGTTCGTGTGCGTAAGGGTGATGAATGGAAGACTGCGTTTAGCACTACATCTGGGCATTACCAATATAACGTAATGGCATATGGATTGGTGAACGCACCTGCGGTGTTTCAGGGGTTCATGAATGACTTGTTTAGGGATATGTACAACCGTTTTGTCATAATATACTTAGATGACATCCTAGTATATTCGCGGTCATATTCCGAGCACGTCAGTCATGTAACGGCCGTCCTTCAGCGCCTGCGCAAACACGGGCTCTATGTGAAGGCAGAGAAATGCTCATTTCATCAGCGGGAGGTGGCATTTCTCGGCTATCACATAGGGCCACTGGGGGTCGAAATGGAGTCAGCCAAAGTCGCGGCCGTGCAACAATGGCCGGAACCCACGACAGTGAAGGAGCTACAAAGATTCCTGGGGTTTGCCAATTTTTACAGACGCTTTATCCGAGGCTTCAGCATGGTGGCAGCACCACTCACGTCACTGTTGGCAGGTAAGCCGAAACGCCTCCGTGAGTTCCCAAAGGAAGCGCGGGAGGCGTTTACGCGACTAAAAACAACATTTACTACGGCGCCTATATTAAAACTACCGAACCCAGAGAAGCCTTTTATAGTAGAGGTCGACGCGTCTGAGGTAGGGATAGGAGCAGTGCTGTCACAGCGTCACGGCCACCCCGAGAAACTTTACCCTTGCGCTTTCTTCTCTAGGAAATTAACACCTGCCGAGCGGAATTATGATATCGGTAACAGGGAACTATTAGCAGTAAAGGCGGCGTTAGGGGAGTGGCGACACTGGCTGGAGGGGGCGAAACACTCATTCACGGTACTCACAGATCACCGTAACCTCGAGTACCTCCAACAGGCAAAGAGACTGAACTCACGTCAAGCCCGCTGGGCGCTCTTTTTCACGCGTTTCAGATTTGTGATAACTTACCGCCCCGGTTCTAAAAACATCAAAGCGGACGCGCTCTCCCGCTATTATCCGTCGCCGGAGCCAATTACCAATCCGGAACCAATTCTCCCCGCGTCGCTCGTAGTGGCTCCCGTCATGTGGAGTATCGAGTCGGAGATAGCCCAGTGGGCACGGTCCAACCCCGTGCCTAGGGACTGTCCTCCGAATCGACTCTACGTACCGGAGTCGCTTCGTGAACGAGTGACGATCGAGGCTCATACGAGTCTAGCATCAGGACATCCCGGCGTCACCCGCACCACCCACCTGTTGGAACCAAAGTTCTGGTGGCCTAAAATGAATGAAACCGTGAAAAAGGTTGTTCTGTCTTGCGCCATCTGTGCGACTACAAAGAACCCCCGGTGCCTACCCGTTGGTAAACTAACGCCCCTCCCGGTGCCGAACAGACCGTGGTCCCATATCGCAGTGGACTTTGTCACGGACCTGCCGGTCTCGAACGGGTACACCACGGTGCTCGTGGTAATAGACAGGTTCTCTAAGGGATGTAGATTTATCCCGTTTCGTTCCCTTCCGTCAGCCCTCCAGGTGGCAGAAACCCTATTCACTTCAGTGTTTCGTTGCTACGGCATTCCCGAAGATATTGTATCAGATCGTGGTCCCCAATTTATCGCCAGGGTCTGGAAAGCGTTCTTTCAGAAATTGGGGACCACTGTTAGCCTAACGTCGGGCTATCACCCCGAGTCTAATGGGCAGGCAGAGCGGACTGTTCAAGAACTCGGCAGATATCTTCGAGCATATTGTAGCAGCAGACAACATGAATGGGCGGACTGCCTACTCTGGGCGGAATATGCACAAAATTCGCTACGCCACTCCTCTACCGGCCTAACGCCGTTTCAGTGCATATTAGGCTACCAACCTCCGCTGTGTCCATGGGACGCCACTCCCACCGAAGTACCTGTGGTGGACGAGTGGTTTAAGAAAGCGGAGAAAGTGTGGGAAGACGCACACACAAAAATTTCACGCGCAGTGCAGCGCTTTAAAAAGTATGCCGATAGGCGACGACGGGAAAGTCCTCCGCTCCAGGTAGGCGATCGGGTGTGGCTCTCGACACGGGACCTTCACCTCAACCTCCCCTGCAAGAAACTCTCCCCCAGGTTCATCGGTCCATTTCCCATATCAGCACAAATAAACCCCGTCTCCTATAGACTTTCTCTCCCTACACATCTTCGCATTAACCCCGTTTTCCATATTTCTCTTCTCAGGCCGGTGGTCCGGGGCCCACTAGATGAAGGAACAGCGGAACCTTCACTCCCTGGGGCCGTGGACATCGGGGGCGCCCCCGCGTTCCGGGTGAAGGAACTACTGGACTCACGAAGGAGAGCAGGTGCCTTGCAATATCTAGTCGAGTGGGAGGGGTACGGCCCGGAGGAGCGGAGTTGGGTCCCGGCCCGGGACATACTGAGTCAAGAACTCATTACAGATTTCCACAGGGCACGGCCGGATCGCCCGGCTCCGCGACCACCGGGTCGTCCTGCCCGCCGGCAGCTCCATCAAGCAGGTGCATCCTCACTCCCTTCGACGGCGCGTAGGGGGCGCCCTCGCCTCCCTCAGGAGGCCGGTTCTGGGAGAGGGGGTACTGTAACATCTGGACCACCACGGCCTCAGAGAAGATCCGGTTCCCCGGACTACTGAGCCGCAGCCTTTGTCTCCCCCTAGTGTGTCTGTGTGTATATGTCAGTCCTGATTACCTGAAGTTAGTATCACCTGTGTCTCCCCTTTGTGTGCACCTATATAAACCAGCCGACCCCGGAGCCACCCGTTCGTCCACCGTTGTAATGAGTGAGAGTTTGTGTGTGTTTGGAGTGCAAACTAGAAACGCTGACAAAGCCTGCTTCTCCGTTTCAGGACTGAAACTAACAGCAGGAGAGGGGTCATAACCCCGGGACTCAGCATCCTCGTCTGTAAGCGAGTACGACACTGTGAAGGGAGTTATTTTTGGGGAATTTACGTTTGTGGGGATTTATTGTTGTCATTAAAGACTCACTCATTTTCACCTGCACTTGCGTCCGCCTCTTATGAACTGGTATCATGACATATTCATTTATGTTAACAGTATTAAATTATGTTGCATGCAGCTGTAGTAAATAAGTTAACCTAATAACATTACTTTGACGGAACCTAAAAACATTAAGTTGGGCCAACAAAATTGCTTAATGCTGAACGAAAGCCATTAAATCAGGTGGAAATTCTTTTCATAATTTAATTATGTTCATTCAACGAGTAATTTTTTTGAGTGATACTGGCAAATTTTATGTGCCTAAAATAATAACATTAAAACATTCTGATGACACCGGTGCTGAGTGTTCGTGAGGATGAGGTGTTATTATGAAAATTACAGCAGGCAGCAGAGCTTTTCTAACAAAGCCCCAAAGTTATGGAATAGCCTTTCAAATAGTGTTCAGGACTCAGACACAGTCTCAGTGTTTAAGTCCAGGCTAAAAACCTATTTATTTAATCAAGCTTTTTTTGTAAATACATTTTCCCATCCAAAGAAAAAGAAAAAAAATATTTAATGAATTTTTGTTTTGATTTATGAGTTCACAACAGCAGGGATTATTCAATCAGATTCGTGGAATTCCTGTGCGTGAGGTGTGACAATGTAAATATGACAAACCTTATTTTACACGTTTGTGATCTACTTTAACCCTTATGTTTATAAAAAGCAAGAATGCTGACTGACATTCTAAAACATCCTTAAAATGTCGGCTGACCTTTTTCTCTCCTGTAACTTGATAGTTACTTAGAAATTAATTTTTTAAACATCCAACTGGGGAAAAAAACAACCAAAGAACCAGCACGCTCCTATTTTAAGGGCTTATAATTAATGGGACAAACTAACAATTACAAGCATTAATATCTTTAATACTTGCAGTAAACAACTGCCCAAAGTCTGGAACCCATGAATAAGACCTGCACATTCATAAATCACCTTTAAAATATAAAAGTATATTCATTCATTCATTTATTTATTTATGTTTATTATGTACACTAAGTGCAGATTTTTAGTGGTGCTTGCGAAGCAGCACTACTATTGTTATCTTGCATACTTATTTTATTTAATTTTTTTCTTATTCTTCCGTATGAAAGTTTGGCGCGTAACTAGTCCCGCACCGTTTGTCGTAGAACGATGACTGGGGTCTCATATCGTGCGGCCTATTCGGGAATGGGGTGCTATGACTTTTCTAAGGGGTGGGTGCTTAATTGCCCCCGCAGGGGGCAATTAAGCACCCAAAAAAGTCCCATAGATTAACATGGAGGCCAAATTTTGACGGCTTGTGGCGCAGAGAGGGAATTTTGTAGAAACGTGAAATTCACCAGATTTGAAGAGGTTCGCAACCTGTGTCAGAAGAAACCCCGAACAAGGGTATTAGTTTTACCCCCGGGGCAAGAGAGGTCCCCAAAGTTGCCCCATTGACATATAATGGAGACCTTTGCCGAAATACTGGTCCCGCACCGTCCATCCTAGTCCCATGAATGAGGTGTCAAATCGTGTGGCTCATTCGGGACTTGTGTGCTCTGACTCTTCTCAGGGCTGGGTGGTTAATTGCCCCCGCAGGAGGCAATTAAATGCCCATAGAAGTGTTTAGACCCTTCCACGGCGGACAGCTTTGAGACGACGCCCACGTGTGATACACCGTTGTGTCCAGCTCGATCGGGAGAACTTTTTTGTCCAGACTTCCGAAGCGATCCGACGCACGGTTTTCCCGAAATTCCCAAAAAACTACATTCCCATAGACTTAACATTGAGGCCACACTTTGACGGCTTCTAGCGGAGACAGGGAATTTTGTAGGAACGTGAAATTCACCACATTTGAGGAGGTTTGCAACCTGTGTCAGAGGATACCCCGCACAAGGGTATAAGTTTTACCCCCGGGGCAAGAGAGGTCCCCACTTCTGCCCCATTGCCTTTGAATGGGGAATTTGACGAATACTGAGTTTGTCCTAGACCCGTGAATGAGGTGTCAAACCGTTCAGCTGGTTCGGGGATGGGGTGCAATTCCTTTTCTGAGGGGCAGGGTGGTTAATTGCCCCCGCAGGGGGCAATTAACTGCTAGAAGAACACCGTATGTCGTAGGCCCATGAATGAGGTGTCATATCGTGCGTCTTATCCGGCAGGGGTGTGCAGTGACCTCTCTGAGGGGCTGGGCTGTTAATTGCCCCAGCAGGGGGCAATTAAACGCTGGTCCCTCACCGTTTGTCGTAGACCCTTGAATGAGGTGTCATATCGTGCGTCTTATCCGGGAGGGGTGTGCAGTGACCTCTCTGAGGGGCTGGGCGGTTAATTGCCCCCGCAGGGGGCAATTAACCGCTCATAGACTTGACATTGTTTAAACTGTGCTTTGCTCACTTAACATGATTACCATGTCCCTATCATGGAGTTAAGCTGATTAGCTAGCCTCGTGTTAACTTGCCACATCAAGCACCACTCACATTTTCTTCAGGAAATGTACCTCTCTAGTTTTGTATTGTTATTCTGACAGCTTTAAAAAAAATTATGGATTTGTAATTCATGTAACTCATGTATTAAATTGCTTTTCAGAGCTTTGTTCCACCCTGAATATGGATTGTTTTGCTTAATAGTGTTTAAATTATACTGTAGAGAAATATGAGCAGTTTTTTTAAACTATATATTATATAGTAAAATATACTATTAACCATATTAAACTATGTACTTAACTATATAATTAACTGATAAAAATATTTAGTAATTGTTATTTTAAAAATTCTCTAAAAATTTATTTAAATAATGTATTTAAATTTACATTTTAATTATTCAAATAATTAAATATTTTTGTGTACTGCGTTATTTGAGAGTTTTTTTTTATAGTTTTATAGTATACTATAATAGTTTATTATAGTTTTCTTAATATATAGCTCAAATGTTTATATTTTTAATTTCTTTAAACAAAATGTATAGTTAGTAAGAAGTACAGTAGAATAAAGTAAAATCGTTGTATTCATTCCTTTGCATGAGACTTGATGTTCTAGAAATGATTAGAGATATGAACATTGTCTTCTTCCATGTCTCTGATGTTATCTAGTCAAAGGCTTTTCTTAATGTGGAATTTTGTCATGTGTTACATTATTTCCTCCCCCTGCATCTCTATATAAGTCTGTCTTTTCACGGTCATACCCGCTAAAGTTTATTTACACAGCCTGCAGGACTGAGCTTGGACTAAATTAAGTGTTCAAAATCGCAAGAAACACTGAAGGAAGGTGAGCTTGATTTATTCTCCTCATTTATTATTTAAAAAAAAACACACACACACAATTTTTAGTATACTGTAGATAAGACATCTTACCTGGTTATTAACCTTTAGTTTTTGTCTTTTAAATGGATAAACAGAGTCCTAAAAAGAGATTAATCTAAACTTTAAAAAAGCGTAAGGAGATTTATGATGAATAACAAACATTTTAAGAATATCTTAGAATACTTGAGTGAAACAAAAGACTTAGTAAGACTTCTTGATTGAAAACAGTTACAAAAACTAAAATTAAGACTTTGAAGTCTTCAACTTCAATCATTTTTTTTGTAAAATATTTTTTTACAATCTTCCTCCGTCTTTGACCTTAATCAATAAGCCTTGGTACATCATTTCCATTTAACAAGTTTTCATAAGTTTTCATAAGCTCTTTCTTGGGCATAAATTTTCCTGCTAGACCCAACAACCATGATATTTGTCATCCAGAATGCAAATAAGTACACAAGTAATCTGGGCCAAATTCTACAACCTTTATTCCATGCAAAAATCTATTCCAATGGGTAGTTGAGACTTATGAAGCTTCTGCAGTCCCACTGAGACCAATTAATAATTTGTATCTTTCAAAATAACAGTGAATTTAGTACAAATTAACTCCTTTATTTCCCAGTTACCCAGACCTTCTTGTTAGCAAGTGCAGTTATCAGTGTTATACACATGTACGTTTTTGCTTCAAAGGTATGGGTCTGCCAGGTAATTTAACAATTAAAATCATTATTGTAAATTTAATTTTTTTTTATAATATCACTTGAAATGCACACTAGACTGATCTTTAACTATAATCCATGATTGTCCTACCAATAATAGGGAGCCATGCTGCTTTCTGTAGTATAATGCACACTTGTTGGCATTGCTCTGCACCCTCAGACATTTGTTGCAGTGGCGGCTGCTCTAAGACTACAAGGGAAGCTCCGCTTCCTCTACTATGTCAGAAAATAAATGCTCATATGCACTCTCGTATTTATATTGGTTTTAATAAAATTGCGCTAGAACCTGTTCAACTTCATGACTAGCTCGTTCAGAATCAGGTATTTATTGTAGATTGTTTGACGCAATTTTCTTCTCATACATTTCCGTGCAGCACAGCGCGTTAAACCCTCCTGAAGCCCAGCTTCACTGGAGCACAACGGCGAGGCACAGAGGAGCTTTTTTCACTGCAGAAAGCTGGATGGTAATTGGATAAATGCACCAAAATCATCACTTCCAGGGAAGCTCCGCTTCTCTGGGAGTGAATGGAGCAGTGGGGGGGGCCAGGCTGCTGCATGATTGGAGGAGCTGTTTAAAGGGCGGAAACCCTTTTTTGATTGACAGCATTTCTTAAAAATACATCAGGGGTCCGTTCTTCGTACGTCGCTTGACACATCCAAGATGAACTGATACATCTAAGATGAGATCATCGTGCTAATTAAGACCTGGCTATGTTGGTTCTTTGAGCACACCTGTTGATGATTAGTATGGCCGGATTGAGTTGTCTAGGATTATTGCGCGTTCGTGCATTGGTTTAAAAGGGGATATGCATCGACAGTAGAAACACTGATCACAAGTCCTTTGATTGGTTGACGAAATGACAAAAGAACGAGCTCAATTTTTTTTAACACCTGTTATGCGCTGAAATGCCCCCCCCCTCCCACATGTTATGCGCTGAAATTCTCCCCTGCCATGCCCCCCCCCCCCCCACCACACACATAATCGCTATCAAATATTATATTGGAACATATGTGCATATGGTTTACAAATTACATGAGACAATAAAATAAAATAAGAAATATGAAAATAAATATGTTGTAATCTGGAAAAATAGAAATATGAATATTTTTTTCAAAAACACACTTTTATATTGTTTATTTTATAATAAAATTAGTTTTGTCCAATTTTTCATTATAAAAAATATTTATTTTTATTATATATTCGTAATGAGATAAAAAAAATATGTAAGTCGCTCTGGATAAGAGCGTCTGCCAAATGCCTAAATGTAAATGTATATAGAAATATTTATTTGCATATTCATGACAAACCCCTGAAAAATAAATGTGTTACAAAATAAACATTATACAAGAATTTGTATTAATGGTCTTGACAGCTGTCTCGTGCCTAGGGTTTATTATAATAGTAATTGTAAGGATTTTTTAAATTTTGGTAGACACCCTTTTGTGTACTCAGTGCTCAGCCTGTATTTTGCTTCCCGCATGGATCCAGGGAACCCCTCAATAATACACAAGTCCGTGCTTAGTGAGACATTTAAAGTTTATTGTGGAAGACAGGAGTATATATACGCACACACACAAAGAACCAAAGAAAAGGTGGGTGCAGGAGTGTTTACATCTGGTCTGGAATGTTTATAAAAGATAAGGTAAAGAAGAACATTAAAATTGGGAGTAGCTCTGCATTTACGAGCATTCAACAGTTTTATGACCTTTAACATAAACTACTATAGAATGTGTTTATTGAAAGTGCAGCTTGTGTCGAGGTAAGAGAAAGAAAAAACATTCTGTTCTCACGCACACAGAATATCATGAAAAACACAAAAAAATAAAATATTCCCTACAATTCCCCCATTTTATTCATAAGAAACATCGTTGAATAAAACTCAGAACTTTCAAGAAGTCGCCAGCTGATAATAGGTCATCGGACGCGGCGCAGGAACATAACCTGAAACATACTTATACAAAAGATTTTGCACATAGCGGAGAATGCATGGACCTAAGACACAACAATAAAAAAGACAAAACCGGTACGATAAGGGAGATAAGGGGCCCATTGTCCAAACAGAGTATACCAAACTCCCCAGCATACTTGACCCTTCTCATCATCCTTTAACTGAGAAGCAACCTTGCGCATCTTTTCCAAAGCAGTAGAAATTTTTCCATGTTCATCATCATTAGCTGGGATGTATGTACAACAACTATCACCTACCATAGCACAAACACCCCCTTCTCTGCGAGGATTAGATCAAGGGCCATTCTATTCTGTACCGTGGTCAGTCGAAGAGCAGTTAATGGTAAATTAATAGCAAAAGAGAAGTCATCCCGTGGCAAGCCAAGACAATCCTTCTATGTCACGTCACGGGCTGGTCATCACCTTCAGCGTGCTTACGGATGGTGAAAGGATTTTTGGACCCTTTGGTCCCATAGAGAAAACAAACGCAGTGTTTTCTTGTTGAGGTTTGGGGCGAGACCTCTCATCCGAACCTTCATCGTCCGAGTTATCAAAAACCTCACCAGCAGTATCCTCGGTGTAAAGTTTTTTCTAAAGTTTTGTGTAAAAGAGGCGAGTTGCTCGGTCTGTCCGCTGTGCTTCGGTAAGCTTTTCTGACGCCAGGAGAGATTCAGTCAAACACACGAACACACATTGTCTGTCAGAAAGGTCTCTGTTTATTAACAGCAAAAGATGGGGTTTATATATATTTGACCAAACGCCTGGGCTATAGACATATGTTACTACAAAGAGTATGAACCACTGTAAATGTCCTGGTGAGATCCTGAAGAATCAAAGGAGAGGAAGATAGAGGTGTCCGTGCAGAGACAGATCACAAGATGTTGGCTCGAGTTAGGGGGAGAGGGGGAAGGAGATAGAGGGAGATAGGGAGAGAGGGGGAGAGAGAGAGACATAAAGAGAGTATGGGAAGGTGAGCGTGGGAGCGTTCACACCTTTAAGAACAGATGCAAGAGGAGACAGGAAGATAGCAGCAGGAACGATTTAACACGTTATGATCAAATCTATGAGGAAGAGAACAAGAGAGTAGAAATAACTCCTTTATATATAAAATAATTCTAACACTCTGGATCATCCGAAAGAGGGCTGTCAGGAGTTCGTCCTGACACCTTCTTGGGAGTCTTTCCCTTTCCTGAGGCACACACTTCCGACGAAGGTGAGCATGGTTTTGTGGGTACGGGGGAGACAGGCACAGATGGGCAGCTCACAAATGAATTAGTGGGATTCAAATTAGGATAAATTCTCAATCTGTAGGTTAAATGCTGATGTTACTATGTCAGCATGATATGGAGGAGGGATCGGAAATGTTGAATGAACGGGCGGCTTGAATTTAGTTTCGGGTGTGACCTTTGGAATCTTTTTCTTCTGGATTTTAGTTTCTTTTATGTCTAAGTATTTATCCCAAAGAGCTTTCATTTCTACCCATTTTTGATAACATGAACCCATGTAAGGCTAATCCCAACCTGGGTCACCCATACCCTCATATATCTGAGCGTAAGCAGAGGCTAGATATTCAGGCTTAAAAGTACCTCCGCGTGGATAGGTTAAAAATTTAGATTGTGGTTCAGTCCTCCCTGATAAATCATCAAGCCAAGTTGTGGTAAAGTAAGTGAGTCCACACCTATTCATCCAGTCGCGCGGAACCTCTTCTGGGTCCGGCTTTGGATAAGTAGTTGTGTTCTTATTACTTACCATTTTATAAATATGAATTAACCCACGACAGAAAGAACCAATATCTTCAACAAACACACAATACAACAAAAAGAGCTCAACTAAGAGAACAACAAAGAGCGGGCAACAGAATACAGCTTCCACACTATGCTTCAATTCAAGGAACTTTTCATCTCCATAAAGCTTTTCAGCAGATGGAAGCATGAAGTGCTCCAAAATCTCCTGATAGCTAGCTACATTGACCCTGCCCTTGATAAAACACAGTGGACCGACTGACTGTGGGTACTTGACACTTCAGGCATTTTGGCATTTCCCTCTACCCAGTCTTCCTCCAGACTCTGGCACCTTGATTTCCGAATGACATGCAAAATTTGCTTTCATCCAAAAAAAGTACTTTGGACTACTGAGCAACAGTCCAGTGCTGCTTCTCTTTAGCCCAGGTCAGACACTTCTGCCGCTGTTTCTGGTTCAAAAGTGGCTTGACCTGGGGAATGCGGCACCTGTAGCCCATTTCCTGCACACGCCTGTACACGGTGGCTCTGGATGTTTCTACTCCAGACTCAGTCCACTGCTTCCGCAGGTCCCCCAAGGTCTGGAATCGGTCCTTCTCCACAATCTTCCTCAGGGCCCGGTCACCTCTTCTCGTTGTGCAGCATTTTCTGCCACACTTTTTCCTTCCCACAGACTTCCCACTGTGGTGCCTTGATACAGCACTCTGGGAACAGCCTATTCGTTCAGAAATTTCTTTCTGTGTCTTACCCTCTTGCTTGAGGGTGTCAATGATGGCCTTCTGGACAGCAGTCAGGTCGGCAGTCTTACCCATGATTGCGGTTTTGAGTAATGAACCAGGCTGGCAGTTTTTAAAAGCCTCAGGAATCTTTTGCAGGTGTTTAGAGTTAATTAGTTGATTCAGATGATTAGGTTAATAGCTCGTTTAGAGAACCTTTTCATGATATGCAAATTTTTTGAGATTTTCATGAGCTGTATGCCACAATCATCAATATTAAAACAATAAAAGGCTTGAACTACTTCAGTTGTGTGTAATGAATCTAAAATATATGAAAGTCTAATGTTTATCAGTACATTACAGAAAATAATGAACTTTCACAATATGCAAATTTTTTGAGAAGGACCTGTAATTAAAGTAGCTCATGGAAGTTTCAAAAGCTAGCAGCCGCCACTGATTTGTTGATATGTTTTGTTGACATATTGGCCAACTGTCTTGAATTCTGGCATACAGGCAGGCAACGCATGGTTTGAGTAGACAATCATAAACCAAACACAACAGAATCCCAAAATAAAACTAAAAACCAAAATGAAATGAGTTTTGTAATAAACCTGTTGATGACAAACTAGCATCAATAGGTTTACTACATCAGATACAAGACACGATTTTAACAAAAACGTATGGCCTTGAAAATCGAGAAATAGTCAGAATTAAGCAGAAACATGCCAAAGTCAACCTGAACAATGAGAGAGTGATCAATATCAAAATAAATGACCCTGCCAAAAAACCCTGACAGTTTCCGAACATAATATATATATATTTTTTTCTTACTTTGTTTTTTTGCAGCTTGTATTGCATCTTGCTTATTTCTTGGAGCTCCCAAAAGAGGGGATATTCTATTTCAGTTGTCATGAACGGGTGGGAACCGCTGTTGTAGTTGCCGTGGGCATAAACGAGCAGGAATAGGCACAGAGGTGTGTTTTTAAACAAAAGAGTCTTTAACATGAACACAAGAAACAAAACCGACAAAGGAACAAACTCCACTATAAACAGAGGCTCTAGGACATGACACACGACTGAGTCTTTATGACGACACATGAGCTCTAGGACTAAACATTTACATTTATATTTGTGCATTTGGCAGACGCTCTTATCCAGAGCGACTTACATTTTTATCTCATTACACATCTTTGCAGTTGAGGGTTAAGGGCCTTGCTCAAGGGCCAGGGGTAGCATAGTGGTTAAGAAGATCCCAGAAGATCCCAGGTTCAAACCCCACAACCACCAAGTTGCCACTGTTGGGCCCTTGAGCCCTCAACTGCTCAGATGTGTAATGAGATAAAAATGTAAGTTGCTCTGGATAAGAGCGTCTGCCAAATGCCTAAATGTAAATGTAATGCTCAAGGGCCCAACAGTGGCAATTTGGTGGTTGTGGGGTTTGAACCTGGGATCTTCCGAACCTAAGGCCAATGCCTTAACCAATGAGCTACCCCTGGCCCCATGCAGTGCATAGGCGATAGGCATTTATCTGACAACAGGAACATTTATCTGTCTCTGTGCGGAACAAGACACGCACAGAGACACGGAAGGACATTTAGAGACTGGAGACACAGACTAGAAACTGGAGATACAGATTAGAGACACAGACTAGGGACTAGAGACACGAGACAGTACAGAGGCTAAAGACATTGCAATTAGCTAGACATGGCTACTTGCTAAACATGGTTATTAGCTAACCATGGCAGTCAGCTACAAATACATCTAGCTAAGCATGTTTTTAGCTTGACATGCACATAGCTACACTTACCTAATAGCTAAACACAACACTAGGGTCTCAGGACACAGAAGTACAGAGGCTAGGGGACACTCTAAGGCAAAGTCTTACCTGCTCTCTAAGACACAACACAACTAGACAACACTGACTCAGCTCCACACATACACTGAACTCAAAAGACAAATCACAATTACAACATGTGAGCCTCTGTTAACCAATATTAACCAGAACGTAAATTCACACATAAATGAAAATACAAAGTATACAAAACAAAACACAAACCACCCACTTACTGTACATGACAGTGAACATAAACCAACAATGCTCGACCCAATTTCCCAGACTAATCAGCTATTTATAGATGTTTTAATGATCTGCCTTCTGGGAAACTGAGTCTGCAAACCAAAACTACAAAAAACAAAAAGTTCCCTCTAGTGGCGAACCCTTACAATAGTCAAATTAGCCATAGGTATATGCTACAGAAGCATGCGTTTTGCAAATGTCTATTAATGCCAGATGATGAAATCATTAGCTTTACTAAAACATGCACAGTAAACATAATAACTCCAATAAGTGAGTATGCTCTGGTAACTGCTATTTGCTGACATGAATAGAGGAACATCTTATCAGCAGTAACATCACTTAGTTAAATCATAGGTGACAGGAGGAAACCTTCCATTATCCAATACTTAATCAAAGCAACCAAACCACACTGTCAAGCTGTATAATCAAGGTCAGAAAATAGCCTTTCCCAAAAGTTAATGGCAGAGTTTATACACAGTAGGGCAATAGACATAAAACATACTTGGTCAAATCTGAAGTACAGTCAGGTGAATGTATACTGTACTTGCGATGTTGTGTCAATTTAGAGTTCTACTTATACTTTAACATTGATTGAGATCAGTTTTTACTCTGGGGATTGTAGTCCGCCTCTATCATGTTATTATCCAACGTCCATGGTGTTGCCCTGGCCGGTGGCCTCATATCGACACTGCTTTATAATAACCTGTTCTGGTTGGTTTTCATTTCAAGAAGTCAATCGAGTATCCATTAATTTTTACACAGTGCATACCTTCTGTTATTATGCTTCTCTTTTGCTTCCTATTCAATCTTATTAATATCTTAAAACCTTAAATCAATCTTAAAATGCTTCACTTGACTGTCTTTGGCCATTTTTGTTACTTGTGACAATGAATCTTTGAAACCTAACAAAAAACTTATTTTATGGTAAAATAAATTGCTGTGATTTTCATTTAGTTCTAAGGCTAAGCAAAACATGCACACTCATCTGAAAAACCCAGTCTCTACTATGATGCTTGATTATCGTATCTATTAACTACTACATTTATTGTGTACATGTGTAAAGAGAAATCTTCAAAAGCTTAATGGTCAAAACAATTCTCTCAACAGTAACATGATTAAGGACATGGACTATAATGGAAAAGAATGTGGACAAAAAGTCATCACCAAAGATCCGGTTATACGTCAGCATGGAGCCACTGTGAGCTTCCACAACCTCAAGTACAGTTTGACAATAAAGAGTAGGTTCTGTAAAAAGAAGAGTGTCACCAAGGACATTTTGGTGGACCTCAAGTGAGTCTAATCTTTTTCGTGTGCTATTTCTGATTAAGCATTTAAACAAAGTAGGCAAAAGAGGTTGTAAGTGAGCATTTATTACACTATACACCAATCAGCCATAGCACTAACACAACCACAAGGTGAGTTGAATAACATTATCAATTATATACCAGTAAACTGGTGACAGGATCATGGGCCACCAGGCCAATATATTTGCCAAAACCTGAGCCCACAAAGAAGCCAGAGTAGCACAAACCACCAAAAAAATGCCAACACTGGCCATGACCGAAAGGTATCAGAACACCCAGCACATCACAGCCTGTCATACACAGGGCTTAGCAGCTAAGGTATAAGGTTGTTGACCCGGCCTCCAATATCGGCAGATCCAAATCTAATCAAGCACCCATAGGATGCGCTGGAAAACACGTCTGATCCACAGATGCCCCACCCCAACAGATAACAGTGGTTATCAACCATTTTCTGTCATTCCCCACTTAAGGGGGTGGGCGAATTTTCAAGCCCCACTTGTCAACAAAATGATAACGAAATCGGCCAAGTTTACTATTTATTGAAATATCAATTTCTAAACCAATAAGTTCAAATGACACCAAGTTCAAAACAGATAAAATACACGTGCAACTGAATTACACTTACTTTGTCACTTATCTAGAGCTCTCTTTCAAAGAAGTCGAGTGGCTTATTAACATGACTGGGATGTGTTGTCTCTAAGTGTCTTCCTAATTTGTTGGGTATCATGCTGTCTGCTGCCAGCAGTTTAAGACACAAAACACACATGGGTCTCTCCTCTGCACCCACCATCCCCGCCATGAATCCAAGCACAATATAGGTTTCATCATGTTTTCCTTTTGGCTGGCTTTTTGGTTGATTAGGCTGATCGTGCGGAATCGCCTGCTTTTTTGTGGTCCATGTAACAAATGTATCCATTGACATTATTATGCTCACTACATACAGTACGCTACTGACCCGGTGACGGCGGTAAAGTTAGTTTTATATTTGCATATTCGCATCTCCCATTTCAATAGCTGCGTAAATAAATCCACAAATAAAATACCCACATATATTTCCTCTCTACATTGTCTTTAAGCTACATCTGCCTTAAATTATACATGTTTAAAAGCATAAACATCATTATTCTCTACGGCGCAACGAATGATTTAGGGATCATCGCAAAATGCTGCACACCAACAAACAATATTGAACAATATTGATCTTACCTTCTGTTCAGCGCCCGAAGGATCAAAAAGCAACTTTGTTGCCACACTGGAAACTAGAAATGCCAGACTAGTACTGCCTGATAAAATATAAATTTTTTACCAAAATACAGAAAGCAATGTATCAGCATACAAATTGGAATAAATGAAATTATTACATATATAATACCGAATGTTTCCTTATATATTGTCTGCAATTGACATGCCGACGTTAAACCGTTATTGTTGCACTTTGGTTCTCTGATGTTATTTTAATTTACATGTATTAATGATCCATTTCTTTGCGTGTGATTGTTTAGTTTCAAGTGTCCAATCTTTATTGTCAATAAAGAAAAGCATGAATTAGAATAGGGTTAGGGGTAATTCCATCCCATTCATTGCGCCCCACCTGTCTGTATTCCCCACTAGTGGGGTGCCACACACTTTGAGAACCACAGGTGTATACAGTGATGTAAACATAAGTGTTTGCTGTCAATCCACACTGTAATCAAACAGGTGCAAAGCCCTTGCTGTAATTGCCATGGAGTCTGGTTGGGTGATGTGTTTACAACACAGTGCACAGATAATTGCACAACCCACAGTCAATTTTATGTCTGTTACTTTTCACTCTGCCCACACTTCAAGTTCAATTGCTGTAGTATTAGAAAAAAATGTCAAAACTCATGATCTTAGCCCCGTTTTACTATTAAAATAACCTCCCGTCTTTTGGGAATTTATTTCACTAGATTTGTGGATTATGACTTTGGGGAATCAGTTGCTTTTTATTACTCTCAAAATAATTCTACAGCGTACATTTGATACCACTGCAATCTGTAAAAGTTGTAGCAACAAATTGGGAAAGAACCATTGTTACATGCTTGATGTTAAATTGGATGAGAACCGCAACATTCAGGAGAGACAATTTCTGCGGGGTGTGAAACAGACCCAGAAAGACTAGTTGAACAGGATTGCTTTTATAAAGTCATTTAATTACGCTGTAAAATTTATGGAATTTAGAAACAACAAAATAAGATTGTCACCAAAATCAAAGAAAGAAACAAAACAAACAAACCTTATTACTAAATCTGAACTAACTAACAAAAAAAACACAAAATAAACCCGAAATCTTCAGCGCATACGACGCTCTAAATAATTTCCTTAGAATAAGGCCTCCAATGAATCCAAGGCCTCAAATACTTTCAGCACGTCGTTGATTGGCAGAGTTTCATTATGTTATAACGATGATTGACAGCCCAGTCAGCCAATAACCTCGAACCTAAATGTGGAATGAGAACACAAAAGAGCAAGAGGGAAGAAGAAAAAATAAACACAATACACACAAACATATGTGGAACGTAACAACCATGTATTGATGCAATGCTGAGGTGTCTAGTTAAACCTTAGCCCAGTTCTACATCTTCTGTGCAGTTGGTCTCAGGAAAAATGTAACATAAAATAAAAAAGCAACTAAGTTATTTGACATGTCCCTGCCACTACAGCACTAAAAGTAAATGATGCTGAACTTTCTCCACAGCGGGGTTATGAAACCTGGCTTAAATGCCATTTTGGGCCCCTCGGGAGGTGGAAAATCTTCGTGAGTACCACTATAAAACTATAAAGTTCTGCTGAGTAGACATGCATGGATGAATGATTGCACCTAGGACACATAATTTAACTTTATCCACAAGTATTTTTAAATTAGTGAATTGCTGTAAATGACTTAAAGAGGTTTATAATATATACTGGACTGTAAATACTGTAAATCCCCGGAATCCTACTCCTCAGATACTATCCAAAATGTGTTTTATTTGATATGAAGTGTATATGGTGATCATATCTGTCATGTTATTTTCAGGTTTTTGGATGTACTTGCAGCAAGGAAGAACCCCTCAGGTCTCTCTGGTGAAGTCCTGATTGATGGAGCTCCACAGCCATCTAATTACAAATGCCTCTCTGGCTACGTAGTACAAGTACAGAAAAATACTTTAGGAAAGATATTACAAAGCATTGAATTAATCAACTACTCATTATGACATTAGAGTTAAACAAGATGACTTAGCTGCTTTTACAGAAACTTAAGTCAATACCTTCTAGTCTATCAGATTAGAGAATTCAACATCTTGGAAGTATAACGAGATATACCATATATATTCTATGTATATGAAGCATTTTAATTTGCTAATGTATATTTCTTCAGTATATTGAAGATGGACTTTTACTATTATTTTATGTAATTTGTTTGTGATAGGATGACATTGTGATGGGCACTCTGACTGTACGAGAGAATATGTGCTTCTCTGCTGCACTTCGTCTTTCATCCTCTGTAAAACAAAAAGAAAAGGAGGCCAGAGTTAATCGTCTCATTTCAGAGTTAGGCCTCAGTAAAGTGGCAGACAAAAAGGTACTTTTTAGCAAAATTATTAACATTCATTCTTCACAAATAGAACTTACCCAGAATACACTGCTTTTGGTGGGGAATCAGGTGGGCACTCAGCTGATTCGTGGCATCTCTGGAGGTGAACGAAAGAGAACTAGCATTGGCATGGAGATGATCATTGACCCCTCTGTACTGTTCCTGGATGAACCCACCACCGGCCTGGATGCCAGCACCGCCAACTCTGTTCTACTGCTGCTCAAACGGTCAGTGGCCATGCTAACTTTAATGTTTTTGATTTGTGGAAAGTGTTCAGGCCAGAGAACTTGACAAGTCTGAAAAGTAACATGAGAAACTACATTATGTGTCCTATTAACTTTTGAGAAAAACTGATGGAAAATATTATAGCTATTATACTGTAATTTGAGCGATTTCAATGCAGTAGAAGCTTAGTGGCTAAGTCAGCTGGGCGAATCTAATTGAAAGTCATGATTTCAAATCCAGCCACCACCAATGTGCCACTGTGGGATAATTGAGAAACTGTATCCTCTCAACTAAGTGTATCCTGTTGTAGGTGTTATTTGGATAAACATTAAGTCCAAAAAATAAATCTCAAATATTTGGGCTATAAGAGGAATACAATATTTGAGACATGATTCTATAAGAAAATTATCACAATAAAGATGATCATTATCAAAATGCAAACTTTGGACCCTTAAACAAGACCCTTAACTGTTCGAATGTGTAATGAGATAAATGCATGTCATGCTGTTTATGACAAATACCATAAACGAAGAATTAGTACCTAATTGTGTTTAGTTATGCAGCTAGTGTTATGTTTTCTTGTCTTCAGAATGGGCAACAATGGACGTACCATTATCATGTCCATCCACCAGCCGCGCTACTCCATCTACCAGCTGTTTGATAACCTCACACTGCTGGTCAGTGGCAAACAAGTCTATCATGGACCAGCTGATGATGCACTAGACTACTTTGCCAACATTGGTACATGCAAAAATACACATGGACTGCAAAACATACATGAAGGCAAAATAAATTAGTGATAATTAAGGGGTACAATATCATAACTATGTGGCAGTGTGGAAAATCGGTTAAAAAAAATTTCACATGAGAACTGCACAAATTTTGCATGTATAAAAGTAAATAAATCAACCATTGAGCCTTTATATATTCCATTGTGACTTTCCATTATAGTCTGTAAGCTTTGGTGACATTTTACAGCCAGTTTATATTCATTTCTGCTTTTACTGTAATTTATTAATTTTTACAGCGGTTATATTTAGCACAGAATAAATTTGGCTTCTCTCAGTTTTATGTTTGCTTTTAATATGGTGTTCCAGGTTATGAGTGTGAGGACCATAACAACCCAGCAGATTTCTTCCTGGATGTCATTAATCGAGATGCCATAGCTGCGACTATGGCCAGACTGCAGAATGCAGAAGGTATTTGTTCATTTATATTTTGCTACAGAACTACAGAACACTATATTGTTTAGGGCCACAGCACCAATAACCATGAGTTTTTGTCACACACAAACCATATGACATCTTGAATCATACTCAAGTTTGTGCCACCACTACTTCGAGCTTTACACTCTTTATTGTTTTAATGTCAGGTGTTAGAAACCTTCAGAACTAAATCCAAAATGCTTGAGTACTTAGATTACTGAGGTCGCAGCAAAATCTTGTATCTTGTATCCAGTGCTGTTTATGTACAGGTTCTGTACAGTAAGAGTATTTCTATTTGACATATTCCATACAGTGTTACCAACCAAGTGACTTTTAAATGGATGTAGCAACTATTTTGTCCTTTTTAGCATCTTTATTTTACCTTTGCTACTAGCATTACAGCTGAAACTAGGTTTCACTTGTCTTAGCCAATGGCCAATCACTGAAAACCATAGCTTCGCATAAATTAGTTTGTTGTGCCATTAGCAATGATTTGTTTTTCTATAGATAATGTTAGAATCTATTAATTTCAATTTTGAAAATGTTCTATTATAGCCTGATCTGTCCTCTGTGGCTTCTGAAAAGCTTCATTTTAATATTTAAATGATCACAACAATTAAAAAAAATTTGGAAAGTAATTATCAGGTGATTTTCAGGAAATTTGGAAAATGCTTTGGCTTTTTATTTTGGAATCAATATGGCCCTCTTAATGTGTCAACTGGATTATTGATGGATTTAGTAGCCAATATGTCTTCTCTAATCTGGCATGATTCTGTAATAGAGATTAAAGAGTCTGGAGGCGCAAAGCAAAGCACTGAAGAGCATCTGGTGGAGGAATACAGGAAAAGCAAATATGCTCAGGAAACCAAGGCTGAACTGGAGCGAATCATGAGGGGAAAAGAGTACAGCACCAAACCAAAGATCCGCACCATCACCTACAACACCGGTTTCTTCCACCAACTACACTGGCTCGCTAAGAGGACAAATAGGAATCTGGTGCTAAGCCCTCAAACCTCAATTGCACAGGTTTGGACATTCAAAATGTGGCTTTGTTCATGATCAATGGACAATCAGAGCCATATTTAGACTTGCTTGTGGATTTGAGGGGCTTTTCAATAGCTTCTAGACCACAATCTTTAAGCAAAATCACTAGACTAGAAAAAGCTTAAACAAGGATAGAAAAGGTAGCCTGAAGAACATTTTGTTTACTCTGAATGGTAATATATACTATATAATAATAAATTATTAATTAATAATCAGATAGGAGTCTATTCACCAATCACCAATATATTACAATATGAATAGCCACATGTTAATCACTCACTCTCACTCACTCATCTTCTATACCGCTTTATCGTGTGTTCAGGGTCATGGGGACCTGGAGCCTGTCATGTTCTTTGCTTATAAGAGGCGGACGCAAGTGCAGGTGAAAATGATCGTGTCTTTAATAACACAAATAAATACCCACGAACAGAAATTCCCCAAAAATAACTCCCCACACGGTGCCGTTTCTCGTGTAAACACGAGGATGCTGAGTCCCGGGGTTATGACCCCTCTCCTGCCGCATGTATCAGTCCTGGAAAGGAGAAGCAGGCTTTGTCAGCGTTTCTAGGCTCAATACAGACACACAGACGTTTACTCATCACAACGGTGGACGAACGGGTGGCTCCGGGGTCGGCTGGTTTATATAGGTGCACACAAAGGGGAGACACAGGTGATGCTAACTACAGGTAATCAAGACTGACATATACACACAGACACACTAGGGGGAGACAAAGGCTGCGGCTCAGTAGTCCGGGGAACCGGATCTTCTCTGAGGCCGTGGTGGTCCAGATGTTACAGTACCCCCTCTCCCAGAACCGGCCTCCTGAGGGAGGCGAGGGCGCCCCCTACGCGCCGTCGAAGGGAGTGAGGATGCACCTGCTTGATGGAGATGCCGGCGGGCAGGACGACCCGGTGGTCGCGGAGCCGGGCGATCCGGCCGTGCCATGTGGAAAACCGTAATGAGTTCTTGACTCAGTATGTCCCGGGCCGGGACCCAACTCCGCTCCTCCGGGCTGTACCCCTCCCACTCGACTAAGTATTGCAATGCACCTGCTCTCCTTCGTGAGTCCAGTAGTTCTTTTACCCGGAACGCGGAGGCGCCCCCGATGTCCACGGCCCCAGGGAGTGAAGGTTCCGCTGTTCCTTCATCCAGTGGGCCCCGGACCACCGGCCTGAGAAGAGAAATATGGAAAACGGGGTTAATGCGAAGATGTGTAGGGAGAGAGAGTCTATATGAGACGGGGTTTATTTGCGCTGATATTGGAAATGGACCGATGAACCTGGGGGAGAGTTTCTTGCAGGGGAGGTTGAGGTGAAGGTCCCGTGTCGAGAGCCACACCCGATCGCCTACCTGGAGTGGAGGACTTTCCCGTCGTCGCCTATCGGCATACCTTTTAAAGCGCTGCACTGCGCGGGAGGTTTTTGTGTGGGCGTCTTCCCAAACCTTCTCTGCTTTACTAAACCACTCGTCCACCACAGGTACTTCGGTGGGAGTGGCGTCCCATGGACACAGCGGAGGTTGATAGCCTAATATGCACTGAAACGGCGTTAGGCCGGTAGAGGAGTGGCGTAGCGAATTTTGTGCATATTCCGCCCAGAGTAGGCAGTCCGCCCATTCATGTTGTCTGCTGCTACAATATGCTCTGTCATGCACACTCAATCTGCGCCCGGCACTAGGACCCGGAAGTAAGGCGGGCGCCAAACCAGGAAGTATAAAAAGGTAAACAAACGTTGGCTTACCACTCAGTCATTGAGTTCGGCCCATGTCGGTTCAGGTTGGCGTTCATCAAACCGTGAGTACTCACTATCTTTTGGTTGTTGCTTCCTATCGTTGTGTGTGTATTTTAGGACGCGGGTTAAATTTGTGTTTTTCCCTTGCTCCGTTTTCGGGAGAGTCCTTAGAATAAACCGCGTGGTTATCCTGCCTACTCGCTGTTACTCCGCGTTTGGGTTTACCATCCACGCTACATTGGGCTAACCGCTAAGCTACATCTTCTGGTCACCGAGGTTAGTTCATGACAGAATGACTGAGTCTCTGACGGTGAACCCAGCGGATCACGTGCGCCTCTGCGGCGTGGTGGATCGGCATACCGTGCTGGTTAATAGACTAACCGAGGAGGTCGCTACTCTTCGCCGGAGCGTCCAAGACATCGCGGCCTTGCGCCGCGAGGTTGCGGATCTCAGGCGGGAGAACGCGGATCTTCGGGCGGCTGTTGCCAGCGCGGCTAACCGGCCTCCTGTCGTGGCGGCCACGGCACCGCATCCCCCTCCCCCCCCCTCTTCTGACATCTTTATATCGTTACCAGAGAAATGGAATGGCACGGACGGGAGGTGCAGTGTGTTTTTGACGGCGCTCGACCTGGTGTTTGAGTTCAATCCCATCAAGTACTCCACCGATCGGATACGCATTGCTCTCCTCGTTTCGTTGCTCACAGGGCAGGCAGCTGAGTGGGCCACGGCAGTCCTCCAAGCAGACACAGACACCGCCCACTCATACAATGAGTTCACACATCAACTCCGGCTCACTTTTGAACACCCTGCGGGCGAGGTGGAGACCGACACCAAACTTTATCACCTGCGGCAGGGAGGATCGTCTGTGAGTCGCTACACCGCCGAGTTCCGCACTCTCGCCGTTCAGACCACCTGGGGCGATGCAGCGCTCCGGACATCCTACTATGAGGGACTGACTTCAAGGGTTAAGGACGAATTAGCTGGGCGAGAGCTTCCTGCCACGCTGGAGGGAGTGATCCAACTCGCCCTTCGGATCGACCAACGCCTCCTCTCTCGTCCGACGCCGGGCCCTAAGACCCTGCCGCCAACACCCACTTTCACCTCCATCACTTCACGTCCATCAAAGTCAGCTACCTACACTTCCCAAGGACATGTTGGTTCTCCACCTACTGCCGTGGTTTACACCGGAGCCGGGGAACCCATGCAATTAGGGCGCGCATCCCTGACCGCAGAAGAATGAGAAAGACGCTTTAAAGAAGGAATTTGTGCTTATTGTGGGTCGGCAGAGCACCACAGAGCCATCTGCCCACGTCGCCAGGGAAACGCCCAGGCCCGGTGAGCGTTGGGAGCAGCTCATCGGGCCATCTTCACCTCTCTGCTATCACACCTAGCGTCTCTCGTCTCACGGTCCAGGTACACCTCCAGTTTGGCCACAAACGGGTCAGAAGTACCGCATTCATCGACTCCGGGGCTGCAGGTAACTTCATTGACTCTTCTTATGCCAAAAGTCTGGAAGTGGAATTTGAAGCGTTATCCCAGCCTGTTAAAATTACATCTGTCGATGGTCGGCCCCTCTCCTCCAGCCCCATTACCACTCAGACTCAACCCATCACCCTCATCATTGGTCAGCATCATGAATCAATCCAGTTTCACCTCACCTCCGTCTCATCACCACCAATCATACTTGGACACCCGTGGCTTCTCCAGCACGATCCGCTCATTTCCTGGAATCAAAACAGGATCCTACAGTGGGGCCCGACCTGTTCAGAACTCTGCCTACGGGCTTCGGCTGGGACGTGCTCTAGGGAGTCCGAGGCCCCCGACGTCGACACCAACGCCATTCCCGCCGCCTATCAGGACCTGGCTGAAGCATTTTGTAAGCGACGGGCGATTCACCTACCGCCTCACCGCCCCTACGACCTGGCGATTGACCTTCAGCCGGGTTCCACTCCTCCCAGCGGCCATCTCTACTCCCTATCCACCTCCGAGACTCAGGCGATGGAGGAATATATATCTTCGGCCCTACGTAACGGCAGCATCCGACCATCCTCATCGCCTGCCGCCGCGGGGTTCTTCTTCGTGAAGAAAAAAGGCGGTGACCTACGCCCATGTGTTGACTATCGGGGGCTCAACAACATAACCATTAAGAACAGACATCCATTGCCGCTTACCAACTCTGCCCTGGACGCTCTCTCTGGTGCCACCATTTTCACTAAGTTGGACCTCCGGAGTGCCTACAACTTGGTGCGTATCAGAGAGGGCGATGAGTGGAAAACGGCCTTCATCACCCCCACAGGACACTACGAAAGCCTGGTAATACCTTTTGGACTTTGCAACGCACCAGCAGCTTTCCAACAGTTTATTAACGATGTCCTCAGAGACATGCTCGGCAGATGGGTATTCGTCTACCTAGACGACATACTCATCTACTCACACAGCCTCACCGAACACATTCAACACGTCAGAGCAGTACTAAAGAGATTAGTCGCCCACCAACTGTACTGTAAGTTGGAAAAGTGTGCTTTTCACGAGCACTCCACCACGTTCCTGGGTTTTGTTATCTCGCCCTAGGGTGTGGCCATGGACCCGCAGAAGCTAGAGGCTGTGCGTCATTGGCCCCTACCCAAGACCCTCAAGCAGCTTCAACGGTTTCTCGGGTTTGCGAACTTCTACCGTCGCTTTATCCGGGGCTACAGTACAGTTGCGGCCCCCTTAACTGCTCTGACCAGACTCTCACCCCATCACTTCCAGCTCAACCCTACGGCCATATTGTCACGGGTGAACTAACCTGAAGGACCAGAAGACGCAGCTTTAGCGGTTAGCCCAATGTAGCGTGGATGGTGAACCCAAACGCGGAAAGAAGCGAGTAGGTAGGATATCCCCGCGATTTAGTATAAGGACTCTCACAAAGGGTGAGTGAGGGAAAAACACAAATTTAACCCGCGTCCTATAAATGCACACACAAATAGCAGAAAGCAATAACCCAAAAGATTGGTGAGTACTCACGGTTTGGAAGATCGCAACACGAACCAACATGGGCCGAACTCAATGACTGAGCGCTCTGCTATGGTTTATTTACTCCTTTTATACTTCCTGATTTACGACCGCTCTACTTCCGGGTCCTAGTGCTGGTCGTGGATTGAGTGTGCATGACAGTACCCCCCCGTCCAGGACCGACTCCAGACGGTCCTGGGATGGAGGATACCCTGTGACGGTAATCCCGAATTAGTTCTGGGTCGAGGATGAAACGTGCAGGAACCCACGACCGCTCCTCGGGGCCATAGCCCTCCCAGTCGACCAGGTACTGAGTACCTCTGCCCCGAGGGCGCGAGTCGAGGATCCGTCGCACGGTGTAAGCGGGACCGCCGTCAATGATACGGGGAGGAGGAGCAGGGGGGGTGGGTGGAACCATGGGTGAAGTGATGAAGGGTTTTAGTTGGGATGTGTGGAATACTGGGTGGATTCGGAGCGCCGCAGGCAGCTGGAGCCGGTAGGTGACAGGGTTAATTTTGAGGTGGATGCGATATGGTCCAATGAACCTGGGTGATAGTTTTCTTGATTCGGTGTGTAGATGGAGGTTTTTCGTAGACAGCCATACCCTGTCACCTACATTATACAAACGTCCCGGAGGGTGTCGACGGCGATGTTGAGCGGCGTAGCGTGTGTTGGCTCGTTGGATGGCTTGGTTCGTCAATGTCCAGAGCCGCCGACACCTGCGGACCAACTGTTGGGCTGATGGTACATCAACCTCCGGTTCTTGGTGTTCGAACATCGGAGGTTGGAAACCATGGCATACCTCGAATGGACTGAGGTTGGTTGCAGACGAGACGTGTAGGTTGTGTGACAACTCAGCCCATAGGAGGTAGCGAGCCCAGGAGCGCTGACGGTCCGCCACAAAACACCTCAGATAGCGCTCCAGTTGTTGGTTGGTCCGCTCCGTCTGACCATTGGTCTGGGGATGGTACCCAGAAGATAGGCTGCAGGTGGAATGGATCAGACGGCAGAAGGCCTTCCAGAATCGGGCAGTGAACTGGGGCCCCCTATCCGAGACGATGTCTTTGGGGAACCCATGCAGGCGGACTACGTGCTCTAATATCAGCGTTGCGGTGTCCTTGGCTGACGGGAGTCCGGTTAGGGCCACCAGGTGCACGGCTTTGGAGAAACGATCGACGATGGTTAAAATGGTATTCTTCCCTTCGGATTCCGGCAGGCCCGTGATGAAATCGACGGCAATGTGCGACCAGGGCCGACGGGGAATTGGAAGTGGTTGAAGTTCCCCTGGTGTCGGCTGGTTGGAGTCCTTTGCCCTGGCGCACACTGGGCACGCCTGAACGTATTCGTCGATGTCCCTGGTCATTGATGGCCACCAGAAGGCGCGCTGGACAAACTGGGTTGTACGCCTGCTACCCGGGTGCCCGGAGAGGAGTGAGGTGTGGCCCCACTGGATGACCTCCGATCTCATGGAGTGAGGAACGTAGAGACGTCCAGGCGGCGCACCTGCCGGTTCGTTCTCCGTGACCTGTGCCTGGCGGACCCTGGTTTCCAGTTCCCAGCGGAGGGGTGCGATGATTCTGGATGGTGGGAGAACAGGCGCGGGCTCCGCCCGGGCGACATCCTCTTCATGCTGACGGGAGAGGGCATCCGCCTTGGTGTTTTTCGAGCCCGGGCGGTATGATAGATGGAAATCATAGTGTTCGAAAAATAGTGCCCATCGCGCCTGCCTCGGGTTCAGCTGCTTTAGATTGCGGATGGTGATGAGATTTTGATGATCGGTCCAGACGATGAATGGCTCTCTGGTGCCCTGGAGCCAGTGACGCCATTCCTCCAAAGCCCACTTTATGGCCAGCAGCTCGCGGTCCCCTACCCCGTATCGCTGCTGAGTGGTGTCAAATTTTTTGGAGAAGAAACTACAAGGGTGTAGTTTTTGGTCTGGACCTCGCTGGGAGAGAACAGCCCCAGCGCCCACATCTGAGGCGTCCACCTCCACAACGAATGGTTGACTTGAATCTGGGTGAAGAAGAATCGGTGCAGTGGTGAAACGTTGGCAAAGCCTTTGGAAGGCTGAGATGGCGGCGGAGTCTAGAGTGAAGGGTGACGGTGAGGGTCGGGTCAGGGCGGTTAGGGGGGCGGCAACCGTACTGTAGTCCCGGATAAAGCGACGATAGAAGTTCGCAAACCCGAGAAACCGTTGAAGCTGCTTAAGGGTCTTGGGTAGGGGCCAATGACGCACAACTTCGAGTTTCTGCGGGTCCATGGCCACACCCTGGGGCGAGATGACAAAACCCAGGAACGTGGTGGAGCGCTCGTGAAAAGCGCACTTTTCCAACTTACAGTACAGTTGATGGGCGTGTAATCTCTTTAAAACCGCTCTGACGTGCTGAGTGTGTTCTTCAGGAGTTCGTGAATAGATTAGAATATCGTCCAAGTATGCGAATGCCCACCGCCCTAACATGTCTCGGAGAACGTCATTGATGAAATGTTGGAAAGCGGCGGGGGCATTGCAAAGTCCAAACGGGATTACCAGGCTTTCATAGTGTCCCGTGGGTGTGATGAAGGCCGTCTTCCACTCATCACCCTCTCTGATACGTACCAAGTTGTAGGCGCTCCGCAGGTCCAACTTTGTGAAGATGGTAGCGCCAGAGAGGGCGTCCAGGGCAGAGTTGGTAAGAGGCAACGGGTGTCGGTTCTTTATGGTGATGTTATTTAGCCCCCGATAGTCGACACATGGCCGAAGTTCTCCTCCTTTTTTCTTCACGAAGAAGAACCCCGCGGCAGCAGGCGATGAGGAGGGCCGGATGGTACCTTGGCGGAGGGCATTGGTCACGTAGTCTTCCATCGCCTGCGTCTCGGTGGTGGAGAGAGAGTAGAGGTGGCCGCGGGGTGGTATAGAGCCCGGCTGGAGGTCGATTGCCAGGTCATAGGGGCGATGCGGTGGAAGGTGTGTGGCGCGTCTTTTACAGAAGACCTCTGCCAGGTCTCGGTACGCAGTGGGAATGGCGTTGGTGTCGACGTCGGGGGCCTCGGACTCCCTAGAGCACGTCCCAGCCGTGGCCCGCAGGCAAAGTTCAGTGCAGGTCGCGCCCCATTGTAGAATTCGATTCTGAGTCCAGGAGATGAGGGGGTCGTGCTGGATGAGCCACGGGTGACCCAGGATGATGGGTGGTGATGAGACGGAGGTGAGGTGAAACCGGAGCTGTTCTGTGTGTTGGTCGATGACTAAGGTGATGGGTTGGGTTTGGGCGATGATCGGGCTAGATGAGAGGGGGCGACCGTCAACTGAAGTGATCCGAATGGGCTGGGATAACGTCTCAATTTTTACCCCCAATTTTTTGGCATAAGATGAGTCAATGAAGTTACCCGCTGCCCCGGAGTCGATGAATGCGGTACTTCGAACTCGTTTGTGGCCAATTTGGAGGGATACCTGAACCGTAAGGCGCGCGTTAGGGTTGTCGATGGTGGCGGAGATCTGAAGGGGACCCGGTGAATCTCTCCCTCTGTTCACCGGGGCTGGGCGTTTCCCGGACGTAGAGGACAGATCGCCCGGTGATGGTCCGCGGAACCACAGTATGCACACAGACCCTCTTTGAAGCGGCGTGCGCGTTCCGATACGGTCAGGGAGGCGCGCCCTAATTGCATGGGTTCCCCGGCTCCTGTGTCAACCACGGCAGGAGGTGGAGAACCGACATGTCCAGGTGGGGCGTAGGAGGTGAAAGAAGGTGGTCGTGGTGGGTTGAAGGTGAAGGTCGATGATGGCGGCAGGGTTCTAGGAGCTGGCTTCGGACGAGAGACGAGGCGTTGGTCGATCCGCAGGGCCAGTTGGATTAGCCCCTCCAGTGTAGCGGGGAGCTCTCGCCCGGCTAGTTCATCTTTTATCCTAGAAGCCAACCCCTCGTAGTATGATGTCCGGAGCGCTGCATCTCCCCAGGTGGTCTGAACGGCGAGCGTGCGGAACTCAGCCGTATAGCGACTCACGGACAGTGCTCCCTGCCGCAGATGATAGAGTTTTGAGTCGGTCTCCACCTCGCCCGCAGGGTGTTCAAAAGTGAGTTTGAGCTGACGGGTGAATTCATTGTATGAGTGAGCGACGTCCGTGTCAGCGCGGATAACTGCCGTGGCCCACTCAGCTGCCTGCCCTGTTAGCAACGAAACGAGTAGTGCAATGCGTAGTCGGTCGGTGGAGTACCTGGTGGAATTAAACTCAAACACCAACTCAAGTGCTGTTAAAAACACACTGCATTTCCCGTCCGTGCCATTCCATTTCTCTGGTAGAGAAAGAAAAACATCAGAAGAAGGGGGGGGGGAGGGGTGATGAGGCGGCGCCGCGGCCTCTGCGGCGTGCGATCGAGCAGTGACGCCATCAACAGCTGCGCGGAGATCCGCATTCTCCCGCCGGAGCTCAGCGACCTCGCGGCGGAGAGAAGCAAGATCCCCGGTTAGCTGATTGATTAGCGCGGCATGCTGATCCACAACGTCGCAAAGGCTCGCGTAATCCGCTGGGTTCACCGCGGTGGGCTCAGTCATTCTGTCACGGGTGAACTAACCTGAAGGACCAGAAGACGCAGCTTTAGCGGTTAGCCCAATGTAGCGTGGATGGTGAACCCAAACGCGGAAAGAAGCGAGTAGGTAGGATATCCCCGCGATTTAGTATAAGGACTCTCACAAAGGGTGAGTGAGGGAAAAACACAAATTTAACCCGCGTCCTATAAATGCACACACAAATAGCAGAAAGCAATAACCCAAAAGATTGGTGAGTACTCACGGTTTGGAAGATCGCAACACGAACCAACATGGGCCGAACTCAATGACTGAGCGCTCTGCTATGGTTTATTTACTCCTTTTATACTTCCTGATTTACGACCGCTCTACTTCCGGGTCCTAGTGCTGGTCGTGGATTGAGTGTGCATGACACATATCCGCCTTCCATGAACTCTGCCATCGATTTACCACCGCCCCCATTCTCCTTCACCCGGATGCAGATCAACCGTTCGTTGTGGAGGTGGACGCCTCGGATGTGGGCGCCGGGGCGGTCCTCTCACAACGAGGTCCAGACCAGAAGCTGCACCCCTGCAGTTTCTTTTCCAAAAAATTTGATTCCACTCAGCAGCGATACGGGGTAGGGGACCGCGAGCTGCTGGCCATAAAGTGGGCATTGGAAGAATGGCGACACTGGCTCCAGGGCGCCAGAGAACCATTCCTCATCTGGACCGATCATCAGAACCTCATCACCATCCGCAACATTAAGCAGCTGAACCCTCGACAGGCGCGGTGGGCATTGTTCTTCGAGCAGTATAATTTCCATCTGTCCTACCGTCCGGGGTCCAAGAACATCAAAGCTGACGCCCTCTCACGACAACATGAAGAGGACAGCCCCTGGGCGGACCCCGCGCCTGTCCTGCCACCATCAAAGATCATCGCCCCACTCCGTTGGGAACTGGAGACCAGGGTTCGCCAGGCACAGCCTGCGGAGAACGAACCGGCAGGTGTGCCGCCTGGACGACTCTATGTTCCAGAGACCCTTCGAACGGAGGTCATCCAGTGGGGTCACTCCACTCCCATCTCCGGACATCCAGGCACCCAACGCACCATCCAGCATCCGCCGTGCCTTCTGGTGGCCCTCCATGGCCAAGGACGTCAATGAGTTCGTTCAGGCATGCCCAGTGTGCGCCCGGGCCAAGGACACAAACCAACCAACACCCGGGGAACTCCACCCGCTCCCAGTTCCCCGAAGGCCCTGGACGCACATTGCCGTTGATTTCATCACGGGCCTGCCGGCTTCAGAAGATAAGGACACCATTTTAACCATTGTGGATCGTTTCTCCAAAGCTGTGCACCTGGTGGCCCTTTCCGGACTCCCGTCAGCTAAACAGACAGCCGAGCTGATATTAGAGCACGTAGTCCGACTGCATGGGTTCCCCAAGGACATCGTCTCGGACAGGGGGCCCCAGTTCACTGCCCGGTTCTGGAAAGCCTTCTGCCGTCTGATCAACTCCACTTGTAGTCTCTCATCTGGCTACCACCCTCAGACCAATGGTCAGACGGAGCGGACCAACCAACAACTGGAGCGCTACTTGAGGTGTTTCGTGGCAGATCGTCAGCGCTCCTGGGCCCGCCACCTCACTTGGGCAGAACTTTCACACAACCTTCACGTCTCCACCGCCACCAAGCTAAGCCCATTTGAGGTGTGCCATGGTTTCCAACCTCCGATGTTCGAACACCAAGAACCGGAGGTTGATGTACCCTCGGCCCAACAGTTGGTCCGCAGGTGTCGACGGATATGGCGCCTCGCCAACGCAGCCATCCAACAAGCCAACACCCGCTACGCCATCCAACATCGCCGTCGACACCCACCGGGACGATTGTACCACGTAGGTGACAAAGTATGGCTGTCTACTAGAAACCTGCACCTCCGCACAGAATCCAAAAAACACTCCCCCAGATTCGTCGGACCATATCGCATCACTCATCGTATCAACCCTGTCACCTACCGGCTCCAGCTGCCTGCGGCACTCCGGATCCATCCAGTATTCCATATTTCTCAACTCAAACCATTCATCACATCACCCATGATTCCACCCACCCCCCCAGCTCCTCCTCCCCGGACCATCGACGGCGGTCTCGCCTACACCGTACGCCGAATCCTTGACTCGCGCCCTCGGGGCAGAGGTACGCAGTACCTTGTTGACTGGGAGGGCTACGGCCCCGAGGAGCGGTCTTGGATCCCGGCCCGGTTCATTCTCGACCCCGAACTGATTCGAGACTACCGTCGCGGGGTATCCTCCACCCCAGGACCATCAGGAGCCGGTCCTGGACAGGGGGGTACTGTCATGCACACTCAATCTGCGCCCGGCACTAGGACCCGGAAGTAAGGCGGGCGCCAAACCAGGAAGTATAAAAAGGTAAACAAACGTTGGCTTACCACTCAGTCATTGAGTTCGGCCCATGTCGGTTCAGGTTGGCGTTCATCAAACCGTGAGTACTCACTATCTTTTGGTTGTTGCTTCCTATCGTTGTGTGTGTATTTTAGGACGCGGGTTAAATTTGTGTTTTTCCCTTGCTCCGTTTTCGTGAGAGTCCTTAGAATAAATCGCGTGGTTATCCTGCCTACTCGCTGTTACTCCGCGTTTGGGTTTACCATCCACGCTACATTGGGCTAACCGCTAAGCTACATCTTCTGGTCACCGAGGTTAGTTCATGACATGCTCGAAGATATCTGCCGAGTTCTTGAACAGTCCGCTCTGCCTGCCCATTAGACTCGGGGTGATAGCCCGACGTTAGGCTAACAGTGGTCCCCAATTTCTGAAAGAATGCTTTCCAGACCCTGGCGATAAATTGGGGACCACGATCTGATACAATATCTTCGGGAATGCCGTAGTAACGAAACACTGAATTGAATAGGGTTTCTGCCACCTGGAGGGCTGACGGAAGGGAACGAAACGGGATAAATCTACATCCCTTGGAGAACCTGTCTATTACCACGAGCACCGTGGTGTACCCGTTCGAGACCGGCAGGTCCGTGACAAAGTCCACTGCGATATGGGACCACGGTCTGTTCGGCACCGGGAGGGGCGTTAGTTTACCAACTGGTAGGCAACGGGGGTTTTTTGTAGTCGCACAGATGGCGCAAGACAGAACGACCTTATTCACGGTTTCACGCATTTTAGGCCACCAGAACTTTGGTTCCAACAGGTGGGTGGTGCGTGTGACGCCGGGATGTCCTGATGCTAGACTCGTATGAGCCTCGATCGTCACTCGTTCACGAAGTGACTCCGGTACGTAGAGTCGATTCGGAGGGCAGTCCCTAGGCACGGGGTTGGACCGTGCCCACTGGGCTATCTCCGACTCGATATTCCACATAACCGGAGCCACCACGAGCGACGCGGGAAGAATTGGTTCCGGATTGGTAATTGGCTCCGGCGACGGATAATAGCGGGAGAGCGCGTCCGCTTTGATGTTTTTTGAACCGGGGCGGTACGTTATCACAAATCTGAAACGCGTGAAAAAGAGCGCCCAGCCGGGCTTGACGTGAGTTCAGTCTCTTTGCCTGTTGGAGGTACTCGAGGTTACGGTGATCTGTGAGTACCGTGAATGAGTGTTTCGCCCCCTCCAGCCAGTGTCGCCACTCCCCTAACGCCGCTTTTACTGCTAATAGTTCTCTGTTACCGATTTCATAATTCCGCTCGGCAGGTGTTAATTTCCTAGAGAAGAAAGCGCAAGGGTAAAGTTTCTCGGGGTGGCCGTGACGCTGTGACAGCACTGCTCCTATCCCTACCTCGGACGCGTCGACCTCTACTATAAAAGGCTTCTCTGGGTTCGGTAGTTTTAATATAGGCGCCGTAGTAAATGCTGTTTTGAGTCGTGTAAACGCCTCCCGCGCTTCCATTGGGAACTCACGGAGGCGTTTCGGCTTACCTGCCAACAGTGACGTGAGTGGTGCTGCCTCGGATAAAGCGCCTGTAAAAATTGGCAAACCGCAGGAATCTTTGTAGCTCCTTCACTGTTGTGGGTTCCGGCCATTGTTGCACGGCCGCGACTTTGGCTGACTCCATTTCGACCCCCAGTGGCCCTATGTGATAGCCGAGAAATGCCACCTCCCGCTGATGAAATGAGCATTTCTCTGCCTTCACATAGAACCCGTGTTTGCGCAGGCGATGAAGGACGGCAGTTACATGACTGACGTGCTCGGAATATGACCGCGAATATACTAGGATGTCATCTAAGTATATTATGACAAAACGGTTGTACATATCCCTAAACAAGTAATTCATGAACCCCTGAAACACCGCAGGTGCGTTCACCAGTCCATATGCCATTACGTTATATTGGTAATGCCCAGATGTAGTGCTAAACGCAGTCTTCCATTCATCACCCTTACGCACACGAACGAGGTTATATGCGCTGCGGAGGTCGAGTTTGGTGAAAATGGAGGCGCCTCGGAGCTGGTCTATTGCGGCCGGAACCAGGGGCAGTGGGTGCTTATATTTTATGGTTACTGCATTGAGTCCCCGATAATCTATACATGGCCGAAGGCCCCCCCCTTTCTTCTCTATGAAAAAAAAACCTGCCGAGGCGGGAGACGTGGACCTGTTGATGAGCCCCTGCTGGAGTGCCTCGCTCACGTATTCCTCCATGGCCCTGGTTTCCGCCACTGACAATGGATAAATGCGCGAGCAAGGAGGTGCTTTCCCCGGCAGCAGCTCGATCGCGCAGTCCCACGGGCGATGAGGGGGAAGTCATGCAGCAGCCCTAGCACTAAACACCTGTTCAAACCTCGCATACTCTGATGGCACGTTAATTTTGTGTGGGGCATTCGGACTCTCTATGGTGGTGGTTTGGACCGTCACTATGGGCGGTGTACATGATTTGGCGCATCTAGGGGACCATGAAACGATACTTGATTGAGCCCAATTGAAATTAGGGTTATGGGCGCTAAGCCAGGGGAGACCTAGCACGACGGAATGATCAGACTGAGGAAGTACGAAGAATTTTAGCTCCTCCGTGTGATCGGGGAAAGTTAACCGCAGTGGCGCTGTGATTAATTTAATAGGCGACTGGTCTAACTCACGACCATCTAGAGCTTTAACTGGTATCGGTTGCGGAAGCTTCGACACGGGAGCTCGCAGCGTGGAAATCAAAGCAGAGGAGATGAAGTTCCCAGCCGCCCCGGAATCTACTAAAGGGAAGACAGACACAACAGCGTTACAAAAAGACAATTGTGCTTTTAAACAAAAAGGATGATGCGTGCGGGGCGGTGTGCGTGACGTTACTTTGAGTAACGGGCAGTCCTTGATCCGGTGCCCGTCCCCCCCACAGTATAGACACAGGCCCGCTGTGACGCGCCTTCTTCTCTTCGCGATCGTGAGGCGGGAACTGCTCACGTCCATGGGCTCGGGTCGAGCTGTATCTCCCGTATCGCAAGGAGGTCTTCGGGGTGTGTCGTAGAGGCGGGGTGGTGCTGACCTGGTGGGTGGTCGCTGGCGCTGGCTGCGAAGATGCTCGTCGAGCTTAATCGCCAGGCTGATGGTTTCGTCCAGCGAGAGGTTGGTGTCCCGGCACGCCAGCTCGAGCTGGATTTCTGGCTGGAGTCCATCACGGAACCGCGCGAGCAGGCTCCGCTCGCACCAGCCGCTCTCCGCCGCCATGACTCGAAATTTGATGGCGTAGTCCGCCACCGGCACACTCCCTTGCCTCAGCCGCATGAGACGCTGTTCCCCGGAACGCCCCTGGTCCGGATGGTCAAAGACCGCCTCCATAGCTTCCATAAACTTACGATACCGGGAGGTGAGCTCTCCCCCTTCGCTCCAGATGGCTGCGGCCCAATCCATGGCCGGACCTGTGAGCTGCTGAATGACGAAACGGATTCGCTGGGTGTCCGTCATATCGGGGTAATCCGATAGGTACAGTTCACAGTAGAGATGTTCCGATACCATTTTTTCCCTCCCGATACCGATTCCGATACTTGGGCTCAGGGTATCGGCCGATACCGAGTACCGATCCGATACCTGGGTGTGTATCTGTACTGTGTGTGTTTGTATGTGTGTGTACACACTATATATATATATATATATATATACACACACTATATATATACACTATATATATACATAAAAAAAAAAAAAATAATTAAATATATATATATATATATATATATATATATATATATATATATATATATATATAAAATTTCTTTTTTAAGTAAAATACTACTAGCCCTGTGTAACGGGTTCGACCCTAAGTGCACGGGCGACACCATGAAACATGGACACGAGGCGAGGTCTTACAGCAAAAGGGTTATTTATTTAGAAAAATGGGTAAGGAAAGGGTTAAAGGCTCTCTGCGGTCTTTTCACCTTCGGCGGCAGGGATCTGAAGGCGGGCTCTACGCGGAAGTGAAGGTGCCGCGGGAGCTCGCGCAGCTCGTGCAGCTCGTTCACGCGCTCCTCTTGCGGAGATCAAAGGTGCCCCCCCTTTTTAAAGTCTTTGGGCCGCATCACATCGCCCCGCTCTTGTGCCACTGTCTCTCATAAAATCCACCGCGTCGCAAAGTCCAGCTTCCAACAGTCAGACCCCGAGCTACACTCCCCGCTGTGTTTTATAGCGCCGATAGCTCATGGGCCGTTGCCTGATTCTGCGGCCCTGCTACTTCACATACCTAAAGAGGGGGGAGGCCACCTAACTAGTGAGCGAGGAGCAATATCAATTTGGGCGCACGCCCATCACAGGCGCATGCCGTGACACTCTGTAAGTAAGCTAAGCTAGCAAAGCTAGCGGGCATAAATAGGTTATGTTTTGGAAAATGGTATCGGATCGGTACGTGGACCCAAATACTCGCCGATTCCGATGCCAGCCTTTTTTGTGGTATCGGCAGCATTTCCGATACCAGTATCGGAATCGGAACAACCCTAGTTCACAGGCCAGGAAAAATCGCTTACACCCCTCCGGATCGCCGGCATATCTTTCCGGGGGGGTGGCGCGTGGTGGTGAGGGTGTGGAGCTTCGCGATGTCCCAGCCAGTGCGGAGGGGTCTGGGAAGGCCAGGTGTTTTACACTATGGGCTAGGTCGCTCACCGCTCGTGCGAGCCCCTCGATCTGGACCTGTTGTTTTTCGATGTAACGCATCGGGTTCTCATCTTCCGGCAGGGGGACACCTGCTGCGTCCTGATAGGTTCGTCCATCCGTCATGTTCTTTGCTTATAAGAGGCGGACGCAAGTGCAGGTGAAAATGATCGTGTCTTTAATAACACAAATAAATACCCACGAACAGAAATTCCCCAAAAATAACTCCCCACACGGTGCCGTTTCTCGTGTAAACACGAGGATGCTGAGTCCCGGGGTTATGACCCCTCTCCTGCCGCATGTATCAGTCCTGGAAAGGAGAAGCAGGCTTTGTCAGCGTTTCTAGGCTCAATACAGACACACAGACGTTTACTCATCACAACGGTGGACGAACGGGTGGCTCCGGGGTCGGCTGGTTTATATAGGTGCACACAAAGGGGAGACACAGGTGATACTAACTACAGGTAATCAAGACTGACATATACACACAGACACACTAGGGGGAGACAAAGGCTGCGGCTCAGTAGTCCGGGGAACCGGATCTTCTCTGAGGCCGTGGTGGTCCAGATGTTACAGAGCCAGGAGGCTTAGGGCACGAGGCAGGGTACACCCTGGACAGGGTACACACACACACTCATACACACACTATGGGCTATTTGGGAACGTCAGTTAGCCTAACCTGCATATCTTTGGACTGTGGGAGGAAACCGGAGTACCCGGAGGAAACCCACCAAGCACAGGGTGAACATGCCAACTCCTCATGTTTATCAATGCATACTCATTTTCTTTATTAAGAATTGTAATTATAAATAAATTCATTTATCAGGTATTACTATGTTGTTAATATTACATATTACATGTGTAGCATTTTGTGTTACATAAAAACATTAAGAATTGTCCCCAGGGACATAATATATGCATCGGTCAACAACTTTTTGACAGAAACCTCACCTTATAATGTTATTAACTCTCAGCTAAACGTCTCAGCTAACTGAGGCTGATACCTTATGCTATGGGGCCAGCTAAGCAAATCAGATTGCATCTTTTTGCCTGAAGTGATACAATACCTGCCAGAGAGAGGAAGCATAAATAACTGGACAATAACTGGCCAACCTCCTTATTACCTAATTGTGAGGATTTCACATACAGAGAATAACATGCTTCTTTAGTCCTTTTTGCTCAGTTAGCTTAGCCTTTCCCCTGTGAACGATTTTGTGTCACTTAGTCATCTGTCAGTATCTACACTTATTTAGGAGACTACGAGACTCAAAAGGTATTTTAGCCTTATTTCCATATGCTAGTCATAATATGCAGAGAATTTATTATTCTCACACTATGAAACACTTCATAAGAATAAAAATTGTGCATTTGCTTCACATACATCTATTCCACAGACTTTATTTAATGATTAGAATGTCTGATTGTCATGCATATTGAATAGTGAAGCTTGACTATGACCTGTGCACACATTACAGTTGGTCGTTTCCACCTTCTTGGCACTCATTGGTGGCGCCGTTTTATTTGGAGTGAAAGACAACCAAGCCGGCATACAGAACAGGTAAGTGAGGACATGCTGACTGCTATCAGCCTCACTTACTACACTGGCGTCCTTAAGCAACAATGATTCCAAGGTGATCCAGCATCTGGATTCCCAAGAAGAACCCGTTGAACAAAATCTGTGAAGTGAAAATTGAACATTGTCTACAACAGGGGCCCGAATCTCCTACTGCCCCCCCAATCCTTAACAACCTAGTTTGACTACAATGTTATAAAAAAAAATAGAGTTACTCATGGTAATAGAGGCAAAATTTCTTTTAGCAAGACTAGGAAAAAATTACTATAAATTATACACATACAGATACACATATAGACTGCACATTACTGCATAATGTAGGTTATTTTATATTATACCAGCATTAGTAGCTGTCATAGATGGGTAAAGAGTTTGTGAAAAAGTAATCAAAACTAATCAGCTTTAATGTAATCAGTGATATTATTATTATTATTATTGTTGTTGTTGTTGTTGTTGTTGTTGTTGTTATTATTATTATTATTATTATTATTATTATTATTATTATTATTATTATTATTTCAGGTTGAAGCCCACGTACATGTCTGCCTGTCTTTCTGAACAGCAGAACTCTTATTACAGAACTTATTAATACAAAGAAAAACTTGTGAGAATTTTGTAAGGTTCAGTATCTTACACCTTGTTTATGCTAAGTTATACAGTGGAACCTTGGATTGTGAGTAACTTGGTCTGCGAGTGTTTTAAATGAATTTTAACTTGATAAATGGGTCTTAAAATACGAGTTGTACGCATGCGGAGTGTCAACTTATCACAACTGAGCCAATGGTTCTTCTCTCTTGCACGCGCTGTGGGTATGTGGGTAATTGTCTCAGTGTATGTGCATCACCCGTGCACGCCTGTACTGTTTGTTATAACATTGTGAACATGTGTGTGTGTGTGTGCGTAAAGCAAAAGCAAGTGTCATTAGAGACATTTCTTGTTAAAGAACCAGTTCCAGTTTTCCCAGTGTTCCAAAGATCCAGTGTAAAAGTCGTCCAACACATGCACACTAAAGGAAAGTGTCAGGATTCTTTTCAACGATAAAGTGCAGGTAAATTTGTTTTATTTTTACTTTGCATTTTGTATTAACTATTTTTATATGAATATTTTTAGATTCTTTCCCATTATTTTTTATGGAGAAATTCACTTCGATGTAAGAGTGCTTTGATGTACAAGCACACTTCCAGAACAAATTATGCTTGCAATCCAAGGGTTAACTGTACTTATTTTGTTATTTCAGAGGTGAAAATATGAACTAAAAGTTTTCAGTTTAGCTTTTCTAATTAATATCTATTGGTGCAGGTGTCTGTTTACCTTGGGTAATTAGGCTATTAGTAGATTATTTTAAAGTAGATTATTAAATCCAGCACATAACTGTTCATAACAACATTTTTCAGAATCAGAAAGAGTTTTATTGCCAAGTACGCTTGCACGTGCAAGAAATTTGTTTTAGTGACAGAGCTTCCAGAGCAATAAACAAATGACAAGACAAAACAGAACGACATCAAATGGAGTAGGGTGTGTTATACTTTTAAATAAGTTACATAGATATCTGAAATCTGAGGTATTATACAGTATATTGCACAGTGGTATTGTACACAATATTGCTCATATATTTATTGATAGTTAGAATGATGTTTAACTGTTCATGAGGTAGATTGTCTGGGGGAAAAAACAGTTTTTGTGCCTGACTGTCCTGGTGTTCGGTGCTCTGTAGCATCGACCCAACGGCAAAAGTTCAAATAGAAGGTGGCTTGGGTGTGATAGGTCAAAAGTGATATTCCGAGCCCTTTTCTTCACTCTGGATATATACAGTTCTTGCAGCATGGGCAGGGGAGTGCCAATAATTCTTTCAGCAGTCCGAACTGTCCTTTGTAGTCTTCTGATGTCTGCTCTCATAGCTGAACCAAACCAGACAGTTATTGAAGTGCACAGGACGGATTCAATGACCGCTGTGTAGAACCGTGTGAGCAGCTGCTGTGGCAGGTTGAATTTCTTCAGCTGGCGAAGGAAATACAACCTCTGTTGGGCCTTTTTAACAATGCAGTCAATGTGAATGTCCCACTTGATAATAAGAAGAGATGGTCGTGCCCAGTAACCGGAATGACTCCACTGCTGTCACAGTGCTGTTCATGATGGTGATTGGGAGAAGTGGAGGTGGGTTTCTCCTGAAGTCCACGATCATCTCCACTGTTTTGAGTGTGTTCAGCTCCAGTTTGTTGTGACTGCACCAGACAGCCAGCTGCTCGACCTCACTTCTGTATACAGACTTGTCACCGTCCTGGATGAGGCAGATAATTGTAGTGTCATCTGCAAATTTCAGGAGCTTGACAGTGGGGTGTGTAGAGGTGCAGTCATTGGTGTAGAGCAGTGGTTCTCAAAGTGTGGGGCGCACCCCACTAGTGGGGAATACAGAAATGACAGGTGGGGCGCAATGAACGGGAGGGAATTAGTGGAAAATAATAGGAAAGTACCTGTTCTAATTCATGCGTTTCTTTATTGATAATGAAGAGCGTATGCTCAAAACAATCACACAAATAAATGGATCATTAATACAAGTAAATTGAATTGAAACCTGCGCGACCCACTGGGCAGCGCTGCGCGACTCTGACAGAAATAGACCACGCCGACCATCAAAGTACATTTTACCCCACTGGGATGCGCACGTACAAACCAGGCATGGCAAGGCGGAAACAATATTAAACAGTCCTGACATTTTAAATTGTTTTTAAATAAAACACAGTGGGTCGCACAGGTTTGTGATTCAAGCGGTGCTGCGCGATCCACCGGGCTGCGCAAATAAACCAGATCAACTCTGCGCTATCCAGATAGTCGCGCTGCGCTGTATTTGCGCAGATATTTGGTTCAATTGGGTGCCACGGTTTCGTATCACTTTTGATGTGTTTGGCTTCACATACACTTCGACAATGGAAGAAGACGGTGTGACGAAACCAACAATGAGGAGATTGTAAAGAAAAAAGGTGCATCGTCTGTGTTGTGGAATTGGTTTGGGTATAAGAAAAGTAATACGAATGAGACGAACGTGATTTGCAAGGTACGCAAGTGCACTGTTTTAGCAAGTGGTGGAAACACGTCAAACCTTTTCTATCATCTGAAATCCAAGCATCCAAACGAATATGGCCAAAGTAAAAAAATAAAAAAAAGCAGCAAACCTCAGCAATTCACAGTTTAAATAAAATTACATTATGTAAAACAGTTTCTTTGTGTTTGAATTTTTATTTATGCATTTTCAGTTACAAATTGCTATATTGTGATATATATCGTTATCGAGGTAGAAAAGCCCTAATAAAGCCTATCTTGAGCTTGGATTCATGGTGGGGATGGTGGGGGAAGAAGAGAGACACTTGTATGTTCCCTTTCAAGGCTTCACTCAATACTGCGTGAAAACGCTATGGGAACCATTTTGTCGCGTTGCCGGTCGTTGAAGCATGCTGTGAAAACACGCCAAAGTTTTTGGCTATATATAACCTCGACCAGGTGACGTCATCTGATTAGATGTAGGTGGAGGTTATAAAAACAGGTGAGCCGGCAACAACCTCAGATCATTTGTCTTCAGAGCCTTGTTGTGAAGCGTGCTTGTGTTAAACCAGCAAAATAAGAAGGTGTTTAACTGACCAATTTGACGAGTTTAAACCAGATATCCCTCCGTGTGTGATAATCCATATCGGAGTGCGATCTCTACACTGCTTCGACTAGTGCTGCGCGCGCCGCGCATTCCGTGAGACGCTGCGAGCCGCCGCGCATTCCTGGCTTAAAACTTGTGCATCTGACAGAGCTGCGGCAGACAGAGGTAAGCCCCTTTTCTTCCGCGTTGTCATCACGAGGATTCCTCTCTTGCTGACCGGAGATGAAAATAGCCTTAAGCACTTAAAAAAAACAAAAAAAAAAACAAGCAGTAGACAGCAGCTTCTGTCGGGTGGCCGGGGGGCGGAGCCTCAACGACGCCCCCCCCCCCCTCTTAGCTCTCTCCATATGAGTTAACCCTTTCATGGAGTAAGCTGTATTCATGCTGTGTTTTTCCTGCCATCGACTTATTTATTTATTTAAATATAGTTGATGTGGAAACGCGGGATTATATGATGACGCCCAGATAGCAGAGACGCTTCACAGGCTATCTCTCTCCTGGGACATCATCCTCCCTGGTAAGCTTATACTTCCTTTCTAGCTGTGTAGACTTTTATCTTCCCTGGAGGGAAAAGCTTTTCAGGCAGTGGGTCAGCTTGGTGCTCCACTGCACACCATGGCGGTTTTGCAGGCCTACCAGGCTGACCTGCTGAGAGACTTGAGTACTGGCGGGGCTCTTCAAGATAAGGTTAGCGATGTCATTGACTCAGCCGCCACTAGGTTCTGGGGCGAAGTTATACGAACAAGCTTTTGGGAAATTCCCTCCCCGCCGTGCTCAAGAGTCGGGATTGTCGGCCACCCAGTCTCGACCGGGTCTGACTCTTGTGAGGCGTAAACACAAGGAGTGTGGTTTTTTTTTTTGGACCCGGGCACCTCCTCGTAAAAAATTGGAGTGCGCCGCGTTTCACTATCTGCCCCAGGAGGTCAGACTGATTTAAAATATATAAATACATGTGTGTAAAATAAAATAAATGGGGGTGGCCCCCCAATAGGGAGAGGCACCCGGAATTCCTTTCAAACGAATAAGTGTTCTCCCTGGCACACCCAGGAGGTCGGTGTTTTTGCTCCGCCACCACTGGTGTTTCGGGCAACATCAGTCTGCAATAGGCTGTTAGTTCCTCGGTTTTCCTGCCATGCTTCAGGATGCCGAACATCTAACACCCACACCCCCCCCCCCCCCCCGTTTAACCAAGCCGCCGAAACTTTTGCCCTTTTATGAGAAACTGGCAGCGTGGAAGCTACTGCCAAGTATATCTCCTTGGGTACTAAGCACTGGAGAGAGGAACTACAGGATTCAGTTCTCACTTCACCTTCTGTGTTTTCAATGGCGTGGTCTCCACTTCCATGAAACCAGAAAGTGCGCATCTGCTGACAAGCTGCCGGGTAAGGGGGCCATGGAACATGTTCCCCCACCAGACAGTGAGTCAGGCTACTACAGTCGGTATTCGTGGTTCCCAAGAGGAACGGGGGCTGCGTCCAATTTTTCAGATTCTGCGGGCTCTCCTGCTACCTGAAAATCAATGAATACAGTTCAAATGTTGACTGTAAAGGTGATTGCTCTCAACGCTACCAAGCGATTGTTTCTGACAATCGATTTAAGAACGCTTACTTTCATACAGAAACATTGCAACAACACAGGAAGATCCTGAGGTTCGCTTTCGGGGGCGAAGCTTACCAGTATTGGGTCCTTCCATTGGTCTAGCTCACCCACACACATACAAAATGCACAGATTTAGCCCTGGTTCTTACAGGAGTCCCAGGGCATCCGGTGGCTAGTGCTTCGACATCAGCATGTCGTCCTAGCTCATCTCTGTTCTCAGGACTGGGACCCAACGCCACGAAAGCGTGCTCTTTCCTGTGCAGAGGACAACACATTGGGTGCCATATGAGATTCGGTCGTAAGCGGGCACAGCTGTCTCCCGCTCGTATCGAACCCATTCTCAACACCCTCAAGGAAAACAAGCTAGACCAGAAAGTGACCATCACTTTCAGACATCCTAGCTCTCATGGCAGCTGTATCCACGGTGACACCTTTGGGCCTTCTGCACATGAGAGCATTCCAAGTTGTGGCTAAGAACCAGGGGATATCACTAGGGCCAATCCCGAATATGGGTTACGCGCCAGGTGCTTCGTACCCTTTCTACGTGGTTCAGACCCCGGTCTCTACTCTGGGTCCCACTCTAAGTTCATCTTGTCGTCACTGAGGCTAACGACAGATGCTTCCCTCACAGGCTGGGGTGCGGTCTCTGATGACCGTCCAGCCAAAGGGAACTGGAGAGGCTATCTTCTCGCATGGCACATCAATTGCCTCGAGATGATGGCTCTATTTCTGGCCCTAAAGCACTTCCTCCAGCAGTTGAGAGGCTGCCATGTCCTAGTGCGGTGGACAACACTATGGCAGTCTCATATATTATCGCCAGGACGCACTGTGCTCGCGCCGCTAACAACTAGCGCACCAGGTTCCTGTCCCTCAGGGCGATTTACATTCCAGCATGGATGCGGGAGCAGTAGTACTGTCCAGTCTATCTCTGACACAAGGGGAATGGTAACCCCACTCCTAAGTAGTCAGGGTCAGAGATTTTCATGTAGCAAGGCGGACCCCTTGCCTTCCAAGATATGCTTCGCCTTTTACTGCTCTTCAGATTTACCGTCCACCGCATCAGCTAGTGGCGTAGGTCAGAGCAGCTTCTACGTGTTTTGGATGAGAGATGCTATTGCCCTCTCCTACGAGGCGCGTGGGCTCACTTCGCCTCTAGGAATCAGGGCCCTTTCAACCTTGGGGATTGCCTCATCTATTGCATTAGCAAGAGGTATTCCCCTGCAGCAAGTATCTGCTAAGCAGGTAAACCCAGTCCACTGCCGAATTGTTTCAGTGCTGGAGTTTCCGTCCTTGGGTCTGTGCCCTAGTACTCTCAGGACGTACGTGACTGCATCCTCTCTCAACTATCTTCCGAAAGCTCTATAAACCTAACAGGCACCCTATTGCTTTTGAAGCCTTCTGTCCTCCCCGCTTACAGCTTCAGAGCAGGAGAGACTTCACTTGCAGGTGTCCAGCTTGTGCTCTTCAGATCTACATCCACCGCATCAGCTAGTGGCGTAGGTCAGAGCAGCTTCTACATGCTTTGGATGAGAGATGCTATTGACCTCTCCTATGAGGCGTGTGGGCTCACTTCGCCTCTAGGAATCAGGGCTCATTCAACCAGGGGATCGCCTCAGCTATTGGATTAGCAAGAGGTATTCCCCTGCAACAAGTGTGTGCCAAGCAGGTAGACCCAGTCCTCTGCCGAAATGTTTCAGTGCTGGAGCTTCTGCAGGAAAGGCTTGTCCTTGGGCTTGTGCCCTAGTACCCTCAGGATGTTCTTAGCTGCATTGTTGAAGCCTTCTGTCCTCTGCGTTTTACAGCTTCGGAGCAGGAGAAACTTCATTTACTGTCCAGTATGTGCTCTTCAGATTCACGTCCACCGCATCATCTAGTGGCGTAAGTCAGAGCGCCACTATACTGGGTGAGCAATGCATATTGCCCTCTCCTATGAGGCGCGTGGGTTCACTTCGCCTCTGGGAAGCAGGGCTCACCCAACCAGGGTGATCGTCCCAGTCTCACCAGCAGGAGGTATCCCCTGCAGTCATTGTGTGGCGCGAAGGGTTGGTCCTCCCCGCACACATTTCTTACATTTATAATCTGGATGTTCATGCTACTCCGGGCTCACTGTCCCCGAGTTAGCTGCCCAGGCTAGTTCTGAGACCTTCTTGGCTTTGTGCGCACACGCTACACAACTTTGGGGTCCAGACACCTGTAGTGCGGCAGCGTTGGTATTCTCGTTCCCATAGCGTTTTCACGCAGCATCGAGTGAAGCCTTGAAAGGGAACGTCTCGGGTTACATTGCTGTAACCCTGTTACCTGAAAGGCCGGAACGAGATGCTGCATCCGAATGCCGCACTACCACGTGACCAGACGGCTGTTCAGACAAATTAATCTGAGATTGTTGCCGGCTCACCTGTTTTTATAACCTCCACCTACATCTAATCAGATGACGTCACCTGGTCGAGGTTATATATAGCCAAAAACTTTGGCTTGTTTTCACAGCATGCTTCAGCGACCGGCAACGCGACAAAATGGTTCCCATAGCGTTTTCACGCAGCATCTCGTTCCCGCCTTTCAGGGAACAGGGTTACAGCGATGTAACCCGAGACGTTTTGTGTCTTAAACCGCTGGCAGCGGACCGCATGAGACCCAAGAAATTAGGAAGATGCTTAGAGACAACACACTCCAGTCACGTTAATAAGCCACTCGACTTCTTTCAAAGAAAGCTGGCAGAATACAGACAGCAGGAGAATCGCATGGTAACATCTGAATCAGTGGACAGCAAAGCACAAATGGCTTCATTCAAAGTTGCATACAGAATTGGCCAAAAAACTACAAGCGATTGCTGAGCAGCTAATAAACATGGGGTCAATTATGCAAAGATATGTGACAACGTAAGCCTTTTATAACAATTGCACGTGTATTTTATCTATTTTCAACTTGGTGTTGTTTGATCTTATTGGTTTAGAAATTGATATTTCAATAAACAGTAAACTTGGCCGATTTCGTTATTATTTTGTTGACAAGTGGGGCTTAAATTCGCTCACCCCCTTAAGTGGGGAATGACAGAAAAAGTTTGAGAACCACTGGTGTACTGTAGAGGGAGAAGAGCAGTGGGGAGAGAACGTATCCCTGAGGGGCTCCAGTATTGGTGGTGTGGCTGTTGGACATGAATTTCAGAGCCAGCTGGCCAGCACAGGATTTCAGACAGGCTGGTGTCACGCCGTCTGGGCCTGGAGCTTTTCTTCTATTTTTGTTTCAGATAAATATGGTGAACATCCTTTTCACAGACCTGGAGTGCAGGGGGGAAGAGAGGGTGGTTGTCTGAGGTGATAATGGTGGTGTAGAAAGAGGGTCAGGACAGGAGTGTGGTGTGAGACTGGGAGTTTCAAATCTACTGTACAATAGAACTCATTCAGGTCATCAACCAGTTGTTGATTCCCTACAGAGTTGGGGGATGGCGTCTTGTAATTAGTGATGGTTTTCAGGCCTTTCCACACTGAAGCAGGGTCGTTTGCAGAGAACTGATTTTCCAGTTTATACACAACATTTTGATTTTAATACATAACAATGTGCTCTCAGTTCAGGTATTTTACATGCCCTCACATCGGACCTCACCTAACGACCCATGTTTTATCTCATGGCGCTTCACATTGCTGCTTTTTATTAAAACCATGGGTTCGGATCATATGAGCCACACTGGTTTTAAACTTTCTGCAAAAAGAATAAACATACATTAATCTGTCCATTTAACTTTGAAGATTTTGTTTTCATAGTTTACTTGCCTTTTTTGGAGTAGACCATGCTTTGGCGCATATTTCGCAAGGATTTGGGCACCTTATACAGTAGGTGCATTACTGTTATTTCTGTCTTCCGCATACTTTGAGTATACATGGTAAACTATCGCATTGATTGAGTCTATTGTGTGTCGTATAGCCACACCCACCTAAAGGGAAAAAGCACTATATTCATCAAAAAAAGCACTAGATGCAGTGACGTAATCTTGTACAAAACTACTCATAACATTCCTTCTACCTAATGTTTTGATTTCATTTATGGCACAGATTTATCTTCAGGTAAATACCAAAGGACTAATAAGGTTTCATCAAATTCTGTCCCGCCAGTTTTGCATGAAGCTGTGACAAAATCATCTGGAAAGACATACAAAACATCACTGACGGAGAAAGTTCAGACCAATGTACAGACTAAACCTTTCTTTTATTCATATAGAGACATCATAGTGAGATTCACTGGCTCTTGAACTTCAAGGACCATATCATTTGTCATTGATGTATGAGGTTTTACTTTCAGATTAGGAGCTATGTTCTTCATCACGAGCAATCACTGTTTCTTTTCGCTGTCAGCTGCTAGTCTTTTCATCACGGAGAGGAAGCTCTTCATGTACGTTTGATGTTAATTACTCTTTGGCAGTTTTTCTGCACATGTATTGTCATGTTTCAGTTATCAGCTATCTAAATAGGACTCAATTCTGCCATGTTCACTTTTCTTGCCATGTTCACCTTCCTTCAGGCATGAATACATCAGTGGGTACTACAGAGTGTCCGTGTACTTCCTGTCTAAGATCCTGTCTGATGTAATCACTCTGCGCTCGATTCCTGCTGGGGTTTTCATATGTATATTTTACTTTATGACTGGTAAGTTTTGATTGGGAACATTTGGACATTTTTTAAATGTAGAACATATATACAGTATGTATATTGAATGTATTTATTGAATGTTTATATTGTGTGTGTGTGTGTGTGTGTGTGTGTGTGTGTGTGTGTGTGTGTGTGTCTAGGATTTAAGCTCACACCAGCAGCATTCTTCACATTCATGTTCACTGTAATTCTAACGGCGTACACATCCACAGCTCTGACCCTGGCCATCTCTGCTGGTCAGTCTGTCGTAGCTGTCGCAAATGTCTCAGTCAACATTACTTTTGTCCTTATGGTGGTAAGTTAAACATGTTAATCAGCAAAAAGGAAGGAGATGTAGCTTTAAGGTTTGCAAAGTGTTTGTAAGATATATAGTTTTTTTAATACAGACAGATATACAAAATATATTACTGAGTGAGCCAGACTATGCAAATTCCTACAGTTTACTTAACTGCGTATGAATGACTCTAAAAAGAAGGCTACTGTACAGGCCTGTTAATTGAGAAATAATTTATCAATCTTGAAGAAAAGCATACAAACAAAAGTTACATGACATACATGTGAACAATGATGGACAACAGGAAAGACATAGAATCAATAAAGGTTTAAACATGAAATATAAAACCAGAAACCACACACAAATTAGCATGCTTATTAAAGCCTTTAATGTTGAGCTGTTCATAGAGAGTTGTTGTCTAACAATGAGAAACTGGTTATTTTAGATCTTCTCTGGTCTGCTGGTGAATCTGGAAAGTGTCATGCCCTGGATCGCCTGGATTAAGTACCTGAGCATCCCTTATTATGGATTCACGGTAACAGTCACTCTCAGTAACATACAAAGAACACTACACCAATGCTACATATAGAAATCATCCCTAGCATTAATATCATTGACATGTAAAATGAATAAGAGTGAGGTTGAGGTTTAATGTCTATTAATGTCATTAACATATTTTACTTCATTTATATGAAATTGATAATATTTTAGGTGGCTGGAATGGATTAAATTCAAATTCAAAAATCCACATTTTCAAATTTTATTCAAATTTTATTTGTCACATACACAGTCATGCACAGTACGCAGTGAAATGCTTATACGACCTTAAAAATGTATTGTCTTTGGAACGGATTAACTTTGTATGCTGAGATACTATTGTAAATATAGTAATTTTCTAAATCATTTGTTAGCAATATATACTAAATAAATGTTTATGAAATAAATCAGATTAATTTGTACTTGACATCAGTTTAAAAACAGACTTTCCATTTGCTTTGTGTCAACTTCTATGACATGTGGATATACTTTGGGTTTTGTCTTTTAAACACAACCTTGTTTTATGTTTGAGACGTTTTAAGCATGTTCGATATTCACTGGTTATGCTTATGTCAGTAAATACAAAATTAATATAAAAAGACCTTACAATGCTTATTTATATGTTAAAATTTAATGTAAAAACATAATATTACTGTCTTTCTTAAAGGAAGACAGAATAGATTTAAACATACTTGTTTATTGCAGTTATATTTAAAAGAACAAAGTAAATCTCAGCCTGGCATTTCAATGTAATCTCACCAGAGAGTGGCAGAGAGACTGGCCACAGTGGCATAGAACCCCCACAGCCACCTAGCTGTTTGGTGTAAGGTTGAGCAATACAGACACACAAGTGTACAAGTACAGTATAAAAGCTCAAACCAGTCCAGGTGGTGGGGGGGGGGATGTTGAGGCATCAATATCAGCATTAATGTTATGGGAGATTATTAATGTTATGGGAGATTGGTGTCTTTTCCTTCACTGCCTCACTATTATGCTAGTCTGAGGTTCACATGGTTCAGCCACAGGATTTAGAGTAGATTAAGGCTGAATCCCAATTTTATTTTCTACCCCTTCCCCTACCCCTCGCCCCTTCCCCTTGTCCCTTGAAACGAAGTGGAAAGGGGAAGGGTTTAAATATTTCCCCTAAGAAATGGGACACCACTACAACACTATTATACGTCATCATACGTTGTCGCTAGTTCCTAATGTTACGTTAGATGACATGCGCCGATGTTTATCACACATTCCAATAAGAGAGAGATTACTCACTCCCAAAGTTTTTTTGCGCCGTATTCCGATTTTTAAAAAAGTTGCTCATTTTCACCACGAAAACGGATGAGCCTTCGGGTTTCCTCAGCCGTCCCTATACAGAATATAAATTACAAAACTGTGGTCACGTTGCAATAAGTAAGAATAGTGTAAGCACCGTTCATTTACATGTACACATATGGCCGTAAGCAAAACACACAATGCGTTATCAAATGCTCGGCAAACTGGCGCGCTACTGAACTTTCATATTTGTTTGTAGCATGCAGTAAAGTGTATGTGACATAAAAATATATATTTGTAATATCGTACAATCTGTGCTATCCGCTAGCAAACTTTAGTGATAATATAGGTAATATACATATAATGAAAACTTGTCATAAAAATCTTTATTAATGGCAAAAATTACTTAACATTTATGGGTCTGCTTGCTCGAGTGAGCAGCCATGTTGAAAATTTCGCTTAGCCCTTCGTTTGAAGTGAGGTCCTGAAAAATCTTCGTTTGGAGGGCTATTTGGCCCTTCCCCTTCCCCCTACCCCTCCAACCAAAAGAGAAATGAGACACCCCTACCCCTTCACGTGAACGCGCCAAACGGAGGGGTAGGGCTATGTGTAGGGGTAAGGGGTAGAAATGGGATTCAGCCTAAATCTGTATTAAAGACTTTTCTAACCACAAGCTGAAATCTAACAAGTGTTGAAATCTGCAGTCTGATTGGCTGTTCTCACATGCATTTTCAAACACAACATCTTTAACTATATATTATATGTGAGACTTTTTAAAATTACATAAAAATCATTAATATTATTCAAAATGAAATAAGCTGTAATTTAACTAATTTAACTACTAGATCAGGGGTGGCGAACCTACGGCTCGCAAGCCGCTTGCGGCTCTTTCACTGATCGTCTGCGGGTCTTCAACCTATTTTCAATTCAATTCAATTTTATTTATATAGCGCTTTTAACAATGGTCATTGTCTCAAAGCAGCTTCACAAAAATTAAAAAATTTAACAAAAAAAAAAAATAATAATAATAATAATCATAATAGAAAAGAAAATAATTGGAAGTGTGGATGTGTGAGAAAAATGTGCAGATAATAATAATGAGACGAATGAATGAAATTTCGCTGATGAGCAAGCCAAGGGTGACGGCGACGGTGGCAAGGAAAAACTCCCTGAGATGGAATTAGGAAGAAACCTTGAGAGGAAGCAGACTCAACAGGGAACCCATCCTCATTTGGGCGATAACAGATAGAAATGATATAACATCTTGTGTGTTGTGCAGGTGAAAATTCAATATGACAGAAATTATTTAAATTGACATGAAGACCAGTTCAACATAGGGACGAGTCAGTAGGTGCAGAGGGCAGATGAGGTCTGGATCACTGGAAGCACAGGAGCAGCATGTGTAGCTCCAACCATCATAAAGCTGAATCCAGCTGGAGCTGGTCCTTCTCTGGATGCCTCAGGAACCTCACAGGGTCGGCCTTTGTCTACTGAAGCTGGCAAAATCTCCCGATGCCTCGGGATGGGTAGAGAAATACAGAACAGATGGGGAGAATTAGCGTAGTTGCCATTCGGTATAGGTGTACTGGAGTATGAGATTATGGGATGAGTTATGTGTATGCCAGATTAAAAAGATGCGTCTTGAGTCTACTTTTGAACTGAGAAACCATGTCTGCTCCCCGAACACTGTCTGGAAGGCTATTCAAAAGCGTTGGAGCTAAATATGAAAAAGCCCTACCCCCTTTTGTAGATTTTGAAATTCTGGGAACTACCAGAAGTCCAGAGCTTTGTGATCTTAAGGCGCATGGTGGATTGTAGCGCATCAGAAGACTGGTTAGGTATGTGGGAGCTAAACCATTTAAGGCCTTGTATGTAAGTAATACTATTTTGTAATTTATTCTAAACTGAACAGGTAGCCAGTGCAGGGATGATAATATTGGGGTTATATGATCATATTTTCTGGATCTAGTGAGAACCCTGGCAGCTGCATTTTGGATTAACTGAAGCTTGTTTATTGAGGATGCAGGACAACCACCTAGTAATGCATTACAATAGTCCAGTCTGGAGGTCATGAATGCATGAACTAGTTTTTCTGCATCAGATACGGATAAGATGTTCCTAAGTTTAGCAATATTTCGAAGATGGAAAAAGGCTGTTTTTGTGATATTTGAAATGTGATTTTCAAAGGACAAGTTACTGTCTAATATTACGCCCAGGTCTTTTACTGCTGAGCTGGTAGTAACAGTACATCCTTCTAAGCGGAGGCTGAATTGTGAAAGCTGTTGTGTGCTGGTTTTTGGGCCAATAAGTAATATCTCTGTCTTATCTGAATTTAATAAAAGAAAGTTATTGGTCATCCAATCTTTTATGTCCTGGACACACTCAGTTAATCTAGACAACTTAGGTATTTCGTCTGGTTTAGTTGAGATATATAATTGGGTATCATCAGCATAACAATGGAAACTAATCCCATGTCTTCTAATGATGTTACCCAAGGGAAGCATGTATATTGAGAACAACAGAGGTCCTAAAATTGACCCTTGTGGGACCCCATATTTCACTGGCATTACACCAGACGGTTCTCCATTTAGATCTACAAAATGGTAGCGATCAGACAGGTAAGATCTAAACCATTTTAATGCCTGTCCCTGAATACCTATATAATTTTGTAAGCGATCTATGAGAATATTATGATCTATAGTGTCGAATGCAGCACTAAGATCGAGCAGGACTAGCAATGAGATGCAGCCTTGGTCTGAAGCTAAAAACAAGTCCTATCCACGTTCTGTGTTTACACTTGCAAATTATTTTTAAAATGTCAAAACATAATTTTCCAATAAAGCTGTATGCATTTTAATGATTTTTTAAACACAACTTCTTGCACAATTTAACATAGACTAACACGATTGACGTGAAGTTCGTTAATTCAATTCAATTCAGTTTTATTTGTATAGCGCTTTTAACAATTGACATTGTCTCAAAACAGCTTTACACAATCAAAAGAATTATTTAAGTTTGTATGGAATGTGAATGTGTATGAATCAAAAATGTTCAGTTAGTCCCTAGTGAGCAAGCCCGAGGGCGACAGTGGCAAGGAAAAACTCCCTGAGATGGTAATACGAAGAAACCTTGAGAGGAACCAGACTCAACAGGGAACCCATCCTCATCTGGGTGAAACAGATAGCAGGAAATGATCTGCATTTATACAGTGTTAAGTGTTAGGTTCAGCTATAATAGTTGATGTTAATTGATGTTAAAATGGAGTCCAGTAGTTATTGGAGACTCAGATAGACTTGTAGAAAGTTCCAGTCCTGAACTATCGAATTGTCAAGTCCTTAGAGAAACAGCTGACAACACCAGTCGAGGCCAGAACCGTCTTCTAAGTAGAGAGAATCATCCCCAGACACCAGACGCATCCCAAAGAGACACACAGGGCATCCATGCGACGAGACCTCCAACCAGAAACGGGGCACCAGGATGGATCAGACAGGTCCGGAGGGCAGAGGGAGTCTGGATCACTGGCAGCTCAGGAATTACATGTGTAGCTCGACAGAGAGAGAAAGAGTGAAAGGGGGAGACAGGGGGAGAGAGGAAAGAGAAAGAGGGGGAGAAAGGAAGAAGAGGAGAGATGGCAATTAGGTATGGTCACAGTCACAATGTATAATATGAATGTATATTTACTGTAGAGTGCAAGCAGGGACTCCGACAGGACTAACTATGACACAGCATAACTAAAAGGGAGAGCCAGAAGGAAACACAAACATGAGGGCTCCCTGAGATGTAAAGCAAACAATCACCTCACAGTCAACAAACCTGAGTGATCAAATGAGAGTGAGGAAGACAGCATCTAAACATACCAGTTCACCATAATACTCTACGTCCATGAGTCCCCCAGCTCTGCTCCTTTACCTATGGCAAATCTATTTATAAAAATGCTTGACTAAATAAATAGGTTTTTAGCCTAGACTTAAACACTGAGACTGTGTCTGAGTCCCGACAACACTTTTTGGAAGACTATTCCATAATTTTGGGGCTTTGTGAGAAAAAGCTCTGCCCCCAGCTGTAGTTTTCATAATACGCGGTACTGACAAGCAGCCTGCATCCTTTGACCGAAGTAGGCGTGGCGGATCGTAAGACACTAGCAGTTCGCTCAGATACTGCGGCGCGAGACCATTTAATGCTTTATATGTCAAGAGTAGTATTTTAAAATCAATGCGAAATTTCACAGGGAGCCAATCTAGTGAAGATACATTGTAGGAAAGCGCATTGTTCCTGTTCCAAAGAAACCACATCCTGCTTCTCTCAATGACTATCGCCCTGTAGCCCTCACCTCAGTAGTGATGAAGTGCTTTGAACGCCTTATCAGAGACTTCATCAATTCTTCACTACCCGACACACTGGATCCACTACAGTTTGCATACCGTCAGAACCGCTCCACAGACGATGCAATCTCTCATATCCTCCACACATCACTCACTCACCTGGACACTAGGAAAGGGAATTATGTTAAAATGCTCTTCATCGACTATAGCTCTGCTTTTAACACCATAATTCCCTCCACACTCACCACCAAGCTGGAGCACCTGGGACTGAGCTCATCTATATGTCAGTGGATCTCCAATTTTCTGACTGGCAGACCACAGGCAGTAAGGAAGGGCGGACATGTCTCAGCTACACTCACTCTCAGCACTGGAGCCCCCCAGGGTTGTGTTCTGAGCCCCCTGCTGTACTCTTTGTACACCCACGACTGCGTGGCCACTACCAACTCCATCATCAAGTTTACTGATGACACCGTCGTGGTCGGACTGATCAACAATGATGAGTCGGACTACCTAGAGGAGATTGGAAATCTGGAGAACTGGTGCCAGAGAAACAATCTCCTCCTGAACATCAGTAAGACAAAGGAGCTGATAGTGGACTTTAGTACAAAGCAGGAGAGGAACTACCAGACCCCCGTCATCAACAGGAGCCCAGTGGAGAGAGTGGACAGCTTCAGATACCTCGGTGTTCACATCACGCAGGACCTGTCATGGTCCTGTCACATCAACACCGTGGTGAAAAAAGCCCGGCAGCGTCTCTACCACCTCAGACGCTTGAGAGACTTTAGACTGCCCTCCAAGGTGCTCAGGAACTTCTATTCCTGCACCATAGAGAGCATCCTGACGGGAAACATCACGACCTGGTTCGGGAACAGCACCATGCAGGACAGACGAGCTCTACAGAGGGTGGTGCGATCAGCCGAGCGCATCATCCGCACTGAGCTCCCTGACCTGCACTCCATCTACAGCAAGCGGTGCTGGACTAAGGCCAGGAAGATCATGAAGGACCTCAGTCACCCCAGTAATGGACTGTTCTCTTTGTTGCGGTCTGGGAAGAGATTTCGCTCCCTAAAGGCCAACACAGAGAGACTGAAAAGGAGCTTCTTCCCGCAGGCGATAAGGTCTCTCAATCACACCTCCACACAGGACTAATAACATCTTTTAAGCTCACAACACTGACTGGACAATCATGGACACATTCATAGACACTTGCACTAAATACTCATACATCTGGACAATTGCACATGTCACCTTTCATGCATATTTGCACAACCACTGACACTTTAATTCTATATACATATATACTCTACCCTATATTTCTATATTTTTGCAATATTTTATTATGCCCTTATTGTACAGTTAATTTTACTAGTTAAAATTATTTCTTTAGTATTTCCTTTTTATTGATTATTTATTTTACGTACAAGCTTTTACTTTCTTTTTTTTTAAGGTCACTGGCGGTCGTATAAAGCATTTCACTGCATATTATACTGTGTATGATTGTGTATGTGACTAATAAAATTTGAAATGAGATAATATAGGGGTGATGTGCTCATATCTTCTGGTTCTAGTGAGGACTCTCGCTGCTGCATTCTGGACTAGCTGAAGCTTGTTTATGCACCTAACAGAACAACCAGACAGTAAGGCATTACAATAGTCCAACCTAGAAGTGATAAAAGCATGAACTAGTTTTTCTGCATCGTTTAGCGACAATATATTTCTTATCTTGGCAATATTTCTGAGGTGAAAGAATGCTATCCTGGTGATATTATCTACATGAGCTTCAAATGAAAGGCTGGAATCTATAATCACGCCGAGGTCTTTTACTGTTGCGCTTGATGGAACAGAAAGGCCATCTAAAGTTACGGTCTGATCTAAGATTTTACTTCTAGCTGTATGCGGTCTTATGACTAGAACTTCTGTCTTATCCGGATTAAGCAGAAGGAAGTTAATTAGAATCCAATTTCTTATGTCCTGCACACATTGCTCAACTTTAGTAAGCTGGTTTTTCTCATCAGGTTTTGTTGAGACGTATAGCTGTGTGTCGTCAGCATAACAATGAAAACTAATACCATGCTTACGGATTATGTTGCCCAGAGGAAGCATGTAAAGGGAGAAAAGCAGTGGGCCTAAAACTGAACCCTGCGGAACGCCAAACTCCACTAGAGAACATGCAGAATAATCACCATTTAAGTCTACATACTGATAACGATTGGTCAAATAGGATCTGAGCCAGGAGAGGGCTGTACCCTTAATTCCTACTACATTTTCTAATCTGTGAAGAAGAATAACATGATCAATAGTGTCAAAAGCTGCACTGAGGTCGAGTAATACAAGCATAGTTACACAACCCTGATCAGAGGCCAATATGAGGTCATTTACTACTTTAACGAGTGCTGTTTCTGTGCTGTGATGAGGCCTAAATCCTGACTGATACAGTTCATGTATGCCATTTCTATGTAGATATGAGCATAGCTGCTCCGCTACTATCTTTTCCAGAATCTTAGAGACAAAGGGGAGGTTTGATATTGGCCTGTAACTGGACAGCTGACAGGGGTCGAGGTCAGGTTTCTTAATTATTGGTTTGATAACTGCTAATTTAAAAGATTTTGGAACATAACCAATGCTGAGTGATGAATTAATTATTCTCAACAGCGGTTCTGTTATTACTGGTACTATCTGTTTAAGAAAATGTGTCGGTATAGGATCTAATATACAGGTTGATGAATTTGCAGAAGAGATGAGATTAGTTCATTTTCTTCAAGAGGAGTAAAGTATTCTAGGTTTGAATCTGACATGGCTAGGTTAACATCTGTATCAATCAATTACATGGTTTCAAAGCCTCAATTTCATGCCTGAAATTTACAATTTTATTATTAAAAAAGTTCATGAAGTCCTCACTATTGCATGATGTTGTTGTGGAGATTTCTGTAGTGGTCTTATTTCTGGTTAATTTGGCTACGGCATTAAATAAAAATCTAGGATTATTTTTATTTTCTTCTATAAGAGTGGAGACATACATTGATCTAGCTACACTAAGAGCTTTCCTATACTTCAGGATGCTCTCTTTCCATGCTATTTGAAATACTAACAATTTAGTTTGACGCCATTTACGCTCTAATTTCTGAGCAGTCTGTTTTAAAGTGCGCGTGTGATCGTTATACCAGGGAGCGAGTTTCTTATCTCTAATAATTTTTCTTTTAGCTGGAGCTACATTATCTAAGGTACAACGAAATGTCGACTCTAAATATTCAGTCGCCTGATCGAGTTCTGTGGGGTCAGACGGTGATCTAATCGAAATTGGTAACTGTGGGAGATTACTGATAAAACTCTGTGTGGTAGTTGATGTGAATGTACGTTTAATACGGTAGAGCGGTGCTGTGCGTACATTATCACTGTGACACACTTGAATGGAGACAAGATAGTGATCTGAGATAATTTCAGACAGTGGAATTGTGAATACATTTCTTATAATTAATCCGAAAAATTATATTAAGTTTAAAGTGTGACCTGCTTTATGAGTGGCTCCTACTACACACTGATTTACGCCTACGGAGTCCAGTATGGACATAAATGCTGTTCTCAGAGGGTCTTCTGGATTCTCAAAATGAATGTTAAAATCTCCAGCAATTAACACTTTGTCTACAGAAATTCAGAATACGGCCCTGGAGGTCTGTAAATTATAATTAGTGGAATCGACTGAGCTGATTTAATATACTTAAATACACTTATGTTACTATAAAGAATTTAAAATGAGTTAAATTTGTGTCCGTGTTTTTGTACGATAGACAGATTATCATTATGAATAACTGCGACGCCTCCTCCTCTACCAGTTAACCGAGGCTGGTGTATGTAGCTGTACCCAGGAGGACTAGCTTCATTTAGAGCTACATACTCGTCCTGTTTAACCCATGTTTCAGTTAAACAGAGTATATCAAACGCCTGATCTTAGTAGTTAGTAGCCTGTTAATCATCATGGGAGAGTCAGGGAAGCGTACAGCTAAGTACGCTTAGCTGTAATACGAAGATGAGCACAGAACATTTTTATCTGAATGGAAGGAACGAACCGTGGTGTTTTGGAAGATTGTGCCGATTGAGAGATATCCCAATGTCAAACAGGCTCCACTCAAACTACAAACTACAAACTATGTTTGGGTCAACTTGTAGCGCGGCCACATAAAGGGGCAGTTAAACAGCAGGGGAAAGAAGAAGGAGCTAATGTTGCTCACCTGCACCAGCAAACTGGCCCCATGCGGTTATCTTTAGGGTTGTTCCGATTCCGATACTGGTATCGGAAATGCTGCCGATACCACAAAAAAAGCTGGCATTGGAATCGGCGAGTATTTGAGTCCACGTACCGATCCGATACCATTTTCCTAAACATAACCTATTTATGCCTGCTAGCTTTGCTAGCTTAGCTTACTTACAGAGTGTCACAGCGTGCGCCTGTGATGGGCGTGCGCCCAAATTGATATCGCTCCTCGCTCACTAGTTAGGCGGCCTCCCCCCCCTTTAGGTATGTGAAGGAGCAGGGCAGCAGAATCAGGCAATGGCCCATGAGCTATCCGCGCTACAAAACACAGCGGGGAGTGTAGCTCTGGGTCTGACTGTTGGGAAGCTGGACTTTGTGATGCGGTGGATTTTATGAGAGACAGTGGCACAAGAGCGGGGTGATGTGATGCGCCCCAGAGACTTAAAAAAGGGGGGCGCCTTTGATCTCCGCGAGAGGAGCGCGTGAACGAGCTGCGCGAGCTCCCGCGGCACCTTCACTTCCGCGTAGAGCCCGCCTTCGCATCCCTGCTGCCGAAGGGGAAAAGACCGCAGAGAGCCTTTAACCCTTTCCTTCCTCATTTTTCTAAATAAATGACCCTTTTTCCTGTAAGACCTCGCCTCGTGTCCGTGTTTCATGGTGTCGCCCGTGCATTTAGGGTCGAACCTGTTACACAGGGCTAGTAGTATTTTACTTAAAAAAGAAATTATATATATATATTATGTTTGTATATATATACACGCACACACACTGTACAGATACACACCCAGGTATCGGATCGGTACTCTGTATCGGCCGATACCCTGAGCCCAAGTATCGGAATCGGTATCGGGAGGGAAAAAATGGTATCGGAACATCTCTAGTTATTTTGGTCCCCATGACAACGGTGCTTTGGTTCCGGGGGTTAAGCTCACGCGCGCATGCGCAGCTGTGCCGCGAGGGAAACCTACTGACCTATCGAGTCACGTGAGCCGGTATAAAGCCGGAACCAGCATGACGCTCGGGACGGAGAGATGAAGTTTGCAGCGCTGTGTTTGGTACGAGAGAGTGAGCTAGTTGGCGATAACCTCTGGATTATTATTTTCCTGGACGGCAACTATACCCCTCTCATTCCGTTTCTCGAGCTCCCGGACTTAACATCTTTCACCGGTGAGATCGAGCCGTCTCTCCATTCCACCTTTACACACTCTCACTATAACCTGGACTTGAACATTCATACATATGCACTCACTCACTCGCATACACTACTGATCTTGTATATATTTGATTATATTTTGTATATATTGTTTTTTTGTTGCACTTCATTTGTCTGTTTTTCTTTTGTATATAATACACTGAGGTTTGGTTTTGGTATTTGTTGTTTGGCATCTCTTGTCTGTCTTTCCTTGCTCTGCGAAAAGTTGCGCAATACCGGAAGTAAGTGTGATTAGCCCGTTTATAGATATTAGACCCCGATTTGGTGTAATTAGCTCAAAAGTAAAATCTGAGCGTTACAAACTTACATCTGTGAATCCCTTTTTTCGACACTGAAACAAGTGAAATCAAAGCATCGCTCTGCTCGTACTGTCACACGTGAAAGATTTACTACTAGTAGCCACAACTGAATACAAGCCAGACTTAAAAAAGATTGTGGAAACCAAGTGTCCCACTGAGTCAAATAAAAGGACGTAGGTTGATTAAAATCCATGAGAACTGTTAGGCACAGTGAGTCGCCGTGATTGCTCACCGACGTTCCGCTGTCGCTCCGTGAAGTTCTATAAGGACTTCCGCGAGGACCGGCAAAGAAATTAAACATATTTAATTTTTCGCACAGAAAGATGGAAACATACTCACAACGCCAAAAACTCGCCGTGAATCATAATGAACCATACTTACGGCCACCGCGCAAAACCGCACAGGTGAGATAGGGGTATTATGTAATTAAGTGTATAAGTTGTGATTCTGTTGTTTGCACATCTGTTGTGTGGCTCTTTGCAGTGATAAAGATTTTTTTTGGCTCATTATGGCAAACAGGTTCGCCACCCCTGTACTAGATGGTTTATTTATTTATTTATTATATAATTGTAGAAATGAATGCACCACTGGTTAGTCACCAATCATGTTATTCAAACTATCTCTTTCTGTAATAGCTTGGCACATACACTGTAAAAAATAAATCCTGAAAATAGTTGTTGGAACAAAGAAATATATGTTGGGCTAATATAATGCTGGTGTCAAAAAAGAAAAATATGTTTTCTCAATGATTGTATAAATTTCATTACTCAACTACGAAAGTTTCATCGAGGCAACGAATAAAACTGTGTTCATGAAACATTTAACTGCACACAAACAATTTTATGTTGGACGAACAAGAGGGACCTCTGCGCATGCGCAAAAGCGTTCTTCCAGAATTTTCGAACTTCCCGCTATTTCCTCCTGAAATGGTGAGTACTTCATGGAAACGAACTGTCCTGCAAAGTAATTAGCAATTTTAGCTTTATAACATATATATTATCCAGCAGCAAGCTTTAGAACATTATATTTTCGAGTGTTTATGTATATAATTTGGAGTGTTACAGTAGTTATCTGGCAATGCACTCGTTTCAGCTCCTAACGCATTTTTTTTCAGATGGTATGTACATTGACATTAATGTTAATCTATGAAACCGCTAAAGTTTAATTACGTTACATACATTTTATTCATTTTAATGACTGATAATTTCAAAGGCTATTTGAAAAAGACGGCGCGTTAGTGCGCCACTGAGGGAGCTTAATGTTCTCACTCCTTCATTATTCATTAACCTTATAGTGTCTGAAAACGGTTATAATGGCTAAACGGACATTTTTTTGTCTAGGATTTTTAATGGTTTTGAACTACAAACGGTTACTTAATTAGTTATTCATATATTTTTCTTTTTGTATTTCAGGTATTAGGGAGAATATCTGGGAAACAGTGCTTACTGCATCTGCAAACAATCTTGGAGCTTGGCAAAATTATTTCACAACATTTTTTTTTTTTATATCTTAAACCATTTCTGAGTTAAAGCAAATATTTTATTTTCAAATAAGCCACTGCACGTTTTTACTGAGAAATATCAGTATGTTTTGTTCCTCAAAGCAGAAGTCTATTTATCCAGTATACTGTTTTGACTGAGTGTGATATTAGTAAGCTTTGTAACATGAATGTTAAGGGCACAGTTTAATTCTTGCATTTTGGAATGTTATTTGCATATTTTGTTATAACAATGCAGCATTTGTTTATTTGTTGAAAGAGTAGCTGGATTGCACTTAATCAATGTTGATAGTCTTTAACAGGTGTTTAAAGTTTACATTAAAAAAATATTCAAATTTAGAAGAATGTGTCATGTTATTTGAAATGTGGCCACAGTGAATAACCTACTCAAGTAAACTTTAAGATGTTAATTTTATAATTATGCAAGCATAATTTCCAATTCAAAATATACCTTTCAGTCAACTTGGAACATTTAATTGACACAACATTATATTTCAATTTGAGACTGCTTGTTGGCCTAACTAGGCATGTTTATTCAGCATAGAACATTTAGTTGACAGAATGTTTTATTTCAATTTGTGTGTACATTTAGAGGTAATCAGCACAGCAAAACAAAATAGTTTATACAACTTAAATTGAGCCAACTAAAAATTTTAGATGCAACAGGTCACTAGAAATTTTTTAGTTGGAGTAGCAAGAATTTTTTTACAGTGTACCGTGCCATGTATTCTGACAAAATGTACCCGACTCTCTAGTAAAGTGACATTTGCAAAGACAAATGCAGCGTTAAAAACTAACTTCCAGTACAAACTTCAGTCCTTATTTTCTAATCTTTGTTTGCCAGATTGTTATTTCAAGAATGTAATCAAAAACAGAAATGTTGTACCCATGCATTAAGACATGCAGCATGACGTTGGTGGTGTGTTTCAACAGGCTTTGGAGATCAATGAGTTTGTAGGACTGACGTTTTGTGGGAATCTCACTGATGGATTAATATCCAACACTACTGAAGGAATCATGTACGTAAACTACACACACCACACCATAAACAAACACAGCACACTTACACTGTACTGTAATTAATGTCAGTTTGACATTAGACTGAGTGCTGTTATAGCCTTTAAAATATGAATTTTGCGCCAAATTGAATCAAATCAATTTACTGTTTAGCTGGTCTTGGACTGGTCTTTTGTTATTTAAAGTACAGTGGCAAGGAAAAGCATGTGAATCTTTTGGAATTTCTTGGTTTTCTGCAGCAATTTATCATTAAATGTGATCTGATCTTCATCTAAGTCGAGAGTATTGACAAATATAATTAACCTAAAATAATACGACAAACAATTTTTTTTTATCTTTCATGTCTTTATTGAACACACTCATTAAACATTCAGAATGGTAGTGGATGAAAGTAAGTGAACACTTGGAATTAATAACTGGTTGACCCTTCATTGACAGCAATAGCCTCAATCAGGTGCATCCTGTGGCAGTGGATCAGACCTGCACACCATTCTTCCTGGCAGAACCGCTTTATCTCTGTTATATTCTTTAGGTGTCTCATGTGTGTGACTCATTTTAAGTCATTCCACAGCATCTCTATTGGATTGAGGTCTGAGCTCTGACTTGGCCACTCCAAAATCTGAACTTTCAAATACGCTCTGGATATCTCTCAGGATGGCGCCGCGGATGGCTGCCTCAGTGTGGAGCTCTCCATTAGTCTTACTGTTTTTGTTAGTTTGTCCTGTTTTTTGTTTCTCAAACGTAATAACTTATACCAGGGATGAACTGCTGAACGTTCAGCAGGACACCACACAATTTTCAACCACTTTTTGATTTTTCAAACGTTTTACTGAACATTGTAACCGGCGGAGCAGCTGCGCTGTTTAAATGCTTTAAGAAGCGCAGGCGGGGGAAGAGAGCCGGTGCGCTCGTCAAGCTCCGACAGCGCGGCTTTAGAACTGCGCTGCCGAGTATACATCTGGCGAATCTCCGCTCTCTACCCAACAAAATGGATGAACTTTTCCTGCTCTCCAGGAAAAATAAGGACTTTTCAAACTCTGCCGCGCTGTGTTTCACGGAAACCTGGCTGAATGAAGCCATTCCGGACAACGCGCTACACCTGCCGGGCTTCCAGCTGTTCAGAGCAGATCGCGACACAGAATCAACGGGGAAATCGCGAGGCGGCGGGACATGCTTTTACATCAACGAAAGTTGGTGTACAAATGTGACACCATTGAAGAAGATGTGCTGTCCTGATCTAGAGGCATATTTCATCAACTGCAAGCCTTTCTATTCGCCGCGCGAGTTCACCTCGTTCATTCTTGTGAGTGTGTACATCCCTCCACAAGCGTGTGTGAACGCAGCATTGCAACAGCTGGCTGCTCAGATCACAGACACGGAGCAACAACACCCGGACTCTCTTATAATTATACTTGGGGATTTTAACAAAGCAAACCTCAAACGTGAACTGCCTAAATACAAACAGCACATCACATGCCCCACCAGAGACAAAAATACTTTGGATCACTGCTACACCACAATAAAGGATGCATATCGCTCCGTTCCCAGAGCAGCTTTAGGACTTTCTGACCACTGCCTGGTTCATCTTCTCCCAACCTATAGGCAAAAACTTAAATCTGCTAAGCCTGTAGTAAGGACAGTAAAGAGATGGACCAGTGAAGCAGAACAGGAATTACAGGCCTGTTTTGACTGCACTGATTGGAGTGTTTTTGAAGCTGCTGCCACCAATCTGGACGAGCTCACAGATTCTGTAACATCCTACATCAGTTTCTGTGAGGACATGTGCATCCCTACCAGGACACTTTTAACATATAACAATGACAAACCATGGTTTACAGCAAAGCTCAGACAGCTTCGTCAGGCCAAAGAGGATGCCTACAGGAGTGGGGACAGGATCTTGTACAACCAGGCCAGGAACACACTAACAAGGGCGATCAGAGCAGCTAAGAGGAGCTACTCTAAAAAACTGGAAAACCAGTTTTCGGCAAACGACCCTGCTTCAGTGTGGAAAGGCCTGAAAACCATCACTAACTACAAGACGCCATCCCCCAACTCTGTAGGGAATCAACAACTGGTTGATGACCTGAATGAGTTCTATTGTAGATTTGAAACTCCCAGTCTCACACCACACTCCTGTCCTAACCCTCTTTCTACACCACCATTATCACCTCTGACAACCACCCTCTCTTCCCCCCCTGCACTCCAGGTCTGTGAAAAGGATGTTCGCCAGATCTTTCTGAAACAAAAGAGAAGGAAAGCTCCAGGCCCAGACGGCGTGACACCAGCCTGTCTGAAATCCTGTGCTGACCAGCTGGCGCCCATTTTCACACAGATCTTCAACAGATCACTGGAACAATGTGAAGTGCCTTTGTGCTTTAAACGTTCCACAATCATCCCCATTCCAAAAAAAACTAAAATCACAGGACTTAATGACTACAGACCAGTCGCCCTAACATCTGTGGTCATGAAGTCATTTGAAAGACTGGTGTTGGCCTATCTGAGGGACATCACAGGACCCTTACTGGACCCCCTGCAGTTTGCTTATAGAGCAAACAGGTCTGTTGATGATGCAGTTAATATGGGACTGCACTTCATCCTTCAACATCTGGACAAACCAGGGGCTTATGCAAGGGTCTTGTTCATAGACTTTTCATCAGCTTTTAATACGATCATCCCAGCACTGCTTCAGACCAAATTAAACCAGCTCTCTGTTCCTAGCTCTATCTGTCACTGGATCACCAGCTTTCTGACAGACAGGCAGCAGCTAGTGAAACTGGGAAAATTCATATCCAACAGTCACACCACCAATACTGGAGCTCCTCAGGGATGCGTTCTCTCCCCACTGCTCTTCTCCATCTACACCAACGACTGCACCTCCACAGACCCCACTGTCAAGCTCCTGAAATTTGCAGATGACACTACAATCATCGGCCTCATCCAGGACGGTGACGAGTCTGCATACAGAAGGGAGGTCAAGCAGTTGGCTGTCTGGTGCAGTCACAACAACCTGGAGCTAAACACGCTCAAAACAGTGGAGATGATCGTGGACTTCAGGAGAAACCCACCTGCACTTCCCCCACTCACCATCATGAACAGCACTGTGACGGCAGTGGAGTCATTCCGGTTCCTGGGCACGACCATCTCTCAGGACCTGAAGTGGGACATTCACATTGACTCCATTGTTAAAAAGGCCCACCAGAGGTTGTATTTCCTTCGCCAGCTGAAGAAATTCAACCTGCCACAGGAGCTGCTCACACAGTTCTACTCAGCCGTCATTGAATCCGTCCTGTGCACTTCAATAACTGTCTGGTTTGGCTCAGCTACGAAAGCAGACATCAGAAGACTACAAAGGACGGTTCGGACTGCTGAAAGAATTATTGGCACTCCCCTGCCCACGCTGCAAGAACTGTATATATCCAGAGTGAAGAAAAGGGCACGGAATATCACTTTGGACCCCTCACACCCAAGCCACCTTCTTTTTGAACTTTTGCCATCAGGTCGACGCTACAGAGCACCGAACACCAGGACAGTCAGGCATAAGAACAGTTTTTTCCCCCAGGCAATCTACCTCCTTAACAGATAAACATCATTCAAACGGTCAATAAATATATGTGCAATATTGTGTACAACACCACTGTGCAATATACTGTATAATACCACAGACTTCAGATATTGATGTAACTTATTTAAAAGTATCTCACATCGTACTCCATTTGATGTCAACCATTTAAAAAAATTATTTTTTTTTTTTTTTTTTTTTTTTGCGTCATGCTGTTTTTGTCTTGTCATTTGTATTTTTTGTTCTGGAAGCTCCGTCACTAAAACAAATTCCTTGTACGTGCAAGCGTACTTGGCAATAAAACTCTTTCTGATTCTGATTCTGATTCTGGTTTGTGGGTCATCACCCAACTATAAAGTTTCAGCTGACATACAAACACTCAGATTTTCCTCATATATTCAAGAATTTTTTATTCTCTTGGGAATGCATCTTCCCCTCTATGGAGGCAGCAAAGCAGATAATCATAAAAAGCATGAAATCATAATGTTTCCTCCACCATACTATACGGTTTGGATGATGTTTTCATAATGATATGCAGTGACCTTTTTTACGTCAGATGTAGTGCTTTGTGTTCTTTTCAAATAGTTCTGCACAGAACATTTTGCCACTGTTCGCTTTCGCAAACTTCAGGCATGTTCTCTTTAGTCCACAGATGCTTCCATTGTGGACACCCTGCTTGTTAAATTTTTTACATACTATAGACTCATGAACACAGATGTTAGCCAGTTCTAATGATGCCTTCAAATCTTTGGCTGGCACTTGGGTTGTTTCTTTACAACATTTGGTTGTGCCCTTCAGGTTATTTTGACTGGGCACCCACTTTTTGAAAGAGTTGACACAGTCTCATTTGTCCCAAAGTGTCTCCATTTGCCTAACTGTCTTCGAAATCACTTTGTAACTCTTTCTAGCTTTATGTTAATTCTTGATCGTACTGTAGATCCTCTGAAAGCTCTTGTTTGTGAGGCATGGCTAACAGACGTATATTATTCTTCTCACTCAAAAAGTTTGGGTGTTTTTTATCAGTCAAAGTAGCTCCAGTCCACATCTCCACACTAATTTTCTTAAGACTCCAGGTATGCTAAGAACTGACTCAAATTAGCTTTTTTAAAGGCTATTACCTCAAGGAATTCCATACATTTTCTACCGGCTCAATGAAGTTTTTTATGGCTGTTCTCAATTTTAAAAAATCTGAATTTTTTTTTCTATTATTTTAGACACCTTTTCTTTTCTCTGAATACAAATTTACCTTCATGCATGATTTATGGCTAATAATTGTATTTTAGTGTAGCACAACTGTGTAAAACGAATTAAATTAAAATGCAGCTTATTTCGAAATACAATTCAGTTCCCTTTCAAAAGCTACACTCAATGCTGCGTGAAAACACTATGGGAACGCTCTCCGCATGACCGGTTGTTGAAGCATGTGTGTCAAACACGGAAAAAATTTTGGCATATATAACCTCGGTCAGGTGACATCATTTGATCAGGTGCACCTGGAAGTTATAAATAGGCATGAACCTGAAACATCCTCAGCTCTTTTTGTCTTCAAGGACTGCATTGTTGTGTGCGTGTGTGCAAGCACTAAAAGAAAGCGAAAATAGAAATGGTCTTATTACTCACCAGAAAGATGGCAGAGTTAGACATGAGTGACGTCCCTCCATGTAAAAGAATATCTCGCTGTGCGCGATCTCCACGCTTTCTGTTTTCAGTGTTTGGGGGAAGAGCACGCTATCTTGGGCTTGAAGGAGCAAGTGAGTATTGCGATTTTCTCCCTATTAAAGTCCCTCGCGCTTGGCTCGCCGTCTTTAAAATGAAACCACGAGCTCCGGCGCATTTTTGCATGTAAATCTGGCAGAAGTGCACAAGACGCTTTCTCTCTCTCTCCCGCCATGAGCCTTTTACCACTTCTAAAGCGCGCTCCGACGCTTCTTGTGAAGGGGTGAAAAAAAAACTTTCTCTCTCACTTCCGCAGAGATGGAAACTATCACTTCAGAGCGCTCCTCTAATGATAAGTGAGCGTATCAGTTGTTATTAGAGGTGGTAACACGCGCGGTGCACCTCGATTCGCTGTATAAAAAAAAAATTATAAATAATAAAATCCCCCAAACGCTCAAGCTTAGATGACAGGGTTCTGTTGGGTGGCTGGAGGAGGGGCCTCAACGATAGCCCCTCTCCTTCTTGGCAACCTCCGTGTTTTTGTGCTGTTGACATTGATTTGTTCGAATGTCACTGATGTGAAAGGTGCGTTTTTTTACGATGATGCCCCAGATTGAAGAGACAATTGCGGGCTATCTCTCTCCTGGGAGCTCATCCTCCCTGAATAAATAAATAAATTAATTAATTAATAAAAAAATAATTAATAAAAAAATAAAATAAAAATCCTCACTCCCCACCAAGCCGTGTAGACTAATATCTTCATTGGTGGGAAAAGCTTTTTCAGGCAGCGGGTCAGGCTGGTGCTGCCCAGCACACAATGGCTTTGCAGGCATACCAGGCTGACCTACTGAGAGATCTGGGCACTGGCGGGTCTATCAATGATGTGGCGTTTGCAGAGCTACGCCGAACCACAGATTTATTTCTTCATGTCACCAAGCAGATGGCCCGTGCTTTCGGGTGTTTCATGGCTGCCATGGTCACCACGGAGAGACAGCTGTGGCATAATCTCATGGACATCAAGGATAGGGATCGCGTCTTCCTTGATGCCCCCATCTTCATTTTTGGCAAAGCCGTAAACACCGCCGCCACTAGGTTTTGGAAGGCGAAGCTCTACGAGCAGGCCTTTGTGAGGCTTCTCCCCCGCCGTGCTCAGCGGTCGGAACCTAGGCCACCTGACCAGGTTCGGTTCTCGCCAGGCGTGAAGTGCAAAAGGAGAGTGTGGCAAGCCGAGCACCCCCTCGTAGAGATTGGAGCAGGACTCGCGGCGCTTCACAGTCCGCCTCAAGGAGGCCAGACCTGAGGAGTATCATCTCCTCTAAAAAGCGAGTCCTGAGGCTTACATGCCCAGGACCATGGGGGTGTCTCCCCCCATGGAGGGGCGCGTAAAAGTTTCCAATAAGGAATATAGACTGCTTCCTGACACCCCCAGCAAAATATTAGGTGTTCGGTTCCTTCCTGCCATGTTTCAGGATGCTGAAAAATCTAACACCGCCCCCCCACCCCCCAAACTAGCCAAAGTGCCAAAACTTGTGCCCCTTTTTGAGAAGCTGGCAGCGCTGAACCTAGTGCCAGGTATGTCTCTTTATGTACAAAGCACTGTAGAGATTCAGACTTTGCTGGAAAAAGAGGCCATAGAACAGGCTCCCCTGCCAGGCAGAAATCAGGCTATTACAGTTAGCATTTCTTAGTTTGCAAGAGAGAAAGGGGGGTTGCGTCCAATTTTACATCTTGTGGGCTGAATATCAAAATATTGACAGCCAAAAATTATTGTTTCTCAAATCCAACCAGGGGATTGGTTTGTGACAATCGACCTGAAGGATGCATGTTTTCATACGGAAATATTGCCACAACACAGGAAGTTCCTGAGGTTCACATTCGGGGGCGAACCTACCAGTATCGGGTCCTTCCATTAGGCCTAGCCATGTCACCCCGCACATATATAAAATCTACGGATGCAACCCTGGCTCTATGATTCTAGGGCATCCGTATCCTGAATTACACAGACGACTGGCCGATTCTGTCTCAGTCTTAGCTCCTAGGGCTTCGACAGCGAGACGTCATCCTTGCTCACTTTGATTCTTAGGATTGAGATTCAACGCCACAGAAAACATTCTCTTTCCTGCTTAAGTATGACATATATGGGATTCGGCCGCAATGCGGGCACAGCTGTCTCCTGCGAGTGTCGAATCCATTCTCAATACCCTAAAGGAGATCAAGCTAGGCCAGAAAGGAACTTTTACTACTTTCAGAGAGTGTTAGGTCTCATGGCAGCTGTTTCCACGGTAATACCCTTGGACCTTTTGCATATGAGATCACTTCAGTTGTGGCTAAAAGCCAGGGGATTTCATCCAAGGGCCAATCCCCAGAGGCAATAAGGGTTATGCGCTGTGTGCTTCGTACCCTTTCTACGTGGTTCAGACCCCGGTTTTTGATTCTGGGTCCCACTCTAGGTCCGTGTTGTCACAAACTGCTAACGACAAATGCTTCCCTCACGGGCTGGTGTCTGGTCTTAGATGACCGTCCAGCCCAAGGGATCTGGAGAGGTCATCTTCTCGCGTGGCACATAAATTACCTCGAAATGATGACTCTATTTCTGGCCCTGAAATACTCCCTCCAGCAGCTGAGAGGCATGTTCTAGTGTGGGTGGACAACACCCGGTAGTCTCATAAATAATCACCAGGGCAGACTGTGCTCGCGCCGCTGGGAAAAGCTAGTGCACCAGATTCTGCTTTGGGGCACGGGACAAGTTCCTGTCCCGGAGGACGATTTACATTCCAGGGTGTATGAATATGGGAGCAGACTTGCTATTCAGGCAAGCTGTGACACACGGGGTATGGAATCCCCACCCGGAAGTAGTCAGGCAATGGCCCATACGTGGCCCAGACTGCGTCTTATGCATTTCCTCCCATAGCTCCACTGTCGGGAGTCCTGGTGAATGTCCGTCATCAAGGCTTGCGCCTCGTATTGATAGCGCCCCGTTGGCCGACCAGTGTGTGGTGTTTAGATCTAATATCTCCCCTGTGAGGAGGGAGCTTCTGTCTCAGGCGTAGGGGACGACATTCCATCCCCGGCCCGAGCTCTTTTACCTTCACCTCTGGCCCCTGAGAAGGACCAGTGAAGAGAGGCTGGTCTTTCAGCCAATGTAATTGAAACTATACTAAGTGCTAGGACTCCCTCCACTAGAAGAACCTCAAATGGAGTGTATTGAAAATCGGTGCATAGTAAAACATGTAGACCCAGTCCACTGCTACAAGAAAATTGACCTCAGGCTTATGCCCTAATACTCTCAGAATGTACATAGCCGTAATTTCGGCTTGTTATGTTCTGACTGATGGGGTTTCTATGGAAAGCACCCTTTAGTTGCCCGCTTTATTTCATGGAACTAAACGTTGAGGCCGCCCACTAGAGTGACAGTCCCTTCTTGGGATCTAGCTATTGTGCCAGAGTGGTTGGTTGACAACCCCCTTTTGAACCACTAGAGTCAGAGCCTGTCAGGCTTCTGACACTTAAGGTGGTTCTTCTCATGGCCATTACTTCTCTGAAGAGCTATTCGGCATCCTCACTATCTTCCGATGGTTCCATTCTCGACTATGCACCCAGCTGTTCTCAAAGCCTCTGTCCTCCGCCATATACAGCTCCGGAGCAGGAAAGACTTCACTTACTGTGTCCAGTTCATGCTCTTCAAATTTATGTAAATCAGATTGGTTAAGGCAGTGGTTCTCAAAGTGTGGGGCGCGCCCCACTAGTGGGGAATACAGACATGACAGGTGGGGCACAATGAACGGGAGGAAATTAGTGGAAAATAACAGGAAAGTACCTATTCTAATTCATGCTTTTCTTTATTGATAATGAAGAGCGTACGCTCAAAACTAAACAATCACACACAAATAAATGGATCATTAATACAAGTAAATTTAAAATAACAGTTGTGGGTCGGGAGAAAAAGTGGAACCATAGTGCAACAATAATGTTTTAACGTCGGACCAACTTGAGCAGCGCTGCTCGAATCACAAACCTCTGCGCGACTCTGACAGAAATATACCGCGCCGACCATCAAATTACATTTTACCCCGCTGGGATATGCACGTACAAACCAAGCATGGCAAGGTGGAAACAATATTAAACAGTCCTGACATTTTAAATAAATTGTTTTTAAAAAAAAAACAGTGGGTCGCGCAGGTTTGTGATTCGAGCAGCGCTGCGCGATCCACCGGGATATTTGGTTCAATCGGGTGTCACGGTTTCATCCCACTTTTGATGTGTTTGGCTTCACATATACTTCGACAATGGAAGAAGACGGTGCAGCAGCAGTGAGTTTGCTTACATGTGACGAAACCAAGAACGAGGAGATTGTAAAGAAAAAAGGTGCATCGTCTGTGTTGTGGAATTGGTTTGGGTATAAGAAAAGTGATACGAATGAGACGAATGTGATTTGCAAGGTACGCAAGTGCACTGTTTTAACAAGTGGTGGAAACACGCCAAACCTTTTCTATCATCTGAAATCCAAGCTTCCAAACAAATATGGGCAAAGTAGAAAAAATGGGGTAAACCTCAGCAATTCACAGTTTAAATAAAATTAAATTATGTAAAACAGTTTGTGTTTTAATTTTTATTTATGCATTTTCAGGTACAAATTGCTATATTGTGATATACGGTGGTGTGAAAAACTATTTGCCCCCTTCCTGATTTCTTATTCTTTTGCATGTTTGTCACACTTAAATCAGAATCAGAATCAGAATCAGAAAGAGTTTTATTGCCAAGTACGCTTGCACGTACAAGGAATTTGTTTTAGTGACGGAGCTTCCAGAACAAAAAATACAAATGACAAGACAAAAACAGCATGACGCAAAAAAAAAAAAAAAAGAAATTTTTTTTTTTAAATGGTTGACATCAAATGGAGTACGATGTGAGATACTTTTAAATAAGTTACATCAATATCTGAAGTCTGTGGTATTATACAGTATATTGCACAGTGGTGTTGTACACAATATTGCACATATATTTATTGACCGTTTGAATGATGTTTATCTGTTAAGGAGGTAGATTGCCTGGGGGAAAAAACTGTTCTTATGCCTGACTGTCCTGGTGTTCGGTGCTCTGTAGCGTCGACCCGATGGCAAAAGTTCAAAAAGAAGGTGGCTTGGGTGTGAGGGGTCCAAAGTGATATTCCGTGCCCTTTTCTTCACTCTGGATATATACAGTTCTTGCAGCGTGGGCAGGGGAGTGCCAATAATTCTTTCAGCAGTCCGAACCGTCCTTTGTAGTCTTCTGATGTCTGCTTTCGTAGCTGAGCCAAACCAGACAGTTATTGAAGTGCACAGGACGGATTCAATGACGGCTGAGTAGAACTGTGTGAGCAGCTCCTGTGGCAGGTTGAATTTCTTCAGCTGGCGAAGGAAATACAACCTCTGGTGGGCCTTTTTAACAATGGAGTCAATGTGAATGTCCCACTTCAGGTCCTGAGAGATGGTCGTGCCCAGGAACCGGAATGACTCCACTGCCGTCACAGTGCTGTTCATGATGGTGAGTGGGGGAAGTGCAGGTGGGTTTCTCCTGAAGTCCACGATCATCTCCACTGTTTTGAGCGTGTTTAGCTCCAGGTTGTTGTGACTGCACCAGACAGCCAACTGCTTGACCTCCCTTCTGTATGCAGACTCGTCACCGTCCTGGATGAGGCCAATGATTGTAGTGTCATCTGCAAATTTCAGGAGCTTGACAGTGGGGTCTGTGGAGGTGCAGTCGTTGGTGTAGATGGAGAAGAGCAGTGGGGAGAGAACGCATCCCTGAGGGGCTCCAGTATTGGTGGTGTGACTGTTGGATATGAATTTTCCCAGTTTCACTAGCTGCTGCCTGTCTGTCAGAAAGCTGGTGATCCAGTGACAGATAGAGCTAGGAACAGAGAGCTGGTTTAATTTGGTCTGAAGCAGTGCTGGGATGATCGTATTAAAAGCTGATGAAAAGTCTATGAACAAGACCCTTGCATAAGCCCCTGGTTTGTCCAGATGTTGAAGGATGAAGTGCAGTCCCATATTAACTGCATCATCAACAGACCTGTTTGCTCTATAAGCAAACTGCAGGGGGTCCAGTAAGGGTCCTGTGATGTCCCTCAGATAGGCCAACACCAGTCTTTCAAATGACTTCATGACCACAGATGTTAGGGCGACTGGTCTGTAGTCATTAAGTCCTGTGATTTTAGTTTTTTTTGGAATGGGGATGATTGTGGAACGTTTAAAGCACAAAGGCACTTCACATTGTTCCAGTGATCTGTTGAAGATCTGTGTGAAAATGGGCGCCAGCTGGTCAGCACAGGATTTCAGACAGGCTGGTGTCACGCCGTCTGGGCCTGGAGCTTTCCTTCTCTTTTGTTTCAGAAAGATCTGGCGAACATCCTTTTCACAGACCTGGAGTGCAGGGGGGGAAGAGAGGGTGGTTGTCAGAGGTGATAATGGTGGTGTAGAAAGAGGGTTAGGACAGGAGTGTGGTGTGAGACTGGGAGTTTCAAATCTACAATAGAACTCATTCAGGTCATCAACCAGTTGTTGATTCCCTACAGAGTTGGGGGATGGCGTCTTGTAGTTAGTGATGGTTTTCAGGCCTTTCCACACTGAAGCAGGGTCGTTTGCCGAAAACTGGTTTTCCAGTTTTTTAGAGTAGCTCCTCTTAGCTGCTCTGATCGCCCTTGTTAGTGTGTTCCTGGCCTGGTTGTACAAGATCCTGTCCCCACTCCTGTAGGCATCCTCTTTGTTTCTGCTCATCAAAAACCGTTAACTATTAGTCAAAGATAACATAATTGAACACAAAATGCAGTTTTTAAATGAAGGTTTACGTTATTAAGGAAGAAAAAAAAATCCAAATCTACATGGCCCTGTGTGAAAAAGTGATTGTCCCCCTTGTTAAAAAATAACTTAACTGTGGTATATCACATCTGAGTTCAATTTCTGTAGTCACCCCCAGGCCTGATTACTGCCACACCTGTTTCAATCAAGAAATCACTTAAATAGGAGCTACCTGACACAGAGAAGTAGACCAAAAGCACCTCAAAAGCTAGACATCATGCCAAGATCCAAAGAAATTCAGGAACAAATGAGAACAAAAGTAATTGAGATCTATCAGTCTGGTAAAGGTTATAAAGCCATTTCTAAAGCTTTGGGACTCCAGCGAACCACAGTGAGAGCCATTATCCACAAATGGAAAAAACATGGAACAGTGGTGAACCTTCCCAGGAGTGGCCGGCCGACCAAAATTACCCCAAGAGCGCAGAGACAACTCATCCGAGAGGCCACAAAAGACCCCAGGACAACATCTAAAGAACTGCAGGCCTCACTTGCCTCAATTAAGGTCAGTGTTCACGACTCCACCATAAGAAAGAGACTGGGCAAAAACGGCCTGCATGGCAGATTTCCAAGGCGCAAACCACTTTTAAGCAAAAAGAACATTAAGGCTCGTCTCAATTTTGCTAAAAAACATCTCAATGATTGCCAAGACTTTTGGGAAAATACCTTGTGGATCGACGAGACAAAAGTTGAACTTTTTGGAAGGTGCGTGTCCCGTTACATCTGGCGTAAAAGTAACACAGCATTTCAGAAAAAGAACATCATACCAACAGTAAAATATGGTGGTGGTAGTGTGATGGTCTGGGGTTGTTTTGCTGCTTCAGGACCTGGAAGGCTTGCTGTGATAGATGGAACCATGAATTCTACTGTCTACCAAAAAATCCTGAAGGAGAATGTCCAGCCCTCTGTTCGTCAACTCAAGCTGAAGCGATCTTGGGTGCTGCAGCAGGACAATGACCCAAAACACACCAGCAAATCCACCTCTGAATGGCTGAAGAAAAACAAAATGAAGACTTTGGAGTGGCCTAGTCAAAGTCCTGACCTGAATCCTATTGAGATGTTGTGGCATGACCTTAAAAAGGCGGTTCATGCTAGAAAACCCTCAAATAAAGCTGAATTACAACAATTCTGCAAAGATGAGTGGGCCAAAATTCCTCCAGAGCGCTGTAAAAGACGCATTGCAAGTTATCGCAAACGCTTGATTGCAGTTGTTGCTGCTAAGGGTGGCCCAACCAGTTATTAGGTTCAGGGGGCAATTACTTTTTCACACAGGGCCATGTAGGTTTGGATTTTTTTTCTCCCTAAATACTAAAACCCCTCATTTAAAAACTGCATTTTGTGTTTACTTGTGTTATCTTTGACTAATAGTTAAATGTGTTTGATGATCAGAAACATTTTGTGTGACAAACATGCAAAAGAATAAGAAATCAGGAGGGGGGCAAATAGTTTTTCACACCACTGTATATCATTATTGAGGTAGAAAATTGCTTCTACCGTGATAGAAGATTTTGCTTATATCGCCCACCCCTAATGAAGCCTATCTTGAGCTTGGATTCATGGTGGGAATGGTGGGGGCAGAAGAGAGACCATGTGTGTTTTGTGTCTTATACCGCTGGCAGCAGACCGCATGAGACGCAACAAATTAGGAAGCCACTTAGGCATAACGCACTCCAGTCACATTAATAGGCCACTAGACTTCTTTCAAAGAAAGCTGGCAGAATACAGACAGCAGGAGAATCGCATGGTAAAATCTGAATCAGTGGACAGCAAAGCACAAATGGCTTCATTCAAAGTTGCATACAGAATTGGCCAGTGCAAAAAAACTACAACTTGCAGAGCAGCTAATAAACATGGGGTCAATTATGCAAAGATAAGTGACAATGTAAGCCTTTAATAACAATTGCACATGTTTTTTTTTATCTGTTTTGAACTTGGTGTTGTTTGATCTTATTGGTTTAGAAATTGATATTTCAATAAATAGTAACCCTGGCCGATTTTGTTATTATTTTGTTGAAAAGTGAGGCTTGAAAATTTGCTCACCCCCTTAAGTGGGGAATGACAGAAAATTATTGAGAACCACTGGGTTAAGGACACGATTAAGCAGAAGATATGTTATGGGCCGAGCCGAAAGGCAGCCGCCACTAGACAAATATTGTCGCATTGGATGAGGGATGCTACTGCCCCTGCCTACGAGGCGCATGGTCACACTTTGCCTCTAGGATTCAGGGCTCAATCGACCAGGAGAATTGCCTCATCAATTGCACTGTTGCATTGCAAGTGTGTGATGCGATTGCATTGCAAGTGTGTGATGCAGAAACTTGGTCCTCTCCGCACACATTTGTCAGATTCTATAGTTTGGATGTCCAAGCTACTCAGCAACCCAGCAACCCTCCTTGGCTATTGTGCGCACACTATACAACGCTGGGGGTCCAGACACTTGCAGTGCGGCGGCGTTGGTATTCTCGTTCACATAGCGTTTTCATGCAGCATCGAGTGTATCTTTTGAAAGGGAACTTCTCGGGTTACTTTGCTGTAACCCTGTTCCCAGAAAAAGCGTGAATGAGATGCTGTGCTCCAAGGCCGCACTGCGGGCATGACTAGATGTCCTTTCAGACAAAATTGACCTGAGGATGTTTCCGGTTCATGCATATTTATAACCTCCAGGTGCACCTGATCAAATGACGTCACCTGACCGAGGTTATATATGCCAACATTTTTGGCATGTTTGACACACTTGCTTCAACAACTGGTCACGCAGAGAGCATTCCCATATCGTTTTCACGCAGCATCTTGTTCCCGCTTTTTCAGGGAACAGGGTTACAGCAAAGTAACCCGGGACGTTCTGCCTATTTTTCTCTTAATGTGAAACATAATGTAAAAGTTTGTGTTTTAATGTTACCCTAAGCAATACTGTCTATGTGCTGAATTTCATGCTTTTCCCTTGATGTGATTAGTTTTCAGTCTGGCATGATTTATTTCCATATTTAAGCTTGAGTCTAATCAAGCTCAAATATGAGTCTTAATCTAATTTTAAATGTTTTGTTCATTTCATATAAACAAAAGGTTTACACTAAAACTAATTCAATATTATATTCACTTAAAAACAATGCAAAACAAATTTATAATGAATATGAAAATCACTTTGTCCTCACAGCTGCACAGGGGAGCAATACCTTCAGGCCCAAGGAATCGACTACTCTACGTGGGGATTATGGCAGAATCACATGGCCCTGATAATTATGACTATCATATTTCTCATCATCACCTACATCAAGCTCAGGGTTATGAGCAAATTCTCCTGAATCTTATTTTAACAAGTATCTCCTTGTTGTTGTGATTATTTTTCTCCTTTTTTTGATTCATTTTGAAGATTTCAGGGTGTGTAACTACAACAGTGCAAGTTTCATTATTAAGGCCTAGAGCTTTGGAGGTTCTACCTTTAGTCAAATAACCAATATTTGTATGTTGTTATAATAATAATAAATAAAAAAATAATAATAATGATGATGATAAGAAGAAGAGGAAGTATTTAGAGTTATGATTTTTCTGTGCAGATCTACAGTATAGTGTTTATAGGTTTATTTTCATTAAAATAAAAGTTGGTTAAAATGATTCTGGGTCCTAATTTCTTTAAGCAAGAATTCATGTTCACAGTTATATTTTATAAACAGATATAAATTAAATAAAGCTTTACACAATTTATGCACAAAAATGTTTGGTTGAACCTCAAATTTGTCTTTAATTCATACTTTTGTGATTGTCTGTCACGTTCTGCTATGGTGTTGGACTGTGGGCTTGGTGTTGAGGCATACAGTGGGAGCCACACCAAATAGCCGCGACAGTGTGACTGAAGTGTGAATGGCGTGTGAATGGCCTTTGCACGCCGTAATCCCCCCTCCTTTTTCTGGCCGAAAGGCGTGTCAAGATTTCACAGTAAACACGCCCATTCAAGCCCTATTTATTCATTTACCTGGTGCCACCACTAGATGGCGCTTCGTTCTCAAGAACACATTAAAACAAGCCAGCTGCGCTGAGTTGCAATCACGTGATTTTAACAACCCGCCTCCACCCCCGCCGAACTGACGCTGCCAAACTACAGAGATGAAGATGGCGGCTTAACGGACTATTCGTGGTAAGTGATGTTTTATTTTATAAAATGTGTTCGTGGTAGTTTACAGTTTATTTCCCAGTTTAGTTTTTTATTGGCTGTTTTAAATATCACTGGCAGCAGCAGCAGCGGTCAGATGTGACTTTAGAGAACTTAATGATCTGTTTACCAAGTCTGGAGTTAATATTACAGCTTACTGTCAGTGTCACACACTCACAATGTCACTCCACTTTACCTCAAAAACATGCTCAAGCTTCGACAATACTATTAATGTCCCTATTACAAGAGCTGCACTACCCGATGAAGAGTGTTTGTGTTCTCTGTAAATACTGAGAGAATCTCACCGCGTGTTGTCTGGATAAATTCAGCGCTTATTTATTCTCTGGTTAAGAGTTAATCTGCAGGTTATTTCTGTGACTGTAATATAATGTGATGCAGTTGATGAGGGACACAGACTGAGGGGAGCTGTACAGGAGCTAGTAACGCTCATAACCCGGTTTATATTTTATACACTTTGTCCGGAACTTTCCGCGGTAGCGCGAGCGCTTAGTTAACGAGCTGAATAACAACACTGAAGTGTTTATCAGTTACGGAGGGGGAGGTGTGTGTGTGTGTGTGTGTGTGTGTGAGGGGCTTCAGTAAGTTATAGTTTGGCTTCAGGGATGAACTAATGCTCATATACGAGTGTTATATCGCTTAACTTATTTGTATGAGAAGCGCATTAAGTAAAGTCTGGGTTAATTTAATGCAGACGATAATACAGACAGTCAGTGGTTAACACTAACACTGTTCACTGGTTAACACTAACACTGTTCACTGGTTAACATTAGCACTGTTCACTGGTTAACACTAACACTGTTCACTGGTTAACACTAACACTGTTCACTGGTTAACACTAACACTGTTCACTGGTTAACACTAACACTGTTCACTGGTTAACACTAACACTGTTCACTGGTTAACACTAACACTGTTCACTGGTTAACATTAGCACAGGCAGTTTATTTACATTACAGAATCCCCAAAACAGTACTTTACACACTCTGTGGTAAATAGGTTTATTAATATATTTTATTTTTATTAGAACTATATGTTCTGTGAAGTTTATTTGTCTTTGTCCTGACTAAATTCTCCTGTTGTCTTTAAGCAGAGCTCCGCTGTGGAGGATTGGGGGGGTCAGACGGCTGACGGCTGGACTTTTGGAGCTACAGGACTGGAGGAGCCTGAACAAGCTGTTGAGGGAGCTGTAGGAGGGATGACGTCACAGTCCGACAGCTTTAGAATGATGTTTGATCAGGTCTACTGTATATTCTGAACATAGAACTGCAAAATGTCTGATACAGTACTTTGGGGGAAACAAAGACTTAAACTGTTCCATGTTTAATAGTTTTGATATTTGAAAAATTAATATTTTAATGTAAAAGGACTATAGATAGAGACTTATAAGCAGCTGGTGTATCCGGGTAGTTTAATGAACTTTAAGCAAAAAGACAACATGTATTCATCTGTTTTATATAAATTACTGTTTTAACTTTGACTAGTTTTGGAAGAATAAATTGAATTGTTAAAGTCATGTTTTGCGTGTTTTAATTTTGGGGGATTGTTTGGGTATTTAAAAATTGTTTCGTTGAACCAACAACTTCAATGGGCAAAAAATGGGACACAACTTTGTTTTAAATAGTCAAAGAGTTGGGCTGAAAATAATAATAATAATAATTATTGATCATAGAAACAAATGAAACCAGTTAAACACTTGATTATATGTATTTGTGTTTGTGATTGTGACCCATAATAATTTTTTCTCAGTATAAATAAATGTTTTGGGTTTTAAGAACTCCAAAAGAGCAACGACAAACTTGGTATTCTCCATTGCGGTTTCTCACCTTCCGCTCCTGAGTATGACATGGTGTTAATTGCTCTCTGTGTGTGTGTTTTTGGCGGGGGGATGGGTGTGTGTGTGTTTTCGGCTGTTCAGCAGTTCTAAACACAAGCACAGTTTTTGTCCTTAACTAAAATACTTCAATACGTTAATAATGAATTTATTTTGCTGAATAAGGTAAAATGTTTAAACCAAACCAGTAAGTTAAGTAAGTGTTCCATACATTAAAGTACTGTGTATAACCAAGTGCCCTAGCAAACACAGTTACAGTACAGTTTACAGTACAAACAGAGTGTGTGCGCTGGGGGGATTGGAAGGTGAGTGAGAATACTCATTTACAAGACAAAAGACGGTCAGAGGCAGCGCCGTTCTAGACCAGACAACACGGGGTGGGGGGAGGGGGGCATCATGTTCGAGCACTGTTTTTACCTGACCTTACTGTATAGTAACAGTATTGTATTTGCTGAATTGTGTTGAGGCACGCAAACCCCCAGACCACAATAAGGTGGCAATCCCTCAGGGGAAAAAAAAAATATATATATATATATATATATATAATAAAATATCCTTAGTCCAGATTTTATCAATCAATGACATAACATTTATCTAAGCTGGATGGTAAAATTCTCAAAAATGTTTAACCTAAAGTAAGACTTAACACACTATAACTAAAATATTTACAAAACTGAAAGGTTGTCTTATGAATAATAAAAAATACAAACTAAATTAAAACAGATGGGCTGTTGAACAGATCATATGTTTTATGTTTTCTGATTATAAATGATAGATGGGTTGATTTTAGAAAGGCTAAATGAAATAGCTAGTTTTGGTCATGTCAGTCCAGTAACTATACTATGTAAAAGTAATTATAATATGAATTAATTAAGGGCAGGACCTAACCTAATGTTAATAATTTACACCATGATAACATTAGTATTCATGTTTTTGTATATATTTTTAAATGTTCAAATGAACGTTTCAGAGTATATAATTTGTCGTGTCATCTGTGATTGAGACCCATGAGTTAAATTGAAATATTTTTTATAGGTAGTAAGCCAGGTTTTAGTAACCTTGGATAAATCAGCATGAAAGCCCTCTCTCGCACTCACACACACACACACACACAGACACACTGTACACACACAGACACACACAAATAATACATGAAATCGCATAAAACCAAATGAAACTAGGGTAAAAATATGAGCAGTAAAATACAGTAGTATCCTGTAGGTGATTCCTGTCCTGTGATAACAGGCACTAACACTCTAGAACTGTTTACTTCTGTTAGTTTTGTTTTCAAGTGTGAATGTTTATGGGGATTAAATATGTCTCTGCTGCTGCATCTATACACCGTTGTGATAAGTGATTGATGCCCCATCAGATCTTTGATGTGGGACATTATGCTGGTTAAATGACTAAAGACACACTGATCCGTATGGACAGAGATTTGTTCCAGATATTATGCGCCATTAATCAATTTGTTATGCCAATTTGACTTTCAGCGAAAACATCAAAAATATAACGAAAACAAACCAAAGCAGAAGTTACATTTTAAGCTTTACTTTCAAATTCAAATTTGATTTGTCACATACACAGCGCGATATGCAGTAAAATGCTTTGGGTGCTTTAGGTGCGGCTCGAACTCGGCATTGCTTCACCTGGACTGCTTTATAAGTGTCACGCGCTAACCGATTGCGCCACGGGAGCCACACGGAGCTTGGTCTTGTCAGAGTATCCTCTCTCTCTCTCGTGCGCACACACACATGAAATTGCGTAAAAACCAACGAAATATAAGCAGTAAAAAAAAAATCAGTAAAAATACATTAGTATAACAGGCGCTAACCCTCTGGAACTTTTTTACTATTGTCTCCAAGTGTTTATGGGGATTTAATCTGTCTCTACGGCCGCATCCATTCACAGTTGTGATAAGTGATTAATGCCCCATCAGATCTTTTGACGGAGGAGCATTATGCATGATTAAATGACTAAAGAAATACTGATCCATATGGGCAGATATTTGTTCCAGGTTGCATGCGCCATTAATTGCCTCTTATGCCACTTGTAGACTATCAGTGAAAAAATCAGCGAAAACATCATCAAAAATATAACGAAAACAAACCCAAGCAGACGTTACATTTTGAGCTTTACTTTGCAGCAAAATATTATCTATCAGTATATTAAATGGAACTAGGTAAAATACACAGTAATATAAAATACTGTACACAGCCCGCGCTTTTATTCCGTACCTACAATGATCGGTATAGACAAATTACAGCCGCTACCGTGTCTTTAAGGATAATTTCAGGATGTCTTAAAAATATTTCACTAACTAATTTTATTAATTCATTATTAAATAATAAATAGCATAATCATCATGGGCTGTGTATTGAGTGATTTAACAAATCTGTTTTATTAATCGGTTTGTTGTTGTTGTTTTTTCATCTATTTATGAAACTATGTTGACAATACAAGAACTGTCTGTATATTAAAGATACGGTATTGGGCTTCCTGGACACTGCAGTTAACTGTGCCAGTCAATGCTCCATCTGGCGGAATTATACGGCATTGCAACCATCTTTTTAGAAAGCGCATGGGGGCGTTTATGGGGCGGGGCATCGTTAACTGCGTCATCGCGGGGGATCACATTCCATGCACGAAGCCTTCATGGAACTGCCACGGAGCAGTCATGCTCCAGGCGGCTGTTTGACGTGGCTCCCACTGTAGATGCAGAGGGGATGCAGTAAAACAAAAGAGTCTTTAATGATAATCAAACAAACATGAACAAAACATGAACTAAGAGAGTTGGCTTGGAGCATAAGAAACATAACCCAAATACTTAGACGTAAGACTAGGGATTACATACATTGATTCACAATACAGACATGGGATACAAACTGGACAAGACAAGACACACGAAACAGTCTAACGGACTAAACATTAGGGACTATGCATGCAAGGGATAAACAAACAAGACAGGCTTGGCTAGGTCTATTGGCTGAGCTGCACATTAGCTGCTAAGCTAGCTCATAGCTAATCAGACTAATGGCTACACCAGCCAGTAGCCTGAGACACAAGGGAATGAACAGACAAGGTACACAGCAGACTAGGTTATGAAACAGACTAAGAACTCTAAAGGTTAGTGGCTAAAGATGTTAGTACCTAAACAGACTAAGAGCTAAGCAGACAATGAGACTAGACAGACACGAAGACTAGACAGACTAAGATCTAGACATGTTAGTATCACCCTCATTAGTATTGAAACAGACTACTAGCTAAACATGCAATGGGGGTTACTTACACAAAAGGGTAAACACAAAAGGCTAATTCTCCTAGAGGCTAATCCTGCTAGGAGACACAGAGACAAAGAGACATAAACTAAATCAAAGCAAATACAAACTTAACTTAAAGTGCTCCTGAAACCAAAAGCCAACTATCATGAAATCAAACTAAAACAAGGAAACAAAACCCACATAACAGAAATTAATGCTCGACCCAGTTTCCCAGAACAAACGGGTATTTATAAAAGTGCTAATGAGCCTCCTCAGTTCAGGTGAGTATCCATGTCACCTGACCGAGGAGGCTTCTGGGAAACTGAGTCTAGGAACCAAAACTACAAAGTAAAAACACTGCCCTCTAGTGGGCAACCCTCACAGTACCCCCCCCTTAAAAACGCTCCTCCGGAGCGCTAACGGAGGTCCTGGGTACCCTTCCCCCATGTCCCGGGTCATTCCACCCGACTGCGACGCCGACGAGCAGGCTCCCCAAGGTGGGTGGGAGGGTGGGCGAGCTTGAATTGCCCCCAAAGCCAGGCACCGGGTGCAGCAGCGGCCTGCACCCGAGGCTGGGTGGTGGAGGCAGCAATGGCTCGTCCTCGGGGCTGAGCGGCGGTGAGCTCATGACGTCGTCGGGTGGCGGAGGCAGCACTGGGCCGATGCCGCAGGCCGGGCGGCGGAGGCAGTGCCGGATCGCTGGTGTAGGCCGGGCGTTGGAGGCAGTGCTGTGTCGCTCTTGCCGGTGGAGCGTTGCCTGCAGCACTGAGTCGCCCTCCAAGTCGGGCGGCCGATGCAGCACTGTGTTGTCCTCACGCCGGGCGGCCTCTGCAGTACTGTGGCCTCCTTTGACACCGGGTGGCGATGGAAGCACGCTCTCGAAGTCCATCGGTGGTGGGTCGCTGTCACCGCTGCGAACGAAGCTAGAGAGCGTGGTGAGGGTTTTCCCTGGCGAGGTCCTGGCTGGGCTCTGGGGACATGAAGACGCCCCTGCGGCGCGCTGGCGGAACTGAAGCCTCCCCTGAGGCGCGCTGGAGAACTGGAGCCTCCCGTGAGGCGCGCTGGAGAACTGGAGCCTCCCGTGAGGCCCGCTGGCGAAACTGGAGCCTCCCCTGAGGCCCGCCGGCGAAACTGGAGCCTCCACTGAGGCCCGCCGGCGAAACTGGAGCCTCCACTGAGGCCCGCCGGCGAAACTGGAGCCTCCACTGAGGCCCGCCGGCGAAACTGGAGCCTCCACTGAGGCCCGCCGGCGAAACTGGAGCCTCCACTGAGGCCCGCCGGCGAAACTGGAGCCCCCACTGAGGCCCCCTCACCTCCAGTTCAGTCCCGTTTTGACGTGGGGCAAGCTGATTATCCCTGGTCAGCTTGCCCAGGTGTTATAGTCCCAGCCCCCCCCCAAAATTTTCTCCCGGGGGGCCCCTCTGCTATGCCTCTTGTTTGGTCGAGCATTCTGTCACGCTCTGCTATGGTGTTGGACTGTGGGCTTGGTGTTGAGGCATAGATGCAGAGGGGATGCAGTAAAACAAAAGAGTCTTTAATGATAATCAAACAAACATGAACAAAACATGAACTAAGAGAGTTGGCTTGGAGCATAAGAAACATAACCCAAATACTTAGACGTAAGACTAGGGATTACATACATTGATTCACAATACAGACATGGGATACAAACTGGACAAGACAAGACACACGAAACAGTCTAACGGACTAAACATTAGGGACTATGCATGCAAGGGATAAACAAACAAGACAGGCTTGGCTAGGTCTATTGGCTGAGCTGCACATTAGCTGCTAAGCTAGCTCATAGCTAATCAGACTAATGGCTACACCAGCCAGTAGCCTGAGACACAAGGGAATGAACAGACAAGGTACACAGCAGACTAGGTTATGAAACAGACTAAGAACTCTAAAGGTTAGTGGCTAAAGATGTTAGTACCTAAACAGACTAAGAGCTAAGCAGACAATGAGACTAGACAGACACGAAGACTAGACAGACTAAGATCTAGACATGTTAGTATCACCCTCATTAGTATTGAAACAGACTACTAGCTAAACATGCAATGGGGGTTACTTACACAAAAGGGTAAACACAAAAGGCTAATTCTCCTAGAGGCTAATCCTGCTAGGAGACACAGAGACAAAGAGACATAAACTAAATCAAAGCAAATACAAACTTAACTTAAAGTGCTCCTGAAACCAAAAGCCAACTATCATGAAATCAAACTAAAACAAGGAAACAAAACCCACATAACAGAAATTAATGCTCGACCCAGTTTCCCAGAACAAACGGGTATTTATAAAAGTGCTAATGAGCCTCCTCAGTTCAGGTGAGTATCCATGTCACCTGACCGAGGAGGCTTCTGGGAAACTGAGTCTAGGAACCAAAACTACAAAGTAAAAACACTGCCCTCTAGTGGGCAACCCTCACATTGTCATTGTTTTAAATGGAGGGATATCACTTCACACTAAATAAAAGTTCACTTTAAACACAATATGAGCTTTTTTTTCTTTCTAGTCCATAATAACAATCCCTGCCACATCTCTCTTTAAAGAGGTCCTATTATGCTTTTTCAAATATTGTCTTTCATGCAGTGTGTCATGTAGCTGTATGTGAAAATAAACTATCTGCACTATCTGTGACGCTGACCGTGCATGATAAATGAGGTTTTTGTCTATTTAAAAAAACGAGTCGTTAGCAAATCTATTTTTACTCTGTTACGGATCCACGTCACTCCGTAATATATTCAATTCAATACAATTTTATTTGTATAGCGCTTTTAACAATTGACATTGTCTCAAAGCAGCTTTACACAATCAAGAATTATTTAAGTTTGTATGGAATGTGAATGTGTATGAATCAAAATGGTCAGATAGCGACAGTGGCAAGGAAAAACTCCCTGAGATGGTAATAGGAAGAAACCTTGAGAGGAACCAGACTCAACAGGGAACCCATCCTCATCTGGGTGAAACAGATAGCAGGAAATGATCTGCGTTTATACAGTGTGTTAGGTGGCAGCAGTTCAGCTATAATAGTTGATGTTAATTGATGTTAAAATGGAGTCCAGGTAGTTATTGGAGACTCAGATAGACTTGTAGAAAGTTCCAGTCCTGAACTACCGAATTGTCAAGTCCTCAGAGAAACAACTGCCAACACCAGTCGAGGCCAGAACCATCTTCTAGGTAGAGAGACTCATCCCCAGACACCAGACGCATCCCAAAGACACACACGGGGCATCCATGCGACGAGACCTCCAACCAGAAGCGGAGCACCAGGATGGATCAGACAGGTCCGGAGGGCAGAGGGAGTCTGCATCACTGGCAGCTCAGGAATGACTCAACAGAGAGAGAGAAAGAGTGAAAGGAGGAGAGAGGGAGGAGAAAGAGGATTATTCTTATTTTCTTCTATAAGAGTGGAGAGATACGTTGATCTAGCTACACTAAGAGCTTTCCATTAGTTCAGGATGCTCTCTTTCCATGCTATTTGAAATACTATCAATTTAGTTTGACGCCATTTACGCTCTAATTTCCGAGCAGTCTGTTTTAAAGTGCGCGTGTGATCGTTATACCAGGGAGCGAGTTTCTTATCTCTAATAACTTTTCTTTTAGCTGGAGCTACATTATCTAAGGTACAACGAAATGTCGACTCTAAATATTCAGTCGCCTGATCGAGTTCTGTGGGGTCAGACGGTGATCCAATCAAAGTTGATAACTCGGGGAGATTACTGATAAAACTCTGTGTGGTAGTTGATGGGAATGTACGTTTAATACGGTAGCGCGGTGCTGTGCGTACATTATCACTGTGACACTTTAATTGAGACAAGATCTGATATAATTGGGATATAGTGATCTGAAATAACTTCAGACTGTGGAATTGTGAATAAATTTTTTATACTTAATCCGAAAAATAGTATTAAATCTAAAGTGTGACCTGCTTTATGAGTGGGTCCTACTACACACTGATTTACGCCTACGGAGTCCAGTATGGACATAAATGCTGTTCTCAGAGGGGCTTCTGGATTCTCAAAATGAATATTAAAATCTCCGGCAATTAACACTTTGTCTACAGAAACGACTCGGTTAGAGAGGAAATCTGCAAATTGACTAAGAAATTCAGAATACGGCCCTGGAGGTCTGTAAATTATAATTATTGGGATCGACTGAGCTGACTTAATATTTGTAGCTATATGTTGATTATAATTGTAAGTAACTGCGACTCCTCCTCCTCTACCAGTTAACCGAGGCTGGTGTATGTAGCTGTACCCAGGAGGACTAGCTTCATTTAGAGCTACATACTCGTCCTGTTTAACCCATGTTTCAGTTAAACAGAGTATATCAAACTCCTGATCTGTGATAATTTCATTAACAATAACTGCTTTAGATGCGAGTGATCTAATATTTAACAGTCCTGGCTTCAGACCAGAGGTGCCGGCTGCGCATTCAGTGTAACCTGAGTTTGTGGTATCTATGTTAATTAAATTACTATAACAGACTTTCTGAGTCTTTCTAAATTTTTGCTTAGTTCGGGGAACAGACACAGTCTCAATATGGTGAACCCTGAGTGGCGACTCTATGGGCTCTGGATTGTCACCGATTAACTAGACCTCTACTGAGACTATGAGCTATAATACAAGAAATGAGAGCAGCACCTTCCCGAGTGGGATGGACACCGACCCGCCCTAACAGGCCAGCTTTGTCCTCAAAGGTCTTCAATTCAATTCAATTTATTTGTATAGCGCTTTTAACAATTGTCATTGTCTCAAAGCAGCTTTACACAATCAAAAGAATTATTTAAGTTTGTATGGAATGTGAATGTGTATGAATCAAAATGGTCAGAATGTACCTGGTGAGCAAGCCGCGGGCGACAGTGGCAAGGAAAATCTCCCTGAGATGGTAATAGGAAGAAACCTTGAGAGAAACCAGACTCAACAGGGAACCCATCCTCATCTGGGTGAAACAGATAGCAGGAAATGATCTGCATTCATACAGTGTGTTAGGTGGCAGGCAGTTCAGCTATAATAGTTGATGTTAATTGATGTTAATATGGAGTCCAGGTAGTTATTGGAGACTCAGGTAGGCTTGTAGGAAGACTTACGTAGACTTGTAGGAAGTTCCAATCCTGAACTATCCAACTGTTAAGTCCCCAGAGAAACAGTTGCCAACACCAGTCGAGGCCAGAACCGTCTTATAGATAGAGAGAATCATCCCCAGACACCAGACGCATCCCAAAGAGACACACGGGGCATCCATATGACGAGATCTCCAAGCAGAAGCGGGACACCAGGATGGGTCAGACAGGTCCGGAGGGCAGAGGGAGTCTGGATCACTGGGAGCTCAGGAACAACATGTGTAGCTCGACAGAGAGAGAGAAAGAGTGAAAGGGGGAGACAGGGGGAGAGAGGGAAGAGAAAGAGGGGGAGAAGAGCAGAAGAGGAGAGATGGCAGTTAGGTATGGTGACAGTCACATAATGTATAATGTGAATGTATATTTACTGTAGAGTGCAAGCAGGGACTCCGGCAGGACTAACTATGACAGCATAACTAAAAGGAAGAGAAGGAAACACAAATATGACGGCTCCCTGAAGTGTAAAGCAAACAATCACCTCACCGTCGACAAACCTGAGTGATCTTCCAATTGTCTATGAAACCCACATTATTTTCGGATCACCACCTGGACATCATGTGGTTCAGCGACCATAACCTGCTGTAAGCTATGTCACCACGTCTCATTGGGATGGGATCAGAGCACACTACTTCATCGGACGTCCCCTTCGCTGATTTAAACACCTCTGTAAAGTTACTCTTACTGAACTCTGACTGACAAAGGCATATATCGTTAGCTCCAGCATGTACCACTATTTTAGAGAACCTATGCTGTCCTAGAGCCCTAAGATTACAGATGTTGCCATTAAAAACACACGTTTCGAGAAAAGGGATCCCGCGACTTGCTGCGGCTTCCTGTGAAAATGCCCTTCATTACCTGTAAGGGGCAGTCATGTTTCAGTCTGAAGAATTATGTGTCTACTGAAGCCGAAAATGTGTTTTGTCTCTTAAGCGCCCATTGACAGCAAACGACAGAGCTCATAAACGTGTCAAGCACAAATTGTAAATACTGATATTTATTTATTCTTCATTTTCTTCTCCTTCAGTGATGATACTTCTTTAACTGCGCTTTCCCCATTCACTATTAATATTAGTAGTAGTTGTGCTCCGAATTTATTATTATTGTTATTATTCTTATTATTATTGTAGCGCACCCGTGCGCGTGTGCAAAAAGACGAAGTACAACTAATAAATAAAAAATGTATGATATGGTAGCCTATAACAATATCGTTTTATTGTGTTCATGCGTTTTAAATATACACTAAACAATAAAGACTGCCTTTTGCAAAGTGGAAGTGAATTGCGCGTGCGGCTTTTTGATCAAAAGGCTGATAAACACGTGCGCAGATATGAACAGATTTATCGATAAAACTACAACATGAAATGAAACAAACACAAAAATATATGCTACTCGCTGAATACAAAGCGACAGCACGCAGAATCCCCGGGCTTTGACTGCACTTCCTCGATTCATTAGTACTGTAGTAGTACACTAAAAAAAATGCTGGGTTTATTTAAACACATTGTTGGGTTGTTTATGTTGGGTCAAAATTCTGTGTCATTTCGCGTACTTTAATCACACTGTTGGGTTGCTTTTGCTATGAATACTAAAATTGCTGCATGATTAAACTCAAAAAACGGAAAAAGAAACTTCTCCATTTCCTCCCTTTTGTTTTGGGCTATATGCAGTAAACTCATGCGTGAACACGATTTAAGAATTTAATTTTATATATATATATATATATATATATATATATATATATATATATATATATATATATACAGTGGTGTGAAAAACTATTTGCCCCCCTCCTGATTTCTTATTCTTTTGCATGTTTGTCACACAAAATGTTTCTGATCATCAAACACATTTAACTATTAGTCAAAGATAACACAAGTAAACACAAAATGCAGTTTTTAAATGAGGGGTTTTAGTATTTAGGGAGAAAAAAAATCCAAACCTACATGGCCCTGTGTGAAAAAGTAATTGCCCCCTGAACCTAATAACTGGTTGGGCCACCCTTAGCAGCAACAACTGCAATCAAGCGTTTGCGATAACTTGCAATGCGTCTTTTACAGCGCTCTGGAGGAATTTTGGCCCACTCATCTTTGCAGAATTGTTGTAATTCAGCTTTATTTGAGGGTTTTCTAGCATGAACCGCCTTTTTAAGGTCATGCCACAACATCTCAATAGGATTCAGGTCAGGACTTTGACTAGGCCACTCCAAAGTCTTCATTTTGTTTTTCTTCAGCCATTCAGAGGTGGATTTGCTGGTGTGTTTTGGGTCATTGTCCTGCTGCAGCACCCAAGATCGCTTCAGCTTGAGTTGACGAACAGAGGGCTGGACATTCTCCTTCAGGATTTTTTGGTAGACAGTAGAATTCATGGTTCCATCTATCACAGCAAGCCTTCCAGGTCCTGAAGCAGCAAAACAACCCCAGACCATCACACTACCACCACCATATTTTACTGTTGGTATGATGTTCTTTTTCTGAAATGCTGTGTTACTTTTACGCCAGATGTAACGGGACACGCACCTTCCAAAAAGTTCAACTTTTGTCTCGTCGATCCACAAGGTATTTTCCCAAAAGTCTTGGCAATCATTGAGATGTTTTTTAGCAAAATTGAGACGAGCCTTAATGTTCTTTTTGCTTAAAAGTGGTTTGCGCCTTGGAAATCTGCCATGCAGGCCGTTTTTGCCCAGTCTCTTTCTTATGGTGGAGTCGTGAACACTGACCTTAATTGAGGCAAGTGAGGCCTGCAGTTCTTTAGATGTTGTCCTGGGGTCTTTTGTGGCCTCTCGGATGAGTTGTCTCTGCGCTCTTGGGGTAATTTTGGTCGGCCGGCCACTCCTGGGAAGGTTCACCACTGTTCCATGTTTTTGCCATTTGTGGATAATGGCTCTCACTGTGGTTCGCTGGAGTCCCAAAGCTTTAGAAATGGCTTTATAACCTTTACCAGACTGATAGATCTCAATTACTTTTGTTCTCATTTGTTCCTGAATTTCTTTGGATCTTGGCATGATGTCTAGCTTTTGAGGTGCTTTTGGTCTACTTCTCTGTGTCAGGTAGCTCCTATTTAAGTGATTTCTTGATTGAAACAGGTGTGGCAGTAATCAGGCCTGGGGGTGACTACAGAAATTGAACTCAGATGTGATATACCACAGTTAAGTTATTTTTTAACAAGGGGGACAATCACTTTTTCACACAGGGCCATGTAGATTTGGATTTTTTTTTCTTCCTTAATAACGTAAACCTTCATTTAAAAACTGCATTTTGTGTTCAATTATGTTATCTTTGACTAATAGTTAACGGTTTTTGATGAGCAGAAACATTTAAGTGTGACAAACATGCAAAAGAATAAGAAATCAGGAAGGGGGCAAATAGTTTTTCACACCACTGTATATTTCATAGTGTATTGCGTGGGAAGTGTGACAGTAAGCCAACATTGTTCCTATCTCATAAACTTTATTTGCACTCATTTAAACTCTTTTAAGCCATATGTCTATAAACAACAAGAATGGGCCACACCAGTAGCATGCACACGCACACGCACACTACTCCAATCTCCAGTGATCTGACAGGTGTGTACATCTTGTTTATCTTCATCTTGATAGTTGCATGAAGATTAGTTTTTTATTTATTAATTTCAGCTATCATATAGTCTTTATTTTTCTTCATTTTACTGACAATGATTGCAATATCTGTATTATTATTATTGTTCTAAATATATTATTTCATATTATTATAATATTTTTTTGCAGTTTTTACACATTTTATTGTATTTTTTTGGCATTTTAAGTGTGAAACCCATGCATGATCTGGTCATTTGTCTTTAATATAAAACACAATTTTTATATTCATTTCCCAAACCAAACAGATTTTGGCTCATTCTTTAATTTTTGATTTTGTGTTCAAATTAAAAATAGATTTAAAATAGAATCCATGGATCCATTTTCCTTTTGTTTTCAAGTGGCGTGTTGTGTTTTTATGTTATTTTTTCACATTTAACTAGAACTGCACAATCAGTACACATTATCGCTGTGTATATAGGCTGACTGTTTTAGATTATAATCATTTACATGAAGAAAAAGTCGAATATGGTTAAAGCATTTGTGTGCGCCGATGCCTTGCCATGTGTTGGCACATCACATCAGTCTGTCCTCCATCTAGTGCCCTGCAACATTTTTGTGATAGATAGGAAACTTTGGCTATTATATTAATAATTTCAAATAATAATAATAATAATAATAATAATAATAATAACAATGTAGCGCATTACCTTAATTCTTAATGAATTATTTATTATGTCTATTATGCAAAAGTGTATTAAAAATTTTTAAAGGGTAATTGTCTTACACAAAAGGGGCGTTTTACACAGTGACCTGTAATGGTTACTTATGTCAAAAGAAAAATATGTACAGTAGAAAGTAACACCACGCTGTTCCCTTCTGTTATCCATACCATACAATCATATGACACCATACAACAGATCAGGCCTGGGGGTGACTACAGAAATTGAACTCAGATGTGATATACCACAGTTAAGTTATTTTTTAACAAGGGGGACAATCACTTTTTCACACAGGGCCATGTAGATTTGGATTTTTTTTTCTTCCTTAATAACGTAAACCTTCATTTAAAAACTGCATTTTGTGTTCAATTATGTTACCTTTGACTAATAGTTAACGGTTTTTGATGAGCAGAAACATTTAAGTGTGACAAACATGCAAAAGAATAAGAAATCAGGAAGGGGGCAAATAGTTTTTCACACCACTGTATATATATATATAGATAAGTGGCATTTTAATTCAAATCCAACATTTTAATGGTTAGTGATTGGTGCATGGGCGTCAACTCGCACGTTCTGTATTATTCCATTGTCATGCATACTGCCATTGTTTTAAAGCCCTTTACTAAAGCATTCTCTGGCTAGTAAGTAAGTAAGTAAGCAATAAAAGAGAAATGAATGAATAGCTTTAAATGGTACTTCAGCGTAGTAAAAGTTCCTAGAGGTGAAGTGAGCCCATGCGCCTCATAGGAGAGGGTAATAGCATCTCTCATCCAGTGTAGTGGCGGTCGCACCGCTGGTTGCGGTCCCAAACATGTAAAAACTGCTCTGACTTACGCCACTGGTTGATGTGGTGGATGTAAATCTGAAGAACATGTACTGGACACAGTAAGCGAAGTCTCTCCTGCTCCGAAGCTGTAAAGGCGGAGGACAGAAGGCTTCAAAACAATAGGGCGATGTTTTTTGTTTTTTTTTGGACTTAGGACGATAGCTCAGTGAGGATGCAGTTCTGTGCGTCCTGAAAGTACTAGGGCACAAGCCTGAGGACAACTTTCCTGCAGAGACTCCCTTTAAATACATTCCATTTGAGGGCATAAGCTCTTGAAGAAGGATACTAGATCGAGAGTCAGAGAGTAGCAAAGGGGACATTTGCTGATCTTGCGAGGCAAAGAGGTCCACCTCTGCTACATGAAATCTCTCCCAGATTGACTGACAACTTCGGGGTGGGGTTTCCATTCCCCGTGTGTCAGAGATTGACTGGACAGTACAACTGCTCTCACATTCATATGCCCTGGAATATAAATCGCGCTGATGGACAGGAACCTGGTGCGCTAGCTATTTAGCGGCGCGAGCACAGTCCGCCCTGGCGATTTATATATTTCAATTTAATTCAATTTTATTTATTTGTATAGCGCTTTTAACAATTGACATTGTCTCAAAACAGCTTTACACAATCAAAAGAATTATTTAAGTTGTATGGAATGTGAATGTGAATGTATATATGAGACTTGCCATAGTGTTGTCCACCCGCAATGGGACATGGCACTCTCAACTGCTGGAGGAAGTGCTTTAGGACCACAATTGATGTGCCGTGCGAGAAGAAGTTCTCTCCAACTCCCTTGGGCTGGACGGTCATCTAAGACTGTACGCGTGAGGGAAGCATCTGTCGTTAGCATCTGCAATGACAAGACATTTACATTTAGGCATTTAGCAGACGCTCTTATCCACTTTTTTTTCTCATTACACATCAGAGCAGTTGCTCAAGGGCCCGTGGCAACTTGGTGGTTGTGGGGTTTGAACCTGGGATCTTCCAAACTGTAGTCCAATGCCTTAACCACTGAGCTACACCTGGCCCACAAGACGAACTTAGAGTGGGACCCAGAGTCAGAACCGGGGTCTTGAACCACATAGGAGGGGTACGAAGCACCTGGTGCGTAACCCTTGTTGAAATGCTCTCATGTGCTAACTGAAATGCTCTCATGTGCAGAAGGCACAAGGTATCACAGATACAGCTGCCATGGGCGCTAAGATCTCTGAAAGTGATGGTCACTTCCTTGGTCTAGCTTGATTTCCTTGAGGGTGTTGATAATGGATTCGACACGAGCGGGAGACAGCCGTGCCCGTTTACAATCGAATCTCATGTGACACCCAAATCCTCAGAACAGGAAAGAACATGCTTTCGTGGCATTGGGTCTCAATCCTCAGAAACAAAGATGAGCTAGGGTGACATGCTAATGTCGAAGTGCTAGCTAATGAGACTGGGCCAGCCAGTCGTCTATGTAATTCGAATATGGATGCCCTGGTAGGTGTAAGAGCCAGAACTACATCCATACACTTTAATATGTGCGGGTGAGAGAGCTAGACCAAATGGTCTAGTCCCGACTCTTGAGCACAGCAGGGAAGGAATTTCCCAAAGGCTTGTTCATATAACTTCGCCTCATGAACCTAGTGGCAAACGAGTTAACAATATCGCCAAACAGGCCGGAAGCCGAGATAGGGGCATCCAGGAGGAATGCACGATTCTTGATGTCCTTGATGCGCCTGAGATTTAACCACAAGTGCCTCCACGCGAAACCCATCGCAGCCATAAAACAGCCGATAGCACAAGCCGTCTGCTTTTGTTGCACGTAGAGACAAGTCTGGGGCCCGGCGTAATTCCAATACACCCTATCTGAAGAGCCCCACCAGTGCTCAAGTCTCTCAGCAAGTCAGCCTGGTAGGCCTGCAAAACCGCCTTGGTGTGCAAAGGAGCACCAATCTGACCTGCTGCCCGAAAAGCTTTTCCCTCCAGGGAAGATGAAAGTCTACACAGCTTGAAAGGAAGAATTAGCTTTTCAGGAAGGATGATGTCCCAGGAAAGAGTATTTTCATCTCCGCGGTTTAAGCAAGATAGGATGTTTATCCATACCCATTCACAGGAAGTGAGTTTTAAGCACCAAAATGCGCCGCGGCTGGAACCTTCTCAAGGAATGCGAGGCATGCGAGCATTTTAATCGAAGCAGTAAAGTGTAGAGATCGCCCTCCGATAGGGATATCACCTACGGAAGACATCTCGTTTTAAAACTCCGATATTGGTGAGTTAAACACTTCTTATTTTGGTTTTAAACACAAACACGCTCAACACAATGAGGTGAAGACAAAAGATCTGAGGAATGCCTCTGGCTCACTACTATTTATAACCTGCAGGTGCGTCTAATCAGATGACGTCACCTGACCGAAGTTATATAGGCCAAAATTTGGCGTGTTTATACACACATGCTTCACAACCGGCAACATGACAAGATGTTTCCCATAGCGTTTTCACGCAGCATCGAGTGAAGCCTTTGAAAGGGAACTAATTTATATATTTGTGTTTCATTAAATTCTTAACATTTTAATGGTTAGTGATTGTTGCAGACATTTACACTATTTTTTGGGAAGAGCTTGGCTTGTACAGGCTACTTTACACTGATCAGCAGTCAACGGCCCGCCGTAACCAGCAGATCAAAGGAACAGTTATCGGCTATGACACGTTGACTTCTGAGTTTGGAGCAGTGGTGGTTCTACAATGATTTGCTCCCCGGGCGAGACTCCCTCACAGCGCCCCAAGCCAACCCCCCCCCCCCCCCCCCCCTACACATCACACATTTGATTGTAGTAATACTACATGTCGTTCCGTAACAGACCAATGTTGTCTAATAATAAATAAACTACTCAGAACTTAAATAAATATACTCTGTATAAACAAATATTATTTAAGAACAGGGTTATCACAATCTCTCCGTCCAGATAGATGGAGAGAACAACTGAAATTCAAATTCAAATTCAAATTTTATTGGTCACATACACAATCATACACAGTATAATATGCAGTGAAATGCTTTATACGACCACCAGTGACCTTAAAAAAGAAAATAAAAGCTTGTACGTAAAATAAATAATCAATTCAATTCAATTCAATTCAGTTTTATTTGTATAGCGCTTTTAACAATTGACATTGTCTCAAAACAGCTTTACACAATCAAAAGAATTATTTAAGTTTGTATGGAATGTGAATGTGTATGAATCAAAATGTTCAGATAGTCCCTGGTGAGCAAGCCCGAGGGCGACAGTGGCAAGGAAAAACTCCCTGAGATGGTAATAGGAAGAAACCTTGAGAGGAACCAGACTCGACAGGGAACCCATCCTCATCTGGGTGAAACAGATAACACAGTATAAATGCAGATCATTTCCTGCTAAGTGTTAGGTTCAGCTATAATAGTTGATGTTAATTGATGTTATAATAGTTGATGTAAAATGGAGTCCAGTAATTATTCGAGACTCAGATAGACTTGTAGAAAGTTCCAGTCCTGAACTATCGAATTGTCAAGTCCTCAGAGAAACAGCTGACAACACCAGTCGAGGCCAGAACCATCTTCTAAGTAGATAGAATCCTCCCCAGACACCAGGCACATCCTAAAGAGACACACGGGGCATCCATGCGATGAGACCTCCAACCAGAAATCGGGCACCAGGATGGACCAGACAGGTCCGGAGGGCAGAGGGAGTCTGGATCACTGGCAGCTCAGGAACCACATGTGTAGCTCGACAGAGAGAGAGAGAGAAAGAGTGAAAGGGGGAGACAGGGGGAGAGAGGAAAGAGAAAGAGGGGGAGGAAGAGAAGAGGAGGAGAGATTGCAATTAGGTATGGTCACAGTCACAATGTCTAATGTGAATGTATATTTACTGTAGAGTGCAAGCAGGGACTCCGGCAGGACTAACTATGACAGCATAACTAAAGGGAGAGCCAGAAGGAAACACAAACATGAGGGCTCCCTGAGATGTAAAGCAAACAATCACCTCACCGTCAACAAACCTGAGTGATCAAATGAGACTGAGGAAGACAGCATCTAAAACATACCAGTTCACCATAATACTCTACGTCCATGAGTCCCCCAGATCTGCTCCTTTACCTTATGGCAAATCTATTTATAAAAATGCTTGGCTAAATAAATAGGTTTTTAGCCTAGACTTAAACACTGAGACTGTGTCTGAGTCCCGAACACTATTTGGAAGACTATTCCATAATTTTGGGGCTTTGTAATAAAAAGCTCTGCCCCCAGCTGTAGTTTTCATAATACGCGGTACTGATAAGCAGCCTGCATCCTTTGACCGAAGTAGGCGTGGCGGATCGTAAGACACTAACAGTTCGCTCAGATACTGCGGGGCGAGACCATTTAATGCTTTATATGTCAAGAGTAGTATTTTAAAATCAATGCGAAATTTCACAGGGAGCCAATGCAGTGAAGATAGGATAGGGGTGATGTGCTCATATCTTCTGGTTCTAGTGAGGACTCTCGCTGCTGCATTCTGGACTAGCTGAAGCTTGTTTATGCACCTAACTGAACAACCAGACAGTAAGGCATTACAATAGTCCAACCTAGAAGTGATAAAAGCATGAACTAGTTTTTCTGCATCGTTTAGCGACAATATATTTCTTATTTTGGCGATATTTCTGAGGTGAAAGAATGCTATCCTGGTGATATTATCTACATGAGCTTCAAATGAAAGGCTGGAATCTATAATCACGCCGAGGTCTTTTACTGTTGCACTTGACGGAACAGAAAGGCCATCTAAAGTTACGGTGTGATCTAAGATTTTACTTCTAGCTGTATGCGGTCCTATGACTAGAACTTCTGTCTTATCCGGATTAAGCAGAAGGAAGTTAATTAGCATCCAATTTCTTATGTCCTGCACACATTGCTCAACTTTAGAAAGATGGTTTTTCTCATCAGGTTTTGTTGAGACGTATAGCTGTGTGTCGTCAGCATAACAATGAAAACTAATACCATGCTTACGGATTATGTTGCCCAGAGGAAGCATGTAAAGGAAAAAAAGCAGTGGGCCTAAAACTGAACCCTGCGGAACGCCAAACTCCACTAGAGAACATGCAGAATAATCACCATTTAAGTCTACATACTGATAACGATCGGTCAAATAGGATCTGAGCCAGGAGAGGGCTGTACCCTTAATTCCTACTACATTTTCTAATCTGTGAAGAAGAATAGCATGATCAATAGTGTCAAAAGCTGCACTGAGGTCGAGTAATACAAGCATAGTTACACAACCCTGATCAGAGGCCAATAGGAGGTCATTTACTACTTTAACGAGTGCTGTTTCTGTGCTGTGATGAGGCCTAAATCCTGACTGATACAGTTCATGTATGCCATTTCTATGTAGATATGAGCATAGCTGCTCCGCTACTATCTTTTCCAGAATCTTAGAGATAAAGGGGAGGTTTGATATTGGCCTGTAATTGGACAGCTGACAGGGGTCGAGGTCAGGTTTCTTAATTATTGGTTTAATAACTGCTACTTTAAAAGATTTTGGAACATAACCAATGCTGAGTGAGGAATTAATTATTTTCAACAGCGGTTCTGTTATTACTGGTACTATCTGTTTAAGAAAATGTGTCGGTATAGGATCTAATATACAGGTTGATGAATTTGCAGAAGAGATGAGTGAAATTAGTTCATTCTCTTCAAGAGGAGTAAAGTCTTCTAGGTTTGAATCTGACATGGCTAGGTTAACATCTGTATCAATCACATTGTTTGGTTTCAAAGTCTTAATTTTATGCCTAATATTTACAATTTTATTATTAAAAAAGTTCATGAAGTCCTCACTATTGCATGATGTTGTTGTGGAGATTTCTGTAGTGGTCTTATTTCTGGTTAATTTGGCTACGGTATTAAATAAAAATCTAGGATTATTTTTATTTTCTTCTATAAGAGTGGAGAGATACGTTGATCTAGCTACACTAAGAGCTTTCCTATAGTTCAGGATGCTCTCTTTCCATGCTATTTGAAATACCAATAATTTAGTTTGACGCCATTTACGCTCTAATTTCCGAGCAGTCTGTTTTAAAGTGCGCGTGTGATCGTTATACCAGGGAGCGAGTTTCTTATCTCTAATAATTTTTCTTTTAGCTGGAGCTACATTATCTAAGGTACAACGAAGTGTCGACTCTAAATATTCAGTCGCCTGATCAAGTTCTGTGGGGTCAGACGGTGGCCTAATCGAAGTTGGTAACTGTGGGAGATTACTGATAAAACTCTGTGTGGTAGTTGATGTGAATGTACGTTTAATACGGTAGCGCGGTGCTGTGCGTACGTTATCACTGTGACATACTTGAATGGAGACAAGATAGTGATCTGAGATAATTTCAGACAGTGGAATTGTGAATACATTTCTTATACTTAATCCGAAGAATATTACTAAATCTAAAGTGTGACCTGCTTTATGAGTGGGTCCTACTACACACTGATTTACGCCTACAGAGTCCAGTATGGATATAAATGCTGTTCTCAGAGGGTCTTCTGGATTCTCAAAATGAATGTTAAAATCTCCAGCAATTAACACTTTGTCTACAGAAACGACCAGGTCTGAGATGAAATCCGCAAATTCACTAAGAAATTCAGAATACGGCCCTGGAGGTCTGTAAATTATAATTAGTGGAATCGACTGAGCTGATTTAATATACTTAAATAGACTTATGTTACTATAGAGAATTTCAAATGAGTTAAATTTGTGTCGGTGTTTTTGTACGATAGACAGATTATCATTATGAATAGCTGCGACGCCTCCTCCTCTACCAGTTAACCGAGGCTGGTGTATGTAGCTGTATCCAGGAGGACTAGCTTCATTTAGAGCTACATACTCATCCTGTTTAACCCACGTTTCAGTTAAACAGAGTATATCAAACGCCTGATCTGTGATAATTTCATTAACAATAACTGCTTTTGATGCGAGAGATCTAATATTTAACAATCCTAGCTTCAGATCAGACGTGCCGGCTGCGCATTCAGTATGATCTGAGTTTGTGGTCTTTATGTTAATTAAATTATTGAAACAGACTTTCTGAGTCTTTCTACATTTTTGCTTAGATCGAGGAACAGACACTGTCTCAATAAGGTGAACCCTGAGTGACGACTCTATGCAGCTAGCAGACGGTTGGTTTAGCCTGTCTGTCTGCTCCCTGGCCTGGGCTCTGGATTGTCACCGATTAACGAGACCTCTACTGAGACTATGAGCTATACTACAGGAAATGAGAGCAGCACCTTCCCGAGTGGGATGGACACCGTCCCGCCCTAACAGGCCAGCTTTGCCCTCAAAGGTCTTCCAATTATCTATGTAACCCACATTACAATCAATAAAAAGGAAATACTGAAGAAATAATTTTAACTAGTAAAATTAACTGTGCAATAAGGGCATAATAAAATATTGCAAAAATATAGAATATAGGGTAGAGTATATATGTATATAGTATTAAAGTGTTGGTGGTTGTGCAAATATGCATGAAAGGTGACACGTGCAATTGTCCAGATGTATGAGTATTTAGTGCAAGTGTGTATGAATGTGTCCATGATTGTCCAGTCAGTGTTGTGAGCTTAAAAGGTGTTATTAGTCCTGTGTGGAGGTGTGATTGTGATTGAGAGACCTTATCGCCTGCGGGAAGAAGCTCCTCCTCAGTCTCTCTGTGTTGGTCTTTAGGGAGCGGAATCTTTTCCCAGACCGCAACACAGAGAACAGTCCATTACTGGGGTGACTGAGGTCCTTCATGATCTTCCTGGCCTTAGTCCAGCACCGCTTGCTGTAGATGGAGTGCAGGTCAGGGAGCTCAGTGCGGATGATGCGCTCGGCTGATCGCACCACCCTCTGTAGAACTCGTCTGTCCTGCATGGTGCTGTTCCCGAACCAGGTCGAGATGTTTCCCGTCAGGATGCTCTCTATGGTGCCGGAGTAAAAGTTCCTGAGCACCTTGGAGGGCAGTCTAAAGTCTCTCAAGCGTCTGAGGTGGTAGAGACGCTGCCGGGCTTTTTTCACCACGGTGTTGATGTGACAGGACCATGATAGGTCCTGCGTGATGTGAACACCGAGGTATCTGAAGTTGTCCACTCTCTCCACTGGGCTCCTGTTGATTACGGGGGTCTGGTAGTTCCTCTCCTGCTTTGTACTAAAGTCCACTATCAGCTCCTTTGTCTTACTGACGTTCAGGAGGAGATTGTTCTTCTGGCACCAGTTCTCCAGATTTCCAATCTCCTCATCATTGTTGGTGATCAGTCCGACCACGACGGTGTCGTCAGCAAACTTGATGATGGAGGTGGAGTTGGTAGTGGCCACGCAGTCGTGGGTGTACAAAGAGTACAGCAGGGGGCTCAGAACACAACCCTGGGGGGCTCCAGTGCTGAGAGTGAGTGTGGCTGAGACATGTCTGCCCATCCTTACTGCCTGTGGTCTGCCAGTCAGAAAATTGGAGATCCACTGACATATAGATGAGCTCAGTCCCAGGTGCTCCAGCTTGGTGGTGAGTGTGGAGGGAATTATGGTGTTAAAAGCAGAGCTGTAGTCGATGAAGAGCCTTTTAACATAATTCCCTTTCCTAGTGTCTAGGTGAGTGAGTGATGTGTGGAGGAGATGAGAGATTGCATCGTCTGTGGAGCGGTTCTGACGGTATGCAAACTGTAGTGGGTCCAGTGTGTCGGGTAGTGAAGAAATGATGAAGTCTCTGATAAGGCGTTCAAAGCACTTCATCACTACTGAGGTGAGGGCTACAGGGCGATAGTCATTGAGAGAAGCAGGATGTGGTTTCTTTGGAACAGGAATAATAATGGACTCTTTGAAGCATGTGGGGATCACCGACTGAGATAAAGAGATGTTGAATATCTCAGTGAACACAGGTGCTAGCTGGTCTGCGCAGGCTCTGAGAATACGACCTGAGATGCCGTCTGGTCCTGCTGCTTTCCTGGTGTTCACTCTCTTGAAGGCTCTCCTCACGTTGTGCTCGGAGATGATGAGCGCGTTCCCGGTGCTGGCTGTGTCTTCCTGTCTGCAGCCGTTAGCGCCGCTAGCATTAGCGCCGTTAGCATTAGCGCCGTTAGCATTAGCATCGCTAGCGTCTTTAGCTGCAGCCTCGAAGCGAGCATAGAAGATGTTGAGCTCGTCTGCCAGAGTCGCGTCCGCATTCGTCATACCGGATGTTGGTGCTTTATAGTCCGTTATTGTTCTCAGTCCCTGCCACAGGCTCCTAGAGTCACTCTGTTGAAGCTGTGACTCTAGTTTTCTCCCGTAGCGCTGCTTCGCCTCTTTCACCGCCTTCCGGACGTTATATGACGCAGCCTTGTACGGTTCCATGTCCCCCGACGCAAGTCCCGTGTTGTAGGCAGCTGTGCGAGGTCTCAGAGCGTCGCGGATGGTTTTATCCACCCACGGCTTCTGGTTGGGAAACGTTCTGATAGTCTTTTTCCCTACCGTATCGTCTGCCAGCTTTTCAATAAATCCCACAACCGCTTCCGTAAACACGCTGACGTCATCATCGGAGCTGTTTCTGAACATGTCCCAGTCTGCGTCATCGAGTGCGTCCTGTAACGCGGCCACCGATTGGTCCGTCCAGCGCGCGACCTCCCTCTGGACCGGCACTTCCTGTTTCAGCCTTTGTTTATATTTTGGCATGAGGAAAATGGCGGCGTGGTCGGATTTACCAAACGCTGGACGAGATTGTGCCTTGTAACCGTCTTTGACCGTGGTATAACAGTGGTCCAGTGTCCTTTCGCCCCTGGTGGGGCAGGTGATGTGCTGATAAAAGTTCGGCGCTGCGCGTTTGAGGTTGGCACTATTAAAATCCCCCGCCACAATGAGCGCAGCGTCCCGGTGTTGTGTCTGGTGCTGTGTGAGCGCCTCATGCAGCTCGCATAAGGCAGTTTCAGTGTCCGCTTGTGGAGGTATGTAAACGGCGCTGATTATGACCGATGTGAACTCCCGTGGAAGATAAAATGGACGACACATGATGGACAGTAGTTCCAGATTTGGTGTGCAGGAGCGTGTGAGAGGAACAATGCTCGCGCTGTTGCACCAGCTGTTGTTCACCATTAAGCACACGCCGCATCCCCTTGACTTCCCCGAGTCCCGCGTCCTGTCCATGCGGTGAACCGAGAAGAACTCGGCCGGTTGTATGGCGTGGTCTGGCACCGCTGGGTTCAGCCATGTCTCGGTGAAGCAGAGGAGATTGCAGTCCCGAATGTCTCTCTGGAACTTTATCCTGGCCCTGAGGTCATCAAGTTTGTTCTCCAGTGACTGGACGTTGGCGAGCAGGATGCTAGGCAGAGGTGTGCGGTGTGCACGGGTCCTGAGCCTGTTCCTCACACCAGCTCGTCTCCCTCGGGTTCGTCGCTTCGCGTCGCGTCCATTGTTCTCCCTCAGGATCTCACTCGGCCAGCTCGGATCCGGAGTTAAAACCGTCAAATTGTGAGTACATTGTATACCAATAGAAACAAGAGTGTCTCTATCATACCTAATGTACTCAATGGTGGTGATTTTGCCGATTTTAAAACACTGAAAACTAACTTAAAAAACAAAAACAAAGAAAAGGTGGTTGGAGCAGTCGTGACGGCAGCCGACCTCACCGGCGCCATCTTTACTTGAGTTTACTTGAACAGGTCTTCATTTCGTAATACACCTGGCCATTAATAAAAATTAATATTTAGGCCTAAAAAAGATGGTTTAAAATCCATCTAAAATTTATTGATCTGCGTGTATAAACCCGCAGCTCACACTTTCACTTAACAAAAAGCAGCGTTTTGATCAAAAGGATGATAAACGCGGGCAATTTCTCGATAAAAAAATGCAGACATAAACTCCCCAGAAAAACAACAAACACAAATTTATAGGCTACTCAATAGATAAACGCTGGCTTTTCCAACACGCTAGCGCGCTCCAATGTGAGCCGATTTATTCAAGTCATAATTAGAGAATATATAGAGAGATAAATAACATAGAGAAAGCATAACACGACTTTCCATGCAGTAAATAAAAAGAAAACTATCAAATCCAACTATTAAGTCTGATTCAATTGCTATCATTAACCATTTTTATTTATTTATTTATTTTTTATCTATTTCAGGTCGGAGACGTCCGCTCTCTTCTTAATTAATCTAAAAAACCCCTACAGTATTTGTCAACAGCGCACACAGTTTGATAAATTCACACCTATCGTGAATGAAAGGTGAGAAGAGATTCCGCAGAATCTTCTGACACAGTGCTTGCTCTGAAGGACTATACTCAGCAGATCAAGCAGATGTTTTTTGCTGTTTTTCAGCGCTGCTAAGATGTTGAGTGTTTCCTTGGATGTCCGCTTTGTGGTCTCGATACACAGGAGTTTCTGAGCCTGGTTTTGCTGCCTCTGCAGTTTTTTTTTCATTTTTGAGTCTGCATCTCGGCGTTTGGCGCGTGACTAGCTTAGTTTTGCTAGTTTTCCGGCAACCGGCATGAAGCTAAAATACACCATCCCGCAGTTAAGTCATAACAATTATTCCATTCCAACATGCCATAAAAGAACTCGATATAGAAGTTCTCGGCGAAAGTTTGTTTACCATCAGCCTGGCTGTTCTGCTTCCTCCATTACATCTGTATGGACCGCTGTCGCTCATCAAACACGTCATCAGAGCCCTCCTGGTTATAGCTACCTGGAGAAAGCCTGCAGTACTGGACGTGGTGGTGGCTTAGCTGTATTATACCGACAGCAACAGGATCTGTCTCCTCTCACTGTGCCTACACTGTCTTCATTTGAATGCCTTGCATTTAAGTGTAAAGCCCCTCTCCCCATGACAATGCTTCTTATTTATCGACCCCCTAAACCAAACTCAGTGTTTATCTCGGAGATGCATGATTTTTTTACATCCATCTATACCACTTCTGCCAACATTATTATACACGGTGACTTTAATGTTCATGTAGACACTCCCTCCTGCCATTTGGCAGCTGAGTTCTGAGAACTACTGGTCTGCCTCAATCTTCAACAGCATGTTGATGTTCCCACACATTTCAGAGGGCATATCTTGGATCTGGTTATTACAAACTCTGTACCCATTAGTTCAGTTCAAGTTCAAGTTCAGCAACCTTTTGTGTATGATCTGGGGGTGTCTGACCACAAGGTCATTTCGATGGAGCTGTCACTCACCTGTTCCCCCACAAAAGCAAAAGGACAAATGTGTTACAGAAATTTGAAAAAGATCAACCCAGATACTCTGTGCAAAGATCTTCAGCATCTCTCCTCTGTTGAATGTTCCTCAGTCACTGAGTCAGTTGACTTCTACAACCAATCCCTCAGCAGTCTCCTTGATTTCCATGCCCCTGTCTGCTTCTCACGTTCAGCCCCCTGGTATAGTGAAAAAAAAAGTGGTGTGAAAAACTATTTGCCCCCTTCCTGATTTCTTATTCTTTTGCATGTTTGTCACACTTAAATGTTTCTGCTCATCAAAAACCGTTAACTATTAGTCAAAGATAACATAATTGAACACAAAATGCAGTTTTTAAATGAAGGTTTACGTTATTAAGAACCTAATAACTGGTTGGGCCACCCTTAGCAGCAATAACTGCAATCAAGCGTTTGCGATAACTTGCAACGAGTCTTTTACAGCGCTCTGGAGGAATTTTGGCCCAATCATCTTTGCAGAATTGTTGTAATTCAGCTTTATTTGAGGGTTTTCTAGCATGAACCGCCTTTTTAAGGTCATGCCACAACATCTCAATAGGATTCAGGTCAGGACTTTGACTAGGCCACTCCAAAGTCTTCATTTTATTTTTCTTCAGCCATTCAGAGGTGGATTTGCTGGTGTGTTTTGGGTCATTGTCCTGCTGCAGCACCCAAGATCGCTTCAGCTTGAGTTGACGAACAGATGGCCGGACATTCTCCTTCAGGATTTTTTGGTAGACAGTAGAATTCATGGTTCCATCTATCACAGCAAGCCTTCCAGGTCCTGAAGCAGCAAAACAACCCCAGACCATCACACTACCACCACCATATTTTACTGTTCGTATGATGTTCTTTTTCTGAAATGCTGTGTTACTTTTACGCCAGATGTAACGGGACACGCACCTTCCAAAAAGTTCAACTTTTGTCTCGTCGGTCCACAAGGTATTTTCCCAAAAGTCTTGGCAATCATTGAGATGTTTTTTAGCAAAATTGAGACGAGCCTTAATGTTCTTTTTGCTTAAAAGTGGTTTGCGCCTTGGAAATCTGCCATGCAGGCCGTTTTTGCCCAGTCTCTTTCTTATGGTGGAGTCGTGAACACTGACCTTAATTGAGGCAAGTGAGGCCTGCAGTTCTTTAGATGTTGTCCTGGGGTCTTTTGTGGCCTCTCGGATGAGTTGTCTCTGCGCTCTTGGGGTAATTTTGGTCGGCCGGCCACTCCTGGGAAGGTTCACCACTGTTCCATGTTTTTGCCATTTGTGTATAATGGCTCTCACTGTGGTTCACTGGAGTCCCAAAGCTTTTGTGGTGCTTTTGGTCTACTTCTCTGTGTCAGGTAGCTCCTATTTAAGTGATTTCTTGATTGAAACAGGTGTGGCAGTAATCAGGCCTGGGGGTGACTACAGAAATTGAACTCAGATGTGATATACCACAGTTAAGTTATTTTTTAACAAGGGGGACAATCACTTTTTCACACAGGGCCATGTAGATTTGGATTTTTTTTTCTTCCTTAATAACGTAAACCTGTCACGAACTAACCGGGATGACCAGAATGATGATCGTGCTATCTGTCACGAACTAACCAGGATGAACAGATAGCCTTAGCAGTTAGCCCTGTAGCGTGAATGGTAAACCCAAACGCGGATAAACACGAGCAGGCAGGATAATCACGCGATTTATTATAAGGACTCTCACACACAATGAGCACAGGAAAAACACAATCTAACCCTAGTCCTATAAATACACACTCAGTCTGAAAAGATAACCAAGAAAGTGAGTACTCACATATACTGGAACGATTCCGAACAGACATGGGCTTAACTCAATGACAGAGCGATGTGCGCCGCCATCTTGTTTCCTTTTATGCTTTCAGCTTCGCGACCGCCTTACTTCCGGGTCCTAGTGCCGGTCGCGGCTGAGTGTGCATGACAGTACCCCCCCGTCCAGGACCGACTCCGGACGGTCCAGGGGTGGAGGATACCCGGTGACGGTAGTCCCTAATGAGCCCGGAGTCGAGGATGAAGCGAGCCGGAATCCAGGACCGCTCCTCGGGGCCGTAGCCTTCCCAGTCGACCAGATACTGGGTGCCCCTGCCCCGAGGGCGCGAGTCGAGGATCCGTCGCACGGTGTAGGCGGGACCGCCGTCAATGATTCGGGGAGGAGGAGCAGGGGGGGTCGGTGGAACCATGGGTGAGGTGGTGAATGGTTTCAACTGTGAGGTATGGAAGACGGGGTGGATCCGGAGCGCCGCAGGCAGCTGGAGCCGGTAGGTGACAGGGTTAATCCTGAGTGTTATGCGGTATGGCCCGATGAATCTTGGTGATAATTTTTTGGATTCGGTGTGCAGGTGGAGGTTCTTGGTTGATAGCCACACTTTGTCACCTACGTGGTACAATCGTCCCGGGGGGTGCCGGCGGCGGTGTTGGGCCACATAGTTGGCGTTGGTGCGTCGGATGGCGAGGTTGGCTTGGTGCCATAGCCGCCGGCACCGGCGAACCAACTGTTGGGCCGATGGTACGTCAACCTCCGGTTCCTGGTGGGTGAACATTGGAGGCTGGAAACCATAGCACACCTCAAATGGACTCAGGTTGGTGGCTGAGGAGACATGGAGGTTATGGGATAACTCGGCCCACTTGAGGTAGCGGGCCCAGGAGCGCTGGCGGTCCGACACAAAACATCTCAGGTAGCGCTCCAGCTGTTGGTTGGTTCGCTCCGTCTGACCGTTCGTCTGAGGGTGGTAGCCGGAAGACAAACTGCAGGACGAATCGATCAGACGGCAGAAGGCCTTCCAGAACCGGGCGGTGAACTGGGGACCTCTGTCCGAGACGATGTCCTTTGGGAACCCATGCAATCGGACTACGTGTTCCAGAATCAGCTCGGCTGTCTCCTTCGCTGACGGGAGTCCGGTGAGGGCCACCAGGTGCACTGCCTTGGAGAAGCGATCCACAATGGTCAGGATGACGTCTCTTCCATCTGAATCCGGCAGGCCCGTGATGAAATCCACGGCAATGTGGGACCAGGGTCGACGGGGAACTGGGAGTGGTTGGAGTTCCCCTGGAGTTGGTTGGTTAATGTCCTTCGCCCTGGCACTCATTGGGCACGCCCGAACGAACTCTGTGATTTCCCTCCTCATGGAGGGCCACCAGAAGGCCCGGCCGATGAAGGTGGTGGTTCTCCGGCTTCCCTGGTGTCCTGCGACGGGTGACGAATGGCCCCACTGGAGGACCTCAGCTCGGAGTCGTTCGGGGACGAAGAGCCGTCCGGGCGGCACACCTGCCGGTGCTGGGTCCCTGGTCAGTGCCTGGCGGACCCTCGTCTCCAGGTTCCACTGCAGGGGTGCGATGATGCGGGTAGGTGGAAGGACAGGCACGGGGTCCGCCCGGGGCGTCTCTCGCTCGTGTTGCCGGGAGAGGGCGTCAGCCTTGGTGTTCTTCGACCCCGGGCGGTACGAGAGGTGGAAGTTGAATTGTTCGAAGAACAGTGCCCACCGTGCCTGTCGTGGGTTCAACTGCTTCAAACTGCGGATGGTGATCAGGTTTTGGTGGTCCGTCCAGACGATGAATGGCTCACTGGCGCCCTGGAGCCAGTGACGCCACTCCTCCAAGGCCCACTTTATGCCCAGCAGTTCGCGGTCCCCCACACCGTATCGCTGCTGAGTGGGGTTAAACTTTTTGGAGTAGAAGCCACATGGGTGCAGCTTCTGGTCTGGACCTCGTTGGGAGAGAACAGCGCCGGCGCCCACCTCCGACGCGTCCACCTCCACAACGAACGGTTGGCTGGCATCTGGATGAAGCAGGATGGGTGCGGTGGTGAACAGATGACAGAGTCGATGAAAAGCTGAGATGGCGGTAGGGTTGAGTCGAAAGGAACTGTTGGAGAGCCTGGTAAGTGCAGTGAGCGGTGCGGCAACTGTACTGTAGCCCCGGATAAAGCGACGATAAAAGTTCGCAAACCCGAGAAAGCGTTGGAGCTGTTTGAGTGTCCTGGGTAGGGGCCAGTGACGTACAACCTCCAGCTTCTGCGGGTCCATGGCCACACCCTGGGGCGAGATGACAAAACCCAGGAACGTGGTGGAGTGCTCGTGAAAAGCACACTTCTCCAGCTTACAGTACAGCTGGTGGGCGAGCAATCTCTTAAGGACAGCTCGAACGTGTTTGGTGTGTTCAGTGGGGTTGCGTGAATAAATTAAAATGTCATCCAGATAGACAAACACCCATCGGCCTAGCATGTCCCTGAGGACATCGTTGATGAAAGCTTGGAAGGCCGAGGGTGCGTTACAGAGACCAAATGGGATGACCAGGCTCTCATAGTGTCCGGTAGGGGTGATGAAGGCTGTCTTCCACTCATCACCCTCTCTGATGCGCACCAAGTTGTAGGCGCTCCGGAGGTCCAACTTAGTGAACATGGTGGCACCAGAGAGGGCGTCCAGGGCTGAGTTGGTGAGAGGCAGCGGGTGACGATTCCGAATGGTGATCTTATTTAGCCCCCGATAGTCGACACATGGACGAAGTTCGCCCCCTCTCTTCTTTACGAAGAAGAACCCCGCGGCAGCCGGCGAGGAGGAGGGCCTGATGGTGCCATTTCGCAGGGCGTTGGTGACATACTCCTCCATAGCCTGGGTCTCGTTGGTAGAGAGAGAGTAGAGATGGCCGCGGGGGGGGCTGGAGCCTGGCTGGAGCTCAATGGCTAGGTCGTAGGGTCGGTGAGGTGGAAGGTGGCTGGCCCGGCGTTTACAGAACACTTCAGCCAGGTCTCGATATGATGGAGGAATGGCGTGGATGTCGACGTCGGGGGCCTCGGACTCCCTGGAACACGTCCCAGCCTGGGCCTGTAGGCATAAGTCGGTACAGGTCGGCCCCCATTGAAGGATCCGGTTCTGAGACCAGGAGATGAGTGGGTCGTGCTGTAAGAGCCAGGGATAGCCGAGGATGATGGGTGGAGATGATATGGGTGTGAGGTGAAATTGTATGGACTCCTGATGTTGGCCGAGGATGAGAGTGATGGGTAGAGTCTGCTGGGTGATGGGGCTGGATGAGAGGGGCCGCCCGTCGACTGAGATGATTCTCATTGGCTGGGATAACGCCTCAATCTTTACCCCCAATCCTCTGGCGTATGTTGAGTCAATGAAGTTACCCGCGGCACCGGAATCGATGAACGCGGCACTTCTGACCCGTTTGTGGCCAAGGTGGAGGGTTACCTGAACCGTGAGTCGAGTGGCGGTGTGATCGGTGGTGGCGGAGAGATGTATGGTACCCGGGGAGTCTCTCCTATCTCTCACCGGGTCTGGGCGTTTCCCGGACGAGACGGGCAGGTGGCTCGGTGGTGCGCTGCTGAGCCGCTATAGGCGCACAGTCCCTCGCGGTAACGTCTCTGGCGTTCCGCCACGGTCAGGGAGGCGCGCCCTAGTTGCATGGGTTCCCCGGCTCCGGTGTCAACCACGGCAGGGGGTGGAGATCCGACACGTCCAGGAAAAGCTGTGGTGACGGTGGGTGGTGGTCTTGGTGCAGTGTGGGTATAAGTGGATGGTGGCGACAGGGTTCGAGGTGCTGGCTTCGGACGAGAGAGGAGGCGCTGATCGACCCGGAGGACTAGCTGGATTAGCCCTTCCAGTGTGGCTGGTAGCTCTCGTCCGGCTAGCTCATCTTTGATACGATTAGCCAGCCCCTCGAAGTAGGACGTCCGGAGAGCTGCGTCTCCCCAGGAGGTCTGGATAGCGAGGGTCCGGAACTCGGCGGTATATCTACTCACGGACAGTCCTCCCTGTCGCAGGTGGTAGAGCTTTGTGTCGGTCTCCACCTCGCCCGCGGGATGTTCAAATGTTAGCTTGAGCTGACGGGTGAATTCATTATATGAATGCGCAGTGTCTGTGTCAGCGCGCAAGACTGCCGTGGCCCACTCTGCTGCCTGCCCTGATAGCAACGAGACGAGGAGTGCAATGCGCAGCCGGTCGGTGGAGTACTTGGTGGCATTGAACTCAAACACCAGTTCCAGCGATGTTAAAAACACACTGCATTTCCCCTCCGTGCCATCCCATTTATCTGGAAGAGCTAGAAAAACGTCAGAAGGGGGGGGGGGATGGTGCGGTGCCGCGACCGACGCGGCGGGCGGACCGCTAGCCAGCCCACTAACCGCCGCCCGAAGGCCCGCGTTCTCCTGCCTAAGCTCCGCGACCTCGCGGCGCAAGGCCGCGGTGTCTCGGACACTCCGGCGCAGAGAATCGAGCCCCGCGGTTAGCGCATTAATGAGCAAAGCATGCTGGTCAACCACACCGCGAAGGCGGGCGTAATCCGCTGGGTTTACTGCTGGCTCTGTCATTCTGTCACGAACTAACCGGGATGACCAGAATGATGATCGTGCTATCTGTCACGAACTAACCAGGATGAACAGATAGCCTTAGCAGTTAGCCCTGTAGCGTGAATGGTAAACCCAAACGCGGATAAACACGAGCAGGCAGGATAATCACGCGATTTATTATAAGGACTCTCACACACAATGAGCACAGGAAAAACACAATCTAACCCTAGTCCTATAAATACACACTCAGTCTGAAAAGATAACCAAGAAAGTGAGTACTCACATATACTGGAACGATTCCGAACAGACATGGGCTTAACTCAATGACAGAGCGATGTGCGCCGCCATCTTGTTTCCTTTTATGCTTTCAGCTTCGCGACCGCCTTACTTCCGGGTCCTAGTGCCGGTCGCGGCTGAGTGTGCATGACAAAACCTTCATTTAAAAACTGCATTTTGTGTTCAATTATGTTATCTTTGACTAATAGTTAACGGTTTTTGATGAGCAGAAACATTTAAGTGTGACAAACATGCAAAAGAATAAGAAATCAGGAAGGGGGCAAATAGTTTTTCACACCACTGTATATTTCATAGTGTATTGCGTGGGAAGTGTGACAGTAAGCCAACATTGTTCCTATCTCATAAACTTTATTTGCACTCATTTAAACTCTTTTAAGCCATATGTCTATAAACAACAAGAATGGGCCACACCAGTAGCATGCACACGCACACGCACACTACTCCAATCTCCAGTGATCTGACAGGTGTGTACATCTTGTTTATCTTCATCTTGATAGTTGCATGAAGATTAGTTTTTTATTTATTAATTTCAGCTATCATATAGTCTTTATTTTTCTTCATTTTACTGACAATGATTGCAATATCTGTATTATTATTATTGTTCTAAATATATTATTTCATATTATTATAATATTTTTTTGCAGTTTTTACACATTTTATTGTATTTTTTTGGCATTTTAAGTGTGAAACCCATGCATGATCTGGTCATTTGTCTTTAATATAAAACACAATTTTTATATTCATTTCCCAAACCAAACAGATTTTGGCTCATTCTTTAATTTTTGATTTTGTGTTCAAATTAAAAATAGATTTAAAATAGAATCCATGGATCCATTTTCCTTTTGTTTTCAAGTGGCGTGTTGTGTTTTTATGTTATTTTTTCACATTTAACTAGAACTGCACAATCAGTACACATTATCGCTGTGTATATAGGCTGACTGTTTTAGAAAGAAAAAGTCGAATATGGTTAAAGCATTTGTGTGCGCCGATGCCTTGCCATGTGTTGGCACATCACATCAGTCTGTCCTCCATCTAGTGCCCTGCAACATTTTTGTGATAGATAGGAAACTTTGGCTATTATATTAATAATTTCAAATAATAATAATAATAATAATAATAATAATAACAATGTAGCGCATTACCTTAATTCTTAATGAATTATTTATTATGTCTATTATGCAAAAGTGTATTAAAAATTTTTAAAGGGTAATTGTCTTACACAAAAGGGGCGTTTTACACAGTGACCTGTAATGGTTACTTATGTCAAAAGAAAAATATGTACAGTAGAAAGTAACACCACGCTGTTCCCTTCTGTTATCCATACCATACAATCATATGACACCATACAACAGATTTGTTTTGAAACTCTGTGTTCTGGAAAAGATTGGAGATATGAACACTTTGTCGTTTTCACTGTGTCTGATGTTATCTACTTAACTGATTTGTTTAATATGGAATGTTCTTTCACTTTACATTATGTCCTCCTTCTGCAAGCTATCTCTACATAAGTGCTTCTTTTCATACCCACCGAAGGTTATTTACACAGCCTGCAGGACTGAGTTGGCACTAAATCAAGTATTCAAAATCATTGCAAGAAACACTGACGAAAGGTGAGCTTGATTCATTCTCCTCATTTATTTATTTTTTTTAAATGTATACTGTGTATAAGACATCTTACCTGATCTTTAACCTTTAGTTCTTGTCTTTTAATTGGATGGACAGAGTCCTCTCCTGCTGCTGAATAAGCAATTGCATTTTCTTTGCAAATCTATATCTCATGTTATTTTTTTCTATTATTTATTGCCTATGGCTTTTTTATTTCAGTTTTTTTTTTAACACTGAAAACTGGTACATAAATTATTTTGTTTATTTATGTGTTTGTTTATTGCTATTGTTATGTGTAATGTCCCGGCTGTAGACTCATCAGATACTTATTAGGGCCCGGTTTCCCAAAAGCTTCTTATTGCTAAGTAGTTCTTAAGTCGTACCTTAACCTCTCTCTTAACGGTATGGCGCATTTACTGAAATGTTCGTACTCTAAGTATATCTTAGGTAACTCACACATTTGTAAGGCTGGTCTGGAGCGTGTTTGTTTAAAATATGTTTCATTGATCATTAGCCATCATTCATGACTGGATGGACTTTTCTTTTGACACGTTTTATTTTATGATGAAATTTGATTTAGTTAAATGAGAAAATAAAGTAGGGAGTTTCAAACCCCACAACTATAAATTTTCCTCAGTGATTGTAATGCTTAATACCCCTATCTCACCTATACGGGCTGACTTGCTGTGAGATACTGTAGGGGTATTAGGCACCGTGAGCCACCTCAAATGACTGCCCGACGTTCTGCGAAGTTCTGCAAGGTCTGTGAGCTTCATCATGTTAAACATGTTTAATTTTTCGCGTGGAAAGATGGAAACGTAATCACGGGACCAAAACTCACACTGAATCATGATGAACCGTACTTGTGGCCACCGCGCGAAACCGCGTAGGTGAGATAGGGGTAGTAAACCTCTACTCTGTCTTCTCATCGTATTAATTCCGCTAAGAGTGTGCATTATACCCCTATCTCACCTACGTGGTTTTAAAGGACGCTAACCAAGCAGTTTGACCTGGGAAATATGGAACATTGAATTGATACATTGCAGGATCATGGAGTCTTTTGTCACAGATGTGGATGATGTTGGTGATAGTGAAAGGACCAATAAATCCGGGGGATAGCTTGCAGGAGGTGGTCTTGATTAGGATCTCTTGGGTAGAAAGCATGCCTCTTTGGCCAACACAATAGCAAGAGGCACTCCATGCAGGATCCAGGGTAGACCTAGGACTAGGGGAACATGAGAATTGTCCAGAATCATGTGGAGGGTAATGGAAAGCAATGCCAATCCAGGATCTGAGTATGAGCATGGTATTTGTAGAGAATGAATTCAGGGAGGAAAGAATGATAATGAACCTTCTTTTATGGATCTGTCCTCCAGTATCATTATGCTAACCAGAGGGTATTTGGTTTTGAAATACAATTTTGATCAAAATGGCCTCCTTGGTTAAAGTAAAATCACGTCCTTACTTCAAATTGATGTTGCCATTCCTCTAGAGACATTTTGGCAGCATGGATTTGCATCAGTTATTCCAAAGGGCTGGCTGGCTAGGGAGGGGGAGGAATGCGTTAGTCCTGTGTCTTTGCCTGTTTCAAGAATCGCTAGATCCATGAGCCACTAAAGGTCTATATAGGTCTATATTATAATATATATTATAATTATATTAATTAATATTAGTATCTTAATGTATTGCACCTGTTTGAGGAACCCAAACTCTGTTGTTGTGCTTAATTATCATATCTATTGATCACTGCATTTATTGTATATCCATGCAGAGAGAAAGCCTCAGGAGATGGACAATCAAAAGAATCATGTCACCATTCATATGCTTGACATGCACCAGAATGGGATGTCTGAACCAAAAGTAATCACCAAAGATCCAATCACACGGCAGCACGGAGCTACTGTGAGCTTCCACAACATCCAGTATACTGTAACGTTAAAGAATAGGTGCTGTAAGAAAAACAACACTATGAACGTCTTGATGGACCTCAAGTGAGTCTAATCTTAGTATCTCAATTAGACTGGGTGTTCTGTGAGACTAAGCATTAAAATTACACAATAGTGAATGTGACAATGGTGTGCTGTTATTCCACCCTGTAATCAAGTACGTAAAAAGCCATTTGCGTGATGCCCTCATGTACTGGTTGGGTAATATCTAATGCATGACTTATGATAGGCTATGTGTGACTCTTTGTCCACATCAGTTCAGTATCTGAATTGGTGTTCCTCCATAATCCCACAGGTGGTGCGCTTTTAAAAGATCAACATATATTCATTTTCAGGAAAAAGAAAAAAAAAATCATTTAGTGTCTCAGGACCTAAGGGCAAAGTTATATTATTAAATTAATATCTGTTTCTTCACAGTGGGATTATGAAACCTGGTTTAAATGCCATTTTAGGCCCTACAGGATGTGGCAAATCTTCGTGAGTACTAATCCGAATTTGTCTTTTAAGTTTAGCTGAGATGAGATTGCTTGGGCTGAAATACTAAGTCTGCAATAACTTGCTCCCTTCTGAAACAGCATTTTTATTTACCCAGTCATTGTATTTAAATATAAATATATAAATATTAGCTTTTGTTTTTTGAGCTACAGTATTGATAGTGCATCCTGATATACACCACTTGGCGATTCGTTTTCCTTATGTAATAAATTACATGATTATTTGATCTGTTTTAGACAATATACAATATACTGTACGAATTCCCCTGATCCTATTTCTGGGTACATAGTGTTAAAAAAATTAAGATTTTTATTTGATATGTACTGTATGCACTGATCATCCCTCTCATACCATTTTCAGATTTTTGGATGTGCTTGCAGCAAGGAAGGACCTCTCAGGTCTTTCTGGTGAAGTCCTGATTGATGGAGCTCCACAGCCATCTAACTTTAAATGCCTCTCTGGTTATGTTGTACAGGTACAAACAAAATATCTTACCTTACCTTTACTTTTTATCTTATCTTTTCTTTTCCGCACCCTTTTTATTTTCTTTTTCTCCTCTACTGGAGAGACATAGATCCACTTTCATAAAATGTGTCGATCTAATGTGTACATACCATGTGACGTGTCATGGAGGTTTAAGCAGAGGGGCATCACAACACAATGATCGATTGATAATGTGAAGTGAAGGTGGGATCAGTATCATGGGATCTAATACTACATAGAAATTGATTTGGTTGTGGTACATCAACGGTGAGATTAATCCTCATGGAACGTCAAAGTGCCAAAAGATAGGTGGCAGCTATAATGTTCCAAAAGACCTTAAACTGCCCTATGCACCATGAGGCTTGTTTCATGGACTACATCCTCAGCCAGAGATGCTCTGTAATTTGTGCTCACTCTTTGGCTTCGGTAAGGCAATACACTTACATGCTTAAGAGAAATGATACATGACTAATATTACAATAACAAATACTAACAGGATGTGGGACAGTATGGGCAGAAGTTAAGGTATTTGGATGGGCATATGTGAGAGCAAATACAGTATGCTGAGCACATACTAGGAATGGTTCATGTAGGGTATAAGATATTTAAAAGCATCAACACAGGAACATGAGTCCTACCTGCACTGGTTGTCCTGAGAAGGAGGATGTACAGTATGACCCCAGGAAAGATCTTGCTGGAACATACAATTTGCACAGAGGACCCTCCTGAGTCTTGTGGATCTCCTGCTCAGAGCAAAGGATCCATAAGATGTGGGGCTGGTATAATGGCTTCTGTAACTGGATCCCTGCTAGCAACGTGGAGGGATGAATGAACCCCAAAGACAATTCCTCTTTTATGTAATCCTCTTGTGCAAGCAGAGAGTGAATTTCTCCATGGAGCCAGAAGGAAAAACTGCATGGAACAGTTACAATGGGGGAAAGAGCACCTCAATGTGGTGAGATGAACTTCTGTCCTCAGAGAAGCCGGATGGGGAAGGGAGTAGACATCAGATTCAGGTCAAGACACATTAAACATGAGGCATTGCTTGTGGCTTACATGGCCTCCACTTCCTCCCCTGGCCTGGACATCACCTGTGAGCCCACCCACCAGCCTCGGCCTCAGGCTGTGATGAGAAGGATGCCCCATATGCCTCTGGCTTGGGATGTGCTGGAAAGGCAATGACCTGGCCAACACACAAAAAACAGGTGATTAGCAGTGAATAATGGAAGGCACAGAGAAGTGGTCAACAGTCAGATTTGTGGAATTCAACAGGACTATGGTATAATGGAAAATACAGAAATTAAGCTATATTCTACATATGTAAGGTATTTTCACTTGCTAAGATATTTTTGCAGTACTTTGAGGATAATCGTTACTGCTACTGTAGGTGTCTTTTGGTATTTGTGTGAATAGGATGACATGGTGATGGGCACTCTGACTGTACGGGAGAATCTGTGCTTCTCGGCTGCACTTCGTCTTTCATCCTCCATAAAACAGAAAGAAAAGGAGACCAGAGTTAATCGTCTCATTTCAGAGTTATGCCTCAGTAAAGTGGCAGACAAAAGGGTACTTGCACATGTTTGCACTCACACATTCTGTATAATAAGAAAATTACTGGTTAAGACTTTATTTTAGTAAAATAAATGTCATTTCTTATTACTCTTTGAATAAGACTGATTTACTACAGAATGGCAAATTAATAATACAGGTGGCAATATGATTCTATTGATCATTCAGGTTGGCACTCAGCTGATTCGTGGCATCTCTGGAGGTGAACGAAAGAGGACCAGCATTGGCATGGAGATGATCATTGACCCCGCTGTACTGTTCCTGGATGAACCAACCACAGGCCTGGATGCCAGCACCGCCAGCTCTGTTTTACTGCTGCTAAAACAGTCAGTGGCTATCCTGATTTTTCTTTATTGCTAAGAAAAAAAAGCTACCTGCCTCAAATACAGAAATACCTTAGAATTAATAACATACAATATTAAAAGTACATACACTTTTTACTGTACATACTATTCACTATTTTTTACTATTTACAGTACTCTGCTTTGTGATAAATGTTTTAGTGTTAAATCCCACAGCACTATTGAATTCGGGAATCTGATTGGTAACAAGGTGATTCATTTTACGTACCATTCCATAGTTCTGACTTGTAAATTTATTCACTAACATTATGCCCACCTAAAAATATATTATATGTAAGGAATAAATAACAAAATAACCAAATAACAAAAATTGACAATGTCAGTAGAGGGTGTTTCCACCATTTGTCGCAATGCTAGCTTGACAGCGACGTCTCATGCTCCCCCCTAGCCTCATGATGTTGATGTGTAAAGCAATGCGTTCCACTCTTCCACAAGTGCTACACGCAGTTCTGCCAGGTCACGTGGGGTGGAGTACGATCATCCAGTCTTTGCTTCAACTGGTCCCAGACGTTCTCTGTGGGGTTCAGGTCAGGGGACATTGATGGCCAGACCATATAAGGCAACCCATCTCCCTGAAGATGAGCTGTGACAATTTTGCCATGATGTGGTGGAGCATTATCATCCATAAACCGAAAGCTGGGGGTGTGCTGGCGGAATTGGGGGATGATTATGGGTTCTATGATGTTTCTGAGGTGAAAATGTGCAGTGACTGAGATGTACAATAACCAAATGTGTTTTGCGCTGACTAGTGATGCCTGCTCAGACGGTTGCACCTCCTCCACCAAAGCAAACCCTGGGGACCGTGTTGACCTTAGCGTATCGCTCATCTCGCCTTCTCAAGCAACCCAGACGACAATCATTTCTGTGCAAGGTGATGCAAGCACTGCTGCATTGTCCAGGTCACATGGTCTTGTGCCCACTGCAAACGTTCACGGCTGTGTCTTTGTGTCAGTGAAAGCACCTGCAACAGTCATCTGGCATTCCTCGCATGGAAACCTCACATCTCGTAAACGGGCCTGCAGCTGTGTGGCAGTTGTATAACGACGTCTAAGTGCATAGGTCCTTAGGTACTGGTCATCGTTGCGGTCTGTCACTCGTGGGCCTCCACTCCTGGGTCTGTCATGATCTCTACCTTAATGGGCAACTTACGACGCGTCGTAGCTGGGACACGTGGAACGTGGGGTGGATCTGTCGCATGGACGAGGGGAGTAGAAGTCTGACGGCGGACGGGTTGATTATCCTGGTTATAGTGAAAGGTCCAATGAAACGCGGGGAGAGCTTGCGTGATGGCGTCTTCAAGGGAATGTCCTTTGTGGCGAGCATGACTCGATCTCCCACCCGGTATCTGGGAGCCTTGGTGCAGTGGCGGTCCGCCTGTCTCTTGTAAGAGGAGATGGCTCGTGTCAGAGTTCGCCTAGCACATAGCCACGTTTGTCTGCAGCGGCGGACGAAGTGTTGAGCTGACGGAGTCTCCACCTCTAATTCTTGGACTGGGAAGAGTGGAGGTTGGTAGCCTAAGCAGCACTGGAACGGGGACAAGCCTGTCTACGAGGAGGGCAGAGAGTTGTGGGCATATTCGACCCAAGGGAGAAACTTGCTCTAGGTGGTGGAGTCCCAGGTCGTCATGCAGCGGAGGGAAACCTCTAGTGTTTGGTTCATTCGTTCTGTTCGCCCATTGGACTGGGGGTGGAAACCTGAGGATAGGCTGGGAGTAGCCCCGACGAGCCTGCAGAATGCGCCCCAAAACCGAGAGGTGAACTGAGGGCCCCGGTCCGACACAATGTCTGTGGGGAGGCCATGGAGCCGAAATACGTGGAGAATGAGTAGTTCTGCGGTCTCCTTGGCAGATGGCAGCTTAGGAAGGGGCACCAGGTGCACTGATTTAGAAAAGCGGTCGACGATGGTCATGATGCAATTATTGCCGTCGGACGAGGGCAGGCCGGTGACAAAGTCAACCGCGATATGGGACCAAGGGTAGGGGTCTGAGAAGACCAGCAGTTGGTCGATTGTCATTCTTACAACGGGTGCAGATGTCGCAAGCCGCCACGAATCTGGATGTGTCATCCGCCAACGTGGGCCACCAGAATCGTTGCTGGACGACGAAGCGGGTTCGGGCAGCGCCTGGGTGACAAGATAGCTTGGATCCGTGGCCCCATTCCAGAACTTGTGAGCGTAGGCGAAGGGGAACGAAGAGACGGTTAGGTGGAACTTCGCTAGGTCCGGCCTCCTGGCCCAGGGCCTGCCGAACCTTGCTTTCTATGTCCAGCTCCATGGCGGCGACGAGGCAGTGGGACGGGAGGATAGTGTCATACAACGTAGGCTCCTGGGGGGGGGGAAACTGGTGGGAGAGGGCGTCCGGCTTAGAATTCCTTGAGCCTGGCCGGTAGGACAGGGTAAAGTTAAACCTGGAGAAGAATAATGACCACCTGGCCTGACGAGCATTCAGTCTCTTGGCAGTGCGCAGATACTCCAGGTTTCTATGGTCGGTCCACACTAGAAATGGAAGCTCAGTCCCCTCTAGCCAGTGTCTCCACTCCTCCAGGGCTAGCTTGATGGCCAAGAGTTCTCGGTCTCCCACGTCATAGTTTCTTTCAGCTGGGGTTAGGCGACGGGAGTAGAATGCGCACGGGTGCATCTTGTTGTCCTGGGTGGACCTTTGAGAGAGGATGCCACCCACCCCGGTATTGGAGGCGTCGACCTCCACCACAAACTGCTGAGATGGATCAAGAATAGTTAGGATGGGGGCAGAGGTGAATCTTTTCTTAAGATTATTGAAGGCTTGGTCAGCTTCCTTATTCCAGCAGAACCGGGTCTTGGCGGAGGTTAGCGAGGTCAGGGGGGGCGGCAACGGAGCTGTACCCTCGTATGAAGCGTCGGTAAAAGTTGGCAAACCCCAGAAAGCGTTGGAGGTCTCGCCGCGAGGCTGGTATGGGCCAGCTAGAGCCAGCCTGGACTTTGGCTGGTTCCATCTCCAGCATGGACGGGGAGACGACAAATCCCAGGAAGGTGGTGGAGGATGTGTGAAACTCACACTTCTCCGCCTTGACATAGAGTTTATTCTTCAAGAGCCCCTGGAGAACCTGACGAACATGGTGACGGTGTTCCTCCAATCCTTGAGAGAAAATTAAAATGTCATCCAGGTAAACGAAAACAAATGAATTGAGGAAGTCGCGGAGGACATCATTAATGAGGGATTGGAAGACAGCGGGGGCGTTGGTGAGACCAAAAGGGACCACCAGATATTCGTAATGTCCCGTAGAGGTGTTAAAGGCTGTCTTCCACTCATCTCCCTCGCGAATGCGGACAAGGTGATAAGCGTTTCGCAGGTCGAGTTTCGTGAACGTGTCGGCCCCCTGGAGTAGTTCAAAGGCGGTCGCCATGAGTGGAAGTGGGTAGCGGTTCCTGACGGTGATTTCGTTGAGGCCCCTGTAATTGATACATGGGCGAAGGGACCCGTCTTTCTTCTTCATGAAGAAGAAACCTGCCCCGGCAGGGGAGGAGGATGGGCGGATGATTCCGGCGGCAAGGGCCTCTGTGATGTAGGTGTTCATGGATTCTCTCCCTTGGCGAGACAAGGAGTACAGTCGGCCTTTGGGTGGGGAGGTGCCTGGGAGAAGGTCGATGGAACAGTCGTATGGGCGATGAGGAGGAAGCGACATGGCTCGGGTTTTGCTGAAAACCTGCTGGAGATCGTGATAATAAGTGGGTACATTAGAGATGTCCGGGGTGTATTCAGTCTTGGCTGTAGTTGGGGGTGTAGGGAGTGCAGAGTGAAGGCATGACGTAGCACAAGAGGGGCTCCAACCCGTGATCACATGTTTGACCCAGTCAATCTGGGGGCCGTGAAGCGCTAGCCATGGAAGGCCGAGGACCAGGGCGGCGTGAGACTTACGGATGACGAGGAGGCAGATCCTCTCAGAGTGATTCCCAGATGTTCTCAGAGTGAGTGGAAGGGTTCTGTGAGTGATTGGTGGAAGGGGGCTTCCATCTAGGGCTTGGACGGACAGTGGATGGTCCAGCGGAGTGCAGGGGACCTGCAGCGCTTTGGCTGTAGCGGAGCTGATGAGGTTCCGATCGGAACCGGAGTCAATGAGCGCCTGGATGGGGTGAGGTCGGCCGTTGATAACTAGTATTACAGAGAGCAGTGGGCGGGGTTCCGGGAGTTTATCGGGAGGAGCGCCCTCTAGGGCTCCCAATCTGACTAGAGGGTGCCTCCCTTTTAGTGGGCAGTCGTTCAGCATGTGGCCTGAGTCCCCGCAGTAGAAGCAAGCTCTCTCCAGGCGGCGGCGGTGTCTTTCCTCATCGGAGATGCGGGTTCTGCCCAGCTGTATAGGGTCCTCCTGATTACTCTGCGTGCGAGGAGGGGGAGGGTGGGGTGACCTCCGGAAAGCGTGCCTCGAACGAAGACGCGAGTCGATCCTCCCAGCGAGATCCATAAGTTCGTGGAGGTCCGAAGGGAGTTAGCGGGAGACTAACTCGTCCTTGAGTGCCTCCGACAGCCCCTACAGGAAGACGTCGGCCAAGGCTCTAGTATTCCATCCACTGGAGGCAGCTAAGGTCCGAAACTCGATGGCATGATCATAAGCGGAACGTGACCCCTGGCGGAGGCGTAGTAACTTGGTTCCGGCCTCTCTGCCTACGTGAGACCGGTCAAAGACCCTCTTCATCTCTCCAGAAAAATCCGAAAAACTGTCGCAACATGGGTCATGTGCATCCCAGAGAGCCGTGCCCCACTCACGGGCCCTACCCATGAGAAGGGTGATGATGTAGGCTACCCTGGATCTTTCAGAAGAGAAGGTGGAGGCCTGAAGCTCAAAAATCAGAGAACATTGGGACAGGAAGGATCTACATGTACCTGGTCCTCCGCCGTAAGTGGGAGGGGCTGGCAGGCGTGGCTCCCGCGGGAGGTCCATGAGAGTGGGCCGTGCCGTGGGCATCTGGAGGCGCTGCATTTGGACGGTGACGTCAGCGAGCGTCTGTCTGGTGGTGACCAACTCCTCCTGGTGTTTACCAAGGAGAACGCCTTGATTCTCCAACGCCTGTCTTATCCTGTCTAATCCTGCTGGATCCATGGTATGGCTGGATTATTCTGTCAGGAGGCTGCGATGTTCGTCAGTTCGCGGAGGTGAATCCAGATGCAGGTGCAGGCACGAGGCGTTGACTGTGCTTGAATGAATGAGAGTGGGCGTGTCGCGCCGGGAAATCCGCGGGGCGGGAGACGCGCCGTGAGCGTGGAGCTGACTCGAAGTCGAGGAGGGGAGAGCAAGAGATCAAACCCGTGTGATCAGTCAGCGAGGGCGTCGAGCCAAAACGTGAAGCTGAGCCGTGGTCGAGAAACGAAAGCGAAAGTTCAAAGCCGTTAAATCCAAGTGTGGCAATAATCCAAATTGGGAGGCGAGGGGAAAAACGAGAGACAAGCGAGATCGGCAACGTGAAAAGTCATGAACAGAAACGCGAGAAAACTATGGCCAAAAAACACACAATAATCCAGCGGCGAGCTTGCGCGCTGCGCCTCCTTATAAGCCGAAAGAAATCAGCGCTGGATGAGAAACCGGTGTGCTGGCGGGGCGGTCCGGGAGGGGCGATGACAGCGTGGGAAAACATGGTCACGTGATGGGTGCCTGACAGCGTGGGAAAGGAAATATCAAGGGTCTTTGATCAGCGCGAAGGCACTGAGAGCGTGACACTACCAGTAGTTCTGTGTCTTGATGCAAGTCTGCTGATGGCACTTTGAGACGCACCAAGTTCACGAGCAACACCTGACTGCCTGCCATCGACCCGAAGGCGCGCCATGGCCAGGTGGCACTGCTCGTCCGTTAAGTGACGTTGTGTATTCATGACTGTTTGAATGATGAACTTGGAATGATTTACTGACAATACCAGCTTTTTATACCCACAGAATGTTGAAGTGTATGCAACATTGAAAAAGGTTGTCTTTTGGGATTGGCCCCAATATAAGGGACACCTTAAAAACTCCCTATCCCAAAAATGGCTGAAGTGAAACAAACATCCAATAAGTCTCTCACAATATCCCTAACGTCTTGTGAGTATAATATAAATGGTTGTGTAACTGGTTTTGACCATACTTACTTACCATACTGTATGTTCTTTCAAATTCCATCACCAGTAAAGTGTTACCTTTGGTTGGCTCTTGAGGAGAACCCCTTGTCCTCAAATGCTGTATCACATCACAGTTGTAATCTATCCAGATGGAATTAAAATCACTCAATTAATTGGTTTCTAGTGATTAAAAAAATAACTTTGTTCACTTTGTTCACATTTTCACTTTGCAAAAAAAAAAAAAAAAGACATATTGCTGGAGGAGAAAAACATTCAGAACATGCTGTAATAGCTAAATACTTACAGTAATGTTGCTAAATTGAATAAATTATACCTAATTTTGTTGAGTTATTCAGGTAGTGTTATGTTTTCTTGTTTTAGAATGGCCAATAATGGATGCAACGTTATCATGTCCATCCACCAGCCGCGCTACTCCATCTACCAGCTCTTTGATAACCTCACACTGATGATCAGGGGGAAACAAGTCTACCATGGACCAGCTGATGATGCACTATACTACTTTGCGGAGATTGGTACACCCAGCAAAACACACAACTGCAAAACATGTGGAGTAAATAAACCAATAAGTGGTTACTGTATTAGCATTAGCAAAGGGTACAGTACTATGTATATTTGACAGCCTGGGAAAACAAGTTATGTGGTAAATTTTATAATTGTCTACCATGTACAGTTCTGAAAATGCCAAGCTTTAAACAGTTAAAATATGAAAAAATAAAAATAAATTGTACTTAGAGGTGTGGTCATAAGTTTCATGAACTTATTTTTCTTACATTCCTTATCATGAACATAAAAGTCATAGTAATAGTATTAGTTTTAGCCATAGTTTTTTTGGGGGGTTACAATATTAATACTACATGTTTAATAGAGGATAACCCCAAGAATGTGATGCACAATTTTTTTTTATTTTGGTCACAGGATCACAACAATTTACAGAAATATACATTAGTGTACAAACTCATCTTCTATTCTAGTGTGATATATGGTGAAGAAATGCAATTGTATAACCAAGAAATTTGTTTTAGTCAACACGAAATCCACTTTGTTGAGGTTACCCAACTGGTTACTAATAATGACTTAGTTACAAAAGTATTTATGGCAACTTCAATCTTAAAATTTGAGACCAAATGGTTTGCTGTGAGCCCTGAACCCGTTAGCACATTCAAAACTTTCTTCACGTGTTGGACGTGCTCTGCCTGGGTTCTATTGGATGACCATGTCATCTAGATGCATTGAAGGGCACATAGGATGTAAAACAATATCCATCAGGCTCTGGAACATCACTGGTGCCCCAGGAAGGCCAAATGAAATTTAAATGTTTAAATTCAAATGTTTGTTATGAGATTCTACAAATTTTCCAGGATATTTATGCATGTATGGAAAAAATAAATATTGCATTTTTTAAAAGTCTTTTTAAGTCTTTTTTTGTGGCACATAAGCATTGTTGACATGCTTTCCCAGTATATGTCTTGTTCTACTCAATTTTACATTGATTGTGAAAGCTGTGGAGTAAATTTGCATACAGTACACTTGAACTTTTTAGCACATAAATTTACGATATTTGCTTATGATATGTCGTTCCAGGTTATAAATGTGAAGCCCATAACAACCCAGCAGATTTCTTCCTGGATGTCATTAATGGAGACTCTGTAGCAGCAACTAAGGCCAGACTGCTGACTGAAAAAGGTATTCATTTACACTTCACAGGTGCTTTTCCCCATTGTGACAATGCAATGACAGGAAACTGCACTATTTGGTAGCTTTTTTTATGGCTATGGCACTAATAGTAATGAGTTGATGAATTACACGCAAAACCCATGACATTTTATCATAATCAAATCTGCCTACATTAAATTTCAAATTCTTTTTTGCTTAATGGCGGAACATAGACGAGATGAAGAGCAAATGGAGAATAATTAGGCCCTTATTCAAAGAGAGGGAAGCACAAAGAAATCCCTGGTGTGTCTTTAGCCTAGAGTGGCTTTCCTTTCTGGTATCAGTGGGTATGGCCTCAGGTTGAGGGGAGAGAGCTCTTCTTTGGCCTGTGTGATATATTGTCTGGGACAACAAGAGTGATGGGGTGAACAAACTGAGACATTCCTCACTTGTTGGATGTGCTGCCTTCTTTTATACATATTTAAACATAGTAACGTTTGAACATATTAGTTTCACTCATATATTAACTCTTTCTGAATATAACTTTTCCACAATATTTAAATTTTTTGAGACACACTGCCATAAATTTCTTGTCACTTTGTCCATCCCCGTCTCCAAGCTATTGCTGTCAGTCCACAGCCTTATGTGTCATATTAGAAGCTGGACATTATTCTGTGTACTTTCAGCACCTTGCTGACATGTGGGTGAGGAGTATAGCCTAGTTTGTGCAACACAATTATGCTTAACAGCTACACACTGATCACATGGCTGCCCATGACCTTGTTCCCAGTTCAGCAGTTTTGGTATATCCTGACCAATGCAGACCGGAAACATCCCACCAGTGCTGCCATTTTAGTGTTTCTCTGTTCCAGGTGTCTGGCCATCAGATCATCAGCCTTTGTCAAAATTCTTACACTTGGCCATTTTTTCCACCTCCAACACATCAACTTCAGAGGTAAAATGTTCACTTGCTGGCTAATACTGTATATCCCACACACTTCCAGATGCCACTTGTCAAGAACTAACCCGAGGGGACCATAAGACGTAGCTTTAGCGGTTAGCCCTTTGTAGCATGAATGGAGTGACACGAATAGGTAGGATAATCACGCAATTTAGTATAAGGACTCTCACAAATGGGGAGCAAGGGAAAGACACAATCTAACCCGCGTCCTATAAACACACACTCAATCTGAAAGCAAACCCAAGAAAATGATTACTCACGAATCGGCGAACGAATCCGAAGTGGCATGGGCGAACTCAATGACTGAGCGATGTGCTGCGCCATCTTGTCTCCTTTTATGCTTCCTGGTTCGCGACCGCATTACTTCCGGGTCCTAGTGCCGGTCGCGGACCAAGTGTGCATGACAGTACCCCCCTGTCCAGCACACTCGTGAAGTGGAGGATACATGGTGACGGTAGTCCCAAATGAGCTCGGGATCGAGGATGAACCGTGCTGGGATCCAAGATCGCTCCTCAGGGCCGTAGCCCTCCCAATCAAGCAGGTACTGAGTACCTCTGCCCCGAGGGTGCAAGTCGAGGATCCGTCACACGGTGTAAGCGGGACCGCTGTCAATGATTCAGAGAGGAGGAGCAGAGGGGTTGGGTGGAACCAAAGGTGAAGTGATGAAGGGTTTTAGTTGAGAAGTATGGAACACTTGGTGGATCCGGAGCGCCGCCGGTAGCTGGAGCCGGTAGGTGACAGGGTTAATCTGTAGATTGATGCGGTATGGACAGATGAAACTTGGTGAAAGTTTCCGGGATTCTGTGTGTAGATGGAGGTTTTTGTTGAGAGCCAAACCTTGTCACCTACTTTATACAACCACCCCGGGGGGTGTCGACGGCGGTGTTGGGTGATTTTTGTACTATGGGAGAAAGTGGTCAGTCAATATACAGTGGTGTGAAAAACTATTTGCCCCCCTCCTGATTTCTTATTCTTTTGCATGTTTGTCACACAAAATGTTTCTGATCATCAAACACATTTAACTATACTATAGTCAAAGATAACACAAGTAAACACAAAATGGAGTTTTTAAATGAGGGGTTTTATTATTTAGGGAGAAAAAAAATCCAAACCTACATGGCCCTGTGTGAAAAAGTAATTGCCCCCTGAACCTAATAACTGGTTGGGCCACCCTTAGCAGCAATAACTGCAATGAAGCGTTTGCGATAACTTGCAACGAGTCTTTTACAGTGCTCTGGAGGAATTTTGGCCCACTCATCTTTGCAGAATTGTTGTAATTGTTGTAAATATTTGAGGGCTTTCTAGCATGAACCGCCTTTTTAAGGTCATGCCACAACATCTCAATAGGATTCAGGTCAGGACTTTGACTAGGCCACTCCAAAGTCTTCATTTTGTTTTTCTTCAGCCATTCAGAGGTGGATTTGCTGGTGTGTTTTGGGTCATTGTCCTGCTGCAGCACCCAAGATCGCTTCAGCTTGAGTTGACGAACAGATGGCCGGACATTCTCCTTCAGGATTTTTTGGTAGACAGTAGAATTCATGGTTCCATCTATCACAGCAAGCCTTCCAGGTCCTGAAGCAGCAAAACAATCCCAGACTATCATACTACCACCACCATATTTTACTGTTGGTATGATGTTCTTTTTCTGAAATGCTGTGTTACTTTTACGCCAGATGTAAAGGGACACGCACCTTCCAAAAAGTTCAACTTTTGTCTCGTCGGTCCACAAGGTATTTTCCCAAAAGTCTTGGCAATCATTGAGATGTTTTTTAGCAAAATTGAGACGAGCCTTAATGTTCTTTTTGCTTAAAAGTGGTTTGCTCCTTGGAAATCTGCCCTGCAGGCCGTTTTTGCCCAGTCTCTTTCTTATGGTGGAGTCGTGACCACTGACCTTAATTGAGGCAAGTGAGGCCTGCAGTTCTTTAGATGTTGTCCTGGGGTCTTTTGTGGCCTCTCGGATGAGTTGTCTCTGCGCTCTTGGGGTAATTTTGGTCGGCCGGCCACTCCTGGGAAGGTTCACCACTGTTCCATGTTTTTGCCATTTGTGTATAATGGCTCTCACTGTGGTTCGCTGGAGTCCCAAAGCTTTAGAAATGGCTTTATAACCTTTACCAGACTGATAGAACTCAATTACTTTTGTTCTTATTTGTTCCTGAATTTCTTTGGATCTTGGCATGATGTCTAGCTTTTGAGGTGCTTTTGGTCTACTTCTCTGTGTCAGGTAGCTCCTATTTAAGTGATTTCTTGATTGAAACAGGTGTGGCAGTAATCAGGCCTGGGGGTGACTACAGAAATTGAACTCAGGTGTGATAAACCACAGTTAAGTTATTTTTTAACAAGGGGGGCAATCACTTTTTCACACAGGGCCATGTAGATTTGGAGTTTTTTTTCTCCCTTAATAACGTAAACCTTCATTTAAAAACTGCATTTTGTGTTCAATTATGTTATCTTTGACTAATAGTTAACGGTTTTTGATGAGCAGAAACATTTAAGTGTGACAAACATGCAAAAGAATAAGAAATCAGGAAGGGGGCAAATAGTTTTTCACACCACTGTACTTTGCAGAACTCATTTCACACCTTCAGGGACCCTACAGGGGCCTACCAGCTCTCTGCCCATGAATCTGGCCCAAAACATGACTCCGGCACCTCCTTGTTGACATCGCAGGCTTGTTGGGACATGGTGGCCATCCACCAACCATCCACTACTCCATTAATCTGGACCATCCAGGCGACATTCATCAGTAAACAAGACTGTTTAAAAACTTGTCTTCATGTATGCCTGGGCCCACTGAAACCGTTTCTGCTTGTGAGCATTGATTAGGGGTGGCCGAGTAGTAGGTTTATGCACAACTGCAAGCCTTTAAAGGATCCTACACCTTGAGGTTTGCGGGTCTCCAGAGGCACCAGCAGCTTCAAATACCTGTTTGCAGCTTTGTAATGGCATTTCAGCAGCTGCTCTCTTAATCCGATGAGTTTGTCTTGCAGAAACCTTCTTCATTCTGCCTTTATCTGCACGAACCTGTCTGTGCGCTGAATCAGCCACAAATGTCTTCACAGTACGATGATCACGCTTAAGTTTTCATGAAATATCTAATGTTTTTATACCTTGACCAAGGCATTGCAATATTTGACGCTTTTCGGCAGCAGAGAGATCCTTTTTCTTTTCCATATTGCTTGAAACCTGTGGCCTGCTTAATAATGTGGTACAACCTTCTTCAGTACTTTTCCTTTAATTGGGCTTATCTAGCAAACTAATTATCATCTGTGTCTGAGATTCATTTCAATGATCCAAAGAGCCCTGAGACACAATACCATCCATGAGTTTAATTTAAAAACTAAACATTTAATATTTATGACACTTTGCATAATATCATGACACTATCCAATTTTCATAATAATTTGGAACGCGGTGTAGAGTCGTCCAGGCGGCGCACCTGCCGGCCCGGCCTCCGCAGCCTGAGCCTGGTGAATCCTCGTCTCTAAATCCCATTGAAGGGGTGCGATGATACGTGAGGTTGGTATGACAGGCACGGGGTCCGCCCGGTTAATGTCTTCCTCCTGTTGTCGGGATAGGACGTCAGCCTTGGTGTTTTTGGACCCCAGGTGGTATAACAGATGGCAGTGGAACTGTTAAAAAAATTATGCCCACTGTGCCTTTCGTGGATTGAGTTGTTTGAGGCTCCTGATGGTGATGAGGTTCTGGTCATCCGTCCAGACGATGAACGGCTCACTGGCGCCCTGGAGCCAGTGACGCCATTCCTCCAAGGCCCACTTTATGCCCAACAGTTCACGGTCCCCTACCCCATATTGCTGCTGAGTGGGATCAAATTTCTTGGAGAAGAAGCCGCATGGGTGTAGATTCAAGATTCAAAGTACTTTATTAATCCCAGAGGGAAATTGCTCTTGGTTATACAGTTGGTCAGATTAATTTACCGGGAAGCAAGAAAAATTAAGTTGGGGTGGGGGGGGTATATATTAGACAGGAAAATAAAATTAAAGAAATAGAAATGTAAAATTCAACGAAAAATAACAATAAATAGGAGTAAAATAGAATAGAATAGTAATAGTAGCTTTAATTAGAAAAAGTAATTAGAATTAGTGTAGCTTCTGGTCTGGACCTCGCTGGGAGAGAACAGCGCCAGCACCCACATCCGATGCGTCCACCTCCGCAACGAACGGTTGGTTGGCATCTGGATGAAGAAGAATAGGGGTGGTGGTGAAACTGTGACAAAGTTACTGAAATGCAGAGATGGCAGCAGGAGTGAGTTGGAAGGGGTGAGATGAGGGCCTGGTCAGACTGGTCAGTGGTGCTGCAACTGTACTGTAGCCCAGGATAAAGCGACGATAGAGGTTCACAAACCCGAGAAAGCTGTTTGAGAATCCTTGGTAGGGGCCAATGACAGCCTCTAGTTTCTGCGGGTCCATGGCCACACCCTGGGGCGAGATGACAAAACCCAGGAACGTGGTGGAGTGCTTATGGAAAGCACATTTTTCCAACTTACAGTACAGTTCGTGAGCGAGCAATCTCTTCAGAACAGCCCGGACATGCTGGATATGTTCTTCGGTGGTGCGGGAGTATATGAGAATATCGTCTAAGTAGACGAACACCCATCGGCCTAGCATGTCTCTCAGGATGTCATTGATGAATTGTTGAAAGGCGTTACAGAGTCCAAACGGGAAGACCATAAGAGCTCTCATAATGTCCGGTGCAAGTGATGAAGGCCATCTTCCACTCATCGCCCTCGCTGATACGCACTAAGTTGTGGGCGCTCCGGAGGTCCAACTTTGTGAACATGGTGGCACCAGAGAGGGTGTCCAGGGCTGAGTTGGTGAGCAACAACAAGGGTGTCGGTTCTTAATGGTGATCTTATTCAGCCCCCGATAGTCGACACATGGGCGAAGTTCGCCCCCTTTCTTCTTCACGAAGAAGAACCCCGCGGTCGCTGGCAACGAGGAGGGCCGGATGGTTCCATCGCCTGCGTCTCGGTAGCTGACAGCGAATAGAGGTGGCCGCGGGAAGGGACGGAACCTGGCTGAAGGTCTATCGCCAGGTCGTAAGGGCGATGGGGTGGAGGGTGGGTGACTCTTCTTTTACAAAAAGCTCCAGCCAGGTCACGATAGGCAGGAGTGATAGCGTTGATGTCGACAGACTCAGACTCCCTGGAACACGTCCCAGCCTGGGCCCGTAGGCAAAGTTCAGTGCAGGTCAGCCCCCACTGGAGGATTCTGTGTTGGTTCCATGAAATGAGGGGGGCGTGCTGCAGTAGCCAGGGGTATCCGAGGATGATGGGAGTAGAGGAGATGGATGTGAGATGGAGTTGAATCTGTTCCTGGTGTTGGTCTATGGTGAGCGTGATGAGTTGGGTCTGGTGGGTGAAAGGGCTGAATGAAAGGGGCCGACCGTCAACAGAAGTTATTTTAACTGGCTGGGATAACTCCTCAATCTTTACCTCCAATTCTTTGGCATAGGTAGAGTCAATGAAGTTACCAGCCGCACCGTAGTCGATGAACGCGGCACTTCGAACCCATTTGTGGCCAATTTGGAGGGTTACCTGGACCGTGAGACGTGAGATGGTGGCGCTAGTCATGGTGGAGATGTGGAGGGGCCCAGTGAGTCTCTCCTCTCATTCACCGGGGCTGCGCGTTTCCTGGGCGAATTGGGCAGATCGCCCGGTGGTGTGTCGCCGGCCACAGCAGGCACACAAACCCCCTCAATACCGTCGTTTGCATTCTGCCACGGTCAGGGAGGCGTGTCCTAGTTGCATGAGTTCCCTGGCTCCGGTGTCAACCACAGCAGGAGGTGGAGATCCAACAGGTCTGGTAGTGGTGGTGTTGAAGGCTGTAGGTGGTCATGGTGTGGCATAAGAGAAGATGGGTGCTGGTGGCAGTGTACTCGGGGCTGGCTGTGGGCGAGATAGAAGTCACTGATCAATACGGAGGGCGAGCTGGATCAGCCCTTCCAGTGTGGCGGGAAGCTCTCGCCCAGCGAACTCGTCTTTCATCTGTTAAGCCAGTCCCTTGTAGAAGGATGTCCGGAGCGCGGCATCAGTGCACAGTGAGGGTTCGGAATTCAGCAGTATACCGGCTCACGGACAATCCTCCCTGCCGCAGATGGTAGAGTTTGGTCTAGGTCTCCACCTCGCCCGCAGAGTGTTCGAAAGTGAGTTTGAGCTGACGGGTGAATTCGTTGTATGAGTGGGCGTTGTCTGTGTTGTCTGAGCTGCCTGCCCGTATAGCAATGAAACAAGGAGGGCAATGCGTAGCCGATCGGTGGAGTACTTGGTGGAATTTACACCAGATCTAGCAATGGCAAAAACACACTACATTTCCCGTCCGTGCCATCCCATTTATCTGGAAGTGCAAGCCACATGGAGACCCGTGTTCTCCCGCCGTCTCGGAGGCCCCGGCGCAGATTAGCGATCTCTCCGGTTAGCTTATTGATAAGCGCAACGTGCTGATCTACCACATCGCAGAGGCACGCATGATCCGCTGGGTTCACCGCGGAAGGCTCAGTCATTCTGTCAAGAACTAACCAGAGGTGACCAGAAGACGTAGCTTTAGAAGACGTATCTGTAGTGACAACAGACCGCAAAGAATGTTGGCCGCACCTGGGCTGATGGGAATTGCAGTTCCCGCTACCGCCCGTTCGCTCCATTCGCCTGAGCCAACTTTTCTCAGAAGACCTATCATTTTATCGTCATGCGACCACGGTATTACTGAAATAAATTGTTATTGCGGTACGACGGTATTTACAATACTGTTACATCCCTAGTATCTTGATTTCTGAGTTCATGTCTAGACATTTTGAATGACTGTGACTCTCTTAATATGTCAGACTAAATTAATGACCCTATTAGCAAACATGACTTCTCACACTCCTGCATGATACTACTGTGCTATAGGTCTAGAGTTTGAAGAGTCTGGAGACACAAAGCAGAGCATTGAAAAGCGTCTGGTTGAGGAATACAGAAAAAGCAAATATGCCCAGGAAACCAAGGCTGAACTAGAATATATCATGAGGGGCAAAGAGTACAGCACCAAACACAAGTTGCGCACCATCACCTACAACACCGGTTTCTTCCACCAGCTACACTGGGTCATCCACAGATCTTTCTGGAGCTTGGTTCTAAACCTTCAGATCCCCATTGTACAGGTCTGGACATTATTGTAATTATATATTATAATGTGGATAATTGCTAAAAGTATGCTTATTATGCTGTACATAAGATGCTATATTCAGAGTTGTCAATGTAATTCCAAAAGCTGCATCAATATTTAAATTTACAGAAATGTATTCTGGGTAATGTGTGTATACAGTATGCATGCTAAAGTTGATTTTCTGGGGTCCCCAAGTGTGCAAATCACCCATGTGATTTATAAATGATGCTGTATCACAGTTACTATGGCTGATTTTTCTGAGTTAGTCTTGATTTTGATTCTGTGCACATCATACAGTTTGCAACAACCATCTATGAGGCACTCATTGTTGGCATCATTTTCTTTGCCGTTAAAAACAACCAGAGCGGCTTACAGAACAGGTAAGTGAGGTCATGCTGACACCTGCAATCACCCTCACTCACTACGCTGGCCTGATTAGACTGTAATATTGCAAAAATGTGTTAATGTAAAATGGACTTGAAAAGAAATGTCAACTATGTTAACTAAGCTCAAGCACTTTTTTGCTGGTCATTTATGATTTTGATGAAACTTGTGAAGAATAATAGCATGTCTAATAAATTTGTAGGGCAGTAATATGCTTTTATATATATATATATATATATATGCTTTCAGATACGGTGCTCTGTTCTTCCTTACAAACAATCAGTGTTTTAATTCACTGACAGCTGTTCAGCTTCTTATCACTGGGAGGACTCTCTTCATGTATGTGTAACATTCATTACACCTTTCGTTTCTGTACTTGTAGTTGCACATGTCAGTTATCACTAAGATACAATCCTGCCATTTTTCCGTTCCTCCTTTCAGACATGAATACATCAGCGGCTACTACAGAGTGTCCGTGTACTTCCTGTCTAAGATCCTGTGTGACATGTTCATTCTGCAATTGATTCCTTCTGTAGTCCTCACATGCATCGTCTACTTTATGATTGGTAAGAAATAAAGCTGATGCATGATTGTAGATTTAGCGTTTAGACACTTTTTAAATGCACAACCCATATAATTGTATATCTCACAATAATGTGTAATGCTGTGTGTGTGTTTAGGATTAAAGGACACACCAGCAGCATTCTTCATCTTCATGTTCACACTGATTCTTGTGGCATGCACAGCCACATCTATGACCATGGCCATCTCCGTTGATCATTCTGTTGTGGAAACTGCAACCATCCTAATTAACCTGACTATTATCTGTATGATTGTAAGTTAATGTTAAACCAGCCAAATGCAGGAATTATTATTTTGAGATTTAAAGTGTTAAGGTGTACATTCATTATTAAGTTTTAATACAGGCATATGATCTGTTTTATGGTCAAAACCTATTACTGAGAACGTCTAACCTAAGTTTTTTACTTTTTATTCAATTGCAAAAGACCAACTTTATTTTATCCTTTCAGTTTGCATGTTTTTTATTCATACTATCCTTCAGTACAAGCTTTTTATACATATCAGTCTAACTGTAAGAAACTGGTTCTTGTAGATTTTCTCTGGTCTGTTGGTGAATCTGGACACTGTTGTACCCTGGCTCGCCTGGCTTAAGTACCTGAGCATCACTCATTACGGACTCACGGTAACAGCCACTCTCAGAACATTACAATAGGAATTAGTGCTTCAATTTTACCATCACTGACTCATCAATAGCTAAGATTTGAAAAATTAGGAATAAAAGATATTAGTCAATCTTACCTAATATTATCTATTATATAACATATTTTGGTTCCTTGAAGAAAGAGGCACTAATTTACCATTATGTAAAGTTTGTGTAATTTAAAGAAAAAATATATTTTTCTTTTGTAAATAATTTTTAAGTACTTTTACTTTCATGCATTTACAAATGGGGCGTGGTTTGGGGGTTTCTCAAAAAGTTTCAAGATTCGGGCGCCAAAGATCTGGGGGTCGTTCTACCATATGTTCTCCCTCAGATGCCTTAATCCCTGGCAGTAGAATTCGCTAACTGATGGTCTGGCTCCTGGGGATGAATTCTTGATGCACAATGCCATGAATGTCGAAAAAGACAATGAACATGCACTTGGTCGAGCTGTAGACCTGCCTCACATTTATCGCTCATGGAGATGATGGGCTCTTCAATTATGAAGAATGTTGCTTCGTCTCAGGGTCGTACCCATACACCCAAGTTTTGTCACCAGTAATGATCCTTGACCTGAAGGACGAGTCATCCACGGTACAGACTTTGACGCAATGTTCCTTCTGCTCCTGCATCAGCAGCCTGGAGATTAACCTAGCAGCAACATGGCATGTGTTCAAATCACACCTGAGGCTTGCCTGGACTATTCCATATGACACGCCCTAAACTTGTCAAATTATGTCAAACATCTCTGTGGCAGAACTTCTACAATAACAGAGGACTTGCACTGTTTGCATAAGCAACATCATTTAAGACAAACATATATAGTGGCAAGAAAAATATGCGAAGCTTTTGGAATTTCATGTTTTTTTCATTAATTAACTTTTTTGTTGTTGCATAAAAGGTGATCTGATCTTCATCTAAGTCTAGAGTACTGGCAAATTTAATGTGCCTAAAATAATAACATTAAAACATTGTGATCGTTTATGTTCTTGTTAAGGACACCCATAAAACCTCATAGTGCTAGTGGGAAAAGTGTGTGAATGCTTGATTTAATGATCCTAGAAAGAGCCTCAGATGATCTATGATCAAGAATTGTTGATTTACGTAAAGCTGGAAAGGGTTACAAGGTGACTTTAGAGACTTCAGTTGGACAAATGGATACACTTTGAGACTGAGGCTGATCTACCAGAAAGTGGGCACCCAGTCAAAATGACCCGAAGAGCACAGTGAAGACTCATCAATGAGGTAAAGACATAAACCCGAGTGACAGCCAAAGAAAGGCATGAATAGAACTGGCTAACATCTGTGTTCATGAGTCTACAGTACATAAAACATTGAACAAATATGGTGTCTATAAGATGTTTTGTGCTTTTTGATGAAACTAAGATTTAACTATTTGGAAAGAACACGCAACAATAGATCTGTTCGATAAAGGTGTATTATATTTGTCAATCTCCTTGACTTCAGATCACAATTTATGACAAATTAATGCAGAAAATCGTGAAATTCCAAAAGATTCACATATTTGCCACTGTAGGTACTTTTATCAATAATAACTATCACATAATGGAGCACCATACTTTAGTCATTGATTTAAAGAAGGTTCACTGTGTTTTATCATTACACAATGCACAGAAGCAGCAATATAGTCTGTGTATAGTCAACAACCCTGTCAATCAAACTGCCACTTTCTGTGAAAGTAGGGACGTCTTTATTAATAAAACATGCCAGACTGTCTAGTGAAGCTAATCTTATGGTAACTGATGCATTTTTGGACTGTATTTTATAATCTTCATTGGCCAGAATGTTGTTTCAAATTATACATTTACAAACAGAAATGATATTGGTGATGTGTTTCAACAGGCTTTGCAGATCAATGAATTTGTGGGACTGACTTTTTGTGGGAATCTCACCGATGTCCTAATGTCCAACACCACCAAAGGAATTATGTATGTACACTAAACACATCACAGCTTGAACAAACACAGCACACTTACACAGTAATAAAAGTGAGCTTCCATGTGCCTGAGTGCTGCTATAAGGTGGCATAGTGGCTTAGTGATACAGTATGATCGTCGACTTGCACCATTGTGCTTGTTTTTTTTCTCCCACAATTCATCCCACAGGCTAATTGGTGTTCCCAATGGTTGGTTGGTTTCTGGTTGGAAGAAACCAGAGGTTGATCGATGGAGTGCTTTATAGACTTTACATTTTTATATGTAGCACCACTCACTGTCTGAGAGATGTGTAAGCTCCTACAAGCCCAGACAAAATTATTCACATTTACCAGGAGCAATGGCAATTGTTTGTGCACCCTGTTGAATATAATGTTGTGATCAGACTGGTGGTCAGGACACTTTTGCCCATTTTTGTCCAAGCAGAACACAACTCTGGCACTCCTATACTGTATGCTGAAATAATATTTGTAGTTATAGTAATAATCCTATTGTGTTTAACATAATAAGCTCTGGAAAGCATGCTTTTAAACATATACTGTATATAATGTAAGCACAATTATGAACATGAAATAAATGTATTTTATGCCTACAGCTGCACAGGTGAGCAACATCTCCAGTCCCAAGGAATCGACTTCTCTACATGGGGCTTGTGGCAGAATCATGTGGCCCTAATAATTATGGCCATCATATTCCTCATCATCGCTTACATCAAACTCAGGTTCATGCGCAAGTTCTCCTGAATGCTGAGACGTCTGTACCTTCGACTAGTCACTGCAATTTTTTTTACGATTTGTAAAGTGCAAGTTCTCATAATGAGGCCTATGGTTTTGTATATGGTTTTAGCTTCTCATAATTATGAATAAAGATTTATTCTAAATCATGTAGCATAATGTAAATAACACATTAAGGTCTGCTGTCTGGGAAACAGACTTGGGAACTACATTTTTAGTTCTCAGTACAACTAATTTGAGAATTCTTTTTTTGTGTACATTCTAATGTTTTGATTTTGGTCTAATTTAAAATTTTTAATAGTAAAAATTATCTATATATAAAATTATCACAATATTTTCTATGTTGTATATTATGTATTTAATGTTTAATTAATGTTTTTTTTTTAAATGTTGTTTTAAAAAGTTCTGTTTAATTCCTCATTTTGTGCTCCTCTGCATTTTGAAAGGTCTGAGTGTTACTTCATATTGAACAAGGCCACTATTAACACTGAACTTCTCTAAATTCTAGTCAGTAATAAGAAACTCTACTGCATCTCTCTTTAGACTTTCTAGCTATAAACAGAAGATTATTGTTGACTCAGTTGTTTTTGATTAACAATGATACAATCATTAATGCTTTCACTAACATGGAGAAACTGTGAGGCCAAACTGATGTAAATAGAGCTTCATCAGCGAGCTGCCCTACGATGAAAAATTATAATTATTTGAAGTTTTACACAAATATTACACTCGTGCTTTCAGACAAACACTACTGTATATTGTAAATACTTCACATGAGATTTACAAACTTGATTGCACAGTCCAGACCAAACCAAATTATTCCTGCACTGTAAAGAAGACTAACCTGTGTTAATGTGGCCTAATCCCGCAGTACACATCAGTCACACCAGAGATCAACCTCATACAGACATTTTTACACAAATCCATTAAGAATAGCTGCTTAAACCTGCTGTGTGCACTGTGACTAGGGTGCACAAATGAGATCTCTTGACGTGATCTTCGACACTTGATTATTAATTATGGGTATAATTTATGACTTTGCACTTCAATCCTTGCTTGTCTGTATTGATCTATTCAGCTGCCTGCACTGTTATGTGTGTGTGTTGTAGAAATATCAGACTAATTGCTGATGTGACAGTGACAAAAAAATCAGTTAGAAAGAATAGAAAATATCCTGAGATGGTAGTCATGGTGTTCTGCACCATCTTTAAATGTTTAAGGATATATGGAAAAATGCAGAGGGTTTTGTCAGGAAGGGCATCCGATGTAAAAACATTTGCCAAATCAATAATGTGAATCACAAATATTATTCCCATACCGGATCGGTCGTGGCCGGGTTAACAACGAAAACCACTGTGGTGCCGGTGGAAATTGGGCTACTGTTGTTTGAACAAGGAGAGGAGGAAGGCGTGTTCGAAAGCAGAGAGAGAAGAGGAAAGGCAAGAGTTTAGGAGTGATAGTAGGGACCTTGAATGTTGGGCCCATGACAGGGAAGGGAAGAGAGTTGGTTGATATGATGCAGAGGAGGAAGGTAGATATACTGTGTGTCCAGGAGACCAGGTGGAAAGGTAGCAAAGCTAGAAGCTTAGGATCAGGGTTCAAATAGTTTTACCATGGTGTGGATAGGAAAAGAAATGGAGTAGGAGTTATCCTGAAAGAGGAGTTTGTTAGGAATGTTCTAGAGGTGAAGAGAGTATCTGATAGGGTGATGAGTCTGAAGCTGGAAATTGATGGTGTGATGTTCAAGGTTGTTAGTGGTTATGCTCCACAGGTAGGATGTGAGTTAGAAGAGAAGGAGAAATTCTGGAGTGAGTTAGATGAAGTGATGCAGAGCATCCCCAGAGGTGAGAGAGTGGTGATTAGTGCAGACTTCAATGGACATGTTGGGGAAGGGAACAGAGGTGATGAAAATGTGATGGGCAGGTTTGGTCTTCAGGACAGGAATGTAGAAGGACAGATGGTGGTGGACTTTGCAAAGAGGATGGAAATGGCAGTAGTAAATACTTTCTTCCAGAAGAGGCAGGAACATATGGTGACATACCCAGATAGCACACACACGTCGCGGAGACGTCTATGCGATGTCATCTTTTTCATCTGGCAGATGTCTGGCAGAAGGTGTTTGCTCATCTGGCAGATGTCGCTGAGACGTCCGTGAACGACGCCTAGCCTACGTATTTAAGACGTAAATTAATTAAAACGTCCCTGATTCGCTCTTTAGACGATGTTAATCATCATCTAAATCATCTGCCAAATGTCTGATTCATGTCGGATAGACGTCGTTTTATTAAAACACCCCCCTCCCATTATTTTAATTAAATACCCTCGGTTAATTATAATTAACCTGGTCAACAGAATTCTGTGCAGGAAGGAAACATAAGACAAACGGGATAAAATGGAGATTTTTATTTTATATTTAATGTTTTACACCAGCAGCAACTTACAAATGAAGTCTCAATTTGAAAAGATGTACAAAACATAAAACACCACAAATAAATATTAATCATAGAAAAAAAAATTAAACACCAACAGAAACGTTTTGTACTTTATAACTGTACGTTATGACTTTTAAATATGACTGTTAGATCCGGTTGGTCAGGAAACTCCTGAAGTCAGATGCAGAAACACTTTCAGTCACAAACTGCTGTGAAAAAATACAGAGATAGATATTCAATTTAAATTCATGATACTTAATTTAGCAAATGAACAGTATTTATACTTTGTTCCTCTCGCTTCACAACTCATGAGAACCGACCGAAACCAAAACCGAACCGCAGATTAAACACGCGCATATAACCGTCGGTATTTTAAGTGTAATTAAAAATACAAGAAATAACTTAAACTAAAATAACGTGACTAAACATCGCTAAACAACAGGTGACATTTATGTTCGGTATTTTGTTTCTATTTAGAAAGATATGTGGCTGCTAACGCTAGCAACCTAACTAAATGCCTGCGTCATGCTAGCGCTACAGTTAACAGTTTAGCATTCATTCATCACTTCACCATCTTCGTAACCCTGAAAACATTTTACAGAGAAAGCTAAAAAGCTCAGACATCTTAGCCGTTTCTTTCATACACAGGTGGGGTTCTCTGGCTAACTAGCAACTATTCAGTACCTCAGACCAGCCGGGAAAGTTTGTGTGTAACCTTAACACAGTAACAGTAATAAATGTTACATATAGTAATACTTTTTCAGTCATATTTTACTTAGGTGAGTGAACATGTGTATACAGATGTGTATACAGCACGGTGAAAATGACTGCGTGGTGGTGGGAATGGTATTTTTTGTAACTTCGGAGATTAGCAGAGGATTAGCAGGAATGCGCTTTCAGAGCACTTGTAAATTACCCAATATTGTCGGAGACTATATAAAAACATATGTTTTTCTATGCATTTTTGTCGAGATGTGAATTCACACGTATGTTATCCTTGACATTTGTTTATGTCCTTGAGTATTGTTTGTTTTTGGTCACATTTCAATACATTGTTTTATGTAGTTACACCAACTATTTGCAAATCTGCATAAAGTTTAAATTGTTTCTGAATACCCCTTTATTTTAAATTACCATTTGTCTGTTCATACCTTAAGCACCAGTGTTTTATCAAATTTTACAAATTCAGAGGGCTATAGCGACCCAATTCCCTACACTGTTCATTTGTACACTAAACACTTGATCTGGTATTCTCTGACTAAGCCACTGAATACACCGGTGAACTTTGGGGGAGGGGCCAAGCAAACTTTAACCCAGCAGCTGGGTTAAACAAAAACTACCCAACTCTCTGTAAATAACCCAGGAAAATGACCCAACAGCGGCAACCCAGCGTTTGGGTAGAAAATACAACCCAGCATTTTTTAGTGTGTACATGCATAACAAATAACAAATAACAAAAAATTACATCCCCGCTGGGGCCAAGCGAAGGAAATCTTTGATGAATTTTTCAGCATCCGATTCTGTCAGAGACTGAAGGATTGAATTCCTCATAGCTGAAGCCATAAGTTTAAAAGAAACAATTACAATAATTTAATAAATATAAACCAGTCTTTTCCCAATTACACTTAATTAACGTCAGATATTTTTTCTTCATGTAGTTCTTCTGAATAAACCTATGGAAGCCCGTTTCCACCACTAAATAAAAAAAATTATAATAAATTCACGTATTTCCCCTTAAATCATTCAAGTCATAGCTAATGCTGCAGCTTCCCGTCCACATACCAGCAAATTTCGGATGATAAAGATATGTCGTATAGACGTCGTATAGATGTATCATTTAACAGCTCAAACAGGCGATCTACAGACGATCAAAATACGACTATACGACTATTTTAAAAAATTCACGCAATGTTTACCAGATGATACGCTCTTTAGCAGATGTCTCCGCAACGTACCTGTGCTATCTGGGTATAAGAGTGGAGGCAGAAGAACTCAGGTGGACTACATCTTGTGTCGACGTTGCAATCTGAAAGAGATCAGTGACCGCAAAGTGTTGGTAGGGGAGAGTGTAGCCAGACAACACAGGATGGTGGTGTGTAAAATAACCCTGGTGGTGAGGAAGGTGAAGAGGACAAAGGCAGAGCAGAGGACAAAGTGGTGGAAGTTGAAAAAGGAAGAATGTTGTGTAGTCTTTAGGGAGGAGTTGAGACAAGCTATGGGTGGTCAGGAGGTGCTGCCAGTTGACTGGACAACTACAGCCAATGTGATCAGGGAGACAGGTAGGAGGGTACTTGGTGTATCATCAGGTAAGGCAAAAGTGGACAAGGAGACTTGGTGGTGGAATGAGGAAGTCCAGGAGTGTATACAGGGAAAGAGGCTAGCTAGGAAGAAGTGGGACTCTGAGAGGACTGAAGAGAGTAGACAGGAGTACAGGGAGATGCAGCGTAAGGTGAAGGTAGAGGTGACAAAGGCCAAACAATGAGCATATGAGGACTTGTATGCTAGGCTGGACAGTAAGGAGGGAGAGGTGGATCTGTACAGGTTGGCGAGGCAAAGAGATAGAGATGGGAAGGATGTGCAGCAGGTTAGAGTGATTAAAGATAGAGATGGAAATGTACTGACAGATGCCAGGAGGGTGATGGGAAGATGGAAGGAGTACTTTGAGAAGTTGATTAATGAGGAAAACAAAGAGTAGAAGAGGTGACTGTTGTGGAGCAGGAAGTAGCAAATATTAGTAAAAGTGAGGTGAGAAGGGCGTTGAAGAGGATGAAGAGTGGAAAGGCTGTTGGTCCTGATGACATACCTGTCGAGGTATGGAAGTGCTTAGGAGAGGTGGCAGTAGAGTTTCTGACTAGTTTGTTTAACAAGATCTTGAAGAGTGAGAGGATTCCAGAAGAATGGAGGAGAAGTGTATTTGTGCCGATTTTTAAGAACAAGGGAAATGTGCAGAGCTGTGGCAATTTGTTACGTCCCTGACGTATTATATACTATATATATGTTTTTTTCTGTGTTGCCTGCTCTCTTGGGTGTGTTTCCCTCTCTCTGTTTTTAAAACAGGTTTAATTGGCGTCTACCGTGGAGAGGGGTGCTGATTGGAGGATCAGTCAGTGATGTGTGCCTTACTCCCGCCTCCTGTACCTCCATTGGACAAGCACTTCCTGAACCTGTGTGCCTTACTCCCGCCTCCTGTGTTGCCATTGGACTAGCACTTTGTGCAGCTCTATTTAAACACCATCCTGCCTGCTGCTCGAGAGACAACTGCTTGATTTGATATGGTGTTTTGCTGGTATATATTTGACTTACTGTGTATCGACTTTTGCTGCCCTTTTTGACCTTGATTTTTGCTATTGCCCTTTTTATATAATTTTGTAAATATCATCGTGTATATAGTGGTAAGTAGGGAGTCGACGCCCTTTTTCTCCTGGTTATGCTACTCAGGGAGTTGGGTAAGACTATATGTATTTTGGTATGTTTTTGTTGTTAGGTTAGGTAGACTTTTGTGATTCTAGTTAGTGGGTTTGGATTATTATTTTGGCATTGTCGGCTCCTGAAGATATTACCACCTTTGTAAATATTTGTACATAGAATTAAACTGCAGTTGATCTCAACCCCCTATTTATTTCCCCATTTATCTTCTTTCCTTTTCCTAATTTATTTTATTGTCTGTTGCGGCCTGACCCTAGACCAGGACGTAACACAATTACAGAGGTATAAAGCTAATGAGCCATACAATGAAGCTGTGGGAAAGAGTAGTGAAAGCTAGGATAAGGGCAGGGGTGAGCATTTGTGAGCAGCAATATGGTTTCATGCCTAGAAAGAGTACATCAGATGCAGTATTTGGTTTGAGGATGCTGGTGGAGAGGTACAGAGAAGGTAATAGAGTTGCATTGTGTCTTTGTAGATTTAGAGAAAGCGTGCGACAGGGTGCCGAGAGAGGAGATGTGGTGTTGTATGAGGAAGTCTGGAGTGGCAGAGAAGTATGTTAGAGTGGTGCAGGACATGTATGAGAGTGCTAAGACAGTGGTGAGATGTGCTGTAGGTGTGACAGAAGAATTCATGGTGAAAGTGGGTCTGCATCAAGGATCGGCTCTAAGCCCCTTTTTGTTTGTTCTGGTGATGGACAGGATGACAGATGAGGTTAGATAGGAGTCTCCATGGACTATGATGTTTGCAGATGACATTGTGCTTTGTAGCGAGAGCAGGGAACAGGTGGAGGAAATTTTGGAGAGGTGGAGGTACGCTCTGGAAAGCAGAGGAATGAAGGTAAGATGCAGCAAGATGGAATACATGTGTGTGAATGAGAGGAACCCAAGAGGAACGGTGAGGCTACAGGGAGCAGAGGTAAAGAAGGTGCAGGATTTTAAGTACTTAGGGTCAACGTTCCAGAGCAACGGAGAGGGTGGAATGGAGGTGAAGAGGCGGTTACAGGCAGTTTGGAATGGATGGAGAAAAGTGTCAGGTGTGTTGTGCGATGAAAGAGTATCGGCGAGAATGAAAGGAAAGGTGTACAGGACAGTGGTGAGACCAGCGATGCTCTACAGCTTAGAGACAGTGACACTGAAGAAAAGACAGGAGGCAGAGTTGGAGGTAGCAGAGATGAAGATGTTGAGGTTCTCTTGGGCAGTGACAAGGATGGATAGGATCAAGAATGAGTTCATCAGAGGGACAACCCATGTTAGATGTTTTGGAGATAAAGTCAGAGAGGCCAGATTGAGGTGGTTTGGACATGTTCAGAGGAGAGAGTGTGAATATATCGGTAGAAGGATGCTGAGGTTGGAACTGCCAGGCAGGAGGTCTAGAGGAAGACCAAAGAGGAGATTTATGGATGCAGTGAGAGAGGACATGAAGTTAGTTGGTGTGAGAGAAGAGGATGCAGAGGATAGGGTTAGATGGAGGCAGATGATTCGCTGTGGCGACCCCTGAAAGGGAACAGCCGAAAGACGAAGAAGAAGACTGATAAACATTAGACTTTCATATATTTTAGATTTAGCTCAGTGGTTAAGGCATTGGACTACGGTTTGGAAGATCCCAGGTTCAAACCCCACAAGCACCAAGTTGCCACTGTTGGGGCCTTGAGCAAGGCCTTTAACCCTCAACTGCTCAGATGTATAATGAGATAAAAATGTAAGTCGCGTCCGCCAAATGCCTAAATGTAAATGTAAATAAGGGTAAGACACAAAGAAATTTCTGAACGAATAGGCTGTTCCCAGAGTGCTGTATCAAGGCACCTCAGTCTGTGGGAAGGAAAAAGTGTGGCATGTCATTGGGAAATCAAGGTGCCAGAGTCTGGAGGAAGACTGGGGAGAGGGAAATGCCAAAATGCCTGAAGTCCAGTGTCAAGTACCCACAGTCAGTGATGGTCTGGGGTGCCATGTCAGCTGCTGGTGTTGGTCCACTGTGTTTTATCAAGGGCAGAGTCAATGCAGTGAGAGAGGACATGAAGTTAGTTGGTGTGAGAGCAGAGGATAGGGTTAGATGGAGGCAGATGATTTGCTGTGTGACCCCTGAAAGGGAACAGCCGAAAGACAAAGAAGAAGAAGAATATTTATTTTCATCATTCCTCATTCGGTATGAAGTTGGTAATGTAATTACCTTGTAATGTGTAAGCTTGGGTGTAGCTGTTAAAGTTTGATTTGATGCATTCTATCCTTTCGTTCATTGTTCATTTGTTTTGCTTTTTTTTATTATAGATTTGTTTAGAGTAGTTTGTTTACAGCTCTGTCTCCCAAAATCTGAAACTTACTGAAATGAGCTGACATTTTACATATACACCGGCAAACAGAAAACTGTGAATATGGGTCATAACATTAAAACTATCAAGATTTAAACTTGTCATTGGGTTGGCTCTGACCCCTCGGTCATCATCCGCACAGCCTCTGGAGGTGTACGGTGTCGTTTGGCACCAGGATGTGGTCAGCGGATGCTTTGGGTGTTGTATAGTGCAGGCTGGGGCATCTGTGGATCAGACATGTTTGTCTGTTGGATCCCACGCTCAATCACACTGGGATCTTTGATACATGAGTTACACAACATGAGTTTTTTTTTTTTTTTGTTGTTGATTGATTGATTGTAGGACAACAAGAGCTAATTTGCAATTGAACTGATTGCACACTAGGTTTTTTGTTCGTAGTGTAGCACATTTATAGGAAGTGTGCTTGTCTCTGTAATATTACATATTACTCTGTAATATTATACTACATTTTGAAACTTTTATCATCTGCATCTTTAGAAGAAAGTGCAATTTACTGAACTTTTACTTCATATAGGTGTTTAAGAGATCAACATCACAGGTTATTTAATCCTTATCATACGTTCTTGTGAGGGAAGGATGAAAGTGAAGATCACATGGTTTCTTTCTATGAAACTCCTTTGATCTCTTGTAATTTGTGTTGACATAAACCAGGACTGGACCACACCCAAAAGCACACACTCGCACGCAAAAGTGGTGTCTTCCAAGATTCCAGCACATCCTTAAGCTGTCAGCTGTGATTAACTCTCTAGGAGTCGTGAAAAAGAAACTGCACTAACACGCTTCAAGTGAGTACTTATCTTATTGTTTTGTGTATTAATGGTTCCTTAGAGACTAATTTTGGAGAATTTTAATGGGGGATAAAACCTGATAATCTCTCAGGCTTGTTTTTGTTACTGATACTGTATTAAATTAGATTTTTACTATATTCATTATATAAACATAACTTGTAAAATCTTTATAATTGGTGTATATCTGCATGGACAGTAACTAAGCTATCATTGCCACAACTATAATAATAATAATAAAAATAAAAGAAGTTCCATTACTACATTATTTTATAATCATATTATAAATTATTTTATAATTTACGTTTAAAAGTGCTGTCACAGCTCAAGTTTCTATAAAACTAGAGTCCAGACTATGTCCTTTTTGTCTCCTGACCTGACACGAGCAACATGTTTTTCCTTGGATACCCAGAGAGTTACAGAAATATATTTTTATTCATATGCATGTAGTTTTGATTTTGTTTATTTAACAGTAAAGTAAAGAGCTGGGTGCCGTGGCTTCAGCAGAAGCATCAGGAGAATTGCAATATGTAAAGAATGTGACTCAGATTGGCCTCAATGTGTAAAGAATGTGAGAATTTACCACCTCAAACTTCATGAGAAACCTGAAAACTCACCCAGACGGGTTAGTTTGGGGTCACTCTGGTGTCAGAGTGATGGTACGGTTGTAAATACACTATTAGTGTTTCCATGGCATGTTCAGTCATTGTGTTGTTTGTGTTGGTATTACCAGATATTTATGGTAAGGATATTTAGAAGTTTTTAAAATAAAACTTCTGGCTGTTATTTCTTCTGTCAGTGCATCTACTGATTCATGCAATTATTTCAGCTACTATTAATGCCAGCAGTACAATGCATAAAATAATGCAAATACCAGCTGCTTTGGTTATCCTTCATATCAACCATCAGAATGGCAGATCTCGGTGATATTGATGGCATCAATGTCCCATGACATTTAAGATGTGCTGTGGTATCTGGTATGAAGTCATTAGCAGCAGATCTTTTAAATCCTACTGTTGTTATGGATTACCGTTGGCAGAAAGGGGTGTATTTGGTCCACAAACATCCACATGATTGCCAGGACCCAGGGTTTCCCAGCAGAACATTTGCCTTATTCCCATTGTGCATCCTGGTGCCATCTCTTTCCCAGTTAAGCATCCACAAGTATGAATGACAATGTGACTCATCAAACCAGGCCACGTTCTTCCATTATGCCATGGTCCAGTTCTGATGCTCAAATGTCTATTGTACGTGCAGGTGCTTTCCTCACAGGGGTCGGCAACATGGTCACTCATATCACTCTGCATCTTGGTGTAGGCTGACAACATTCCAACATACTGTATCCAGCATAACCAATGGTGACCACTGTATTTATTCACATTTTTACAACAATAGTAGGACCTCCAGGCTACATACACACATGCATTACATTTACCTATATCTTTATATTATTTGAATTTTCATTTTGCAATAGTAAAACTTAGACCTTATGTGTTCACTGAGTAGAAATTTCTTGTAATAAAAAAAGCACCATAACAAACAGCTTTAAAAAGCTTTAAAACAGTCAAAGTATCATGAGAGACATTTTAATATACTGACCCAATCCACTGAATAATGACCTTCCTGTTGATGGTCTCCCTTTGTCTGGACCATGCCATGAATCCTCTTATTAATATGTACAGCATGGAAAAATGTACTCTGTAGCTACAGTGCATCCGGAAAGTACAGTATTCTCTGTGCTTCACTTTTCCCACATTTTGTTACAGTATGTCTCTTACATGTTGTTTGAAGAAAATAATGAATCTAATCCATTTTGTAATAGGGCTGTAACATAAAATGTGCAAAAAGAGGGGAAAAAACCTTCCAGAAGAACAATCATCTTGTAGCATCACACTCAAAAAGACTTGAGGCTGTAATTGTTGCTAGAAAAAAAGAATCCTCCAGGTGCCTTTTGGCAATCTCCAGACAGCTGTCATGTGCCTTTTCCTGAGGAAGGCTTCCATCCTAAATAAAAACAGCTTTTCTTTTTGTACATTTCTTCATGTACTATGCTGCCAAGTTTTTTTTTCCAAAACTTTTAATTCTAAGGCAATACCCAGTGCAAAGGTCAACCTAATCATGTGAAAAAGTGAGCTTAGAATTCTTGGATTCTTACTAAACCATAATCATATGCTTAAAATTCAACGTATTAAAATCATTTATTTGTAAATTAAACAGTAATTTAATTCAATTCCAAGCATCAAAAAACAGACACAAAATGATAACTATTCAGTTCAATTAAATTTTATTTATATAGCGCTATAAAAAAAGGGGGGGGGGGGCAGAAAAAATGTGTCCAAAAAAAAAACCAAAATCAGTTATTATAGCTGATAAATTTTTATTTATTTTTTTAATTTTGATAATCACTTTCACTATATGTTTCATGTTAAAATCCACTATTTAAGTGTGTTCTTTATTGAATCTCTAGAGGGTGGATTCTGACACGGCACATCCAGGGCCACCAGCAGGGTTATATTTTATAGAACACACACAAACTGTCCACCTGCTTGTAAACTGCCTTTAGGTGTCTACGGTAGGTGCAGCGCATTCAAATACGACCACACAGTGACTGGATGAGCGAGAAAATGACAGATTCTGTGTTTTTTGCAGTTACCAGTAAAACCCCAACATAAGTATCTAACTGGATACCACATGCATTTCTAAGCTACTTATTTGCCTTCTAAGACACAATATAATACTAAATAAAGATCAGGATAAACTGTAACCAATGTAACTTGACGCCAGTTTATCCTAAATCATCTATTGTAAAAAAAACATTTGAGCTTTTTGCATTTATTCTACTCTCTCTCATGGCAGAAGTATAGTACAGTATAACGCTTTCTGAGTTAGTAGAAAACTTCTACTCTTTTAAATGTTTTGCTGTTTAATGTAACATCCATAACGCTGATTAAATCCTCTATTTTCAGAACGTAAATCATTCTTTTAATTTTGCGGAGTTGTTTCTTTATAGATGAAGATATTATCTATTTTTATGTTCAATTTTATGCTACTGAGCTTGTCCAGGCTTTTTTTTTAACCAATATGAGACCAAATGTCACATCCATAACACTGGAACTGCTTTCTAAGCATTTTTATATCATCTGTAAATTTTCTTCCTGCAACATTGCTTCATAACATTTTGACCTTTAGCCGTGTCAATTAATCTAATTTATAAATAAACATGCTAATATCAACCTGTAAATCAAACCAGTATTGCAGCATATCTTTTGGCACGCCTGGCAGGAATGCTATTTCTGGAATGTTACAGACTAAGGCTTCTCTCACACTTTGAGGAGAATTTACACTAAAGTATATTTTAGCACGCAACAGTTCAAGCGAGATCTTACATCATGCATAATTATCATTTCCATTAACCTTTATATTTATTATATAACTACTGTATGCAGAGAGAAAGCCTCATGAGATGGAGGGTCAAGAGAATCACATCAGAATTCACATGATCGAGAACGTGCACCAGAATGGGCCGTCTGAACCGAAAGTCATCACTAAAGATCCGCTCACTCGGCAGCACGGAGCCACTGTGAGCTTCCACGACATCCGGTACACAGTAACATTGAAGAGTAGGTGCTGTAAGAGGAAGAGCATCACTAAAGACATCTTGGTAGACCTGAAGTGAGTCTAATCTCATGCTGATCTTTATTGCATGCTAAGGCATTAGAATGTTAAATATTATATCCAATTAAAGGTGTGACTGAGAATTCACTAAACTGCACGCAATAATGTTAACACAGTGGTTTATTGTCATGCCACACCTGCTCTGCCCTCAAGCAGGAGTTAGGTAACATGTTAGATAATGCCAAAAACCAGAGGTGAAAGCTTGTCCAGTCACATTTGTTTGATTCTTTGTCTGACTGGATCAATTTTAACCTCTGGCGAGTTATTTCTTTTAGATTTTTAGATAAAAAGTTTATTAATGAGGGCTGGTATGCAATTGTTCCAGCGTATCTCGAAAGTGTACCGTGGGGTTGCTGTCTGGAGGAGTCTGACCTCAGCATTGTCATGCTAGAACATGTCTGGGCCCCTTAGTTTCAGCAATTGTACAGCATACAGTACAAAGACTTTACTGTATATACTGTACAAGTGTGTGCTTTACATACAACTGCTAAACCTTGTGGCAATCGTTTGGGGAAGAACCACATACAGAAATGATGCTTAGGTGTCCACAAACTTTAGGCCATACCGTGCATAATGCAGATTCTCATAGGCACGTAGTCAGACACACACAGTGGGCTCAGAGACAGACGGAATAAAACAATGCAACTGCAAATCCACACTGAGATGAAACAAAAGTCACTACTAGAAGAGTGAATTGAGTTGATCTGCTTCTCCACAGTGGGATTATGAAACCGGGTTTAAATGCCATTTTGGGCCCTACAGGAAGTGGAAAATCTTCGTGAGTATGACTATTTGTCTCTCTTTCACTTTCATATTAGATTGGGATGGAAGTATTTCCCCAAGAAGTCATAATTAATCCAAGTAAGATCATGTGACTTAAAGTTAAACATTTAAATTCTAATATTTATATTTAATATCTAAATTTTCTCTAAAACCCTGCAAATGAATGACTTTTATTTAAACACAGTCATCGTAGGTCATAGAAAGATATTTACTATTTAAATTTCGGAACAAGGGTTTTTTTTTTTTTTTTTTTTTTTTTTTTTTTTTTTTGGGTCCTTTGTATACAGCCATGACGTTTCATTTCAAATTCAACATGGCGATTATATAACCGTATAACCTTATTGGATATATAATTAAAGTCAAGACTTTCAGCTCAAGGGGTTTGATAAAAGTGTGACATTCAGGAATTAAAATCATTTTCATACACACATGCACCCATTATTGGCATTGTTTAAAAAAATGTTTTGTTCCACTGTACTCTACGTTGCTGCATTCTTCTCATATCATTTTCAGGTTTTTGGATGTGCTGGCAGCAAGGAAGGATCCCTCAGGTCTCTCTGGTGAAGTCCTGATTGATGGAGCTCCACAGCCATCTAATTACAAATGCCTCTCTGGTTATGTAGTACAGGTACAACAAAACACTATTCGTGAAATTGGGTAAATGGCATAAATTGAGTTGAATTTAAGCAATCTACTGCATTTACAGAAAGTTTGTGAATCCCTTCAGACCAATCAGATCTGGGAATTTAACTTTGCTACAATTAGAAATATCACATAAATCTAAATATCAGACCCTATTCCATGTATTTTCACATGCTAAGATATATTTTCCTGTACTATGAGAATGAACTTTCTTATTACTGTATAAGAATATACAGTAAGCTTTGGTGTTCATGTGAATAGGATGACATTGTGATGGGCACTCTGACCGTGCGGGAGAATCTCTGCTTCTCGGCTGCACTTCGTCTTTCATCCTCCATAAAACAGAAAGAAAAGGAGGCCAGAGTTAATCGTCTCATTTCAGAGTTAGGCCTCAGTAAAGTGGCCGAGAGAAAGGTACACACATGCACATGCAGAAATACACCTGCCCTGTCTGTCTACCCACATTCAACAGAATAGAACATATAGTATTTACATGACTGGCAATGATGGAAAATTTACTTAGACATGTGACCTTAATACAAAGAACTTGTGATTTACAAATGTCATGCTTTTGGTCAATCAGGTGGGCACTCAGCTGATTCGTGGCATCTCTGGAGGTGAACGAAAGAGGACCAGCATTGGCATGGAGATGATCATTGACCCCTCTGTACTGTTCCTGGATGAACCAACCACAGGCCTGGATGCCAGCACCGCCAACTCTGTCCTACTGCTGCTCAAACGGTCAGTGGCCATGCTGCTGAAACATAGGTTGCAGATTGGCAAACAAATGTACAGTGGGGAGAAATGAGCATAACAATAATAGTTAGAAGTTAAACTGTAACTTTAAGTGTTCTGACATGTGGGAAATCTTCTGGACAGGTGACTTGACAAGTAATATCACAAGCTGCATTTTATTCTTAAGTTCTAGAAAAAGTGAAAAATGATTATAGCTAATATTCAAATATTCAGTGTGGTGGTGGTGGCAGCATGGTGGATTAGTGGTGAGCACTGCTGCCTTGTACTGTACATCCAGGATCTGGGTTCGATTCCTGCCTCTGTGTGCATGGAGTTTGTATTTTCTCCCTGTGCTTGGCTGGTTTCCTCCCACCATCCAAACACATACAGATTAGGCTTATTGATGTGGGTAAATTTCCCGCAGTGTGTGTGAGTGTGTGTGTGAGTGTGTGTGTGAGTGTGTGTGTGAGTGTGTGTGTGAGTGTGTGTGTGAGTGTGTGTGTGAGTGTGTGTGTGAGTGTGTGTGTGTGTGAGTGTGTGAGTGTGTGTGTGAGTGTGTGTGTGAGTGTGTGTGTGTGTTGGTTTTTATGGTATACCCGGACATTACACCTGACTCCTTACCTGGGCTATCCGGACCTCATAGGATTAGCCGGACTATGCCGAAGTCCGCGTAATTCCGAGAGTGTATTGGCATTTGTCAGTGTCTAAATAGCATAAATTTGCATTTTCTTTGAAAGTCCATTTTAACCCGTAACCTGATTTCTGAGTGTATTCCAGTGTATCGGAGCAGCGCCCTCCAGATATCGGACCAGTATTGCAATTTCATACACTCGAACATACATTTTGCCGGGAATCCTTCTGATTGGCTGTTTTTGAGGGGCGAGACGCGGGGCGGGGCTTCGGAGCCGAGAGGGGCGGGGCTTCGGAGCCGAGCGGGGCGGGGCTTCGGAGCGGGGCGGGGCTTCTGACGGGCTCGGAGCGGGGCGGGGGCTCTAACCGGCTCAGAGCTCAGTCTGCACATGCGCAGTTTAACAGTTAAATGCTGTCTGGCGCACATGCGCAGTTTAACAGTTAAATGCCGTCTGGAGCACATGCGCAGTTTAACTCTGGAGCAACAGCGTGGCGAGGACGGAGCATCAAAACACACAGGTAAGCAGATACATTTACTAATATAGCAGAGTTTTACTTGTGCAGATGTTTTTTTCTTTTCTGCTTGTATTACATGACTTAGTAACTAGTGCGAGCACGATGCAGCTAATTAGAACTGAGTAGTTTAATGCAGTTAGGAGGAGGAAGAGGAGGAGGAGACTCAGCATGATGAAGATCATTAAACATTCACTCTCTTCATGCACTAAATATCAGCTGGAGTTAACGTGTTGTGCTCTGCTTTTTCATACCTAACAAAAATGCCTCTTAATTTTATATATATATATATATATATATATATATATATATATATATATATATATATATATATATATATCTATATATCTATATATATATAGAGAGAGAGAGAGAGAGAGAGAGAGAGAGAGAGAGCTCGAGCTCAGGGGGGGACATTTAAACTCAGCCAGAGCTTCATGCTGACAGACAGGAGGACAGATACACTAACTGACAGTCCAGGGTTTCATCTTGTATGTTTATGTATGTTTATGTCCACCTGTGGCTACTGTAAGTACTAATAATTAAAGTGGTCAATAGCACTGTAGTTTTATTTTACATTAAAATAGCCATCAACAAAACAATAAAAGTATCACCAACTGCACTGTAGAGTTACAGTAGAGGCGCATATGTTTTTTTAAGTCTAGGTCTGGCTGAGATTTTTTAGTAATTGTTGTTTTTTATGAATAACAATAAACAATGAGAGATGGACTAATGTACTGTCATATCACTGTAGTCATTACAATTCACTTTGTCATTAAAGTGACATTGCTTTTGGTTTAGTCAACACAAATATTGTTGAATGAAGGATCTTAGACTCTGGAATGAAGGTATAAATGTACAGTATAGTGTCAGATGATGCGATTTAGCTAAAAGATATAGTTTTGTGAACTTGAATAACAAAGTATTAAAATGTTAAGCAAATTTAAATTGGCATAATATAAATTAAGTATAAATGATTTTTATGAAGTGCTCCTTTTGCTTTGGTAGTGTGGATGCGGCTAAAGAGGATGGGTCATTTGGAAGACTAATGAATGACAACCATACAGTATAAACCCCAATGCCAAGATGACGTACTTCACCCTGCAAGGCAAGCCACGCTTGTGTTTGTTTGCAACACGAGACATAAGTCCAGGAGAAGAGGTCACCTATAATTATGGCAACTCAGACTGGCCATGGAGATCGAAAGTGGTAAAACCCTTTTATGAAACTGATTGTCCTTAGAGGGGTTATGGTCTAACCATGCACACTTTAATTTAAGTGAACAATGTATACTGTCATTGTAGCTTTTGTTTTAACATGCTTTTTATCACATTAATGTATGTTAGACATTAATTTATTAAAATACATAGCACATGGAATATTATTAACTGGATATGTTGCTAATTGTCTGTTTTTAAAATCATAAGGAATCTGAAGAAAGGTCGACGGAGGAGCAGCATGGTGTGTTGTCTACATCAGAGCCTTCTACAAGTCGGTGGCAAAAAAGGTCTGAAGCTACATCAGCTGGTCCTCTCAGAAGCTTTAAGGTAAAATGGAAAAATACTGTTGCACGACCATAGGTACATGGCAAAACTTCTTTTTCTTTCGGCTGTTCCCTTTCAGGGGTCGCCACAGCGAATCATCTGCCTCCATCTAACCCTATCCTCTGCATCCTCTTCTCTCACACACCAACTAACTTCATGTCCTCTCTCACTGCATCCATAAATCTCCTCTTTGGTCTTCCTGGCAGTTCCAACCTCAGCATCCTTCTACCGATATATTCACCATCTCTCCTCTGAACATGTCCAAACCACCTCAATCTGGCCTCTCTGACTTTATCTCCAAAACATCTAACATGGGTTGTCCCTCTGAACTCATTCTTGATCCTATCCATCGTTGTCACTCCCAAAGAGAATCTCAACATCCTCAGCTCTGCTACCTCTAGCTCTGCCTCCTGTCTTTTCTTCAGTGCCACTGTCTCTAAGCCGTAGAGCATCGCTGGTCTCACCACTGTCCTGTACACCTTTCCTTTCATTCTCGCTGATACGCTTTCATCACACAACACACCTGACACTTTTCTCCAACCATTCCAAACTGCCTGTACCCGTCTCTTCACCTCCTTTGAACACTCTCCGTTGCTCTCGACCGTTGACCCTAAGTACTTAAAATCCTGCACCTTCTTTACCTCTGCTCCCTGTAGCTTCACCGTTCCTCTTGGGTTCCTCTCATTCACACCCATGTATTCCGTCTTGCTGCGGCTAACCTTCATTCCTCTGCTTTCCAGAGCGTACCTCCACCTCTCCAAATTTTCTTCCACCTGTTCCCTGCTCTCGCTACAAAGCACAATGTCATCTGCAAACATCATAGTCCATGGAGACTCCTGTCTAACCTCATCTGTCATCCTGTCCATCACCAGAGCAAACAAAAAGGGTCTTAGAGCCGATTCTTGATGCAGACCCACCTCCATCTTGAACTCTTTTGTCACACCTACAGCACATCTTACCACTGTCTTACAGCTCTCATACATGTCCTGCACCACTCTAACATACTTCTCTGCCACTCCAGACTTCCTCATACAACACCACAGCTCCTCTCTCGGCACCCTGTCGTACGCTTTCTCTAAATCTACAAAGACACAATGCAACTCTTTATTACTTTCTCTGTACTTCTCTACCAGCATCCTCAAAGCAAATACTGCACTACTCTTTCTAGGCATAAACCATATTGCTGCTCACAAATGCTCACCGCTGCCCTTAACCTAGCTTCCACTACTCTTTCCCACAGCTTCATTGTATGGCTCATTAGCTTTATAACTTTTGTAATTGCAACAGCTTTGCACATCTCCCCTTGTTTTTAAAAATCAGCACCAATGCACTTCTCCTCCATTCCTCTGGAATCCTCTCACTGTACAAGATCTCGTTAAACAAAGTAGTCAGAAACTCTACTGCCACCTCTCCTAAGCACTTCCATACCTCCACAGGTATGTCATCAGGACCAACAGCCTTTCCACTCTTCATCCTCTTCAACGCCCTTCTCACCTCACTTTTACTAATATTTGCTACTTCTTGCTCCACAACAGTCACCTCTTCTACTCTTTTGTTCTCTTTCCTTTTCCTCATTCATCAACTTCTCAAAGTACTCCTTCCATCTTCCCATCACCCTCCTGGCATCTGTCAGTACATTTCCATCTCTATCTTTAATCACTCCAACCTGCTGCACATCCTTCCCATCTCTATCTCTTTGCCTCGCCAACCTGTACAGATCCACCTCACCCTCCTTACTGTCCAGCCTAGCATACAAGTCCTCCTTCACCTTATGCTGTATCTCCCTGTACTCCTATTTACTCTCTTCAGTCCTCTATGTTCCACTTCTTCTTAGCTAGCCTCTTTCCCTGTATACACTCCTGGACTTCCTCATTCCACCACCAAGTCTCCTTGTCCACTTTTCCCTTACCTGATGATACACCAAGTACCCTCCTACCTGTCTCCCTGATCACATTGGCTTTAGTTGTCCAGTCAACTGAAAGCACCTCCTGACCACCCATAGCTTGTCTCAACTCCTCCCTAAAGACTACACAACAATTCTTCCTTTCTCAGCTTCCACCACTTTGTCCTCTGCTCTGCCTTTGTCCTCTTCACCTTCCTCACCACCAGGGTTATTTTACACACCACCATTCTGGGTTGTCTGGCTACACTCTCCCCTACCAACACTTTGCAGTCACTGATCTCTTTCAGATTACAACGTCGACACAAGATGTAGTCTACCTGAGTGCTTCTGCCTCCGCTCTCATATGTCACCCTATGTTCCTGCCACTTCTGGAAGAAAGTATTTACTACTGCCATTTCCATCCTCTTTGCAAAGTCCACCACCATCTGTCCTTCTACATTCCTGTCCTGAAGACCAAACCTGCCCATCACATTCCCATCTGTTCCCTTCCCCAACATGTCCATTGAAGTCTGCACCAATCACCACTCTCTCACCTCTGGGGATGCTCTGCATCACTTCATCTAACTCACTCTAGAATTTCTCCTTCTCTTCTAACACACATCCTACCTGTGGAGCATAACCACTAACAACATTGAACATTACTCCTTCAAGTTCCAGCTTCAGACTCATCACCCTATCTGATACTCTATTCACCTCTAGAACATTCCTTACAATCTCCTCTTTCAGGATAACTCCTACTCCATTTCTTTTCCTATCCACACCATGGTAAAACAATTTGAACCCTGATCCTAAGCTTCTAGCTTTGCTACCTTTCCACCTGGTCTCCTGGACACACAGTATATCCACCTTCCTTCTCTGCATCATATCAACCAACTCTCTTGCCTTCCCTGTCATGGTCCCAACATTCAAGGTCCTTACTTTCACTCCTAAACTCTTGCCTTTCCTCTTCTCTCTCTGCTTTCGAACACGCCTTCCTCCTCTCCTTCTTCGACCAACAGTAGCCCAATTTCCACCGGCACCCTGGACAACAGCACCAGTGGCGGTCGTTGTTAACCCGGGCCACGACTGATCTGGCATGGGAATTATATGTGATTTGCTTCATTGACTTGGCAAATGTTTTACGTCGGATGCCCTTCCTGACACAACCCTCTTCATTTATCCAAACTTGGGACTTGCACAAGAAAACACTGGATTTCGCTCCCCCATAGGTGCATTGGGGACATAGCAAAACTGAAGTGTTTAATTACATATAGTGAATGGGGGCAGCATGGTGGAGCAGTGGTTAGCACTGTAACCCTCACAGCAAGCTCTAGGTTTAACTCTTTGTTACTGATGCCACCACAAACGTATCGAATTTTCGATTAGGCTGTCATCATGAAATTCTCCTTCCCCAGCTATGGAATTTGAATAATCAAAGAGAGATTATCATTGATATCTTACATTCTATACCTTGCAAAATCAGCCAGTGGGGTTTACAGCAAGGTTTTTGTTGAAGTAGGATTGTTCTATTTATTTAAACCTCAAATATTCTCTTTAATGGTTCTTTCCCAGTGGTTATTAATGTATCTTGTTTGTCCATGCTGCATCTACTACAGTTTGTGGCTAAAACCAACCAGGTGGAGACGGCTAGAGGGCAACCAGGCGGAGATAGCTAGAGGGCAACCAGAGTTTGACAAGTCCAGTGCTTGATCCACTCAGCATGCCTGAAAAGGTAAATGAAATGTAGCCGTTCATTACATTCCGTGTGGCAAAGTTTTAAAGTCCACCAACATGTGACATAGGCTTTGTGTGCGTCACTTAGATCTGATTGTTTATATGGACAGTGTTTTGTAAGCACCCTCTCATTTAAGTGAATTTCGAAGTGTAGCTAGGTGTAAAATCTGTGTATGTTTTAACCTGAATGCAATATGGTTTATATGAGCAGTGTTTTGTAAGTAATCTTCCATGAAATGCTTTTCAAAGTGACGGCCAGGTCTGAATGTTTGTGAATTAAGCAGTAAAGAACCCAAATGTGTTAGGACCATACAGGTAAGGGACTTGATATGATATGGCACTGCTGTGGTCTTTAAGAATATTTGGACAACTTGTATTTGATCTGTTTGCCTTACATAATCACCTAGTGACATTCAAAATAAAGTTTTCTTCTTATGCTCTTTGTGAGAAGTAAGATTGTTCAATTTGTACATTTTTAGCAGACGCATATTCATTTATTTCCTCCATGATGTATTTGTTACAGATGATGGCTAAGAGCAGCCAGACTAAAATGGATGAAGGCAACCAGAGTTTGACAAGTCCAGAAGGAAAAGGTAAATGAATGTAGCCCTTCATTACAATGCATGTGGCAAAGTGTTAATTTCAAAAAGATGTGATGTAGGCATTGTGTGTGTCTGTACTCCCTTAGATATGATATGGTTTATATAGACAGTGTATTCTAAGTAGTCTTTCTCTAAGTGATTTTCAAAGTGTAGGTCAGTATAAGATCTGAGTGTATGTGTATGTTCACCTGGATGTGAGATGGTTTATATGGACCGTGTTTTGTGAGGACTCTTTCACAAAGTGATTTTCAAAGTGTAAGTCAGTATAAGAACTGAGTGTATGTGTATGTTCACCTGGATGTGAGATGGTTTATATGGACCGTGTTTTGTGAGGACTCTCTCATAAAGTGATTTTCAAACTGAAAGTTAGTAGTCTGAATGTTTGTGTGAATTAAGCAGTAAACCACCCAAGTATGTCTTAATAGGACCATACAGGTAAGAGGGTTCATCCTCCAGCTGGGGTTGATGATGGCATCATTTTGGTTTTTAGGAGTTCTTGGACAACCTGAATTTGATCTTTGTTTTAGGATAATTAACCTGAACCTTTGGTAGTGACTATATGTGAAATTAACCACTTTTGGCATTTACGCCACTTATTTTCTGTCAAATCTATCTGTACTGTCTTCTACCTGAAGCTAATTTGCACCTGATATCTTGAAGTAAGATAAATGGTTATCTTGAATTGTGAGGGGGAAAAATGGTAACATCAGGACTATTTTCAAGTCCAGATTTAGATCTTTTTCATAAGAAATGTATGCTTTTGATGTGGACATCATCCATATCAGACCAATTTGTAAAATTTTCATGCTAATCTTGGCCACCATCTTGGATTTTAAATGACTTCATGTACTATCCATGTGACAATTTCTAAAAGCTATGTATGGGAGATGCATTTTATTCACTATATTACTAATATATTATATTACATGCTAATAGGAAACTTGCTCTGTTGTCAGAGGTGGCCATTTTGAAAAACTAGGTGGCCATTTTGAAAAAGCTTCCGTATTGAAAATTCAATAGTAATAAAGTGGCCAGATATCCAATTTTTTTTTTTGGACTGCCTTTATCTATACTGTAAGTATACCAAATGTTATGCTTTCATCACAAAATGCACAATTGTTAAAAAAAAAAATTTCCACTTAGCTGCTCGACTAAGGAGTGTACTCACTTTTGTGAGATACTGTATGTACAACTGCTTTACAAAGAAACCATAACGAAAAACTTGTCCTCTTTTATTAAACCAAAAATATTTTAGAGTCTTATGATAAAGTAGGTGTTGTACACTATAACTTTGGCTGTGGGAACTTGATTGTAGTGTGCAAGTCATATCAAGCAGAATATGTGCGCTGCGTACTTCAGTTTTGCCTCACTGGGTGCAGACAGGATCTTTGAGGGTATTCTGCTAAAGGTTTCCCTGAATCCATCTTTGAATTCGTGTTGTTCTGTGTTGTAAATCATTGCTATGACACAAACGTTTTAATTGACCCATAAAATTAAAATATTTAAAATGTGTTACAGCTTGTTTGGGGGTCTGGCGACTACCACCGCTATTCACAGGTGAGTACCTACTTAAGGTTTCTTGAATATCTCCTGCACTATCCAATTATTTAATTTGTTTTCTCTTTTTTTCAGGAATGACAGTCTTTTAAATATTCTGGGGACGAACTGGTATCGGGTCAGGACAGTGTACTACATTCAGAACTAGGTCAAATATCAATGTTGGCAGCCTGTCTGATGATTACTTCCCAGACTCAGTCACAATACTAGCATACCCTTTATGTCTAGTAAGTCGATGCCTGATGAAAGAACGTCTTATGGATCAGATGCAGACGTCCAAGTTTGGCTTGGCACATCCAAGGTTCCACCACAGCCTGAAGACCATGTAATTCCCAATGCTGATAAAACATCACATTTGGGTACTTGTACCAAAGGTGCATCGAAGCAGAAGCCAAAGAATGAAGCACAGTTTCTCAATCACGACTCAAGACAATTGACTATGACCATAAAAAAATTACTTGTATTGCCATTTAATGTCGTCATGGCAAAAAAAATATATGTTTTTCCTCATGTGTGGCCCTAATACGCCATCGTAGTTAACAGATATTTTAGCAAAAAGACTAATGTAAGTTCTTCTGTTGAAGCTAATGTTCTTGTGTTATGTGACAGTACACTGCTGCGACTTTTAAATGGCAAGCAAACATGACTAGTGTGTAAAACAAAGGAAATGCAGTAAATCCACAGGCAAATGTGGGATTTTTTTTTGTGCAATACACTTAATCCTGAGTAAACATTGTTCAAAATAAAAAGACCTGTCCTGTTAATGCTGTGTTGTCAGGTATGTGTATTTATGTTAATATGTTAATTTATGTTAATTTAAAAAATGACGTCATTGTCTGGACAATGCTTTTTCCTGTCCTCCTATACCACACATTTGTCAAAAAGTGAAATGTCTGCTTAAACCACAATTGGAGCAGGGTCATGTGTATGAAGTTCTGTTGTGTGTATCTGAACTCTGAAGTGACCCAATTTTTTTTCAGAATTTTTAGGGTATTTTAAGCTTACTCCCATAGCTCTAGGACCTCGGGAAAGGGTAGTCCATCTAAACCACCTTCGGGCTGGTTTCGCGAAATTGTCTGTCTAAACCATATAAACCCGTATGTGTGTGTGTGTGAGTGTGTGTGTGTGAGTGTGTGTGTGTGTGTGAGTGTGTGTGTGTGAGTGTGTGTGTGTGTGTGAGTGTGTGTGTGTGTGTGAGTGTGTGTGTGTGTGTGTGAGTGTGTGTGTGTGTGAGTGTGTGTGTGTGTGTGAGTGTATTTTTGTGTGTGAGTGTGTGTGTGTGAGTGTGTGTGTGTGAGTGTGTGTGTGTGTGTGTGAGTGTGTGTGTGTGAGTGTGTGTGTGTGAGTGTGTGTGTGTGAGTGTGTGTGTGTGAGTGTGTGTGTGTGAGTGTGTGTGTGAGTGTGTGTGTGAGTGTGTGAGCACTGCGACGGATTGGCACCCTGTCCAGGCCCCCCATGACCCTGTATGCAGGATAAAATGGTATAGACGATTAATGTAAAAATGAATGAAAGTGTGGTGGTACATTATTGATTAAAACAGCTGGACTGACTTACTGACTGTTGGAAGATTATGATTTCAAATCCTAGCACCACCAAAGTGCCAGTCTTGGGCCCTTAAGGAATTTTGGCAAAGTGGTTGAGTCTTTCGATTAATGATCAGGTGGTCCCTTCAAACCCCAGCACCACCAAGTTTCCACTGTTGGTTGAGGCCCTTTAAGCGATGCTCCATATGTACAAAAAGCTTAGCTGAAATGTTTAAAAAGATTAAAAATGTATGTATAAACGTAAAACCCCCTTAACTTGTCTAATTTGTAATTTGGATTATAACAATACTGATCAATTGCTGTTGTATGTGATAAACTGTGTTGTTTGATTAGTTACGCAGGGAGTGTTATGTTTTCTTGTCTTCAGAATGGGCAACAATGGACGTACCATTATCATTTCCATCCACCAGCCGCGCTACTCCATCTTCCAGCTCTTTGACAACCTCACACTGCTGGTCAGTGGCAAACAAGTCTATCACGGACCGGCCGATGATGCACTAGACTACTTCGCCAATATTGGTACACATAGAAATACACATGGACCACAAAACATATGTGCAGTGAAATAAATCAATATATTTTATTCAATAAATGAATTAAAGGGTCAATTTATTTTGCATTAGCAATATCATAACTATGTGGCAGCCTGGAAAACCCATTAATAGGGTAAATGTTTTACATTTTCTATTACGCACAGTTTTGAAAATTTCAAGTTGAATTGAAATTGTAATCATTGCAGGTTTTAAATATTCCGTTCTGACTGTCCAATCTGGCATGTAAACATAGTCCCATGTTCCATGTACAAATGTTTGATTTTACAGCAGTGGTGGAAGATGTGGAGCAAACGATACCTTTTGTGTACAGAATATATTTGGATTCTCTCGCTTTATGATATTTGATTATGATATGGTGTTCCAGGTTATGTGTGTGAGGAACATAACAACCCAGCAGATTTCTTCCTGGATGTCATTAATGGAGACTCCATAGCTGCGACTATGGCCAGACTGCAGACTGCAGAAGGTATTTATTTACGCTTTTCAGATACTAATCTATGACTGCAGAAAGTCACGCTAGCATGTTTAGGGCCACAGCACACCATGACATCTTGAATCATAGCCAACTATGCCTGTGGTCTACCACCAATACTTTGAACTTTTCCCAAGAATTCCAAAACTGGACATTAGAGCAATAAAGAGTGTGAAGCTCAAAGACAGAATTAATCCAAAATGCATGAATAATTGGATTATTGATTACTTTGAAAAGCCTAGTCGCAGTTAAGAGTCTTGGAGCTTTTGATTTACTGTATAAAATAGTGCACTGTACCGATCTTGACAGTTTGTAGTGGTGGGCCAGTGCTTGCACACGGATTAGACTTTGACCATGTGATGAATATTTAAACCCCTTTAGCATCCATATTTGGCCTAACAACAGAGCTGGTGACTTTTGAGCGCACTTAGGCTACTGTAAAACACTGCTGATTACGCATGGATTACAAATGTTTTTTTTTTTTCTTGTTGTAATTTGATTTTTTTTCCCCGATATGATACAATCAAGATAGCACACAATCAAAAGTTTGTTCCAAACCCACTGATTCATTTTACACAACTTCTTGGTGCTATTTCGTAATAAAAAGAATAATTTTTTCTTTTTGTCTACACATTTTATTAAAATAGGTCAATATTTACATTTTTGCCATGACAAATTGCTTGTTATTCTGTGTCTTACAATCTAATAATTTCTATTCTATTTATTATACAATCAGTGTTGAAGTCAAACTGCGACCGTCAAAGAAAACACAGTTCTTAGAGTAAAAACTCCCTTTATTTCTCTATATACTGTATAATCCCCTGATACACTAATCCCAGTGTTTCACTAGTGACCGAACTGCCTACTTCACATCTGAAACGCCCGGCCTCCCAGGAACTCTGCACGCCTAACTATGACTGCAGATCAATCCCTGTTATCCGTTATCACCCAAATGAGGATGGGTTCCCTGTTGAGTCTGGTTCCTCTCAAGGTTTCTTCCTATTACCATCTCAGGGAGTTTTTCCTTGCCACTGTCGCCCTCGGGCTTGCTCACCAGGGACTATCTGAACATTTTGATTCATTCACATTCCATACAGACTTAAATAATTCTTTTGATTGTGTAAAGCTGTTTTTGCGACAATGACAATTGTTAAAAGCACCATACATTTCCAAGCTGAAAATGTCGAACAGTTTTACGCCTTTATTCACAAATGTTTATCACATCACACTCTTCCATATATTGAAATGATCACAAAAATTCAGTGAATATGCAATGCCATTACCAGGAGACTTTAAAGTAAAAAGTAACCTGGCCTTGTCTGATTTCTCTGGAAAATGTATCAGCATGTGAGGCTGTGTGCATCTCGATCTTTCACTTCATATCTAGATATTTTTAAATAAATGTGATCCTCTTAGTGAGTCAAACTGGATTACTAATGCAGGAAATTCTGATGCAGAGGTCTTCTTATACAGGTCCTTCTAAAAAAAATTGCATATTGTGATAAAGTTCATTATTTCCTGTAATGTACTGATAAACATTGGACATGTATGAGGGTGCTAAGACAGTGGTGAGATGTGCTGTAGGTGTGACAGAAGAGTTCAAGGTGGATGTGGGTCTGCATCAAGGATCGGCTCTAAGCCCCTTTTTGTTTGCTCTGGTGATGGACAGGATGACAGATGAGGTTAGACAGGAGTCTCCATGGACTATGATGTTTGCAGATGACATTGTGCTTTGTAGCGAGAGCTGGGAACAGGTGGAAGAAATTTTGAAGAGGTGGAGGTACGCTCTGGAAAGCAGAGGAATGAAGGTTAGCCGCAGCAAGACGGAATACATGTGTGTGAATGAGAGGAATCCAAGAGGAACGGTGAGGCTACAGGGAGCAGAGGTAAAGAAGGTGCAGGATTTTAAGTACTTGGGGTCAACGGTCCAGAGCAATGGAGAGTGTGGAAAGGAGGTGAAGAGGCGGGTACAGGCAGGTTGGAATGGGTGGAGAAAAGTGTCAGGTGTGTTGTGCGATAAGAGTATCGGCGAGAATGAAAGGAAAGGTGTACAGGACAGTGGTGAGACCAGCGATGCTCTACGGCTTAGAGACTGTGGCACTGAAGAAAAGACAGGAGGCAGAGTTGGAGGTAGCAGAACTGAAGATGTTGAGGTTCTCTTTGGGAGTGACAAGGATGGATAGGATCAAGAATGAGTTCATCAGAGGGACAACCCATGTGAGATGTTTTGGAGATAAAGTCAGAGAGGCCAGATTGAGGTGGTTTGGACATGTTCAGAGGAGAGAGTGTGAATATATCGGTAGAAGGATGCTGAGGTTGGAACTGCCAGGCAGGAGGTCTAGAGGAAGACCAAAGAGGAGCTTTATGGATGCAGTGAGAGAGGACATGAAGTTAGTTGGTGTGAGAGAAGAGGATGCAGAGGATAGGGTTAGATGGAGGCAGATGATTCGCTGTGGTCGACACCTGAAAGGGAACAGCCGAAAGACAAAGAAGACGACTGATAAACATTAGACTTTAATATATTTTAGATTCATTACACACAACTGAAGTAGTTCAAGCCTTTTATTGTTTTAATATTGATGATTGTGGCATACAGCTCATCCCTATCCCAAAATCCCTATCTCAAAAAATTAGCATATCATGAAAAGTTTCTCTAAACGAGCTATTAACCTAATCATCTGAATCAACTAATTAACTCTAAATAAAAGATTGCAAAAGATTCCTGAGGCTTTTAAAAACTCCCAGCCTGGTTCATTACTCAAAACCGCAATCATGGGTAAGACTGCCGACCTGACTGCTGTCCAGAAGGCCATCATTGACACCCTCAAGCAAGAGGGGCCAGGTAGCTCAGTGGTTAAGGCATTGGACTACGGTTCGGAAGATCCCAGGTTCAAACCCCACAAGCACCAAGTTGCCTCTGTTGGGCCCTTGAGCAAGGCCCTTAACCCTCAACTGCTCAGATGTATAATGAGATAAAAGTGTAAGTCGCTCTGGATAAGAGTGTCTGCCAAATGCCTAAATGTAAATAAGGGTAAGAAACGAAAAAATTTCTGAACAAATAGGCTGTTCCCAGAGTGCTGTATCAAGGCACCTCAGTGGGAAGTCTGTGTGGCAGAAAACGCTGCACAACGAGAAGAGGTGACCGGGCCCTGAGGAAGATTGTGGAGAAGGACCGATTCCAGACCTTGGGGGACCTGCGGAAGCAGTGGACTGAGTCTGGAGTAGAAACATCCAGAGCCACCGTGTACAGGCGTGTGCAGGAAATGGGCTACAGGTTGCAAATTTTGCATGTCATTGGGAAATCAAGGTGCCAGAGTCTGGAGGAAGACTGGGGAGAGGGAAATGCCAAAATGCCTGAAGTCCAGTGTCAAGTACCCACAGTCAGTGATGGTCTGGGGTGCCATGTCAGCTGCTGGTGTTGGTCCACTGTGTTTTATCAAGGGTCAATGCAGCTAGCTATCAGGAGATTTTGGAGCACTTCATGCTTCCATCTGCTGAAAAGCTTTATGGAGATGAAGATTTCATTTTTCAGCACGACCTGGCACCTGCTCACAGTGCCAAAACCACTGGTAAATGGTTTACTGACCATGGTATTACTGTGCTCAATTGGCCTGCCAACTCTCCTGACCTGAACCCCATAGAGAATCTGTGGGATATTGTGAAGAGAAAGTTGAGAGACACAAGACACAAGAATCTGCAAAAGGATTCCCGACCAAGTATTGAGTGCAGAACTGAACATAATTATTTGAAGGTTGACTTTTTTTTGTATTAAAAACACTTCTTTTATTGGTCGGATGAAATATGCTAATTTTTTGAGATTTCATGAGCTGTATGCCACAATCAATATTAAAACAATAAAAGGCTTGAACTACTTCAGTTTGTGTGTAATGAATCTAAAATATATGAAAGTCTAATGTTTATCAGTACATTACAGAAAATAATGAACTTCATCACAATATGCTAATTTTTTGAGAAGAACCTGTACTCCTGCATGATCCTGTGATGCAGATCTAGAGTTTGAAGAGTCTGGAGGCACACAGCAGAGCATTGAAGAGCATCTGGTGGAGGAATACAGGAAAAGCAAATGTGCTCAGGAAACCAAGGCTGAACTGGAGCGAATCATGAGGGGCAAAGAGTACAGCACCAAACCCAAGTCCCACACCACCACCTACAACTGCAGTTTCTTCCTTCAGCTACACTGGGTCACTAAGAGGACTTTCCGGAACCTGATGCTAAATCCTCAGACTTCTGTTGCACAGGTTTGTTGAACACTAGGTGCCATATTTGATAAGTGATTCATAGGGCCGCATCAACATGTACAGAATTTTTGTCTGTGTATTGGGTACTTACTGTATGGCTAAGGGGGGTTTTCTGGGCTTCTCATTCAGATGGTACATGATGGTACCAAATATTCCTGTCATAAACAGAATTTTTCAATAGCATCTAGACCACCACCTTTAAGCACAAGCACTAGCATTTAGTCCTGGGTTGATAAATCAAGCGTACATAACATAAACAGAGTAATATAAAAATAAAAACAGATTAATTAACCATTGAGCACGCTGGTGTAGTGGTTAGCACTGTGGCCTTGTACGTCAAGGGTTCAAGTCCCACCTCGAGTCTGTGTGTGTGGAGTTTGTATGTTCTCCCGCTGGTGGGTTTTGTCCGGTACCTCCCACAGTCAAAAGAGATTAGGTAAATCTGAGTTTCCTAATTGCCTGTTGCGTGTGTGTGTGTGCCCTGTGATGGATGGGCACCTTGTCCAGGATGTACCCTGCCTCGTAACCTGGGGTAGACTCCAGGCCAGTGGAGTCTACTAGAGTATGTTGCCAATACATTGCTCTATGAATAGAATAGAATTATCACATCCATTGATGCATACCCAACTTTTTTTCAGTACTGATTCTTTATGCTATTAAAGTTACCATAGTGGTGATATTTATTACATTTATTATCTCAAGTTGCTTTTTGGGCCTTTTTTTTTTTTTTTTTTAATTTTTTTGGACTTTCATTAAAAAGTAAATATAAGTCCATCCTCATAAGGGCTTAACAAGTTTTTAAAATGCTTAAAATCAAGCATTTAAGTGATCTTTTTTTTTTTTTTTTTTTTTTTCCCACTGACCACATTTCTTCCACGAAATTGATAAGGTTCCAGGTTTGAACCCTGCTGTTGAAGGTTTCTTAATACTCACTCACTCATCGTCTATACCGCTTTCTCCTGTATTCAGGGTTGGGGATCCTGGAGTCTGTCCCAGGAGACTTAGGGCACAAGGTGGGCTAAACCCTGGACAGGGCGCCAATCCATCACAGGACTCACACACTCATTCACACACTACGGACAATTTGGGAACGTCAATTAACCTAACCTACATGTCACCACTGTGCCGCCATTTCTGAACACAATTGGACTAATTTCAAATAAAAATTGATAGTTTTTCATTACGTGATGTAGGTCAATAATGTGATCATTATCTGCATCAAGTAAATAAAACAACAAAAGAATTGTTTTTTTTTTTTAATTCAGGAACTAGTTGAAAGTTTGTACACCCCTTCTAACTTAGTTTCATCATTTAGCTTGATGGGTTTTGCAAATGCACTCAACAATACTGAAAGAACTGTTCCAGAACAGCCGACCTCCATGTTTTAATATAACAACTGACTGTTTTTGTTGTCGTATAAATCCAGTATTCAAAATAAATCCAAAGTTATGTTAATATACTTTGACTTTTACTGTATTACATGAGAAATTTTTTATTTTCCCCAGTTCCTGGTAGAGGAACAAAGGCATTCTTAGTATCTTAAACCCTTAAAACCTGCCTTCTCCAGTTCACATACGCTGTCATCCTTACAGGGACGTTAAATGCTCATTAGCCACAGGAACCTTACCAGTCCCACCAAACTGAGGCTAATACTGCAAGCTTTGATGCCCGCTAAGCGGATTGTCTAAAATATTTTTGAGAATAGCTGAAGCAATGCTACACCGAGCCGATCTGTGTGGCTTTCACATGCAGAGACCGCTTTAGTTCAATTTGTCTAAGTAGCTTAGCCTTTCACCCTATGAATGCCTTGGAGCCACCTAGTCACCTGTCAGTATCTACACTCATTAAGCAGATTACTGGAACAAACTCTCCTAGCCTCATTCTAACACTGTCATTTTAAATGCTAGTCCTAAAGTGCAAAGAGTTCAATATTCTCACATTATAAAACACATGCAGAATTTTACCATTTTCATGCCAAATACTGTATATACTGTACTATACACTTTCTGTCATGACTGGCATCCCTGTGAATTGAATAATGAGGCTTGACATTGACTCTCACCCTGCAGCTGGCAGTGACCACCTTCTTTGCACTCGTTGTTGGCGCCATTTTCTTTGGAGTGAAAGACAACCAGAACGGCATACAGAACAGGTAAGAGAGGTCATGCGGTCTCCGGCAATCACTCTCACTCACTACACTAGAACCCTAAAGCAATAATCATTCTAAGATGATGAATGGTCTAAGATTCTAAAAGCCCAGTGTAGACTGGAAGCCCCTGGAAAGCCTGCGAAATACAAACTGTACATTAGAAAATTGTTTGCAGTGGAGGTGAAAGTGTCGTATTGACAGTTCAATAACACCATTTTACTTATAATAATAATAATAATAATGGTGGCATTCATCCTGCCCAGTCCAAACCAGTCTCAAGTCTTTTGCTGGCTCTAACAGGTTTTTTTTTTTTTTTTTTTTTTTTTTACTAAGATTCACATAAAATCCCAATAAAATGTTTTGAGTTGTAACATGACAAAATGTGGAAAAGTTCAGGGGGTATGAATACTTTTGCAAGGCACTGTACAGCTTTTTATTAATTTAGACTTTTCTTATATAAAGCAAAGACAAAGGTTTGCTACTCAGGAATCCGAACAAGCATTGGCATCCTACACACTGAACGTTTTTGTACCAGGCTTTGTCCAGTTGGAGTCTCTGGGTGAAGGTTAACGAGCGGTTTCTTGGGGCAGAAGCACTGCGTGTCCCCACAGAGACCCACTTGAGCACCAGTGTTCAAACTACATTAGTTTCGCTGGCACTTGGGCAGCAGATTGTGTATTGTTGGCTGGGCGTCTCCCGCCAGCCTCAAGTCTCTTCAGTGCCCTCAAACATTCCCCATTTTGTCTTGGCATCATCTAGAGGCGTAATTCTGACGGGAGCGAAGAAGCTTAACAACAGTCTTGTAGGAAAAAGAAAATAAACCTTGATTATTCTGCTGCACTTCAAAAATAGTTGCAGCTCCTCCTCCTTGGAGAATTATTGGACTATTTATCTGAAACAGCTCTGCTCCATTTCTCCTCTGTTGTGGTCTCAGTAGCTCCTGGTTTCACCACCAGTGTTGCAGTGACAATGGAATTCTCCTCAGGATAAATGTCCCATGTAACTCCATGGTCATTCCTGATGCTTATTTCTTTCTACACTGTAAATGTCCTTTGAACAGTTGATATTGAGATGTTTCTGCTCCGAGGTGCTGTTTGTTAATTGGAGATTTCTGAGGCTGGTAAATGAACTTCTCCTCTCCTCTGCTTGATGGGTTTTGCAAATGCAGTTAAAAATACTGTTCTTACAAGAACTGCTCAACAACAGCTATCCTTCATGTCTTAAAATAACAAATCCTGGATTGTTCTAGAATCTAGGTGTCCAAACTTTTTCCTGGTTCTGTATATGCAGGAGCCAGCCATAAGAATAATTATGTGAGTTTTTGCTTTCAGATTTGGAGCTCTGTTCTTCATTACAAGCAATCAGTGTTTCAGTACACTGTCAGCAGCTGAGCTTTTCATCACTGAGAGGAAGTTCTTCATGTACGGTTGACGTTCATTACTCTTCGACAGAGCATTTCTGCACCTGTGTTTGCATGTTTTCAGTTTTCTAATTACGATACAATCCTGCCATGTTCACATTCCCTCCTTCAGACATGAATACACCAGCGGCTACTACAGACTGTCCGTGTACTTCCTGTCTAAGATCCTGTCTGATGTAATCACTCTGCGCACGATTCCTGCTGTAGTCTTTACGTGTATCAGCTACTTTATGATTGGTAAGAGAGAGAGTTGGGACACGATGGTGTTAGATTTGATGCAGGACACATTTTATTATATGCTTATATGTAATAGTGTGTATGTGTGTTATGTGTGTGTGTGTGTGTGTGTGTGTGTGTGTGTGTGTGTGTGTGTCCATGTAGGATTTAAGCACACAGCAGAAGCGTTCTTCATATTCATGTTCATGGTGATCCTAGTGACATACACAGCTACAGCTTTGGCCATGGCCATCTCTGCTGGTCAGTCTGTTGTAGCTGTCGCAAACATCTTCATAACCATTGCCTTTGTCTTTATGATGGTAAGTGGGAGATGTTAAACCAGTAAAAATGTAAGAAGTGTACTTTTTAGCTCAAAGTGTAAACGTTTAATCGAACCTCAGCAGACGCAATTAATCCGTTCCGGAGGCGAGTTCTTAAGGCGAATGTTCGTATCGTGAAACACATTGTCCCATAGGAAATAATGTAGATACAGATAATCTGTTCTAGCCACCCGAAAAAATATTACCAATATTACCAATTTCCAACACTATAATTATATTTTTCACAATCATAACCAAACTGAAAGTGTGTCAGATCTATGAGAAAGAGAGCAAGAGAGTAGAAGTCCTTATATATAAATAATTATCTTATAAAGTGGCTCCCTTTTCTTCTTACCATCCTTGCAAACATTCTTCGGACCCATGGTGTACCTACTGTATGTCTTCACAAAAAAAACAAAAAGGATGCAAAAACAGCTGGATGTTCGCACGACTGACTCGGTCGCTCGTCTGTTGGAAATTCTTATATGCTGAAGCAAAATTACTGCAAAAATTTTAGTTCTTAAGGCGGAAATTCACAATTCACGTATACAGAGGTACCACAGTACATGTCAGATATTTACTTTACTACAGATATAAAACTGTGTATTAAGTCTTTTACTGGTCTTCTCCTTGGGTAAGAGCTTTTCATAAAGAGTAGTTATCTAACTGTAAGAAACTGTGTATTGTAGATCTTCTCTGGTCTGCTGGTGAATCTGGAAAGTGTCATGGCCTGGCTCGCCTGGCTTAAGTACCTGAGCATCCCTCATTACGGTCTCACGGTAACACTCACTCTCAGCTAACATACACACAACACTGCAAAGAGCATACACTTGTACAATGTAATATTCTTTACTTTTACCCAATGACCTCCCCACAAAACTTACTTTCTATACAGTATACTCCGTATGTTTTCATACACTACATTTCTCTACAATCATACAGTATATTGTATTTGTTGTAATGAGATGAGAACTTTTATCATTAGACAGTTTCAAATTGGTCTAAAGCCTTTTAAAGAAGTCTATTCTTTAAAAAAAAAAATCTAACAAGTCTTTGTACTGTTCGTAGTAGTTTATACGGAACGTTTGTACAGGTTTCTTAGAGTTATGCTAGTCAGCATTTGAGGAAATAGGAATAAAGCTGTTAGTCAGATTTGCTAATGTTTTCCTAAGTTCATTGGTTCTTATGTGATACGCAAGTCTTCGTTGTGCTCTTCGGGTCACTGTGCGTCCACTTGTCGGTAGAGTAGACACAGTGTCTCCATTTGCTGTGTCTCCACACTGTACACTGGCCTAACTGCATGTCTTTGAAATCGCTTTGTAAATCTTTCCAATTCCTGATCCTCTGAAAGCTCTTGTTGGCGAGGGATGGCTCACATTCACGTAGTCTTCTTGTGTGGAGCACAACGTTTGAATGATTGTATTTTCAAAGGCTGAAATGTTAGACCTGTACATTAAGACATGCCGCATGATGCTGATGTGTTTCAACAGGCTTTGGAGATCAATGAGTTTGTAGGACTGACGTTTTGTGGGAATCTGACTGATGGACTAATATCCAACACCACTCAAGGGATCATGTACGTACACCGCACACACACTGCACTGTGGACACATACGTACACTTACACGGTAATTAGTGTAAAGTTAGTTTCGGTGTGCTGCTATAGCTTTTAAAATGTGAATGCAGCGCCACTCACTGACTGAGAGATGTTAGTTTGTGACAATGATATAAAATAAAAGTATTTACATCCACCAAGCCAAGTCTCACTGCTTTAGTTTACAGCATCAATAGTTTGTGCACCCAAATCATTATAATTTTGTGATCAGACTGATGGCTGGCTGGACTTCATGCCCATGCAGAACACTGACACACTTACAGCACAGGATCAAGTGACACTTTTATTCCATTTATTCTTTTGGAATCTTGCAGACACCATTATTCAGAGCAACTTACATTTTTATCTCATTATACATCTGAGCAGTTGAGGGTTACGGGTGTGGCTCAAGGGCTCAACAGGGACAACTTGGTGGTGCCAGGGTTTGAACCTGAGACCTTCCGACCAGTAGTCTTTAACCGTAACCACTGAACTGCCTCCTGCTTCCATTTTAGTAATAAGTTCTGGGGAAATATGCTTCTCCCTTCTATGATTACAGCCAAACCCCCATGTACTGTACGGCTGACAGTGACGACTGTGACTGCATTTCACAGCATTGCATTGCAAAATATAATGTTTTTTTTTTTTTTTTTGCTTAATGCGAAGCATAATGTAACACAAATTGTATTTTCATTGTGGCACAAATGAAAAGCAACACCATCCCTGTGATGCATTTCTTGTTTAGTTTTTTTCCCCCCATGATGTGATTAGTTTTAAATCTAGCATGGAATCTTACCCACATTTATACATCTATTGCTATTCCCGAATCAAATAACTGAACACTCGTACTGCTTAAATGTTCTATACATTTTTAATGCTATCCTAAGCCAAAAATATTAAAAGTAAATAAGAATAAACTTTTGTGATTGCAGCTGCACAGGTGAGCAACATCTCCAGTCCCAAGGAATCGACTTCTCTAAATGGGGATTATGGCAGAATCACATGGCCCTGATAATTATGACCATCATATTACTCCTCATCACCTACATCAGGCTCAGGTTCATAAGCAAGTTCTCCTGAATCCCGAGACACCTGTTCCTTTGAATATTTCTTCCTGCATTTGTTCTTATTGCCAAAAATTACTTTTAATTATGAAGGATTTGAATAGACGTTTATTCTAAATGAAGAAACTAATTCATATTAATGATACCTTAAGGCCAGTTGTTTAAGAAGTACATTTGTGAGCTAAATTCGTTACATCTAAGTTACAACATGAAGTATGTAGAGAGAGTTTAGAGCTTTCTTTAGAGTATTTAAATAAGAGTATACACATTTGGTTGCACCTCAATTTCTGTAATCTTCAATGCTCTGATAAAAGGAAGTTATTTCATACTGTCTGTTTTTTTTTTTTTTTTTTTTTTTTGCAATGATATAATTATAAATGCTTTCATTATGATGCAAAACTAATTAACAATATTAAACTTTGCAGCAGGTTCATGATCAAACCTGTACTAGTATCACTGAGCTGCTTTTTTTTTTTTTTTATGTTCCTTTGTTTTAATGTGACCATCCCTTTGATATTGGTTTATATTGAGTGTAAAAGTGTGTATTTGACGGAAACCTCCAGCCATTGCTTTAGACATCATGATGAACCTGAACTTTCATGCAGCACGTTCTCAGTTCCAGTTGGAGCCATTTTAAGTTAAATCTTTTACAGTTAGATCTTGGATTGCGAGCATAATTCGTTACGGAAGCATGCTTGTATATCAAAGCATTTGTATAATTATAAGAAATAATCGAAACTCAGTCTATTCAACCAAAATATTCATATAAAAATAATTCATACAAAATATATTTAAAAAATAAAGCATATTAACCTGCACTTAACATTTGAAAAGAATCTTGGCTGAAAGAAGGAGGGAGGGGGCTACTGTGTAGGACGACTTTCTTACACACACACACACACACACACACACACACACACACACACACTAATAGAAACACTGCTCTGTCTGGAAATGCCTTTAACAAGGAACCTTTCCAATGTCACAATATGACGTTGCGTTGTTGTTAAACAGATTAATCTCCCGAACTGCTACAGACTTTTTAATCTTTTTCTTCACTTCTTCTTGCAGTACAGTTAATAAAGAACAATGACTATTTTAAAAAAATGCTTTACACGTGTACACATGTGGCCACAATGTTATAATAAACAGTACATGCATGCACGGATGTTGACTATACAAGTGACACATTACACACTGAGCATGAGAGCCTATTACCCACAATCCTACAGCATGCGAGAGAGAGAGTCGAACCTTTGGCTCAGGTGTGATCACGTGATGCTCTACAGACAAAGTGCATGCGTACTACTCGTAGTTAAAATTCATTTTAAAATTTTGCTCATCTTGCAAATCACATGCAGACAAAGTTACTCACAATCCAGGGTTCCACTGTGTGTAGTCCTAAAATAGAGCAACATGATACTCTAATTGATAGGTGGTTTGACGTGTCCTTCAACATTATTTTTCCTGAATTAATAAAACCACTCACATTTACTGTACACTATTGTGCAAAAGTCTTTTGAGTACTCCTTCTTAATTCTACATATTTTGCTTCCAAAGATCCAAACCTTGTATGTTTAATGTAGCCTTAAGGAATAGCTCTCCAGGCTTCCAGGAGCAACACAGGCAGTTTTCTGTCCCTCTGGAAAAACACCCAGTGCTGTTGGAATTGTGCAAATATTTTATTCTAAAAAATGCAGATATTAAAACAGTAATACTGATCAAATCATTCAGAAAAACAGCCAAATCTCCAGGACTGTGTGCTGATAGAAGGTTTGTTTTCAGTGAGATGAGTTTGCAATATACCTTTTTGTTGTCAAAAACAAAAAAGGAAAGAAAAAAAAAAGATATAGGGCCACCATACTGAATATCAGCCTTAATAAAGGAATATAAAATAAAAATATATCCAAAAGCAGCATAGAAAAAAAAAGATATGCATTTGGAGATTAAAATCAAAACAAAAGTATTCACACACACACAAATCTAAATAATGATGTTGGTCCAAAAAGAAATCGGTACAAAAATAGTAACATAATACCAATAAAGTGTACAGTATACTCATCTCAAGGCTGATCTTATTTCAATCATATCATCAGACTATCCAGCCTGAGTTCAGAACATTACATTTCTATGCTGAAATTATGTTGAAACTAATGTCAGCGAAAAACTAGCTCAGCTATACGATGCAAACCAGCACACGATAAGCTTCCCAAGAAAGCAGTTGCACTCCGAATCGAAGTTTGTTTCAAGTTACAATAGGTATAAAAAAAACTTTACTTAAAGGCATTAATAAGGAATACATTAGCTGCTATAGGTTTACATGACAAAGCATTCTGTTCACGCAACTATATTAACTGAAAGCAACTAGAAATCATGGGTTCATTTGCAAAAACAGAAGTCATAAATCATATTAGTTTTGTTACACACCCAGGAAGTATAGATCAAATTAGGTTTTACTTAAGTACAAAAAAATAAAAACCTCTTTCGGATTTAGGATTGATAATGTGGCACACATAAGAAGAATGACATTAATTAGTTTATGCAAATGAACCTTTCAAATGTGTGACAAAAATCTGTTTGAATAACTCACATGGTCGAATTAAGTGAAGCTTCGTACTAAGAAAAATCCTCGTGCTTTAAATGCTTTGTGAAATGTACGAGTCTGTGCATAAAACATTTCAAAATACTGGTATTAAAGAAGAGCGATCTTCATTGTATGATGTTTTCACTTAAATTAGTAATTAAATGGAGAAAATGATAAATACAGTAAGTGTTAGAAAATCCTTCATTTTTGGTTTTTTAACTGTCTGAATGAACAAAGTTAATTCATGATAATCACCATCTGTCCCCTAAACATTTTGGCTAACTCTGTGTAGGACAAGCGTTTTGGAAGAAAAAAAAAACATTCATGACATGTAATTTTTATATACATTTTTTTGTCATTGTAAAAAAAATTCTAAAGAAATATAAAAATGTAACAAATAAAATACTACATTTAAAGTTTACTTCCAACAGGCACTTACTGGCTTTTCAAATGACATTCCATCAGATTCATTTATGCACCACAATGGCGTTGTATTATTCTCTATGTAGGGAAAATAAGTGACATAATAGGAAATAATATAAAGTGAATAAAAAGGCATTTCATCTAAGAAATTCTTTTCAAACATTAAAGATTGATGCTATTATTTCTTTGTGATTTTCTAATTTTACACATGTTTAAGAATTTACAGTGTATCTCTGATGCTGTTTCTCATTCTGTCTCTGGCAATACAGACTTATAGTCTCATAAATATGCAAATAATAGTTTAGGTTATTAAAAAGACTCATGCTAACTTAATTGGCACAAAATACTGCCTGCTATTAAATAATTTCCTTAGAAGCCTTTAATTTCACAATGAGCTCTTATTACTTACTTACTTACATTATTTAGTACTTACACGGGACCTCGGCATACGAATTTAATCCATATTTTTTGTAAATAAAAGCAAACAAAACATTTACTGTAGAAAAGATTTGAAATAAATAGACATTAAACCTCACTTAACCTTAATTCATGATTCCTCTTGGCACCGGCAAAACTTCTCAGGGCGGGGCATTTGTATATATATATATATATATATATATATATATATGTGTGTGTGTGTGTGTGTGTGTGTGTGTAATTAAAGAAGGCCACGTACCTTGCACTATTTTGTCAAAAAAAAAAAAATTTATGCCTAAACCTAGACCTATTTTGCTCAGTACCATTTCTTAAGCTGATTAAAGTTTGTGCCAGTGTACCTTAATATATATATTCAGTATACACTCCTGGTTAATAACTGATGAATCATTATACAGATTCGTGCTCTGTGAATAAACTGGATTAAAAAAACAACAAAAGAAATACTGATGTAAGGTGAGCATTTAGTGTTGTTAATGAAACGTTAATAAGACCACGGGAGCAGTAGAAAAGGTCTTACACCTGTCCACCTCCACTGTTTCCGGTGTCCGGACCCTCCGTGGACAGTGAGGAGGAGGGGCGGGTGCTGCGTGGGCGAGGGTGAGCTCCTGGACCAGCAGGAGTAGCCTGCTGATGGCTGACCTGAGAGATGGCATCGTCTGACTCCCAGCGCTCAAGCTCCTCTCGCACCAGACGCTCTATCTGCTCCCTGTGAGCCTCTGTATCCTTTCCCATTCTTTCATCCTGAGAGAGAGAGAGAGAGAGAGAGAGAGAGAGAGTGTGAGAGAGAGAGAGAGAGAGAGAGAGAGAGGGAGAGTGTGAGAGAGAGAGAGAGAGAGAGAGAGTGTGTGAGAGAGAGAGAGAGAGAGAGAGAGAGAGAGAGAATACGGAGAAAAACTCTAAAAATTCTCGGAAAATGTCTCAAATTCTCATACATCTCAAAATGAATCTGGGAAATGGGGCTAGTTTTGACATCTGCATTAGATTATTAATATTATATACATTGATTACAACATGGTGGCTTAGTGGTTAGCACCACCAGGGTGCGGGTTCGATTCCCACCTCAGGTCTGCATGCATGGAGTTTGCATGTTCTCCCCCTGCTGGGTGGGTTCCTTTAGGGAACTCCGGTTTCCTCTCACAATCCAAAGTCATGCTTTAGTTTAGGCTAATTAGCAAATTTCCGTCTGAGTGAGTGTGTGTGAGTGTTGACCAGATGTTCTACCACAGCTGTACGAAACGTTAATAAATACAACGTTAATCACCAATGGCCTCCACGGTCCCTGGGAGTTTTGATGACCTCTTATGGCCTATTATTATAACTTCTATTTTTATTTTGAATCATGTTTAGAGATGGTTCTCCGGTGTTTGTTCAAATCTTGAGGGACTTTTTTTCCATTTTTATATTGGCTGTAGCTTAAACAAACCCAATAAGATTTTCAACTTCTGTGACCTCATAAATACAACAAAGGCAGTTTGTGAGCAGTATTTCAGTCGGACCCCGCCTCTTCGCAACACCCCGTTATAAGCTTCCCGAATACAATGTTTCTTTCAAACCCACTGAGTTGTACTCATGTACTCTGGGAAACTGGGATTATATCATTTCACCACAGCCATTTTAAAGGCGACAATTAAGACTTGGACTTTTAGCGTCTGATTATGGACGGTGGCTTTGAGAGAGCTTTCAGTTGTCTTTATGGTGAAGCCCTCACCTCCATGACACCATCCAGCAGTCTGCTCAGGACCTCTCTCCTCTTCAGCTTGGCCCTTTCCATGGCCTCCAGCTTCACAATCACCGCATCGATCTTGGACACGATACTGCCAATGGAGTGCTCCATGCGGTCCACCCTTCTCACCAGGCTGGGAACAGACCACACTTCTCACTGTACGATTCCACGACACACACCAAGCCTTCATATTTGGCTTGTTGTACCTGTGATTCTTACACATTGATTTGGAAAGCTGTATATAACAAACAGTAGATATAACGGATATTTATCGATTCTGGCTCAATGAGTCCAAACATTTCGTATATTTCATATGATTCAGATATTGCTTTAACATATTCGTTTAGAGACATAAATGAGAAGCTTACACTTGGAACTCCTCGTAAGACACACCCCCGGAGCTGCTTCCACGGCGACGGGAACTGTGTCCACTGTCCTCGTCGTCGTCCTCCTCAGAGTCGTCCTGGCTACGGGAGAAGCTCCGCCCACTCATAGGCCTGGGCAGCGAACTGCGTTCTAAATCCAAGTCCTCCTGGCGAGTGTGTGAGAGACATTGAGCATCGATACAAGTTTGTGTGTGTGTGTGTTCATCTGATTTAATGACAAGGATTATATTTTTAATGAAACAGTTCAGTTTGTCATATATAAAGTAGAAGTGTGTGATGATTTTGTGCATACACATGTCCTTGAACAGTGCAGCTGCTGCTTGTGATCTTATGATCTAGTTGCTACACAAAATTTGTCCACTAGATGGCAGTAGAATGAGCCCTTGAAATGAACCTTTTGGTGAAACTATTGGCTGGGAGAAGCCTCGACACATAAATGATGTATGTGTGTGTGTGTTTTATCGGGAAAATAAACAAGAAATTTCTCTAATGACACTCGATTGACACACTAACGGAATCACTGCTGTAAAGTAAAAATAAAACAAATTAACCTGCACTTTATTTTGAAAAGAATCACGACAGAGCAGTGTTTCTGTGTAGAGAAGAGAGAAAGAATGTGTGTGTGTGTGTGGGGGGGGGTGCACTGTGTCCAATGACGCGCACACACACAGACACAAAGAGCAGACTGAGCCTTGAGCAGAATGAGAAAATGGATCTTTAACCTCTCTAATGAGATGGACTGGACACACACGCATACAGACACAAAATAAAATATGTTTCACACACACACACACACACACACACACACACACACACACACACACACACCGTCACAGTGTTATAGTAAACAGTTCACACGTGCACGCAAGAGAGAGAAAAACCGTTGGCTCAGTTGTGATCACGTGACGCTCGGTGTCAAAACAAGAAGCGCATGCGTGATACATGATACTCGGTGCTCATAAACCAAGACTTGTTCGTTTTCCAAATCAAAATTTAGTAAAAATCTTTGCTTGTCTTGCGGATCACTCGCAAACCGCGTTACTCACAATCCGAGGTTTCGCTGTAATTATATAGTTCATAAGGAACAATAGATTATAAATACGACTTCGCCACGTCTGAGCAAAGTCACACATTTGCCTCAAACCGTTTGATAAAAACAATATAACAGTCAGGATTAAACAGAATGAAATAACTTGAATTAATTACTTCTAACATACCTGCTCATGCTTTGTGCTGAGTGAGAAAGTGACTGTAGACTTTAGCATTAAAATAGCTGCTATGACTCTTCAATCATATTGTGAACGTTTTAAACAGTCAATAGTAAGTCAAACATTTTTAAATAAAATCGTGATTAAAAATATCAAAATTACAACTCGGTTTGAAAATCAGGATGTTGATTTAGACATGCAGTTTGCATATTGCTTAATGGGTAGTTCTACATCACACACTGATTATTTGGACAGATATTGCGTTTGCAATTCGAACTACAATATTTAATTACTAAATATACCGTTTGCCATTCAAAGTTCGCAAAGTGATATGTTACAGCATCTGCGTTTTTTTCTCGTCTCTTGCAGGTGCTTCATAATCATTATTTATATTAATATATCTGTCATAAGTTTCCATGCACAGTTTCCATAGTAGACCCGGTCCATGGTGTGTCACTGCTCAGTCACTGCACACATCAGCAATCACTAAGACACACTACTGTAACTCGTCCTGCTTTTATAAGGTGCTATTTCCAAATAACTCATCTTATTTGTCTTATGGAATGAAATTTTTTTCAGGAATATCACTTTTCTGGTATGTAATGTTCCTGTGAATGATTTACAATCATAGATAAAATCATGAGTCAGGTTACATTAACCTTCTATTTACTCACTCTCTCTTTCTCCAGGTCGTCCCTCATCTGCTGGTGCTCGTGCTCAGTGAGCTCCTGGTCTCCGTCCAGATCGTACTTGGCGAAAATGGCTTCGATCTCAGCGTCAGAATGTCCCTTCCTGCGGACACACCAGGATACAGTCAGAGGACATACATCATACATCGATCGTGTGCTTTCGTCATCGTCAAGAACATTAATCAGCTCTTGCTGACCCGCGCAGGTCCTGCCGGAGCTCGTCGAAGTTGAGTTTTCCTCCTGCCTGACGAAGGCTATCGGAGATGTCATCCACCGCCGTCTTCCTCAGCCTCAGTTTCACCATGGCCTTGTGGTAGCCCTGAGAAAACACACCACCTTTAAGAGGTATATTTCCCTGTTCTTTTTTCTCGCTCTAGATTTTTATGTGCTATTTCGTGTTTTGTTTTTGAATCAAGGTCACATGACTCGCACACCTTTTTAATGAGGTCCGTTATCTCCATTTCGGATCTCTGCTGCGCCATGTCAGCCTTCACCTCTGCGTACGTGTCATTGATGATGGCTAAGAACATGTTCTGAAGAAGGACGGAGGGAATAATTAACAATAATAATTAACAAGAAACGATAGACCACTCAGGGTCACCAGCACAGGAACCCGTTCCCTCTACAGAATTACTGCATGCAGCCATCACACTGGTGTGTGTTTCTTTCAACAGGTTGTTGCTACAAATTTGAAAGCACGGAATTGTACAGAAAGTCGTTTATGGTGGAACATCACAATTTACCTTCACTGGAACTAAAAGGCCCAAACTCTTATCCTGCACAATAACGCGTGGCCAAAGAAGCTCCTTCTGAAGTTTATGCAACATGAACGTGACCGATCTCGCTTCCATAAAAACTTCAGCCGTTTTGGAGAGATGATTTTTTTTTTATTTGGCCCCAAAAATGCCCATTTTTTCAGCGTTATCCCGACTCACTTCAAACAATAATCATTTCTAATGCAAATTATTTACATTTCTTTGAGTTTTGATAAAATTGGTGTAAGCTTCTAGAAACATATGACCTGTAAAAAGTTGCTTCTTAATTTAAAGCATCACATGCAAAATTAAGGATTTTTTTTCCCCAAAGAAAAAATCTGTAGTGTCCGTAACCATGTCAAATTCATGTTGCAATATCTTACAAATGTTTTTGAATAATACACTTTTTCAGCTTTATGTCTTTTCATGTGAAATCTAAATGGCCAAGTTTCATCTGAACGACAGTTACAGTAAGATCGTTGAAAGATTTGAATAAAAAAAAAGTAACCGACATTACGGACATAAAAGGGCGTGAGACTGCAAATATGTTTCGTTTTATCTGATGAAAATATAAATGTGTATGCGTATTTACAAAAAAAAAGAAGCATGGATCAGGAGATAAGAAACATAGAGTATTATGAAAGATGGTTTTGTATAATCCTGTCTGAACTTAAGCACCATTAGCATGACTCGAGTGTCCTGTCGATAGTCCTGACTTTAACCCCACTGTATGCCCCCCCCCACACACACACACACACACACACACAGGCCTGATCTCACAGCTGTGAATGCACACGAATCCCGCGGCTCCAACACGCCCCATGACTTAACCATCAACAGATCCAAGTCTGAATCCTCAGCTCACTCTAGAGGTCCAGTGGACTCCGGTTCCTTCAAATAAAGAAATAAATAAATAAATAAAACAGTCCCTTACCAACAGAATCATGAACATGAAGAAAACAAAGGTGGTGAAGTAAATCGGCCCCAGGACTCCGTCGGCCTCTTCGATCTCGGAGAAGTCGAAGTCTCCTAGAATGATCCGGAACTGTGTGAAGCTGCACAGGGTGAAGGGGAGAGATGTTAATGATAACGCTATATTACTATAAACATTGTTTAAAAAAACGGCCACACAAAGCAATGCAAAAGGTGAATTGTTTGAGGAGTACGGATATTTAAAGTCTCTTAAATTATTTCTTTAAAGTTTCTTAAAGTTTTTATCAGAGAGTGACTTTCTAATCTAAGTTCACGTTTCTCTATCAAAAGTTATTCAACATAAATTGAGGATTCTGGTTGATCAGATGTTTTTATTTGGGTGGATTAAGTCCATGTTTAAAGGCCCAAACTTTTAGAGAAAGTAAAAAAGGAGCTCCCGTGTGTGTTGCTATGAGAAGATAAGGGCGTTCTTCGCGGTGCTAACAGTAACTCATAAAGACGTGTTTTATTCCAAACTCCTAAATGAAACAGACGGGCAGAGTAAGGTGCTCCGGGACTCACATGCAGGCCTGGAAGGTGCTGAAGTCGTTAAGCTGTGTGCCGAACACCAGGTACGCCAGCTGCGCGTATGCCAGGAACACGATGAAGAACATGATGGCGAACCCCAGCAGGTCTTTAGCGCACCGGGACACAGTGCTGGACAGCTGGCTCATGGTCTTATTAAAATTGATGAACTTAAACAGCTGTCGGGAAAATCGATAGATTTTAATGATACATACTGTATTTTCTTAGTCGTGTTTAGAATCGATCAACTCAACGTTAAGCACACAGACGTTAATCAGTGAACAGATCCAGGGATTAAAATAAAAAAAGAAAAGGCTCACTTTGACCCAGGCCAGAAATACGATGACGGCAGCCAGACTGTTGAACTGAACCTGCAGCCGAGCCAGTGGGACGAAGTTCGGGTACGTGTTGTGGTTCTCTAGCAGGAACTTCAGCCTGTTGTTGACCGCTGATGTCCTGTAGATGTTCATAATGATGGCAGGGACGCTGAGCTACGGGAGGTATATAGAGAGAGAAGTGGCATGAATAGAAGACAGGCTGGAATATGTGCAGCGTTCTGATCAATATCGTCAAGTTTCACTCGAAACATGTTTTATTAATCATGGTCACTTTACAGGAAGTGATGAGACTAAAAATGACAAGTTGTACAACTCATTCATATCCTGTACTGTATATATATATACACACTTGTTAGTTTTGTACCGTGCACATTGTTGAAGCACACCTTTTCTCTGATTTATATCTTTATAACATCAGTATGTTCTAACAATATTCCTGCACTTCACATTTCAGTGTTATTCGCTCCGACACGCTCATTTCAAACACAGTTAAATATCCAGCGTAGCCGGTCCTGTCACTAGAACCGACACCAAAACAAACCCGTCTCGGTACATCTTAACAAAATGCCTGCGTCAGTACCGTTACTATGAGCACGTCCAGGCAGTTCCACAAGCTTTTGAAGTAGCGCAGGCGGTGCAGGCGGATCTCCAGCACCTCCTCCACCAGGTAGTAGATCACGAAGAAGCAGAAGATGACCTCACACAGCCCCACAAAGTGGTCCCAGCTGGACACGTAGCGCACCAGACGTACAGTCTGGAACTGCCACGAGGACACAGCGCCCCCTGTGGCTGGGAACTCCACCAGCAGCCTGGAAATGTTTGTAAAAGAGGGAATTACACTCACTGGAGGATGACATGGGTTTGCATATTATTTGCAAGGGAAAATAAATACCCGCACATTTGAATGTTAAAAACGCTTTTACTTTTTGACTCGAGCTGAACTCGTTTTTTCAGCTCACTACAACATCATGATAAAGTATTTCACAGGAGAATTTACTCAGATAGCTCTAGATATAACTGTAGCTTCTTATACATTTATATTCTAAGCCAAATTAACGGGCTCTGATTTAACATTTTTCATTTTTATTGGAATATTTGTATTCGCACTCCTAAGACAATGATGTCATTGCCGTGGTTGCTATGGTGATATAATCTCAAATCATCAGCCATGGATATTTATAAATGATGATTATATATATATACTTTTTCAGACTATTCCGGCAGGGCAATAGCTAAATATAATAAATTTGAGAATAACCCATTATAACACTAATATTAAATAATAAATCTTCCAATCCCAGAGACCAAATGTTTCCTTCTACAAGGTTGAATAATTAGAATAATGTACACCTGTAAGGACCCTCTGCACTACAATGTTACTCAAACCCCATGTGCATGTATATTTATTTAGACATCCAGGTCAGGAGTCATTTCTCCCGTGGGTCTGCGTGTACCTGACGATGCAGAAGAGGTTGATGTTGCCGTTGTAGACAGAGAAGTCGATGAATACGGCCCTGGTGCCTCGATCCAGCCACAGGTTGGCCTTCAGCTCCTGCAGCTGTCTGTTAGACTCGTCTCTGGTGCGAGACAGATTCTGATAGAACCCTCCTCCTCTGTATGTCCCCACTTCACCCGAGTAGCTGCTTTCCCCGAGGATGCTCTCCTCAGAGTACACCCACCTGGGGCAGACACACAGTGCTATTGTCCTCGTCATCATCGTTTATTAAGATTTTGGAGCCGACTTCTCTTACATTTTAAATACATTTTCAGAAAACTCATTAACACAGATTTATTTTAATATTTGTCAAATTAAACAAACATATCTAGTTATACTCGGAGCTTGATTTATTCCTGAATCTTCCAGGTTTGAATTAAAAAGGTTTGAATTAAAAACATTCAGCTCAGACTAATAGCTAGAAGAACTCAATAAGCATCATGTTGATGACAAAATACCGTTTTGCGTATACTGTATGTTCACACTGTGTACATTTAAAATTCTCATTGTTTTCTCTCTCTTACGCAGTGCCGTTTTTCAGTCCGAATGATTCCTTGTCCTCGTACGTGGCCGCATAGACTCCGTAGCAGTCGTACACCTCGTCCTTCAGCTCCTCATGGACAGGACAGGACATGTTAAGAACTTTGACCTGACGCAGGCGAGGAACTCCCAAAAGCAGGTTCTCGTAAAAGATGAGGCTCTGGTTCTCCGGCTGGCTCTTGTTGTTGTACCACATTTCCCAGTACATCCCGTTTAGAAAAGGCCCCTCTGTGTACTGGAATAAAGTGCTTACTTCACTTAATGATCACATGTTTAAAAAAACTAATTTAAAACATTTAAACCATGAGTAAGGATATTTAATAGTGAAATGCAAGACAAAAGCTCCTTACTTTCCAGAAGTCTTCCATGGTGGAGAGGCTCCTAAAAGTGGTGGCATCAGCGCTGGAGAGCGGCGTGTCCAGGAAGAGCTGAGACATGACTTTGGTGTAGTAGTACATGTTAGTGCTCACCATTCCGTATGTTACTGAAACACATTGGGACAAAGTGGATATTTGTATTATTTTCGCTTAGACACAGAGTGGTGTGAAATTCATGAGGATTTTTTTACCTTCTCGAGAGCTTTTCTAAGGAGCTTTTCTTTTCTTTTTTTCTTTTTTTGCTCAAAGACTGGTATACTAAAATGGTTCTGCCAGGAAATTGTATAACGATCCAGCCGAAGCCAGGTTTCTGCACCAGTAGGCAAAAACCAGGACCATATGTTATCCTAATTCCCAACTCGGACTGCATATTACGTTTCTGATTGCAGGAAATCAACTGAAAAATGCGACTGTGAGTCATTCTGCTGCTCTTTAACTCTGTGTTTGTCTACGTCTAGTTTTCTACAGACGGGATGGTGCTTCTGTAATGCTGTTACCATACAAACATGGCACTTTCATTTTCCATGAAGTAATGATGAAGTCCTGTTATAACCACACAGAGACAAACACTGAGCCTGAATCATGACCTACAGCATTCCAAACTAATGAAATGAAAAGAGACTGCTGTTGAATTCTTAAATCTGATTGGTCAAAAGGTGGTAATTAATAGCTAATCCTAGTTCTTCAATAAGTAGTTGTGGCCATAATCACATGTTACAGTTTATAGTACAGTACTGTGCGAAAGACTGGATCCAATCTTCATTTCTTCATATTTTGCTTCCAGACTTTCTTGTTATTTGACTGCAGTCTATAGGAACAGCTCGCCAGGCCTCCTGAAGGACGTTTTTGTCTCTTTCCAGTCCCTGTACCTGAGCAGTTTCAGTGAAATGTAGGTTGTTTGTTAAGACACACAGTGACCTATGAATCATTCAAGCATAAAAAAACATCCAACTTAAGTCCTGACCCGGTGAGAAACAGGTGCAGATGATGAGAGATGATCAGGAGGTGATTAGTTTACAGCTGATGCTGAGGGGTTGGAACAGACGAGAGGGGAAATGAGGTCGCTGCTGAAGCTGGTACAGTTTTTAAGTTGTATCTTTAGGCAGTTTGCAGCCTGTCGCAGTAAAACATTTGTTCTCATTTCTTTAACTGAATCTACATAATTTAATTTAATATGAAGAATTAAGGTTTAAGGTGGGTGTCAAGACTTTTGCACAGTACGTTTCACTTTAACAGTAAGATGGACTTTTTATTTTATTTTAAGAAAACACGTGCAATTCACTTTTCTCACAAGGTTTAAGTTTTGTTTTTTAAATAAACACGGAAAACTCTTCAGGTTGTTTCTTGGGAACAAAATTCTCCACTTGTTTTTCACCTTATAAATGTCAAAAAGAAAAAAAAGAGAGCGAATGACGTTATATTTGCTAATGCATACAGCGCATGATATCAGGACGTAACTTCACATAAACTGTAACTATGAATAAATATAACAAGAATTATGAATATAACATAAGAATTATGTGGCAATTTTTTCTTCTTATTAAAAATTGTTAGTGTTGACGAATTGCTTTAGATGATAATAACACTTTAGAAAGTGTTGTTTTTGGGAGACGAGGGTAAAACCAGCACCAGTAGTTCTGCTCGACATTCACACACACGCCACAACCATTTTGTTGATTAATTTTCTAAAACAGGCTCCTATCCAAGTGAGCTAATCCGTACATGTCACCCATAACTACTGTGTGTTTTTCAAAGATTTGCTTCTAATACGACGTCCTTGTACAACGTGAGAAACTAAACTTAAACTGCAATGAATTTCCTGGTTTTAAAATCCATCAATTAGACATTTAATAATCTATTAACGATTCATGGCTGGTTATAGTTTAGCACTTAGTGCTATTGTGGCAGTAATTCTTTCAGTTATGTTTATAAAATCTCAATGTGTTTCACTTACAGATGCATAAGGTGAGCAGGAAGAGGGCGTAGGTGATCATCTCTCGGAGGACGTTCTTCAGGTACATCTCTCTGCTGCTGTCCCTCTCCTCCAGGAGGCGTGTGCCCCACAGAACTGAAATGATTGAGCAGAGTTTCAACATCAACCTGCAATATTACACTTACAATACTGCCGAATCTAATGTCTGGAACGGTGCTGTACGTTCTCAAAGCTTAGGTGCAGTACGTGAGTACTCTGTATCTAATTAGTGCACAGAATCAGGATTCTTATGCTTCCATTATTAAAAGAATTCCAATAATAAGTCTTATTCACACATAGTATTTAAATTTTAATTTCAGGTGATTTAATCAGACGTGTAAGGTGTGCTTTCGGCCTCACTTGTGTAAGCAGTCAGGAAAACTAACATAACATTTATACTGTGTGGACACCAAGGCATCCGTGCAACATTCAATCTTCTAGCTATTTAACATTATCACGGGCACAACTGCAAAATCCAATCACATGTGGTCACTGAGATTCTCATGTTCACAGGGGTTCACGCCAGGCTCGTGCATGTCCTCCAACCCCTCAGAAACATGTGCATACTATAAGTGGACTGGCTACAGTAACCTGAGTGAAGGTGCGAATCTGGGTCTGCCTGGGTCATGCCCTGCTACGGATGACATCAGATATAAATGGCTATGCGTCTAGGACAGGCGTCACTAAATAGCGGATCGCGGTCTGGATCTCGACCGAGTGACAGTTCTATTCGGACCCTGACGTTTTTCTGATGAATGAGAATAATTACTATACTAGTAACCAGTCACATTTTCCTTGAGTTGGAATTAACCCAAATATCTAAGAAACAGACAGGACTTTCATTTAAAGATTGTCTGAGACTTCGCTGTACAGACATCTAGATGCAGTTCATTCCACCACCTACTGTACGATCCAGAACAGAACTTAAAATTACTGCATACACACTGATCTGAATCGCAGCACGAACTTGAAATTCGGACGTTTGCTCAAGGAAAATTGTATATCTTTGAACATTTTACTTCAGTACCCCTGGTCCAGGATGTCCACTTGTTACAGGATCACTCGGGATGTATCTTAATACCAGATATGAACACTACAGAATATGCATATAGTATTTTTTTATATCCAGATTTGATAATAAGTGCATTTATTTTTGAAGTGAAACTGAAAATGGAAATGTAATTATAAACATGGTAAACTATGTGGAGCACTGAAGAACTAGTAAGCACTGATGTACTGTAAATGAGATGATGATGATGATGAGTGCAGAAGAAGGCATGCATGCATTACGTCTGATTTTCTCCAGGATCCTGGCTCCCCAGCTTGGCGGCTCGTGTTGAAGCCCATCGGCGGGAGGAGTGGGGTACAGTCCCCGGTGGATGCGCGCGCTGCTGCCGCCGGTGAAGCTCCCGAGGCCGCTGCTGCCGGAGCCGCTGCTGGAGGTGTCGGATAAGGACCTCCGTCCCGGACTCCAGTTCGCCTCCAGACCCTCTTCAGGCTCAAACCCCGGGTTGTCTCGGCTCCACGCCTGTCTGGACGGTGACGGCTGTTCCTCCTCGGGGACCCCGAGCCCCACTTCTCCCTGCGGCTCCATCCTCTCCATCCTCTCCATCTCCAGCTCAATACCTTCAGGCTCAGGGGGCTTGTGCGCATGCGCAGAGCTCGGGGCTCTGGCTGCTTGACAACGGGTCCGACTAGAGCTCATTCCGTTTATTTCTTTTTTTACTCTCTCTCACTATTCAGGTTAATAAATATGATTTGTATTGGTGGAACTTTTAGGGGGAAAACAGTCTTTGATGTTTAATGTCAGGTTTGAACTTCAAAAGCACAGAAACTAAAGTAACGTTACATCGCATCTGCGTCTAGAAACAAAGTAACAAAGTGTCACCAAGTATCCAGCTGTAAACATCAGTCTGGATAAATCACTTAATCACATATATTTATATATTTATATATTTAAAAAGAGAGAGAGAGTTTATAAATATCCTTCTTTACCTGCTGTACAGTTAATACGCAAAAAAAAAAAAAAAAAAAAAACAGAGGAAAACTTTGTCCAAACAGCTTCACTCAGACATGAACACAGCATTTACATAACAGTTGTGTAAGAAAGGGAAAAACCACTTAACTACAGCTTCAGGTATAAACTCCAGTATATGTTCGATGCCCAAATCCTCCGTTATTTAGTCAAAAAGAAGTGAAACACTCTTCTCCTCCAGCACCAGCCATCTTGCTCTTTCCCCAAAAGTCCTCAAGGCTCTGTCCCAAATATCTTCCCTCCTCACTCGGTAGTCCGCAGGGCGCCTATGAGACCTAACGCGCGGTTTCCATGACTACGCAGTAGAACACAGCGGGTTCGGGACGCGGCCCGGGTCTCACTCGGACTGGGAAACGGATTCGACCGCATAACGAACATCTGGGGACATCTTGTGCTCGCTGCAGCGTGAAAGATTTGAAATGTCCGATATACCACACACTGTTCAAATGTGCAGTTCCTTAAAGACATTAGATTTCGCTTTTGATAAAAACCAACAACACATTCATATAAAATTATTTATCAACATGTCTGAGTACCAAATGGCTCCTAAGTACATATATAGCCTATAAATATAGTGGGATAAGAACATTTATCTCAATGCACTTTTAGTAGAATTTGATCAATAGATTGCATAATCTAAGTTTGTTTGGCTTCGTTGTTGCTAGGCAACAGACATTATTCCGCCCATCTTACAGTATTGAACAGAAATGAAGAGTGACAGCTGCAACAGCAAATACGCCTTCACCTTCTCTCTCTCTCTAAAAAAAAGTCTATATGATATAGGACGACCTTGTCATGTTTTCATATAGTGTGTTTTTATTTTAAAAAATCCTCAAAAAGTGTTTATACTATTTCCACTAATCATATGGTTTCTTCCCAAACTGTTATACACAATACTGGACAGGAAGTCTTACAGTATGCTGGGATTTCATTCCTATATTCTGATAGTTGTAAAATTGATCCTTTATTTAAAATAATAATAATGATAATGTTTGTTCTGCCTGACAAATCCTAAAACCCAAATACACACTTTGATGTCTGAAGCTTCTCCGCTAACACACCAGCAAGACTTCCATATAAGCATTTTTTTATTTTTAAATTGTTGTTGACCTATCCTGTGTTGCCGCTTGGGTTTTAAGGGTTATAACCCTAACTAATGGCGCTTTTCCACTGCATAGTACGGCACGACACGGTTCAGTTCAGCTCACTTTTGGGGGGTTTTCCACTGGGAACAGTACCTGTTCGGGGCCAAGGGTAGCTCAGTGGTTAAGGCATTGGACTACGGTTCAGAAGATCCCAGGTTCAAACCCCACAACCACTAAGTTGCCACAGTTGGGCCCTTGAGCAAGGCCCTTAACCCTCAGATGTATAATGAGGTAAAAAAAAAAAAAATGTAAGTCGCTCTGGATAAGAGCATCTGCCAAATGCCTAAATGTACCTGGTATCTGGTCCTTTTTTTAGTAACACCTCAGCGTGACGTGTAAACTCTGCTGGTCACTGATTGGCTGGATAAAATCGTCATTACTGCGTCACTGAACTTGCGACACGAGACACAACAGAACCGCTATATTTAGAAACAGCCAGAGAAGGATCGCACGCACCTTTTTGTATTAACCAAAAATTTTCTTTGGCTGCCATCAGCCTCTTTTGAAACAAACTCCTTCGTCTCGCTGTTAAAAACATCCACATGCCGAGAATGAAGAACACCATGCCGTCGATATGCTCCATTGTTGTGTGTTTGTTTGTGGCGCGTTTACGATGATGTCACGGCAGTAGCGGCGCCGTGACTATAACGACACGTGAATAATCCTGCCCACTCTAAAGCGGTACTAAACTGCAGTGGAAGCGCAAACCGAGCCGAACTGAGCCGAACCGAAGTGAGCTGTACTGAACCGTGCTGTGCCGTACTATGCAGTGGAAAAGAGGCATAAGAGGCTCATACCAGTTCCAGCATGTCAATGTCCCTGTGCACAAAGCGAGCTCTATGAAGGCACGAGTGTTCTACACACAGCACTGACCTCAAACCTACTGAATACCTTTTGATCAAACTGAAACACTGACTGCAGCACAGACATTCTCGTCAAAAATAAAGTCACCACTTGTATTTAACTAAGCAAATATCATCTTCAACAATTTATTTAACACAATCTGATGCAGGCATGTCAAAAAAAGTACAAAGGTGGAGGGGGCAGTGTTATGATCTGGGGTTGCTTCAGTTGGTCAGGTCTAGGCTCAGCAGTAAATGTGGCAGTAAAATGAGGACACCAATGGATTTTTTTCTTAACTGATGGAACGGGGATTTTCCAAAATTATGATATTAGTATTCAACTGTGAAAGAGTGGTTCAGGGAACATGGAACAGGGATTGGCCAGACCTTAACCCCATTGATTAGAATTAGAATGTGTGACTGTGTTTGTTTTTTTTGTTGGTCGGACAGTGTATGTAGTCACAAATTCCCACATCCACAATCCAAAATATGGGGGACAGGCTTCCCAGAAGAGTGGAGGATATGCTATCAGCTCAGGGGGCCCTTAAAATCTAGACTGTTCAAAAAGCTTGTGATGGTTAGATGTCCATAAACTTCTTGCCGTGTAGTGTCCAAAGAGCATACAATTATTTTAGAGTGTAATTCAATATATTTTAATAGCTTATGTTAGGGACTGGGATGCCAGTCCATCACAAAGCACATTACATGTATGCATTTAATCTTAGGGACAGTTTAGTGATTTTGGGAGGTATAGGGGCACCTCAGATTAGAGCAGTGGTTCTCAAAGTGTGTGGTGCCCCACTAGTGGGGAATACAGACATGACAGGTGGGGCGCAGTGAACGGGAGGAAAAACAGGAAAGTACCTATTCTAATTCATGCTTTTCTTTATTGATAATGAAGAGCGTACGCTCAAAACTAAACAATCACACACAAATAAATGGATCATTAATACAAGTAAATTTAAAATAACATCAGTTGTGGGCCGGGAGAAAAAGTGGAACCATAGTGGAACAATAACGGTTTAACGTCGGACCAACTTGAGCAGCTGCTCGAATCACAAACCTGCGTGAGCCACTGGGCAGCGCTGCGCGACTCTGACAGAAATAAACCGCGCCGACCATCAAAGTACATTTTACCCCGCTGGGATGCGCACGTACAATCCAGGCATGGCAAGGCGGAAACAATATTAAATAGTCCTGACATTTTAAATGAATTGTTTTTAAATAAAACACAGTGGGTCGCGCAGGTTTGTGATTCGAGCGGCGCTGCGCGATCCACCGGGCTGCGCAAATAAACCAGATCATCACTGCGCTATCCAGATAGTCGCGCTGCGCTGTATTTGCGCAGATATTCGGTTCAATCGGGTGCCACGGTTTCGTCCCACTTTTGATGTGTTTGGCTTCACATACACTTCGACAATGGAAGGAGACGCTGCAGCAGCAGTGAGTTTACTTACATGTGACGAAACCAAGAACGAGGAGATTGTAAAGAGAAAAGCTGCCTCGTCTGTGGTGTGGAATTGGTTTGGGTAGAAGAAAAGTGATACGAATGAGACGAACGTGATTTGGAAGGTACACAAGTGCACTGTTTTAACAAGCGGTGGAAACACGTCAAACCTTTTCTATCATCTGAATTACCTCAGCAATTCACAGTTTAAATAAAATTACATAAAAAAATTAAATTATGTAAAACAATTTCTTTGTGTTTTCATTTTTATTTATGCATTTTCAGATACAAATTGCTATATTGTGATGTATATCGTTATCGATGTAGAAAATTGCTTCTACCGTGATAGAAGATTTTGGTTATATCGCCCACCCCTAATGAAGTTTATCTTCAGCTTGTATTCATGGTGGGGATGGTGGGGGCAGAGGAGAGGCTCGTGTGTGTTTTGTGTCTTACACCGCTGGCAGCAGACCGCATGAGACCCAACAAATTAGGAAGACACTTAGAGACAACACACTCCAGTCACGTTAATAAACCACTGGACGTCTTTGAAAGAAAGCTGGCAGAATACAGACAGCAGGAGAATCGCATGGTAACATCTGAATCAGTGGACAGCAAAACACAAATGGCTTCATTCAAAGTTACATACAGAATTGGCCAGTGCAAAAAAACTACAAACGATTGCTGAGCAGCTAATAAACATGGGGTCAATTATGCAATGATAAGTGACAACGTAAGCCTTTTATAACAATTGCACGTGTATTTTATCTTTTTTTAACTTGGTGTTGTTTGATCTTATTGGTTTAGAAATTGATATTTCAATAAACAGTAAATTTGGCCGTTATTATTTTGTTGACAAGTGGGGCTTGAAAATTCGCTCACCCTCTTAAGTGGGGAATGACAGAAAAAGTTTGAGAACCACTGGATTAGAGGCATTATGAAGCTTTACAGAGCATAAGTAGCAACGCATCTCAATATCAAAGGACTGTTCAAACTGTTCAAAGGAGTTTATTGCATATTTTGGATGCCTTCGGGATTCAATGTCGAAAAAAATTTTAATCAAGAAAGACCATGGAATTAGAAGTGGTGTCCTAACTTTTGACTACAAGGTAAAAAAAAATATTTTAAAGGGTCACAAATTATAATCAAGTAATGAAAACTGCTTTGAATTATTATTTGAAATGAGTGAAGTTGGGGCGGCAGGATGGCTTAGTGGTTAGCACGGCCACCTCACATCTCCAGGGTCCCGATTTGATTTCCATCTCGCGTCTCCTCTTCTTCTCCTAAGGATTCGTGTATTGATTTATTTATTTTTTCAAATCATTCAGGCTTCACCCTTCTGGGGGTCTTAACATGTTCAAAAACTCATGGAAATCAGCACACAGGTTGGAATCTGCTGCCATTAGGGCACCGTGAGTCTGGGCTCTGAGCGTGGCTTCACAGGAGATTCTACAGCAGAGCTCATACACACTTGCACACATACAAACATGTCAAACTCAGTGCACTTCTGGATCTCATTGACCTGAACAATTCTCACTGTGCACGTCATGGGCTCAACTCAACATGAGGTCAGATATTTTGGGTCATTTGCAAAACGCACATAATGGACACACATTACACACACACACACACACACACACACACACACACGTTTTATTTATTTATCATTATTATTATTTATGTTGTTCAATTATAATAATAATAATAATTATTATTGTTGTTGTTGTTGTGGTCTACAATAATAATAATAATAATAATCATAAAAAATTTAATATTAAAAGATTTAAGAAGTATTTCCGGTCGCGAGATGGCGCTGAGACACCTGGCGAGGTTTAAAAACGTCACTTCCTGTGACGTGGCGCAGTTCGTGTACCGCCTGCTGGAGCTCGAGCTGGTGTGTCCGCGCGTCCATTAAACCGAGCCGAGTCCGGGAGAGACGCTTCATCTTTATTTTTTTATTTTCTTTTATTTTTTTTGTGTGAAACTTGGTAAAGTGTCGGATATGGAGAGTTTACCTTCAGCGTCGCACAAGAAACAGAAACTGAGTAACACCATAGAGAACTGGGTGAGTCAGGCGGCTGCACCGGACTTACAGCTGGATACATAGTTACAGTAACGGATACATTTAAATAATCACACAGTGATGTAATGGATACAGGAGGATTCTGGAAACATCTGATGGATAGAGGGACGGAGATGTTTTATGGCCGATTCATTAACATAGATTAATTCTATTCCATTATTAATTCTATTCCAGTTTTATTTCAGTCTCTTAATAAATCAAAGAGAGGTTTAAATTTTAACAAATATAATTAATTCAGATCCATTTTCTGTTACTCTAAGCTACATTTAACTCTTTGAAAAGGAGAAATATATATAAAATGTGTGTGTGTGTGTGTGTGTGTGTGTGTGTGTGTAGACCAGTTTTAGAGGCAGTGGATATCCTGGATTTTTTGTCATGACGCTCATCATCTCATTCCTGCTTTATTCTGTCTAATAATAAACTCCACTTTTCTTGAAAAGCATTTCTCTAGTGGACTCAGTGGACCCCAGTGCAGAGTGATTGTGGGTGGGGAATTTAGGGAAGCATTAGAGAGGGTCCGGGGTGTTCCTGTTCATCCCAAAGGCGTTCAGAGGTCAGGGCTTTGAGTTCTTCCACTCCAGCCTTTAAGTCAAGGAGGCTTTTATACAGTTCAGTACACAGTGACACGAAACAACGTTCCTCCAGGACCAAGGCGCTACATACAATATAAATTAACATAAGTATCCATCTGGCTGAGACACATAATTAGCTAAGACAAAATAAATGAACAAAACTATCTATCTAAGAACTTTACCAAAGACAACATAACATGCACATGCAGATGTTCAAACAACACGACATAATGAAGCCTTGACGAACCGTGTCTTCATGGAGATCGCTTTGTACACAGGAACATTGTCGTGCTGGAAGCAAGTCTGTAATGCTGCAGCAAACCAAGACTTTCCAAAAACTTGTAACCCTCAAAACGTGCCTGTTGATACTGAAGCGTTGGCGTGAGAGTTATTCCTCCCACTTCCTCCCTTTCCAATGCTTTAGTTCTTTAGTCTGTCCAGTTGTTCTATTTTCTTATCTGTACACTCCTCTTAAGTAGTTTTCACTTTAATCCATCATCATCCTCCTCCTCCTATACTGTAGGTCACTGACTAGCCGGGTCGGGTCGAGTCGCTGCTTTAACTCTCTAACCACATTGCATCAGGGAACATCAAGTGCAACACTTTCAGCTAATTAGTCATTTGCACCAGAGTTTCTGTTTTAGAAAAAATATCCGATGTAAATCTTCCCTAAAATACTGGACAGAATTACTTGAACCTGAATAATTATACTGATTTCTGTTGCTTTCTAGATGTTGGATGTTAAAATACAAATCCTCATAGGCTAATAAAGTGGAGTTTGTTCTCTGCACTGTTTCCAAAAACAGGCTTTCTATTGCACATGGTGGGAAAGGCAAAATAAACTTTTTGAGCTAAGTGGTGAGCCGCTGCTCTGATAAGGTCGAACTTCCTGCATACTCGGTTAAAGTTTTATTTTTTTAAATAGAAGATAAATTATAAATTAAATGATGCTTGTAATATGAGGGACGGGTAAAGGAGCAACTGTTTTATAATGCAAGTAATAGTAAAAGGAAATATGAGGGGTGTTCGAGTCAAAGTGGGACTTTTTTGATTGAGCAGAATAACAGAACAAGTTATTAAAACTTCCTGTACTTCTCTATATAAACCCCTGGACAGAAATGAATGGAACTTTGCTGGTTAAACCTGCGCCATAAATTACATCAAAATGTTGAGGAGAAGTGAAGTTATGTGCCAGATTATGTCACAGCTTCGAGCACTTTTTTTTTTTTTTTTTTTTTTTCCGGGACGAATTTTGCGGGGGTTTTTTCTTCTCACGGTGGGCGTGGTTATATTTGTCACTAAATAGAGCCAATCAGAGTGATCGTTTACTGTGTATACAGAGTATACTTATACAGAATGAATGTAATACAGCTACATGCCACTGAAATCCTCATTACACGCACAGGACAGAGCGACTCATCATGTCTTACTTCAGAGGAAGGGTACGTACACTACATGAAAACTGAACCTTGCACCATAAACAAAATCAGAATGTTGATCAGAAGGGAAGGTATGAGCAGTTATGTACCAGATGCTGATTATTTTTGAACTTTAACCTTTTAACTATTTCTACAAAACTATTTAGAATTCTCTACTATTCTAGAATGTACTATTCTCATTAAAGACCAGTACTAACTTTATTTTAATATATTGTGTTTGTGTTGTTGTTGTTACATTTTCAGCATATTAATATGTGGTTTACGAGTTAGAATCAATAAACATAACATTATACAAGGTGAGATGATGAGGAGGACATCGGGACACACAACTATGCCTGTGTTTTGTTGAGGGAATCAATATTAGAATATTAGTTGAGGGATTAGTCGTGTTTCCGGAGCACAAATGTCATGAGTGGTGTTTTTTTTTTTTTTTTTTTTTTTTTTTTTTTTTTATCTTTTATCTTTCATTGTGTAGCGAAACCTGTCGTTCCGGCTGCGTAAGCACTCCGCTGACTTTTCAGGATAATATGAGTCTGTGCTGGGTGTGTGGGATGTGTGTAACACTGTGAATATGAGCTTAGAGCGTAAGAACATTGTGAAAGTCTCAGCAAAACTGTAGAGCTTTAAGAGTTTCAGCCGTGTACTTCAGCCGGAGCTAAACCCACCGAGGTTTACACGTCATAAAGACGTCTCTGTTGTCGACCTGGAGCTCGAATAGACAGTCAGTGTGTCGTGTGTGTGTGTGGTGTGTGTGGTGGGGGTAGAGAATGCTGAGGTGGTGATTTTCCACCCGGACATGAAGAGCTGAATTCAAACCATCTACAGAGCAACAGTGAGTCTTTAAGAGTTTCACGTCATTTAAGTCTTTATCAGAAAAGTTAGAATGAAGTAGACTGTAATATAAGTATTTGCTTTCCCTGGCCTTTGTGTATTTTGCATGTTGAGTAGGTCATGTGGTCTATTAGTCTGCAGTATGACGTATTATCGGCACACTCGACACGAGAGAACTTATAAGAGACAAACGTTGGAATCCACGGTGCCTTTAAAAAAAATAATAAATTTGAAGGCTAATTTGACTATATATATATATATATATATATATATATATAGATAGATAGATAGATATTATTTATTTATTTTTATCTGGATACAAACTAATTTGAGTAACAAGCATGTATATGAGAAATTTGGTATTTACATGGTAGGAGGGAAAAAAAGGTTTGTGTCCTGCTTATGCTCCGGGGTGTGTAAATTTAATGCGTAATAAGCCTACAACATTAAGCATTACCCTTGTTTTTAATTGAGGTTAAATAATGTACTTCACTCATCAGACACTCTTAGTCAAACACAACTTCACGGCCTTGAATGAATAAATATAAAAGTAAAATAAGCGAGTCCTTTTATATAAACGCAAGTCCTGTATATAAAACAAATGGAACTAATCACACAGTTAGGACAAAAGAAACGGCTCTGTATAAACTGGACTAATCTTTCTTTAAGCCGAGAGCAAATGAGGGACAAATAACAACAACAACAACAACAACAACAAAAAAAACCTCAACTGACAGTTATTTCTTCTTATTATTATTATTATAATGCACGTATTTTTAAAATTATAGTTTTTAGTGGTCCTTGCGAAGCACTACTATTACTATGTCACAGGCTTATTTAAAAAAAAATTATTATTATTATTCTGTACAAAAGTTTGTCGCGTAACTCGTCCCGCACCGTTTGTTTCATGAATGAGGTGTCAAATCGTGCGGCTTATTCGGGAATGGAGTGCTATGACTTTTCTAAAAATCCCATAGACTTATCATTGAGGCCAACATCTGCTATGACATCATGGCTATGTCTGTGATGCCACGGCAAGCACCGCTCACATTTTCTTCAGGAAATGTACCTCTAGTAGGGCTGGGCGATATGGCTGAAAACTGTATCACGATATCAGTGTTTCATATCAGTCGATATCGATAATTATTGATATTTTTTATGACCCATTTAAAATAAGGACCAGGAGAAGAATATATTATATTTAAACATTTTTATTTTAAACTTAACCTTCCTATGATCAGTCTCATCAGTTATTAAGACAGAAATGTCAACAACCAAGGAAAAATCAAATAATTAAAATGTAAACAAAAGTCTAAAGTCACAATGAACACTTAACAATTATCTCTTAACATTTTAGGTGCAAAATTAAAAGAAAATGTAAGAAATGCTTAAAGTGTAATAAAATAGTGAAATGCGTTTATTATATCAGATGCCTTTAGAGAAAACTACAACAAAAATATATTGTTGTAATATTTGAGTTTGATGTTAATTCACTGGCGGGCCACCAGGGGGCAATACCGCGCTGTATACGATGTGTCGTGTGCACTGAAGGCAGTAAAAGAATACCGTTTTTCTTCATGCCTCCGTTTCTTTTCCTTCCTCCTTCCAAACTAGCTTCGCGACCTCAGTTTTCTTCCGACAGAGAATAAAAAATATCTAACGTTCTATCGAACACATTTTTTATTGATATCGATCACGTGTCTATCGCGAAACATATCGTTATCGGTTTATCGCCCAGGCCTACTCTCTCTAGTTTATTGTTTTAGTGATTCATTCAGTTTTATTTGTAATTTTATTTGTATAGCACTTTTAACAATTGACATTGTCTGAAAACAGCTTTACACAATCAAAAGAATAATTTAAGTTTGTATGGAATGTGAATGTGTATGAATCAAAATGTTCAGATAGTCCCTGGCGAGCAAGCCGAGGGCGACAGTGGCAAGGAAAAACTCCCTGAGATGGTAATAGGAAGAAACCTTGAGAGGAACCAGACTCAACAGGGAACCCATCCTCATCTGGGGGAAACAGATAGCAGGGAATGATCTGCATTTATACAGTGTTAGGTTCAGCTATAATAGTTGATTAGATTTCATTAACATAGTCACACCTGTACTTATGAAGCTGACTGTTTATGAAGAATGTTACTTTTTACTATGTTTTAAAAACATTTACCAACAACTTTTAGTTAAAAAAAAAAAAAGGTTTACCAGGTCAAACCACTACAACAGCATGTTTTGGTGAAACCTGACCAAATGCACGTTTTGATACCCCTGTGCTGATTCGATTAAAATCGCGATGCTTTAAGTATCGCGATTTTGTAAATATCCCAATTCAATATAACTTTTTTTTCCAGATTTTTTTCCTTTAAAAAAAAAAAAAAGTTTAATCAGTAATTAAGTGTAGCCCGTTTCTGATAACATAAGTTTTTCTCACTTATAAACTTCAATTGAAATTAAACAAAAAGCTACATTGTAATGACCTAATTATGAATTTGTAATACATCGTGCATGAAGTCTATCCTTCGTCCGTCCTTCCCTCCTACATGATTTCTGTCTGTTAGCTTTGTATTTTCGTTGTTCTAAAGCTGTACAGTGGAGAAAATGTGATCGCGTCTCTTTCAGGGGATGCAGCGAGCCACTAACGTCACCTACCAGGCTCATCACGTGAGCCGGAACAAACGTGGACAAGCCGTGGGGACAAGAGGAGGCTTCCGGGGATGCACCGTGTGGCTCACAGGTATTACAGGGAATGAGCAGCTGTGACGCATCAACAGTGTGTCCAAGAAACGAAAGGGTTTCAGGCATTTAGTTCAATTCATAAACTAAAGTTCAGCAACTGCAGCCATTGAAGAGAAGGCCTTCATTAGTCTTGGCAAAGTATAAAGAATAAGGTCAGGCACGCCCTAGTCCCTTCCAAGATGCATTTTTGCAGGAAGTGGACAAGCAGTGTGACTTATTTTAATTTTATTTATTTTCCTCCCGGTTTTTGCCTCTGGGGCTCCACATGAGCTGACGGACTGTTTGCTTTCCTGTGTTTATTCAGAAGCTCTAATGATGTCAGCACTAAGTGTATTCTCTCTCCCTGTCTGTCCAAAGGCCTGTCTGGAGCGGGCAAGACGACGGTGAGCATGGCTCTAGAGGAGCACCTGGTGTGCCACGGGATCCCCTGCTACACTCTGGACGGCGACAACATCAGACAGGGCCTGAACAAAAACCTGGGCTTCAGCCCCGAAGACCGAGAGGAGAACATCCGGCGTATAGCCGAGGTGGCCAAGCTGTTCGCCGACGCCGGGCTCGTGTGCATCGCCAGCTTCATCTCGCCATACAGCAGGGTACTGCACCGCTTCCACAATCCCCGGATACCCTGTTATCTTTACTATACACTCAGTAATCACCTTCACCACGATACGATATTATCACAATGATTCGATTAAAATAGTGATAAGTATCCTGATTTTATAAATACTAAAAAAAAAAAGAAAAAGTTTAACGAGTAATTAAATGTAGCCCGTTACTTATAACATTAGTTCTTTCAAGCGTAATGTTTAAACACTAAATTAAACACAAAGCTACAGTTACTGAGCATCATCCAGGGTAATTATTTGAGAGTTTGGAGAAAAAGGCAGATCAGAGGCTTTTAATGTGTGATTTTGATATTGTAACGTCATGAAAATCGTTTCTATCTGAGACCGATCACGACCAGTCAAACTGAAAACCAGTCAATTCTGGTCACTGGCCGACCGAACGGTTCATCTCCATTTGAAATGTAAAAACTGAACATTTTTTATTTGATTTTGAATACGAATCGAATCAGTTTTTTTTGGTTCATATTTCTTTGTTGTGTTTTTGTGGTCTTCCTGTCCAGGACCGCCTGAACGCAAGAACGATTCACGACACAGCGGGCCTCCCGTTCTTTGAAGTTTTTGTGGATGCACCGCTGGATGTGTGCGAGCAAAGAGACGTGAAGGGCCTTTACAAGAGAGCCAGAGCTGGAGAGATCAGAGGTGAAACGCCGCTCCTTCACGATCGAGTCTAAAGTGTGTTAACTTAAGAACGTGATGCATCAGCTTGTAGTGTAACGTTTGAAAGCGTGCGTGCGAGCGACCACTCAAGCACGAAAGTAAAGTCAAACTTTGTGGTCGTATCCAACCGAATCTGCTGGTGTTAAGATGATTACTGATGATTAATGATCAGTGTTGGGTGTGACGTGTTACAAAGTAGCGTTAGAGTAACGTTTGATGTGACGAGTAATCTAACGCGTTAGGTCCACCATTTAAGTACTTGGGTCCGCCCCCAATACCCTCCCATCCCCCTCTGTTATTCCTGCTGTTAGTAGTTAACAGATTATGGGCCACTTGTCTGAGTGATGACGGTAAAATAATTATAAAGGTCTTGACTAAAACAACATGCATGAGGAATCACAAAGGAGTTTTAATTTTCTACAATGGAAAAGTTCTCGAACTAGTTACTTTTATCAGAAAGTAACGCTGTAATGTAACTGATTACTTTTTGAAGACAGTAATTTTGTAACGTAATTAGTTAATTTAAAAAGTAACGTCCCCCAACACTATTAACGACTGGTAAAGTTTGTAAGAACATGTTGAGATGATAAATGTAGTCCTGCTGTCTCAGGCATTGTGTTAAAAATAAATAAAGTAAGTGGATGCAGTATAGTAACTTTTAGAGAAAGGGAAGTGAAGTATAGATGTTATCGTTGCAAAGTTAGAGGAAGTACCTATTTTTGTTCTTTTTTTTGTGCAGTTTGTGCATTTGCAGTGGTTTGATCCTCCCTCATTGCTGCCATATGTTTTAAACTGAAAGCTGCTTTTATTCCTGATGTCCTTAACATGTCCTTAAAAGTACAGCGGTACCTCGGCTCCGTTCCGGAGGCGAGTTCTCAAGGTGAAATGTCGTATTGTGAGACACGTCGTCCCATAGGAAATAATGTAAATGCAGGTAATCCGTTCCAGCCGTCCAAAAATATTACCAATATTACCAATTTCCAACACTATAATTATATTTTTGCATCTAAAAACAATCAAAACATTTAGAAAAAAACATGTAAATAAAGTAAAATATGAAATAAATAGACATTAAACCTCACTTAACCTTAATTTATGATTCCTCTCGGCACCGGCTACTTGAAAAACCAAACTGAAAACAGCTCTGTTTTCTTCTTGCTAGCGGCATTGCTAACATTCTTAAAACCCACGTTGATGCGTCTTCACTAAATCGTACACATAATGCAAAAAAAAAAAAAAAAAACACAAAAATTATGTAAACTTGCTTGGCTTGTTCTTTCACTGACTCGAAGCAGGTTCTAACCGGCTACCTGACGTACACGCGGCCACCTCGGGCATTTAAGGCAATTATAGACCTCATATCCATCACTGACTGTCATTGTGTAATTAATGGGAATTAACTGAGTATAAGAAGCCCGAGTCTCCTTAACTGGTCTTCAACAGAGACTTATAGCAATCATCGATCGATTTATAACAGTCATGATGGATTCACAGACGTTCCTCAGACGAGTGACTGCATCATAGATGTGACTGATTTGTGACTGAGATGATGTGCTTTTATGTTGTGATTGTAGGATTCGCAGGAATCAGCTGAGTAGGAAAAGAGTCTTCTGAACTGGTGCGAACGTGACCGACACTTTGTGACAGATTTGTTCTCATCACTGGTTAATTCTTAGACATCAGATACCAATGAATTTGTTTAAATGATTCATATCCACCACCAATTGATTCTTATTGCTATTCAACTTGTTGAAAGCCGTTATGAACAGTTTGCTGGCTGTCAATGGCCGATTCAGAGCCATAAACCAATCAAATCTTATCCACCATCAACTGATCGATGGTGCAAAGCAATTAACCAGTTAATCCCTAATTATCTCCATCACCGACTCATTCACATCATTCACACGTCGCTTCGTTAGACCTTCACCGGCCGCTCTGAGATCCGCTCTTGTCTTTGCCGTTGTAGGATTCACAGGAATCGACTCGGAGTACGAGAAGCCCGAGGCTCCGGAGCTGGTGCTGAAGACCGACTCGTGCAACGTGAACGAGTGTATCCAGCAGCTGCTCGACCTTCTGCAGGAGAGAGTGAGTTCATACTGCACCACCGATGCACCGTGTAACCATGAGTCTTTATACTTCGGGATCTTCAAGTCCTGTCCTGGCCAACACAGTTTAGTTCTGCTCAAACACAGCTGATTCATCTAATCCGGTAAATTAAATTGTGTGTGTGTGTGTGTTGCTGTGAAGTACAAAATGTAATGGACACTGGCCCTCGAGACTTTAAAAAAAAAAGTTCTGTGTGTTTTGAGGCTTCAGGTTTCCAAATCAACCACCTGTTTATTAATGACATAAATGCCACATTAACCCTGGATATCCCAAGGGGTCATATATGACCCATGTCATTACATGTAGTAGGAAAGGGTTAATTAAAAAAAAACACCTGTTTTAGGGTTCACTGGGTCTGTATCATCATTTCAGCCAAAGGAGATAAATTTCCTATTAGCATAAGGTGGTCTGGGTTTTCCAGGGTTAAATTGGCTGATAGGAAACAGGAGGATGTTTCATTAGGATGAGTAACATCGCAAAAGAACATCGCCTGTACACCAGATTAAATAAAGCAAATACACACACACACACACACACACACACACACACACACACACACACACACACACACACACACACACACACACCATTACAAAATAGTTACTGTTAATCTTTCCATGTTTATCTGCAGGGGGTGTGTGTGTGTGTGTATGTGATTATCAAGTTACAACCGATAAGTTCGTTTGAAGTCAGCAGTGCTAGAGGGAGAGCTGCACGCAAAGTCTGAAATCTGTTTTCGAGGCACAAATTAGAATTCCCATCTCTGACACGTTTCATTAGAGTCGTTCGATCTCAAAACTAAACATGCATTTACTTTTAATAACCGCTGGGGGGAAATAAACATTTATATAAGATGCGGAAGGGGACATTTAAAAGTCACACACACACACACACACACACACACACGCGTATCTGGAGAAAATTCACCAAAATGTGAATCATCATGTAAAAACCATCCGACCGTCAAACATATTTAATTGTTTAACTCTGTAGAGACTTTTTGAAAGTTTTTAACCAAGTAAATCCGAATTTGGTTTTAAGTTGTGTAGAGAAAATCGTAAACATCAGATCTAGTTGTGATTTTGAAATAGACACGTCGGCTAATTGAGAGCCGCTCATCATGTTCGTCAGCTGCTGTTCGTTTATGTAAATGGTTAATAGTCGAGTTCATACCTTCACACATACATGTGCCTCGAGGTAAATGCAAATGTGTTCTCTTCTCATGCTTTTGGGGGACATCGTTATGAAAGATCATATTTAATTAGAGGTTAACCGGTATGATTTCTTCTTCTTCCGCTTTTTTATGGTGAATATTTCTACAGATTATTAGTAACAAAGGAGACGATATCCGATATTTGAAAGCGTTCTGCAGCAAAAAGTTATAAAAGAATAAAAACTTCTGCACGAAACTTTGCTGTAATGCCTTTAAGACTGGAATTTCTGGCTTCAGTTCCTCCTTTAACTCTCCACATAAGCTGGCCTCTCCCTCTTCAGGACAGTTAACCTAATGCTATGTGGATTCTACATTAGAGAGTCCACGCCCTGAACTCGGCTCTAGAGTTGCAGAGCCTGCAGTTAACAATGCGTAATGAAATAAGTAAATAACAGTGACTTGCAGTAAAAGGGAAAACGATGGTATCTATAACAAACGAGTATACAGTTGTTTAGGTAAACCTACTGTATAACTGTACGTGTTCATATTGCTGCTTTCTGCTTTGGAGCCTGTCCCAGGAAAATGCTCGTCAACCGCTAATCATTACGTCTAATGTTGGTTTTGCTGAATTAGTGCCAAGTAACTTTAGCCAAGTTAGCATTAAGTTAAATGAAATACACACCAAGCTTTTTCGATACCCGATTGTCTTCTTTCAGGACATCGTACCTGTGGACGCTACCTATGAGGTGAAGGAGCTCTATGTGCCCGAGAACAAGCTGGACTTGGCAAAGGCTGATGCAGAGACGCTGCCTACTGTCGAGATTGGAAAGGTAACACACACACACACACACACACACACACACACACACACACTTTCCTTGTTTAGTCCTTGCAATAAAAATGTTGGCTTTGGACAGCGAAGTACAAATATGAATATGTTCCAATAATCCGCTGCATCAGGGTTTACGCATCCAAGATCAAAGTTACATTTTTCCTGCAGAGGCCAAATGCTTTGCTAATGGCTTTGAAGTTCATTGAATCCTCATCAAAAAAATTATTTCTTTATATCATAAATTCTTGAAAAAAGACATTAGTTCATCTCAATTCAACAGATGGCGCTGTACACTGTTTAATACACGCCCGTGTGTGCAATTGAAATCTTTTTAATAAACGCAATCTCTCACCTTCAGTCCGCGCACTTCACAGCAACGCGTAAAACATTTAGCTTATTCCAAAATTCAACAGATGGCGCTGTACATCAAATTCTAATGTTATTTGTCACATACACAGTCATATACGGTACGATATACAGTGAAATGCTTACACGACCGCCCGTGACCTTAAAAAGAGAATTAAAGCTTATAATAAGAAATAAATATGAATAAAAGAAATACGATAGAAAAATTTTCTACGATAGAAAACCTAGGATAAAAATAGAAATATACTGTACAATAGAACATTTAAGAAATGTTTAAATTTGTTGAAAGAAAGATGGTGTGCAGAGGTGGGAGAAAAATAAATTATTATACTTTATATCGCGATTCATTCCATGTACGTCACATTGACTCTGAAATCTCTAAATTTTGTTAAAATGCAAACTTATTTGTTTACATTTGAGGTGTTTAAACATTGCAGTTCCTCTATAAGCCTACAGGTGGCGCACTATATATAATATGTCCACACATTAAGACGTGTAACAGTATCCTGTGTGGTAGGAACAAATGATTTACTAGGTTTGTTTACAACTGAAACTAAGTATAAAAAAAAAAAGTAATGAGACCAAATCTTTAATATTTTTTTAATTATATTTTTATATTTAAATATAACTTATGACTAACAGAATCACAATATAAATTGAATTGGCATCCATGTATGTATTTTGATCGTATCCTATCTGGTGGCCCTTGGTGATTCCCATCTGTATTTTTCTTAAAACGAGGTACCAACAAACAGCCTGCACACTCTGATTCTCTCTCTGTGTGTGTGTGTGTGTGTGTGTGTGTGTGTGTGTGTGTGTGTGTGTGTGTGTGTGTGTGTGTGTGTGTGTGTGTGTGTGATCGGATAATCTGCAACAGAATTTGCTAAAGGAGCTGCCTTTGTTTCTGCTTAAAAGACTGAATTCACCAAAGTAAAACCAATTCTTTTATTATTATTATTATTATTTTATGCTCACCGCTGCAGTATTTTTTATTAATTAAGTACTCAACTGAAATACTCGTTTTCTATTACTCACATCTGACTTTGGTTTCATTCCTTGCAATACATTGTAGAGGCCACTAGTGGACAATATCTGATCTGTAGAGTATCCGTTTGCTGGTCCTTTTTATTTTATTTATAATTTTTTTTCTTCATGTTTTTGTGTTCTTTGAGGTGACCAGTCTTCTATTTCTCATGCGTGCTTATTTTAATTGGAAGGTTTCTAATCAGATTTGGTGCTTAACCTCAGATCTCTGCTTTGCACTGAAGATACGAGTCTTTTTAAGTGTAAAAAAAAACCTCTTGATCCTTGTTTCAGTCAACATCTTTAACCTATTTAATCATTTTGCAAATTTGCATACTAGGAGAATTCCCCTGGGAACGTTTAGTGTTTCGTCGTCGTGAAATGTTCCTCGTGAGACCTTGGAAGGCAGAGCTAATGTGGAGGAACAATACTGATCTGGTTATCTAGATTTGTTGTGGGACACTTATTTATAATCTAAAACATTAAGGCTGAATCCCATTTCTACCCCTTACCCCTTCACATAGCCCTACCCCTCCGTTTGGCGCGTTCACGTGAAGGGGTAGGGGTGTCTCATTTCTCTTTTGGTTGGAGGGGGAGGGGGAAGGGGAAGGGCCAGATAGCCCTTCAAACGAAGATTTTTCAGGACCTCACTTCAAACGAAGGGCTAAGAGAAATTTTCAACATGGCGGCTCACTCGAGCAAACAGACCCATAAATGTAAATTTTTGCCATAAATAAAGATTTTTATGACAAGTTTTCATTATATGTATATTACCTCTAGTCTTGTGTTTGTGTTTATGGTGATGTTCTGTAAAGAAATGTTTGCAAAAAAAATCGCTAAAGTTTGCTAGCGGCTAGCACCGATTGCACGATATTACAAATATATATTTTATTTTTATATATTTTTATAATTTATATTATGTATAGGGATGAAATACGGCGCGAAAATACTTTGGGAGTGAGTAATCTCTCTCTTATTGCAATGTGTGATAAACATCGGCGCATGTCCTTTAACGTAACATTAGGAACTAGTGACAACGTATGATGACGTATAACAGTGTTGTAGTGGTGTCCCATTTCTTAGGGGAAAAATTTAAACCCTTCCCCTTTCCACTTCGTTTCAAGGGACAAGGGGAAGGGGAAGGGGTAGGGGAAGGGGAAGGGGAAGGGGTAGAAAATAGAAATGGGATTCAGCCTAAGTGAGTGTCATCGAGTGTCAATACTTTCTCACGTGGTAATGTAATCTGACTTGTGGCGACACTGAAGCTTCTTTCCACAGTGAGAGATGGCGAGAACAAACACGAGTCAGACATGAGGTTTGAAGTTTAATCAGATGTTTTCAGGATTGTTCTTTCTGTCCTGCTTTTAGGTGGACATGCAGTGGGTCCAGGTGCTGGCCGAGGGCTGGGCCACTCCGCTCAACGGCTTCATGAGGGAGAGGGAGTACCTCCAGTGCCTGCATTTTGACTGTCTGCTCGACGGTAAGACTTTCGCCTGAACTTCTGTTTACTCGCATCTGACTTTGGTTCCGGCCGCAGTAGCAGCTGTGAGTGTTTGCGGTAAGTGAAGAGCCGAACACCACGGAGCGCGTTATAGTGTAATAGGAAAATAATCAATGACGCGGTGGAGTGATGCGGCCTGTTAATGAATTATGAGTTAATTATATTCCAATAGCTGGACTATAATTCTTTGTCCATTTTGTATTTATTAATGAATGACATCATGCTTTTAACATTTTACTGTCATCCATGAGACACGTAGGTTATAGAGGATTGCTAATCAGATGAAAAGAACACCATTTTAATGAGAAGCGTCTTTTTTTTAAAGGGAATTTACAAGGGGGTGTTCGAGTCAAAGCGGGACTTTTGATTGTACAGAATAACAATGAAAATAACAGCTGATTTAAAAACTCCCTTTATTTCTCTATATAATCTCCTAATGCACTTATCACAGTGCGTCACTAGAGCTTGGACACCATCAAGGTAGAACGTTTTCTCAGTACGCCGGAGCCACGAACGTGTCTGTCCGATTCACATCTGAAACGCCGGCCTCCCAGGAATTCCTTTCAATGGCGTTCCCAAACATGTGTAAATATCTTGGGGTGAGGTCAGGACTGTACGGGGGACGTGGCAATAACTCCCAGCCGAGTTCCTGTAACATGCGAGTGGTGTCGGTGAAAGAGTGTGTGTACAGCTCACACAGACAGACGCGTCTCTTCCGCACGTTGATTTTTCAAGGATCGGGCTTCTGTAAACACCATCACAAGTCCCGGTTTCTCTCGAACAAATCATGTACGTTAAATTAATGTAAGCCAGCTAGAAAGAATGTAGCTTTTTTCGGCTCAGTTTTTAGCGGAGCAAAAAAATAAACAAAACACGTGGCCACATTGTGTCATAAATGTTATTGATCTTCATTTCTGTTTTCTGTTATTATCGTATTCCTTTCACATTCCTTAACACACTATAATAGCTCATTTTTGTCCTTCAGCAAACTGAATCCTTGTTGTTATTTTACACCATCAGTACTTGTAATCATACTCTTGATGAAATGTTTTTCCACAAGCGCACGGTGACTGACGCTCTGCACTAGAGGGCGCTGTTGATAAGCAGTTCTCCAGCAGTCGGTTCGTCTCCCCTCGGCGGTTGTGCGGCGCGGTCAGAGCCGAGGGAAACGAGCAACTCCAAACAAATTGTATTAAACGCAGTATAAAAGTGAATTAGGACTGGAAGCTCAAGTCTCACATTCTTTCCGTTCAGGCCTGAGTCACGTCGATCTGTCGCATCCGGAGCTTTGTGTGTTTTCTCGAAACTTATCCGAGCCGAAAAATAAAAAAAGGGACATTGTGTAAAGGGTATTTTCTTTTTTCCTTCCCTTCTGTTCCTTATGGGAAGAGCCGACCTGCTGAGGGGCTTTTAGAGGACTAATCTGCTTTTTTCATTTCTAAAGCTGCGTAATTACAACAATTTCCCTCAATCGAGTTTGAGTTTCCAAAAAGGAGTCAATTTAATTTTATTGCTTTAAAAACGTTGACCTTTTACTGCGAATCAGGTTACAAAGTGTTCCAACATCCACCACTAATACAGATACAGTTACCTTCAGATCGAAATTTCTTATCTTATTTTCTCCTGTGTATGTGTGTGTGTATATATGTGTGTGTGAGAGAGCTAGCTCTTGGTTGATTTTGATCTAGTCAATCGCAGTCATGGTCTGTAATTAATCACAATTAATCCATTTTAAAGTACTTATAATGTTATAACTTGTTATAATTGTATTATGAAATGTAGAATGTTGGAATGAAATATATGACAAACTGGTTAGTGGAAGCAGATTATAATATCTCAAACATTAACATTTATGGGATCGTAGTATGTATGGGGTGTGGCAACCCACCAATGGGGGGTGCGAACCCAAAAAGCCTTAGCTGCCTGAGCCAGCACTTCCACTATTCATCTAAAAAAAATAAAGGTTGTGCTAATGTGTTAATATTGACTGTCTTAATGTTGACAGTTTATATATATATATGTATATGTACACACACACACACACACACACACACACACACACACACACACACTTGAAATGTAAAGAATCTATATAACGAGTTTCACTTTTTAAAATTAAATTACTGAAATAAATCAACGTTTCTGATTCATTGAGATGCTCCTGTATGTATATAGTTAGTTTTCTGTTGTTCATGTATTGTGTCACACTGTGGCGCTGTACTGTAGGTGGCGTGTGTGAGCTTCAGATTGAAATAAACGTCGTAATATTTTATGTTCTTTAATTTAGACCATTAGAAACTATTCTGATATTTGAAAACTTTGCCACACTGGAAGCTTGGAAATGTTATACAGCATAATATTTAGAGGTGGACGGTGTATATTAAAGTGACTTTGATTTTATTTTCCTTTTGTTATATTAGAAATATAAATACAGTATTATGCAATATATTGTATAATATTTCTAACTTTCCAAAGCTGTTACTGATGGTTTGAGCACACATGGTGGATATTATGATGTTTTAGTTCCATCTGAAGTGCGCACGCGCGCACACACACACACACACACACACACACACACACACACACACACACACACACACCCCTTCCTACAGCGCCGCAGTGTGAAACCGTATACAGGCAATAACAAACAAGAGGAAATATTTACAATCCTTTCGAGTGCTTCTTACATGAGTAAGTTTAGTACAGTTTAGTCATTGATGTACTAATATTATTTATATAGTCGTGTTTATTTTGTTACGATTGTGCTCTTCTTGTTTTCCCTCCATCTTATTCCGATGAATTCTGTTTGAACCCAGATACTTAAATTTAACATACATTTTTCATCACTGTTGCACAATAGCTTAAGGTGAACTTTGACCTCCTGAGCTAGGTTTTCATCACGCTGTCAACTTGCGTCTTTTTTTTTTTTTTTTTTTCCCCATTTATTTGTTGATTTGCTTTTCCTGATTTTTATGAAACCTTCCAGATTCTTACGATTCTTTTCTTTTTGCTTGGTATTTATGATTTCTGTGTGTGTGTGTGTGTGTGTGTGTGTGTGTGTGTTGCTTGGCGAGTACCAGGGTGCTCAAAGTCGGATTTATCTACTTTGTGAAGCAATAAGTCAAAAGTTAGCTCCAGAGGTCTGTGTGTTAAATCCCCCTCGTCTTATGTTGATTAATTCGGGTTGCACATGTCGATAAATCAGCGTTTCACATAAACTAACAGAACCTTCAACATTCAACCCTGGAATAAAGTTATAACCTCAACCACACTCCTGCTTGTCTTCTTCTGTAATATCTGTAACCACGGCTGCTCTTTGCCTCACGGGGCTTTTCTGCAGCTCAGTCCGCATGTTTGCGTCTGATGTATGAGGAAAAAGCTTGACCTTTGCCCTCTCTCCACAGGAGGAGTCATTAACTTGTCCGTCCCGGTGGTCCTGCCCGTCACCGGCGCAGACAAGGAGCGTCTAGACGGCTGCACGGCAGTGGCGCTGGTCTACGACGGGCGGCGCGTTGCCATCCTGCGCAACCCCGAGTTCTACGAGCACCGAAAGGAGGAGCGCTGCGCCCGCCAGTGGGGCACCACCTGCAAGGACCACCCCTATATCAAGGTCAGGAAGGGGGTCACGCGGCATCAGATCGCACGCGTTCTCTCACACACACACACACACACACACACACACACACACACACACACACACACACACACACACACATACACAACACATCCAGTAACAGTGCGTCAGTCTGTAGGGTGAAGGAGACCTCGTCAGTTCATGATCAAAGTGCACGAGGTGGATAAGGGGGTTAAACGATACCAAGCGTCCCGCGGTAAATGATTGTACTGATGATACACGAGTGTCTGTTAAATATCCGTTTTACACTGTGATGGTGATACCTGCACCAGAGCTCATTTACGCAGTCATGTGGCAGCAGATTATGCAGATCAAGAGCTTCAGTTAATGTTCACATAAAAGAAAGAAACGCGATCTCTCTCCGACTTTCCCCTGCCGTAGCTTTATTTTTTTCCCTGGTGATTTTCTGGGATTTTTTATTTTTTTTTTCAACCCAACCAGTCTCTGGAATTTACACTAAATGGTGCAGCAGGTCTGCAGGTGAAAAGGCTTTCCTGCTGAGACGGCTCAAAGGATTCACATTATTAATATAAGAGTTGAATAAAACAAATATTACTGAGTAGCTAACTGTTTTTACATGAGCTTGGGAGATGTGATGACCTCATCAGTCATCAGTGTGGACTCTTATCTAATTTAAACTGTTTTGTTTGTTTGTTTTTTTAAGTTACAGTTGGCCAAGTTTGAGTTGCTGAAGGCATTTTCTTTGGTCAAACCCATCATGGTAGGATTTGCAGCTGCCCACTTTTGCTTTGGTTTTAATCCCCCATGTGACTGGTGTTATCGTACGTTTCCTGATGCAGAAGTTTCCTGAAGAAGCCGTTTTATGATGGTATTTCCGGCTGCTATTCGAATTGTTGGTATATACCAGGAGTGTTCAAGTCAAACCAGGACTTAAAAAGGCGTAAAAGCGATCGACATTTACAGAAGACTTCAAGCTCAGTACGATACGCTGTAAAACATCTGAATGTTCTAAAGAAACGCTAATGACGATCCCGGCGGAGGTGGCGCAGAGGTCACGGTGAACACCCGGTGAACACCCGATCTTTGAAAACTGGCGTCCGTTCCCGGCTCCGGCGTACTGAGAACATTCTACCTTGATGGTAGCACTAGTGAAACACTGGGGTAAGTGCATTAGTGTAGAGCGATGTTGTGTAATTCGGCACAGTCTAAAGGTCCCAGTTTGACTTGAACGCCGCTATATTATTGTGTAGAAGTAGTAACAACTCGCGCAAGGTGTATTAGTGTGTCAGATCCACCTGATAAAAATAGATTAAAAAAATATTAAGCTGGTGGTGGCGTTTTCTATTAGGAGACTTATTATTATTAATGTTGTTGTTGTTATTGTTTGTTGTAAATGGGTATATGAAGAAATTATTGTTCTTTAATGATGTAAAAATGTAATCACTGGCAAACTGCTGTAGTAAAACATTTCAAGACTTGAAAAAACTCAAATCCTGGTCACGGAATATTTTTATTTTGTAAACACTAAACCATCGAGCGTTTCTGTCTTACGTCTCCGGATCTGACGTCTGGGGACACGACCTCTCAATCATGCTCCAATCAATCTTTTTTTTTTTTTTTTTTTTTTTACGTACAAATCCTCCGCAGCCGGTGAAGACGCGTTTCTGCTAAGCTCGTTTTTGATTCCGTTAGCAGTCGTACCCGCTGTGCCCTCACAGCTCCTACACTCGTAATCCTCTTATCCCATTCCTTCCTCTATTACACACAGCTGTTTCGCTTGGAGATCTCTGTTTATACAGCACTACTGATCCTGATCCTGATCTCGTCCCCTTTCACCTTCCTCCTCTAAATATATCTCTCGCTAAATACTGTACGAGTCCCATCTGTGATCGAGGACCAGGGGCTCAGGTAGAGTCGAATAATTCTCAAGACAAAAAAAACGAGAGAGAGAGGGAGGGAGTGAGGGAGGCAGTGGAGAAGAGCAGCAGCAGCTCAATTCATCAGACCAGCGAGACTTGTATATCAAACTGGTGAAAATATAATGAGTTTTCGGTTCCAGAGCTTCTCTTTGGCGCGGCGTGCCCGTGCTGGCGTGTGCAGGGACGTGATTTAGGTGCTGAAGCAGAGCAAAATGAGTTTCTGCTGAATTTCCCCTGGCACTTCGAGGGCAGGCCGGGCACAGACTCCTCCTGTTTAAATGAACGTCATCGTTTGTTAATATCTCGAAAATAAATTGGTGCTGATCGTAGATCTAAAGTTTGTCCGCATGTTTAATGATGCGCGTTCGAGCCGCGTCACGGCTCTGTGGTCTGGCAGAGGAATGCGCACACGCCTTAGTGTTGGACACGCCTCAGATCTGTTCGACATCGCCGTATGATGGTTATTGGACCGCTCGTGTAAACGTGGTGTGTGTGTGTACGGGTTGAGTTCCCGTGGTTGAAGCGTGTCTGTCAGCAGGACCAGGGTCGGATAACCCGGCTTCAATTGCATGCGGTAAATTCATTCCCATCGCCTGTGTGACCGCGGACCTCTTCACAGGAAAGCAGCGCGCCGAAGGTTTGACGGAACCCTGAGTGAGAAGTTCAGGCCCCCCCTCCAAATATCCTCCAAAATTTAGTTTTTCATTTTTCAGTTTTAAAGTGTTTTAATGGGCATATTTAAGGTTTAAACTGAAAAATAAATGCCTCTTTTTAATCATAAGAACGTAACCCCTGTGAATTTTGAAGGTCGTCTGTATTAAACTTTATTTGCTTTATTTATTTATTTATATATATATTTTTTTAATGGTATTATTTTATAATAAATTTTCTGCCCCTGCACTAAAGGAAAACTTAAAATAATCAATCAGACCGAGCCTCGTGATTGGAGATGCGGACGTTTGTTTTTCACGGCGTGGTGGCGATTGCGAAACGATCGCGTTACTCCTCTTCCTTGTGATTTTAACACGTTTCCCGCTCTCGTCATCAGCAGGCTCGGCCGTGTGGAATGTAGTGTATGCGGAGGAGGATTTAGATACGGGTGAGCTGGGCAGCCTTGCAGGGTGGCATCTTGCCAGGGCAGCGCAGTGCAGTGCTCACGCAAAGGGGAAGAAAAAATAACAGAATAAAGACGGTGACATTTGCACAATCTGTTTTCTATCTCTCGTCTGTACGTCACGGTTTTTTCCACATCGTCACGTCGGTCACGTAACCGCGTCGTGTCCCAGATTCTAACTTGGTCCAATCAAATGTATGAATTCGAGTTTAATAAGTTGTTTCCCTCCCCAGTATGGACACTCGGTTAAAAGCCTGTTTGAAAGCTCATCACAAAACCCTTCTGTATCTGAAACATTGCTCAATCTGAACGCATTTTTCATGAAATTTGCATCTTCAGTCAAATGTCCACCGCAATCTTATCTTTCCATCTATCTGCGCATTCGTGTGCAAATCCTGTAAACAGTCACGGTTCTTAGACACCGCTGATGGACATGTTTTATTTTGGTTTTATTTTTTTTATCGTGTGTTGGTTTAGATGGTGATGGAGAGCGGAGACTGGCTGGTGGGAGGAGATCTGGAGGTGCTGGACCGAATCTACTGGAACGACGGCCTGGACGCCTACCGCCTCACCCCCAATGAACTCAAGCAGAAGTTTAAAGAACTGAACGCAGGTAGAGATCAGAGAAATCACACGGTACATTTTTGATACGCGGTATGCCTCATGGTGATGATGTAATGCACTGTTGATTACTGTGAATCTGATTGCAACTTAATATCAGGAAGAAATAGATGAATGTGTTTGCAGCATCATGATTCCTTCAAGCTCTTCACTTGCGTATGAGCTTTGGTGACGTTGGCTAGTTAATTAATTTGATAAACGTACATAGTTGAAATTTTCTGTTCTATTCATCATCTTCTATTTGTTTTTTGTTTTTTTCTATAACATCATGATTAAATCTAAAATCTTAAAAAAAAAGTTCAGGATCGTGAATCACGCGAACATCATGCCGTGTCCTTTCCCCTCTTTGTCTCCTCCCGGATCAGATGCCGTATTTGCGTTCCAGCTGAGGAACCCGGTCCATAACGGACACGCGCTGCTGATGCAGGACACGCGCAGACGCCTGATGGAACGCGGCTACCGCCGCCCCGTGCTGCTCCTGCACCCGCTCGGCGGCTGGACCAAAGACGACGACGTGCCCCTGCAGTGGCGCATGAAGCAGCACGCCGCCGTGCTCGAGGACGGCCTGCTCGACCCCGCCTCCACTGTAGTGGCCATCTTCCCCTCGCCCATGATGTACGCCGGACCCACCGAGGTGAGAAACTCAACACAACCAGCATTCATTTACCAGTCAAGTGTTTCTTCTTGAACTACACACTTCAGCGGTATGTGACGTATGCCCATCTACGCTAACTCTAAACACGCGCAGCTTTCCCAGAGCCCGTTCCTCACCGACGCAAATTGTCCATGATGGAGCGGAGTCTATCTGTTTTTAAGCGCGCTGTCCTTTAATCATTCGGCTGGGGACATTAAGCCTTTATTGGGAGCAGACGGGGATCTGGAGCTCCGAAAAAGCCCACAGGAAGCGGCCGTTACACTCGGCATGAGTTACGAGTCGCGAGCGAGGGATCTGTCCGCTGTATCGTGTGATCCTGAGCAGTCTCCATCATTTCTCTCTGTTCTGTCTGACAGGTGTCTGCACATAACCCCTCCCCCAACCTAATAAATAAATTGTAAAGATTTTTTTTTAACTTATAATAAAAGCTCATGAAACCCCCCCGCCCCCCCCCCCCCTTATTTTTTTTTTTTACACCAAATTTATCTCACATTTCACAAACCTCAGTCTTGTAATCCAACACAAACGAAGTGGGTGGAAGTGTGTGTGTGTGTATTTTTTTGTAATTTTCCATTTATTTTTTTATTTCCTTAAATGGCTGTTTTGTTCACCCCTACATTTTTTTTTTTACTTATTTATTTAATTCTTACAAAAAACTTTTTTTAGGATTTAGCTTGTTACTCTAGCCTAATGTCCGTTTTTTTGTTTGTTTTGTTTGTTTTATTTGTTTTAATAATCATTTATCGACCCCGTTTCCCTTTGACCGTCTCTTCTCAGGTGCAGTGGCACTGCAGATCCCGAATGGTAGCCGGTGCCAACTTCTATATCGTGGGTCGTGACCCTGCTGGCATGCCTCACCCAGACACGGGCAAGGACCTGTACGACCCCACACACGGCGCCAAGGTGCTCACGATGGCACCCGGGCTCATCTCTTTGGAAATTGTGCCCTTCAGAGTGGCAGCCTACAACAAAGTCAAGAAGGCCATGGACTTTTACGATCCCAAAGAGTAAGATTGCATGTTTTTTGTTTGTTTGTTTGTTTTTTGTTTGTTTGTTTTTTTCAAAAAACTTTATTTAAAAATGTAAAGCATCGCCGAGGTAAAAGGACCTGGAAGAGTCCTGAAGTGTTTATTTAATTCTTTTGGTTACAAACATTTTCGGGACTCTTAATGAAACTGTAATATAAAAGCTTTAATATCATCATCTGTAATAATCTATAAATGAAAAGCTACGAGTGTTTCAGAGTTTTTTTTTTTTTTTTTTACCCTCTCCTGCAGTCCTGACTAGTGGAGCTCAGTATACCGGTACTAAAAACAAAGCGTTTGAATATTTTTAATATTTAATACAACAAAACGCCGGGCTGTTGTGCAACACATGCAGTTTGCAGCTCACCCAATGCATGACCGATAAGAGGTGATTAGTTTATTTATATATAAAGCCTAAATCCTAAAACCCCAGCACTGAGAAGGCTTTACTTGAGCCAAAACCTAATTTTTATTGTGAAAGTTTGGGGGGGGAAAAGCTGATTTGCCGTAACACAGTAGTCTTATTTCTGTTTAACTTTAAGAATAAAATGAATTCTTAATGAAACACTCGGGTTAGACTAGGTTCAGCTCGCCCGGTTCAGTCATTCACACTCACTGTGTCTTTACAATGAATTCCACATTATTTTCCATAATCTAGATGAGGATCAGGAAGATCATAAAGTCACAAGATACCTCCAGTCTTTCTGAACTTTTTTTTTAAATCCTCGTTATGCAATGCCCTTAGGTGCGGTCGCCAAGTTGCCTCGGTGCCGCTTGTAGAACTTCAAAAATGCCTCGGTGCCCCTGTTATTTGTAAAACATTCAAGGCAATTACTGCAATGCCTCCTGGGACATGAAACTCTCACACTGTATCAGGATTCTTAAGTAATTGATACTTTTACTATGTGGATGTTTGTTTGATCTGTTTAATAGTTTAAGCACCGTCCTGGCGGCAGTGACGTGTGTGTGTGTGTGTGTGTGTGTGTGTGTGTGTGTGTGTGTGTGTGTGTGTGTGTGTGTGTGTGTGTGTGTGTGTGTGTGTGTGTGTGTGTGTGTGTGTGTGTGTGTGTGTGTGTGTGGTAGCAGAGGGAGAACAATCCTGACTGAGCGAGCAGCAGAAGAGAGAACCTTTCGTTTTGTAAAAACAAACAGAAGTAAATTATGTACAGTTTTATATAAATATAATTTACTGCATATTTAAGACTTGAGATTTGGGGCTCAGACCGTTAAGGCTCTGGGTTACTGATCAGGTCATGGGTTCGAGCCCCAGCACCGCCGGGCATGCCTGTCGAGCGATTTAGTCAAAATGGTGTTATTGCTTCATTTTTTTTTATCAAAGGAATAAATCCATTAAAACACATTTTCTTGAGAGAGAGAAAAAGCATTTATTTTTTGACTATATTCTTCTTATCAAGATTAATTGACGCAGATTAGTTTTAAAAGTAATCTGACTATGAACTTCAGTGTTATTTTTTAGATCTGTAATATTCAACATGCTTAAGTTTCATGACCTCGTTTTGCTCAGGATCTTTAATAATCCTAATAGGATCTCGATAATTCCACTCGTTTGTTCCCCGGATGTTCACGCCACATCAAACCGAACTCGATTCCTCTTGCTTTCTTCCTTTTAAAGACAAACCTGCAAGACGTCCCTAGTTTGTAGGTTTTGTCGATGATGTCATCGCGATCGCAGGCCAAAAGAGAGCACGAACATGACAACCTGCTCCTTCACGTCGCTTCATCACCGCACATGGGTGTAATTGTCCACTTTAAGCATTTACTCAGGAAGGGATATCAGAAGAGGTTTATAAAACTCTGATCTTCAACCAACCGGAGAAGGGGATCTGTGTGGTTTCCTTTGGTGTTGGAAACTGGATCTTACTTTTAATTCCCGGCGTAACTTCCATGTGCGTTCGGCCTCTTCATTTATTTACGGCCAACTGTATCGCCAAGAAAAACAGGAAACGTCTCTCCGGTGCTTTGAAGTCCACCAGGAATCAGAGCTGCCACTAATTACGGTGCTCTGTTCGGCGACTGCGGACGATGACTAACAGAGAAATTGCGCGGTGTAATTAATAGCGTTCTTTCACTATGAAGCGCGTCTCGGAGCCGGAAACCACACTGTGACGGAATCGTGTCACGGAGGATGTGTGGAGAACGCCGGTACGAGCATCGAGGACGGTGCATTGTTTACCGATCAAAGTGTGCCGAAAGATGTCCGTACGAAATTAGTTTGAATCCGTATTGGCACAACTGAAAGAAATTAGGCGCAGCTTTAATCGCCTGTCCCATCTGAGCGTTGTTTGGAAACACAACAGTCACATGTCTCAATCTGCAAAAGCGCTCGGCCTTTGATGCTTGACGCGCGCTGCTCGGGAATGCTAGGTCATTCTTCTCAAACGTATAGGTTCTGACAAGCTAACACATGATGTTGTCCATCCCAGGCTCGCGTAAATACATCAAAAAAAAAAAAAACAATAAAAAGAAATGTTTGATTGGTTGTATTTAGAAAGGCGGGACTTAAGACACGAGGTCCGTACAGCTGTAGAGTGCAGGGGTGCCAATATTTACAGAAGAGCCAAAGCATTTACAAAGAGGAAGCACATTTGTTTTTCAAAGTTTTTTTTTTTTTTTTTAAAGTTAAGTTTGTCATCAGTCAAAAAATATGGCAAAAGTACAGTCGTCCCTCAAACATAAGCCCCGCCCACTTTGGTGCATGGCATTACATCATGAGGAGATTGTCTGTCTGTTTTTTCGGCGACTCAGCTTGTTGGGAAGCCGTAGCCAGAGCAGCACAGGGTCATCCATAGTAGTAACAGTAAGGCAGTGATGGGCCTCGAACCCATGACCTTCTAATCTAGTGCGGTACTGTTCGGCCCACCGTCGCCCCTGTGTGTCGTCTCATCTCCATCAATACCATACTGACTTTCACCATCAGTCAATGGGAAATGTGAAATAAATTTAATACATTGTATGGGCAAAAGTTTGTGCACCCCTGATCATTACAAGCGTGTGAAATGAGTTTTGTAGTTTTTGACATTATAAATACGGACCTAATTTATTTATTACTATTTTTTTTTAATTAAGAAAATAATGTCCATATGATCCACCGGTATACATCCACGATACTGGCCCCTCCCTCTTCCTTTTCCTGTTTCTTTTCTTCATGTAACACACACACTTTTTTAATAAGTAACCCCCACCCCCAACCCCCACTTTTTTTTTTTTTTTTTTTTTTTTTTTTTTCCCCCTGTTGTTTTTAAAGTAACCAAGCAACATAATCTTCTAAAGTGTGTTCAGATTGTGAGGGATGGCTTGTGAGCTTTACACCAACACCAGATCTATCACACCCTGGATGCTGCTTGACATTCCCTTCACCCCAACCCCCCTCCCCCGTTCTCCCTCCTTTCTTCCCTTCCTCCGTCCTCGATCTCCTCCTCAGCTCTGTCTTCCATCCCGGAGCGAGTGAGTGAGCGAGCGAGGCCGAGTGATGGTGGAGCAGCACCCCGTCTGAATATCAAAGGGGGCCGCGCTTGGCGCCTTCGTAAATTGATGGCGTTCCGTCTGTCCCTGAAGCACGGCGACTCTGGGCCGGCCCGAATCCGACACCAGTTATGGATGCTATGCTTAATTGCCTGCGATCTCCTTTTAAAGAGTCGTCCGGGTCCAAGCTGTTTCTCATTTTACCGTATGTTAACTTTCTCGTCGGAGTCAGAGATTATGCCGGCTACACCACCTCTCCCCCCCCCCCACCCCGCCTCCCTTGTTGTTTTGAGATTAGGGATTTGATGTGACTTGTAGATTCCAGTCCGTCTGCATCTTCATTCAAAACGGTTAATTTCATACCGCTCGTATTTTTAAAAAGAATTTTCATAGCGTTGATGCAGATTCTGCTAAACTACCTGTGCTCGCTTTGTTCCTTTTTTACAGTGTTTTTTTTTTTTTTTTTTTAATCCGTTTCGGCTTTGTTCTTGGTAAAGTGACTCTTTTGGACGAGCCGATAGCTCTTAGCTATTCCCTCATTCAGGCGATCGAGAGCTTTGTAACTGTATCAGTTTTAAGTATTTTCGAAGGTTTTTTTTTTTTTTTTTTTTTTTATGATTCTGAAATATTCAGCATGGCCTGCAGGAGGTCATGCCTGTTTCAAACGTAATTAATCTGCAATGAAGGTTCATAAACAACAGAAGGAAATGAAAGGACTAGATGACCTTGTTGAATGTTTTGGAACAGTAAAAAGCAAATAAAATAAATCTGCGAGTTTACACACGACTGGTTCAGGTCCCAGGTTTTTTATTTTGTGTGTTTTGTTTCCTCTCCTTGGTGGCTCGGAATGTTTGACTTTTTCTTTTTTTTTTTTTTTTTTTTTCCCTCCTCCCTTACCGACTACGAAGCCATATGAAACGCTTCACTTGCACGGACAAATGACATCCGAGCAGACACGCAGCGAAACAAAACCACATTTTTTCCACAAGCGTGATTACAGAAGGAAAACCGTAGATCTAACTCCGATACAGAAGGAGCGCACGGCACAGTCTGTTTGTGTTCCTAACATCATTCTGTAAATACCAAGAATCTCTAATCCGTCACTTACAGCTCATGAGTTCGATTCGCCGCTGATGCCACAGGAGATTCTGTTTACACGGGGTTAGGTGTATTTATCAGACATCTGAACCTCTATTTATTTCTCTGTAGCGTGTGTTTTTTAAATGGAGAAAAAAGTAATGTTTAGATATCTTTTTTTTTTTTTTTTTTTTTTTTTTTTCCCTTAAGGGGGGAAAAACTGGTTTCAAGTCTGGAAGTCTTTCAAGTCATTTAGCGTGAGACTCTGATGTGATGTTCGTTTCACGTACGGAATCTTGGAAAATAGATGTTGAACAGTAACTTCTAGCAAAATACACAATCCAGTGCGTCCCTGATCATAATGTTTATTACTCAGTGATATTGAAACTTTATATTTTTATAAATAAAAATATTATAATATGTAATGCATTAATACGCTGGAGTAATTAACTAACTGGTTTAAATTGTGTTGCTTTATATAATAATCCAAATAAGTTGCAGTACTGTGCAAAAGTAGATTTTTTTCATATTAAAGTCAATTAAATGTGTAAAATGCCAACAAATGTTGTACTGCGACAAAGTCTACAAAATGCCTAAAGATGCAATTTAGGAAATGTTCATGTAGCGGCTTGAGCAGCGACCTCGTTTCCCCTCTCGTCCGTTCCAACCGCTCAGCATTCAGCTTTACCCGCCGGATGGTCTGCACCTGTTTCTCACCGGTTCAGGCCTTAAGTTAGATGCTTGAATGATTCATGGGTCACTGTGTGACTTAACAAACCAAAAACATTCCGCTGGTGAATTATTCCTCAAGACTAGATTAAATATACAAGAAAGTCCGAGGGAGGGGGTCATGACTTCTGCACAGTATCTGAATTGGGCAGTGATTAATAAACTTTATTTATTCATGCGCGATTAACTGTTGAAGCTCAGAACTTCCTTCTAAAGCAGGGTTTAAGATTTACACCTGGGAAGTTTAGTATTTTATCTCCATTTATAAACCTGCCATAATTTGCTTATTTTTGTGGATTATGAGCATCACATGTCTAATTGTGAACCATCGAGTTCTTGATTTTTGCGTTTGTGAGAGGGGTCTACAGGGTCAGCAGGAAAGTCTTGATAACTGATAACTGAAGGCCTTATGGGTTTTTTTTTTCTTGTGCGTTTTTGCTTTTTCTAACTTCAGAGAGAGAGAGAGAGACGGGGCTGAAGACGCAGCTGATAGCAGCTTAGAATGAAGGTGAAAACACGAGGCAACTTTTTTTTTTTTTTATAGATTAAAGTATAAACAGAGTAGAAAAATAGAACTTGGGTTGCATCATTCCACTTCGATTGCTTATTATTCTTTTTTTTTTTTTTCCCCTTAAACAGCATGTTTCAAGGGAACGTTAATATAAAAAACGTCCCCGAGGATGATTTTGCTGAAGGAGGGAGATTATAATCTCAGCATCAGGACAGTTATTAATTTACTCAATATGAAATTATTTTCCCCGTCGTCTCGTTCAGTCTTCATCACCGCAGCCGTTCTGTTCCCGTTTCTCCTCCGTGTTTCTAATCGTGTTCTCGTTCCCTGCAGCCACCAGGATTTCGACTTCATTTCGGGCACGCGCATGAGGAGGATGGCACGGGAGGGCGAGAACCCGCCGGACGGCTTCATGTCCCCGAAAGCCTGGACTGTCCTCAAAGAGTATTATAAGTCCCTGGAGAAGGCGTAAGTCAGCACCTGGCAGCAGAGACGAGGGCCGACGGTGGTTCTGTTACAGTCTGAAGGATCCAGAAGCCGGTGACCCGCGGGGGAACCACTCGACCCTGTCCAGCTTTAAATATGGAAGTGGTGTACTGAATATTATTTTCTTGCTCATAAAACACATTTCTAGTTCTATATGTTACTTTTCTTTGTTTTTACTGTTCTTAGATGAATCATTTTTTTTTTTAACCTTATTTATTAACTCCAAGGAAAAATTTTAAGAGTTTTAAATGGTGTCATGTGAAGGGTTTCGTCAAATTTGGGGGGAAATAATGCATTTAGTTAACATTTAAACTGTTAAACGGTTCGAAGTATTGTTTATCAAAGTGCAAATGTGCTGCAAATCACACGGCTCATCCATGATTTGATATCGTCATAAAACACGCGTTAACAGGTTTATTAGTTACACTCGAGTAACAGATTTTTCCTCTCAACTGGTCAAGATGTAAGAACGATATGATACGGTCTGGTCTTAGATTAATCACCTCGTCCCTCCTCTGCGTCCTCACACTCCAGATCAGTGATGCTGTTTAAACACCATGAGACGATTTGTCAAGGCTGTTTCTATTTGCGTTGGAAGCCGCGTTAAGGATCGATCTTCCTCCTGCTGTTTTCACAGAACACGGGCGGGTTCTCCGGTTTCCTCCCACAGTCCGAAGACATGCAGATTAGGCTAATTGGCGTTCCCAAATTGACCAGTGTGTGTGAATGAGTGTGTGTATGTGTGTGTGCCCTGTGATGGATTGGCGCGCTGTCCAGGGTGTACCCCGCCTCGTGCCCGGAGTCTCCTGGGATAGGCTCCAGGATAAAGCGGTATAGAAGATGAATGAATGAACGGCAGCTTGTTTCGCTTCACTTGACGCAATTAGTCCCGAAATACTTCCTGTCATCTGCTCGTTAGCGTGACCTCATGCACTAAGATCAGGCCACGTAGCGCTGCAGCGCGGTACAAGACGACGAGAACGGCATCAGTGACACGGTTTCCTGAACATTTTAAAATGTCAAAAGGGTCACATGACCTCATCATGGTCAACAGCAGTCTAACTGTGATGTATATGCATTAATACAGTCAAAAGTATGTGGACACCTGCCATCACACCCAAGATACTATTTATTCAGAAGGAGACTCCAGATGCTCTTGTTCGGCATCGTATCGTCTCCACTCTTTTGGGAAGGATTTTCTCCACATTTTGGATCATGTTCTCCTCATTCCCGAGCGTGTTCCAGGTGTTCCAGGTGTTCAGTGGGGTTGAGTTAAAGCTTTTTCTGTTTTTCTTCCACACCAAGGAGCTTCACACTGTGCGTCATCATTCTGAAAAAAACTTTGGGTGTTTTTATCCCGATAAAGGCAAAACTTAAACTTAAATTGTTTGCTTCTTAACTTTTAGCAAAAATTTGGAGACAACTGATGTGTGTGTGTTTTTTTTTTTTTTTTTTTTTTAAGTTGTCCACAAACTTTTGGTGATGTAGTGTATGATCTGTATTTATATCAACTTTAAAAATAAAAATTTTGTTTGTCTAGATTTAAAACGGACAGTCAGAATAGACAAACTACTGATTGTAGTGATGTAGAATTGATCATTTGCGCACACACACACACACACACACTTCCAATGTTTTACCTGAGATTAATGGTTTCTATAAACTTTTTGTTAGTGTTTTAGCCTACAGTTTTTTTTTTTTCCTGAATCAATCTGTTATGTCACACAATCATTACTTTATAACCTGTTAATTTTAACATTTCTTACTTTTTTCATCAGTCTTATGTTTCTATATCGTCTCTAATAAACCATTCCAAGCCAAGTGTAATGTAAAACGTTTATTATTTTAATCTACAGGGAGGGCCATAAGTTTGCATACATGGGGGGAATAAATATCTTATGAAAAACAATTTATTCATATATACTGTGTGTTTTCTGTAACATTTAGTTGCAACCATGTGACCGCTTCCTCACCCGGCCATGAGTATGATTTAAATGTATTGCACTTTTGTTAAACTCGTCTTTTTAGGTTATCTGTAACATTAAAAAAAAAAATTATTTAATTTGTGACCTTTTTAAAAAATATTTATTATATAATATTTAGTTTTTTCTATGTATGTAAACTTATAGCCCACCCTATATAATGTTGTATAATTAAACTCATTTTTATTGTGATCTGGACCTGTGCAATAATTTTAATCGCAAAAGGCTGCAAATTATTAATAAACGTCAGGAACTTATGTAGAGTTTGTGAATAATTTAATTATTTTCAGACAATTTGTGCCATTATTCGATGTTAACTTAAATAAAAACATTTGAAAACAAATTAGTACATTTAAAAATTCCATGCTACAATCATAATGTCAAAATGATTGCAATTTCATTATTATTATTATTATTATTGGTTCAGCCCTAGGTTATTTTTTCCCTTCACGTAAGCAGTAATTTATTAATATAAACCTCTTCAGTTTGATTGACGGCTAGCGTGTACGCTGCTGTGAAAACCACATCATCCGTGTGACGCTTTTTTCTTTCCAATCTTGTGTTGAGCAGCTGTTGATGCTCAGGTCCGGCACTTTATATTAGACAGAGACGACGCTGCCACACACATATACGTTTTGAAGCAGATGGGTCCCAGGTGCGGTCTCGACCCTTGTGAAAGTGAAATGCATGGAGCTCATTCCCTGCCCTGTCATGACTCCACTTCCTTTAGAATATCGCTCTCCAATGTAACGTCCAAACCCAGGAGCGATGAACATTTTCCCTCTTCCTTTTTTGTTTCTCAATCTGATATTTTTCAGTCCTAAATCACAATCATACATTTACCTTCCATAAACGGAGCAGTGAAATGAGATACTCAGAAGGTTGTATCATCCAGAACTAATCCTAGGATTTGTTTTTCCTCTTCTTTATACCTTCGAGCGAGGATGGTGAAAAACCTTTCAAGAACAAACAGTAAGTTCACTCCTGGTGTCTGTCTGTCTTCAATCAGATCTCCTCTATCTCTAGGCATTTTAAATACGGCAATAAAAATGTAAGTGGCTGCGTTTACAGGGAGACTCGAAATGAAGCGGGACAAGCTCGTGCTGAAGCAGTTCACTATAAAGAACCTCCACCTACAGCTTGCTTGTCACGCTTGATCGTTTCTGATGTGATCTACGTTTCACCTTCTCCTGGTTATTAGCCACAGCTTCGTTGACCCTGAAACGCGTTCGGATTTATTTGTATGATCCGTTTTGTTCTCTCGCGCTCCTCGCGTGTCAGGTTTAATCACGTCGCTCTGTCCTCACATCTGCTCTGAAAATGCAAAATAAAAGCAGTAAGGTGAAGTGGACGTGGCGGTGTTTCCTGGTCTGATGTGGATTTGTTAAATAAATGATAACAAGGACTTAATGGCTGTGCAAATATTTGGTTTGAAGATAACAGCTGATATCGTTTTGCCGCTGGATGCGCTCTGGATCTGTACACAATATTTTTCTTTTGTTTTGTTTTATTGAATCCTGCAGAAAAGGTCATATTCAAAGCACCGGCGTCTTTTGGAGTGAAATTGTGTTTTTCACTGAGATCGAGTCAGTATAAGTTAAGCTAAGATTTTATTTGTCACATATACATAACTGCACAGTGCAATTCTGTCAGCGCATATCCCATCATAGCTGGGGTCAGAGTGCAGAGTCAGCCTTGATACCAGCGTCCTTGGAGCAGATAGACTTAAGGTCCTTGTTCAAGGGCCCAACAATGGCAACCTGGTGGAGCTGGAGCTCGAACTGCTGACCTTCTGCTCAATAACTCAGTACCTTAACTCTCTGAGCCGCCACTGCCCATGTTATCAGTATCAGTATTGGGGTTGTTCCGATTTGCTGCCGATACCACAAAAAAATCTGGCATCGGAATCGGCGAGTATTTGAGTCCACGTACGATCCGATACCATTTTCCTAAACATAACCTATTTATGCCCGCTAGCTTTGCTAGCTTAGCTTACTTACAGAGTGTCACGGCGTGCGCCTGTGATGGGTGTGCGCCCAAATTGATATCGCTCCTCGCTCACTAGTTAGGCGGCCTCCCCCCCTTTAGGTATGTGAAGGAGCAGAGCCGCAGAATCAGGCTACGGTCCATGAGCTATCGCCGCTAATGATCCCGGCGCTATAAAACACAGCGGGGAGTGTAGCTCGGGGTCTGACTGTTGGGAAGCTGGACTTTGTGACGCAGTGGATTTTATGAGCGACAGTGGCATAAGAGCGGGGCGATGTGATGCGCCCCAGAGACTTTAAAAAGGCGCCTTTGATCTCCGCGAGAGGAGCGCGTGAACGAGCTGCACGAGCTCCCGCGGCACCTTCACTTCCGCGTAGAGCCTGCCTTCACATCCCTGCCGCCGAAGGGGAAAAGACCGCAGAGAGCCTTTAACCCTTTCCTTCCCCATTTTTCTAAATAAATGACCCTTTTTCCTGTAAGACCTCGCCTCGTGTCCGTGTTTCATGGTGTCGCCCGTGCACTTAGGGTCGAACCCGTTACACAGGGCTAGTAGTATTTTACTTAAAAAAAGAAATTATATACATATACACACACACACACACACACACACACAGTACAGATACACACCCAGGTATCGGATCAGTACTCGGTATCGGCCGATACCCTGAGCCCAAGTATCAGAATCGATACCGGGAGGGGAAAAATGGTATCGGACGTCTCTAATCAGTATAGTGTAATGCTTCTTATTGAAATGACCCCTCAAAAAAAAACATCCAGAGCAGCTTACACTCGAGTTCATCCTTCTGATCAGTAGGCCAGGGCATTAACCTAAGGAGCTGTTGCGACGTTTACAGATAGCGTGCTCGTGCCGGCCCAGACAGACGCCATCTGTAACTCTATCAGTCGACTTCGAGACTTCAGGATTTCTGTAAAATTCGTAGTACTTTTGAAGCAGATTCCCTGGATAGACATTTGATCGAGCTTGGAAGACGATGTCACTAACTCACTTTTGAACTTATGGGACAAATCAGGCCAATTCTGTACGCAAGAAGTGAGATGCCTTCCGTTTTGAAATGTCATATCGTTTAGGTGTTGACCGTGTTAAATAAGAATTGTCAGCATGTCTCCACTGTGCAGCCACGACATGGACCACAAACCCTGTGTGGTATATCGAATGACCTCATCTGCCTCTGTGATGGGTTTAGTTTAAAAGTGCATGACCTGCTTGATCTGCTTTTAACTCCGATTTCTCCCATCTGGTTTCACTTTTATTCAAAGCCTTCCATTAAAACGCGGCTCTCGTCTGTAAAAAGACAATACCGCGGTGTCCATCGAATTATACGCAGAGTTGAAGCTTTGAAAGAAGACAGAGTGACCTGTCATCTTTTCGCAGCCCTAAATTAACCCCATACCGCCTGGCTGACTGGGGTATTCCAGATAGGTGCAGGGTACTGTAGACTGGGATATTGTGATTTGCTGGCTCAGTGGTTACTCATGCAGTGTTTTTGTCCTCTTCATCTTGAGTTGAGAAATCGTATCTATTCCTGATGTCACCCCTTCTTCGTCTTGTAAGAATTTGCCCCAACAAAAAAGAGAGATACTTGAGACCGACCTCCCAAATTGTCATAATCCCCAACAAGTACAGCCCTTGTCTTTAGTCATTTTCTTAGGTGTTGCATATCAGACTGAGATGCGACTCCAGCGAGAGAGTTAGATAGAGAGAGGCCTGATATAAAGGGATCACACAGATATAAGGGTATCATACATCAAATGCAGTAGCTAGGACGTCTAACATCAAAGAGTCTCATCTGGTTTGTGACAAGCCCTGGACTCAAGACGTAAGATTCGTCTTGCGCCCGAGGGTTGGCAGAACTGACAGTTACCCTTTTCCCCCTCCTGATTTGGTCCTTCAGGGTGTAGTTGTTCACCTTCTGTGCGGCGTCACATGGTGCCAGTGTTCCAGCACAATGCCACCTACCTAGATGCCTGACAAAAGTGCGCTTTTGTGGATTTGTGCTAGGGATGGGTGAGGTTCCAACCTGGAACAGTGTGGGATTACTTGGCGCATCTTTCTGCCTCTACAACTCTGCTTGTTCCTGGGGATGTTCTACCCTGGAGAGTTGAGATGCAATCTTTACTCCTGTCACTTTTGACAGTCTTAATGGGCTTGATTAACTGGATTAGGTGCATGTTAGGCCTGAAAGTAGGCATGTAAGGAAAACTCTAGAAGCAAGATGAAGTGATTATGTGCTAGTCCAGCCGTCTTGGTTACAGAATCTTACGTAACCATTGCTGAATGGATGTGTCTTGTCTTGTGTGGACAGCTTTTGACACCTTCTGCGCCAATGGCTCAGGCAGTGTTTCATTTGCAGGTTCGAACTCATCGTCTGAGTGAACGTTAATTAATTCTGATCCGTCGTTAATATTCAGGAGTAGATATACATTTGAAAGTTTTAAGCGTGTTTATGATATTAGATTGCAAAGGAACGAGGTGTTTTAGTGATTGACAGAGTGATTGTCTACTCTGATAAGGGTACTGAAGTTTTAGTGCCTCAAGCTCCTTCAGAATATACAGAGTTACCAAGAAAGCATTATTGTGCAACGTCCTTAATTGTTCAGCTCGAAGGATCGGATTCAGTCAGCAGGAAGATCATATTTCTACCTTTCTAAATATCAACAGGTCAAATTATAAAATCTATTATTTTTGACATACGAGCGTGGGTGGCGTGGAGAGCGTCACGAGGAAGGATGATGGGTACCAATTAACCCTCATCAAAATGATTACATTATATTGAGGTACATTTCTTGGTAAAGGGTTCTGGGTTCCCACTGGGTTTCTACTTGGGCATTTATGTAAAAGAGAAAGGGTTCTACGTAGAACTTTTCAGAAAGGGAAGGAAGAAAAAAACACTAAATCTTAAGATTTAATCTTTAAAACAGAGTATGATGCATATAATTGGTGAAAAGGGCACAGCGAGTGCACAAGAAGTGCGGTATGTACTTGAAGGTGCTTTGTGGTGCATCTTGTAGGGCCAGTGTTCTACCAGGATCACACCGCAACACGTTCCCTCCGATCCTCCAGCACTGCTCGGCTGGTCCCACCATCTCTCAGGGATCGAGGAAGAAATGCATCTAGACTCCTTTCTGTTCTGGCTCCCAGGTGGTGGAATGATCTTAGTTATTAAGTCACTTAGTTAGTAACCTAGGAGTGTAAGGACCCAGTGTAAGGATCTATCCAATGATGGAAACGTCAAAGCATTTTTGTAAGTCGCTCTGGATAAGAGAGTTTGTCAAATGCCTAAATGTAAATGTAGCAGACTGGCGTAGTGGTTAGCACTTGCGCCTCACACCTCCAGGCTCGAGGGTTCGGTCTCTCGGCCTCATTCTCAGACTTCCTGGAATCCTCAGACTCTGGACCCACCAGCATAAAAAGATTACTAAGAATGAATGAATGAATCCTCACTTAGATTAATGCGCTAGCTAAAAGAATATAGGAATAAATACTCTCTGATCTCTTATGCACACACACACACACACACACACACGCACATACTCAAAGCTGTTAGCACTTTTTCAGATGAATATCAACACGTCATGACAAGACAAATATACCACTGACACTATAAGCCAGTTTGAAAGACGAAAGGGAACCCTGTAGCACATTGACATAATGACAAGTTCAGATCTGGCAGTGTGCGTGGCCGTGACTATTACGTCAGCGTTAGCAAACACACCTTTTATCTTCTTATCCCGGAAATGGGAAACAGCGATGCTATCTGTAGGCCTGTGGAGAAACAGTATGCACTAATCTTGTAGTTTATTTGCTCTGGGGCTGTGATGGTGGACCACCCTCAAGGAGAGTCTCCAAACATATACACACACACACACACACACACTGGCTTATAAACATGGTGACCATATCATGCTGTGGTGAACGCATAAACACTTAATGCACAATTATCCAGATAGTAAGAGTGCTATTGGCAGAGCTGGTGTTTATGAAGTCCGCAAGCCAAAGGAAATATTCGGTAAGGCACTCTTTCGATGTATCGTTACCTCTTAAGTGGATATAATGAGTTTGTGAGCACTGAAACCCAAAGCCTTGCTTAAAAAGTTTATAAGTCCTTTGCTACGGTGAGCTTTAGTGGAAACGAAGGGAGAAATGGAGATGGGGTTCACACTGTGCTGTGTGTGTTTGTTTATGTTTTTTAGGAATATCATTCTCGTACTGTATAATCCAGCCTTGCCAAAGTACAGCAGGTTTCCAGGCTGCTTGGTTTTAAGGAATATTATTACATTTTGAATCCTTAGCTCTGTTTAGAGTCTTTGTGAAATACACACGTGGATGAATAAGTTGGTCCGACTTCCATTAAAGAAAGACGAACCACAACGCTCGCAGAAATAATCAAGCAGTTAAATGTACACGGGCCGTTCAAATCAAACTGGGACTTGTGATGAAATTTCTGGTGAATGAAAGCGTAAAAGTGATTGACATTTACAGAATACTTCCCACACGGTACGGTGATGAGACTCTGAGTCGCAGTAAAACATTCGAACAGTGAAAACGTTTTAAAGAAGGCCGTACGTCTCTGAATGGTGATCCGGGCCGAGGTGTCTCGGAGCTCACTGAATGAAGTGGCCTTCTATTGAACATCTGTGGAAAGACCTGAAACATGCAGTCTGGAGAAGGAAACCTTCAAACCTGTGGCAGCTGGAGCAGTTTGCCTTCGATGAGTGGCCCAGACTATCTGCTGACATGCAGGTCCAGAAGGTGGTTGAAAGCTGCTTGATTGCAGGGATCGTCTCAAAAGGTTGTGCAACAAAATGTTAGTTGAAGGATCCCATCATTTCTTAGGGCCCGTTGAGGCCAAAGGTGCTTACCATGGAATTTACTCCCATTTTTGTGATTGTGATAGATCCATTCACACTGTACACTACTGCTTAATCTGCATGTCTTTGAACTGTGGGAGAAAATACAGAGATTTGATCAGTGAAAAATTCACTGTTTTTACTGAAACATGGCAAGTCCCATTTCTTTAACAAGTCCACAAAGATCTCAGAGCTCCACCAAAGTGTTTCTGGTAATGTTCTAACTGAAATACGCTTAATCCATATTTTTATATCTCAAACTTTATTTCACCCTCCCAAACGCTAATAAGAAAATGTAAAATAGACCAAATTCTCATTTCAATGTCTAACCATAACTAAAAATGTGACTTTTGCATCAATTCAATTCAATTTCAATTCAATTTTATTTGTATAGTGCTTTTAACAATTGACATTGTCTCAAAACAGCTTTACACAATCAAAAGAATTATTTGAGTTTGTATGGAATGTGAATGTTCATTCATTCATCTTCTATACCGCTTAATCCTGTGTTCAGGGTCGCGGGGGACCTGGAGCCTATCCCAGGAGACTTTGGGCACTAGGCGGGGTACACCCTGGACAGGGTGCCAATCCATCGCAGGGCACACACACATACACACACTCACACACCCAATCACACACTACAGGTAATTTTAGGAACACCGATTAGCCTAACCTGCATATCTTTGGACTGTGGGAGTAAACCGGAGTACCCGGAGGAAACCCACCAAGCACGGGGAGAACATGCAAACTCCATGCACACAGAGACGGGAATCGAGCCTGGCCGGGGAATCGATCCCAGACCCTGGAGGTGCAAGGCGACAGTGCTAACCACTACACCACCGCGCCGCATGTGAATGTGTATGAATCAAAATGTTCAGATAGTCCCTGGTGAGCAAGCTGAGGGCGACAGTGGCAAGGAAAAACTCCCTGAGATGGTAATAGGAAGAAACCTTGAGAGGAACCAGACTCAACAGGGAACCCATCCTCATCTGGGTGAAACAGATAGCAGGAAATGATCTGCATTTATACAGTGTGTTAGGTGGCAGCCAGTTCAGCTATAATAGTTGATGTTAAAATGGAGTCCAGTAGATATTGGAGACTCAGATAGACTTGTAGAAAGTTCCAGTCCTGAACTATCGAATTGTCAAGTCCTCAGAGAAACATCTGCTAACACCAGTCGAAGCCAGAACTGTCGTCTAAGTAGATAGAATCATCCCCAGACAACAGACGCATCCCAAAGACACACACGGGGCATCCATGCGATGAGACCTCCAACCAGAAATGGGGCACCAGGATGGATCAGACAGGTCCGGAGGGCAGAGGGAGTCTGGATCACTGGCAGCTCAGGAATGACATGACTATGGCATCATAACTAAAAGGGAGAGCCAGAAGGAAACACAAACATGAGGGGGAACTGAGATGTAAAGCAAACAATCACCTCACCGTCAACAAACCTGAGTGATCAAATGAGAGTGAGGAAGACAGCATCTAAAACATACCAGTTCACCATAATACTCTACGTCCATGAGTCCCCCAGATCTGCTCCTTTACCTTATGGCAAATCTATTTATAAAAATGCTTGGCTAAATAAATAGGTTTTTAGCCTAGACTTAAACACTGAGACTGTGTCTGAGTCCCGAACACTATTTGGAAGACTATTCCATAATTTTGGGGCTTTGTAAGAAAAAGCTCTGCCCCCAGCTGTAGTTTTCATAATACGCGGTACTGATAAGCAGCCTGCATCCTTTGATCGAAGTAGGCGTGGCGGATCGTAAGACACTAGCAGTTCGCTCAGATACTGCGGGGCGAGACCATTTAATGCTTTATATGTCAAGAGTAGTATTTTAAAATCAATGCGAAATTTCACAGGGAGCCAATGCAGTGAAGATAGGATAGGGGTGATGTGCTCATATCTTCTGGTTCTAGTGAGGACTCTCGCTGCTGCATTCTGGACTAGCTGAAGCTTGTTTATGCACCTACAGTAACTGAACAACCAGACAGTAAGGCATTACAATAGTCCAACCTAGAGGTGATAAAAGCATGAACTAGTTTTTCTGCATCGTTTAGCGACAATATATTTCTTATCTTGGCAATATTTCTGAGGTGAAAGAATGCTATCCTGGTGATATTATCTACATGAGCTCCAAATGAAAGGCTGGAATCTATAATCACGCCGAGGTCTTTTACTGTTGCACTTGATGGAACAGAAAGGCCATCTAAAGTTACGGTGTGATCTAAGATTTTACTTCTAGCTGTATGCGGTCCTATGACTAGAACTTCTGTCTTATCCGGATTAAGCAGAAGGAAGTTAATTAGCATCCAATTTCTTATGTCCTGAACACATTGCTCAACTTTAGTTAGCTGGTTTTTCTCATCAGGTTTTGCTGAGACATATAACTGTGTGTCGTCAGCATAACAATGAAAACTAATACCATGCTTACGGATTATGTTGCCCAGAGGAAGCATGTAAAGGGAAAAAAGCAGTGGGCCTAAAACTGAACCCTGCGGAACGCCAAACTCCACTGGAGAACATGCAGAATAATCACCATTTAAGTCTACATACTGATAACGATTGGTCAAATAGGATCTGAGCCAGGAGAGGGCTGTACCCTTAATTCCTACTACATTTTCTAATCTGTGAAGAAGAATAGCATGATCAATAGTGTCAAAAGCTGCACTGAGGTCGAGTAATACAAGCATAGTTACACAACCCTGATCAGAGGCCAATAGGAGGTCATTTACTACTTTAACGAGTGCTGTTTCTGTGCTGTGATAAGACCTAAATCCTGACTGATACAGTTCATGTATGCCATTTCTATGTAGATATGAGCATAGCTGCTCCGCTACTATCTTTTCCAGAATCTTTGAGATAAAGAGGAGGTTTGATATTGGCCTGTAATTGGACAGCTGACAGGGGTCGAGGTCAGGTTTCTTAATTATTGGTTTAATAACTGCTACTTTAAAAGATTTTGGAACATAACCAATGCTGAGTGAGGAATTAATTATTCTCAACAGCGGTTCTGTTATTACTGGTACTATCTGTTTAAGAAAATGTGTCGGTATAGGATCTAATATACAGGTTGATGAATTTGCAGAAGAGATGAGTGAAATTAGTTCATTCTCTTCAAGGGGAGTAAAGTATTCTAGGTTTGAATCTGACATGGCTAGGTTAACATCTGTATCAATTACATTGTTTGGTTTCAAAGCCTAAATTTTATGCCTGATATTTACAATTTCATTATTAAAAAAGTCCATGAAGTCCTCACTATTGCATGATGTTGTTGTGGAGATTTCTGTAGTGGTCTTATTTCTGGTTAATTTGGCTACGGTATTAAATAAAAATCTAGGATTTTGAATTACTAACAATTTAGTTTGATGCCATTTACATTCTAATTTCCGAGCGGAAATTGTTATACGAATTGTTATATAAATTGTTATAATTGTTATAATTGTTAAGTGATCGTTATACGCATCATAGCTCCCCTTTAATGCAGCAGGCATTAAATAGGCAAGACAAGTTCTAAATTAAATTAGAGGATACACTCGTTATGAATAAACACTTATTCTGGCCTTTTGAAAGTATTCCAGTCTCTGCAATAGACACACCTACAGCTTATTCATCAAAATAATTAAGTGAAGAAAATTTGTAAACTAATTTAGTGCATAAACGTTCTTCATAATTCGTAAAGTTCCCAACAAAATAAGTGCTGCCTTCCACATCATGTGACTTTATTTACTGTGGAATGTGCTGATGTCTTTTTGTTTCTGTTTTGTCAGTGTTGTCCTAATGTCTTCACCTGTCCCATGTTTAGTTCTTGATCAGTCTGTTTAAACCACATTGTGGCTTGTAAAGATAAACTGCCGTGTGGTCTAGCTGAATGTTTACTGGTTTTGACACTCACCTATTTTTTTGGATTGCGATAATTGATTGTTTATAGCTGTCTGTCTGGGTTTGGTCCCCCCCAACACCTCCCCCCCCGCCCGCACCCACCCCACCCCCCAACATAGATTATAGATGATTAAACAACGGTTAATTCCAATCGCGTATTTCACGAGTGCTGATAACAGACAGTAACAGCACTGTGAAGTGTAACTCTCTGTATGAGTGGGCGTGTCCCAGGTGTTGTCCAGTGGTTAATGACACTAACTGTGTGTCTCGGCGTGGGTGAGAGTAGGTCTGTACGGTCCGCAGTACTGAGGAGAGAGCAGCTGTCTGACAAAACCCACATTCACACCCAGAGTCACAGAAGCACTTTCAGTAAGAACACACACCTGATAACGTTATGTAACGTCTTAAACAACACGCCGTCTCTGCACTAATCACTTCTAAGTCGTTCTGAATTGCCTCTGAAACGGCCGCGTCGTTCTGTTCACGGCTAACGTGAGCTACAATGCTAACAAACGTCTAACACAAGGATGAATCCCAAATCCCTCTCTAACCCCTGATCAAAGGCACTACTCGGTGTCTGGGACAGTGGATTATGTGCCCTACATAGCGCATTTCCATTTAATGATTGTTGTGATTCAACTCTGGAACCCGGAAGTTAACGGAGCTGATATTCTAAAGTGGAATAAGTGGAAATATAAAGTAAATCTCATAAGGCCGCCCCTGTGACTGCAGTTGATATTCAGCACAACAGCACTCTCCATTGTAGGATATTACTTTATTATAACCTATAGGTTGCATGAAAATTGCAATCTGTGCTCGCGTCCTGCTGTCACTCGTCTCATGTTAAAGAGCTGAGATTCTTTGCAGGTAGAGATTAAGATTGTGGTGGGAAATGATTGAGGAAATGCTGAATTCTGTTTTGAAATTGGCTTCTTATATCAAACAGAGGCCTAGAAACGGAGAGAGAGAAATTAAGAAGCACAAAACAAACACAGTAAAGTCACTCTGGGTTATTAAGTTTCATCTCTGGATTGTGTATAAAGTTTGTCGCATGTTTGACGAACGTAATAACGCATCAGGGAGACAAATCCATGTCATCTGAGTGATGAGACATTGAGAATAAAAGCGCAACTTTGTTCATAATTCCAAAACTGACCTCGACGCTGCATGCTGACGTTCTGTCTTGGCGTAACTGTTCACAAACGTACACACACACACACACACACACACACAATATGGCGGTGGTGTCTCCATTTCACTCCTGGGATGAAGTGGTCCATAGTAATATTTACTGATGTGTTTTTTAGCCCTGGTTCTTGGCAGAGCACCTGGCTGGCACCTGGTTGGCGATCTCGAATTCCCATACATCATCAGACAGAGCGCTATTCGATGCCTTGATTGTATTTGTCTTGGACATTGTTCTGGCTTTGATGGTGAATTGAGGTAATTATACGAGCCTGTACACTGCACAGGAGACAACCGAGTGCAACAAGAGAAGCTTGTGTGTGTGTGTGTGTGTGTGTGTGTGTGTGTGTGTGTGTGTGTGTGTGTGTGTGTGAAACACACTCCGCAAACAAGAAAGGCCACAGCACAGGAGCTAAGCGCAGGATAAATAGCCCAATTAAATGCCTCCTTTATGGTTTTCATCAACAATGCACTTTGCAGCCATTGTACTTCCCTCTTTCAGCTCGGTGAATGAAGCCGGATGTGTAAACGAATCGGGTGAAATAGAAGCAGGGTGCTTTTTTTTCCTTTCCCCTCCTCCTCCTTTCTTCGTCCTTTCATCCTGAAATAAATAAAAATAAACAGACGGAGAACACCTGAGAGGTGAATGAGGAGGATTTGTTCATTTTTACACACAAGGGGGGAAAAACGGAAGCAATTAGGGATTTAAAACAAGTCTGATTCATTTAGCTCTGTTAAATCAGGGTGAACGCGTCCCTGAAAGAGGGAATAAATGAATAAATGGGGTTTTTGTAGTGAGGACTTTTTTTCAGTGTATTTTTTTTTTTATTTCAGTTGAAGAGTTAATTAACATGTGAGCAATGACCGATAAATCCTTTCCTTATTTTCTTTAACAATGAGGGCAGAGCAGTGTGTGTGTGTGTGTGTGTGTGTGTGTGTGTGTAGTGCCTCATGCGAACTCAAAAGACATAAAACATTTCTACAGACATGACAAGGCCTCGAAAACTTGTCATCTAGTAAATTTTAATCTTTATTAAAACCACACACACACACACACACACACACACACACACACACACACACATATATATCCCTGACATCTTGACTGAGGTAGACTGGATCTTCTCCAGGTTCCTCATAAAGATTTTTCTGCCATGAGAACTGCATTAGGATCCTCTTTCTGCTTTTCTTTTAAAGCCACCCGGAGCTGCACTCAGGTTATCCAGGATTTAAACCACGAGCACTCTCTGGGCTAGAAGATGATCTGTGGCTTTTATTGCCACTTTCCCTCTTATTATAACCGCTAATAAATGGTTTCGCGCGAGCTTCGGGGCCAAACCGAGTCCGGGGTTCTATTAATGAGGAACTCGTAGCAGTGAGAGAGTGAGAGAAATGTAATGTGTTTTATTCCTCTATAATTTAACTCTATGATTTAACATAAAAGAACTGACTCGTCCCAGAAGGCCAACATCAAAGAAGAAAAATTAGAAGTTAAACAAATGTTAGCGGATTACATATAGGAACGGTTTCGTAGCAAAATGAGATAACTCCTTTTCTGCAGTTTTTTAAGAAATACAAGTAATTTTCCCCCTCGAATTAAGCAAGAAGTGTTGCAAACTGACTGAGAACATTCTTGTTGGAGTCACGAGGCTTTTAGAAAGCACTAACGCCAAAAGAAACTGAAGGCTGCTTACATGAATGTTAAATAAACCTCTCCTTAGAGAGAACGTCCCCGTGTAAACACTTTCCCTTTGTTTCCTTTTAAACAACACATTTTTAATCTGTTCAGTATTAGCTTTAGATTATATAACGAGTCCCTATAAATAAGCTGTTACCGTATGAATGACGACATTTCAGAACGAGCGCGTTAATACGGCCTACTGTTATTTCTATTGAAGTCTGATGTCTAATTAATCAGCACCTTCGAATTGATCAGAATCCGGAGTTCAGCAGCGCTGCGTTACAGTGAGGTTTATACAGATTTAAACAACAACAACAACAACAACAACAGTATTTCAGTCTTTCAATTTAAAACTGAGACATTTTTTAATGCAAAGCGAATAAGCAAAGTCCACATCTCTGGGGTTTAATTACTCTTGATTAGAACTCAGTAAAATGATCACATTCCACTCTCACTCTCACATGGCGGCGCCGAGACTCCAGATGTGCTCGACTTGCTCGCTCTTAGCGACGGCCTAATGATGAGGCGCGCGAGTGCCAACGCTGTGGATTTGTTGTTGTTCAAATGATCAAAGATGTGCCAAGAATATTTTCCATTCATAAGTAATTGGACGTTCGCTTTTGACAACCTTTTCTTTCAATTCCTGCGCTTATTCTCGAGTCTGTTGTTATATTTAAGTCATATAATAAGATTTTAAGATATAAAGGACAGGAACAGAGGGGGAACGCTACACATCAGTTTTAAATGGAACAGTCAAAAATCAGACATGAATAATTCATTTTTTAATGAGATCCAATAATTGAAAACTTGTACTGTATATACTGAGGACCAGCAGTCGACCTTTTCACGAGCACACCAGCCCTTCTCACGCACATCTTGTTCTGAGGCTCTCGATAAAGCACATGTACATGACGAGTGGTGCCTCATGAACATATAGTTTGATTACATAAGTATTTCAAGGCCATGCTTGAAGGAAATTACGTGATATTTTTTAATCTCTGGTTGCTTTTTTAAAGGAAGTTGTAAAAACTCTGACGAAGATGCTAAAGTGTACATTTGCTTGTCTTTGACATGATACCAGATGTAGGGAAAAGTTCTGCTGCTTCACAGCTCCAGTGAATTTGGGTTTGAGGTTCCTCTGGGTTCCTCTACCTTTCAAAACATGCAGGAAGGTAAATTAGTGATTTTAAATGGCTAGGTGTGAATGTGTGTTGTTGTTGGTCTTTGGGCTGCTCCCGGCGAGGGGTCGCCACAGCGGAGTATCCAGTCCGCACTACAACTTGGCACAGGTTTTACGCCGGATGTCCTTCCTGACGCATCCCTCCCATTGTATCCGGGCTTTTGACCGGCACTGCATCCAGCGGCTGGGGTTTGGGCACTGGCTGGGAATCGAACCAGGGGCCGTCCGCATGGCAGGCGAAACACCTACCACTGAGCCACTGGTGCCCTAAGATGGACTACAGCTGCATCCCATCCAGGGAACAAAACAGGTGATGTCACTAATTAGCCTATCTGGCTGAAAAGTTGTGCTAATTACAATCAGCTACTTTAGTTAATTGATGGAACAAATATACAGCCGGATGCGGTTCGACCAGGAGGTAGCTCAGTGGTTAAGACATTGGACTTCTGATCAAAAGGTCACAGGTTCAAACCACATCTCAACTATATGCCACTCTAGGGCCCTTGATCAAGACCCTTCAGCTGGATAATGAGATAAAAATATAAGTCGCTCTGGTTAGGGGCTTCTGCCAAGTGCTGTAAATGTGAATGTATTGCAGAATTATTTTTTATTCTGACTCTACGCCCAGCCAGATACTATTCTTATTGTCTTGATTATGATTATTTTAAAAAATCAGAATGTCATTAAAACATTGAATTTTCTATTTGTCTCAATATTTTTGCCCACCGCTGTACATAATTGAATCAGCTGATCCTGGGAATAAATTTTCCAATTAAAAGACTTTCACTATTCACTTAATATACATTGGTGTGAAAAACTATTTGCCCCCTTCCTGATTTCTTATTCTTTTGCATGTTTGTCACACTTAAATGTTTCTGCTCATCAAAAACCGTTAACTATTAGTCAAAGATAACATAATTGAACACAAAATGCAGTTTTTAAATGAAGGTTTACATTATTAAGGGAGAAAAAAAACTCCAAATCTACATGGTCCTGTGTGAAAAAGTGATTGCCCCCCTTGTTAAAAAATGACTTAACTGTGGTTTATCACACCTGAGTTCAATTTCTGTAGTCACCCCCAGGCCTGATTACTGCCACACCTGTTTCAATCAAGAAATCACTTAAATAGGAGCTACCTGACACAGAGAAGTAGACCAAAAGCACCTCAAAAGCTAGACATCATGCCAAGATCCAAAGAAATTCAGGAACAAATGAGAACAAAAGTAATTGAGATCTATCAGTCTGGTAAAGGTTATAAAGCCATTTCTAAAGCTTTGGGACTCCAGCGAACCACAGTGAGAGCCATTATCCACAAATGGCAAAAACATGGAACAGTGGTGAACCTTCCCAGGAGTGGCCGGCCGACCGAAATTACCCCAAGAGCACAGAGACAACTCATCCGAGAGGCCACAAAAGACCCCAGGACAACATCTAAAGAACTGCAGGCCTCACTTGCCTCAACTAAGGTCAGTGTTCACGACTCCACCATAAGAAAGAGACTGGGCAAAAACGGCCTGCATGGCAGATTTCCAAGGTGCAAACCACTTTTAAGCTAAAAGAACATCATGGCTCGTCTCAATTTTGCTAAAAAACATCTCAATGATTGCCAAGACTTTTGGGAAAATACCTTGTGGACTGACGAGACAAAAGTTGAACTTTTTGGAAGGTGTGTGTCCCGTTACATCTGGCGTAAAAGTAACACAGCATTTCAGAAAAAGAACATCATACCAACAGTCAAATATGGTGGTGGTAGTGTGATGATCTGGGGTTGTTTTGCTGCTTCAGGACCTGGAAGGCTTGCTGTGATAGATGGAACCATGAATTCTACTGTCTACCAAAAAATCCTGAAGGAGAATGTCCGGCCATCTGTTCGTCAACTCAAGCTGAAGCGATCTTGGGTGCTGCAGCAGGACAATGACCCAAAACACACCAGCAAATCCACCTCTGAATGGCTGAAGAAAAACAAAATGAAGACTTTGGAGTGGCCTAGTCAAAGTCCTGACCTGAATCCTATTGAGATGTTGTGGCATGACCTTAAAAAGGCGGTTCATGCTAGAAAACCCTCAAATAAAGCTGAATTACAACAATTCTGCAAAGATGAGTGGGCCAAAATTCCTCCAGAGCGCTGTAAAAGACTCGTTGCAAGTTATCGCAAACGCTTGATTACAGTTATTGCTGCTAAGGGTGGCCCAACCAGGTATTAGGTTCAAGGGGCAATTACTTTTTCATACAGGGCCATGTAGGTTTGGATTTTTTTTCTCCCTAAATAATAAAACCCCTCATTTAAAAACTGCATTTTGTGTTTACTTGTGTTATCTTTGACTAATAGTTAAATGTGTTTGATGATCAGAAACATTTTGTGTGACAAACATGCAAAAGAATAAGAAATCAGGAGGGGGGCAAATAGTTTTTCACACCACTGTACCTCCTTTCTCAGCTATATTTAGTTTGACATCTGGTCTATAACCACAACTTGTAAGATGTCTTTTCTACTTTCTCTAAAACCTTTAAAGACAATCATTCGCATCTTTTATAAATCGTTGGGTTCAACTGGTTAAACCCTGGGGTTTAAATGGATAAACATGCTGAGATCTAAAACCAAACCTTTCTGCTCGCGTTCAAAAGTTGCTCACTTTCAAATCTGCAATCTGGCTTTTCCATCAGTATGTCTATGTGAAACAATAGAATTTGAAATACAGTAGGATTTAAATAACATTAAAAAATGTTTTAAAAAAATGTAAAGATATTCCCGGTGGGAGCGTCAATCTGGGATTCGATTCAGCCGAAAACTCTGACCTTGGCTCATTTTAATGGAACCCAAACTCCAGGAAAATTATTTGTATAGAATCTGGTAATTCGCTTCATATGGCACCGACAAACAGCTTTTAGCATTAATCCGTGATATATTAGGGAAAAGTGAAGCGCTCACACATCCGTCCACGGAGCGCACTGTCTCAGTGGAGTGTGCACGCGTGTAAGAAGTGAGCGTTGAGTGCAGGACGGTGAGAGACGCGCATCCAGACAGCTCTGGCCTCTGCTAACAAAGGCACACTGTCCAGACGCTCGGTATCACTCAGCGTCTGGTCTGCGGTTGAGTTCGGCTGTCATACGCATTACGTGCTGTGTTACCTTGACTGCTTTTAGAAACAGACAGACGGAGGAAACTGCTGATGAACTGAGCGACTCTAGAGCATACGGAGGCTGTGTACTAGCAGGAGAAAGTAAAAAAAACAAACATAAGAATAATTATATTAATAAAATACTACATTTTTGTTATCTATACAATCCAAAAGTACACCCCTCACTGTTTTAATTTAGTGTTACATGGCTTGGAGCGTACTGCACCTGCTTTGATTTTTCTTTCTGGTAAACTTTTCTTGACCACAAAGATTATAATGAAGTGTTTCATTTGTGGAAAACTTTTAGAAAGTTCGGAGAATGAGTGATGCCACTGGCCCGGGGGGAATCTCTGCCTTTTTCTTTCTCATTTTCACCCTGTCTTTGTGTTTCTTGCCTCCTCTCTGTCTTTCTCTGCCTTTTATGAAGCTGGGATTGTTGGACTTCCCTGCTTAACCACAGACACTTTGTTCGCTTTCTGCTGGCGAAATTCCTGCCGAGGCCTCCCGACAGAGCGAGTGCACAGCAGGAACATCGTCCCTGTGCTGCGTGCGTCCCCTCTAACAGCCCCGCTGGGACGTGCGGTCATCCTGACATCCGAGACATTTCCAAGACTTTCGCTATGTGTCTGAGATGCAAACCACCGGAACAAATGTGGCCGTGCATCAGAACCAGGCCTCCGAAGGAAGAAAAAAGTGGACGAAGATAAACTGCCTTTGCCGACTTTCACATCTCCTACCGCTGTGTGGTATTCGTTATCTAAACCTTCGCTCCGATCCAGAGCTGTTGTTTGGGTAATGCTGCTTTGTTTGTTGGTACGGTTGACGCTGCAATTAAGCGATCTCCTGAAGATGCTTTCAGACCTCTGTGAAGTCAAACATCTGCTATGCAAATCCGTCCATCTTACACATCTCTTCGATTTCTTTTTTTTTAATCCTTGCCTAGGCTTTTCATCCCTCCAGAAGCTTGTGGTTCTGGTATTAATGAGAGCTAAGTCCGGGCGTATACAGCTCCAGCATCGTGGGTGAGATCTCCGCATGAATGTGTTTGTGTCAGTCTCCAGAACTACCTGTGTCCATTTATACCTAATCAGTCTTCAGTGTGAAGAACCAGCCGAGATGCGGCTCCAGATGGATCGCATTAGAGTCAATATAAACCCTGTGTGTTAGCTTGCTAACGCTCGTCTCTGTGATAGCGCACCTTCTGGGTGCACATGGTTTTAATTGTGCTAAGACTGCCTGTCTTTCATGTCATTTTGTACTGTTATTTTCTTTTCGTTTTTCGTGCCCGCAACGAGGTCAGAGGTGTTAATAGTTTAGACGTGCTGAAGGTAGAAAATAAAATTATGTGTTGTTGAGAATTCTATAAAAACCCCACAGTCTTAGACCAGGAAATCTAGGAAATCTTTTTAAGGGCTAAAATTATTACTGGGAAATTATGTCCTATAAAATATTAGTCATTTATGGTAAATCTGGGCGGCGCGGTGGTGTAGTGGTTAGCACTGTTGCCTTGCACCTCCAGGGTCTGGGTTCGATTCCCCGGCCAGGCTCGATTCCCGTCTCTGTGTGCATGGAGTTTGCATGTTCTCCCCGTGCTTGTTGGGTTTCCTCCGGGTTCTCCGGTTTCCTCCCACAGTACAAAGATATGCAGGTTAGGCTAATTGGCGTTCCTAAATTGCCCGTAGTGTGTGATTGGGTGTGTGAGTGTGTGTATGTGTGTGTGCCCTGCGATGGATTGGCACCCTGTCCAGGGTGTACCCCGCCTAGTGCCCGAAGTCTCCTGGGATAGGCTCCAGGTCCCCCGCGACCCTGAACACAGGATTAAGCGGTATAGAAGATGAATGAATGAATGAATGGTAAATCTGATATTAAATAATTTACTGATCGAACAGTTCAAAATGTCCTGCAACCCCATCCTGAATTTAAAGTGGCCCAACATGGTTGAGAACCCGTACCTTAGACATAGATTTAATTATAAGAATGGAAACCAAGGAAGTACTGGTCCGTACCAGTTTGTCCCATGAAGCAGAGGGTCAACATCAAATAAAAACAATCAAAAGCAAAATTAGCAGTCGAACAAATGTTAACATTACTTGAAAGAAAAAAAAACTTGTTTTTATCTCATTTTGCTGTGAAACTGTTCGTGTTTTGGCTTTTACGTGGGCTGGAGGACAAATAGACCTAGTAGGGTGGAGTTACACTATAAAGCCAAAGGTATTGGCTCGCCTGTCTTCACATGCATATGAGAAACATCCAATTCTTAATCCATAGTGTTAATAATTTATATGATATGAATAGGACTTGAGAATATTGGTTGCAGATTCAGTTGGTTCCACACCAAACTCGCTCATCCATGTCTTTATGGACGTTGCTTTGTGCACTGGTGCGCTGTCATGTGGGAACTGGTGTGGGGTTGGTTTTCAGGAGTTGGTCTCGGCCCCTTACTTCCAGTGAAAGGAACTCTTAATGCTTCAGCATACCAAGACATTTTGGACAATTTCATGCTCCTATCTTTGTGGGAACAGTTTGAGGACGGCCCCTTCCTGTTCCAACATGACTGCGCACCAGTGCACAAAGCGAGGTAAATTGTACATCTGTTATATACAGTAACTCTTCTGATAGATCATGGTAAAACTAAAGATGCTATAGCCAGACTGAAATTACAGCTATAAAGTGTAATTCAAAAAGCGAACACAGCAGTTCATGAACAAAACCTATTGACAACTTGTTGACCTTTTGGGTTTGTTGGGGCCCTTAAGGAGATTATTGCATTGGTGCCCTGGGACACGTGGCGTTGGTTAGCGGTGATACAGAACACCAGAGCAGCTGATAAATAAAGTTCAATCGCTCTGTGTGTACTGTAAGGCGGCACAGTGGGTTAGTGGTTAGCACTGTGACCACTCACCTCCAGGGTCCAGGTTCGATTCCTGCCACGGGCCAGTGTGCATGGCGTTCGTATGTTCCTCCCGTATTTGGTTGGTTTGCTCTCACAGTCCAACGACATGGAGATTAGGCTAATAGACATTCCCAAATTGCCTGTAGTGTGTGGTTGTGTGTGCCCTGCAATGGATTGTACCCCACCTTGTGCCCTAAGTCTCCTGGGATAGGCTCCACGCTCCCTATGTCCCTGTATACATTATTAAGTGGTATAAACAATGCTTTATTCTTCAAAAACTGCTGGATCTAGAGTCGGATTCGCATTTACAGGTACAGACTTCCTTATCCAGAGTGATTTGTGTAGTATGTCCTGTGATGGATTGGCACACCGTTTAGGGTGTACTCTTCCTGGTGCCCAAAATCTCCTGGGATAGCCCCCCCCCCCCCTTCTCTTATTAATGATTAATGAATGAATGTTGCATATAGACACTAATACGTTGCCTAAACGCTCTACTTGACCATATTTGGCCTGTGTCTGAAAAAGATGCCCAGAGTGAAATATCAGCTCTGTGAAAGATCAAGATCACACACCGCTCTGTCATATTGGCTTTGACTGAACAGCTGAAATGCAGCATGGGATTTGTGGTCTCTTTTATTTCTGCAATGAACTGAGGTTACACACCAAAACAGCCAATTTGTATCCTTCACATGCCATCCAGTAACCAGACTGAGCTTCCAACAGCTTTGCTCAATGGATGTGTAATTTACACTGTAAATGAATAACGCTGACAATATAAACCGGAGCTGTAGAAGACAACTTTGTAACCATGCCATGACATCATGCATTTCTTTCTTTCTTTTTTTATTTGGTTGTTTCCTCCACTTATGATTTATACTGCACTCTGGATCAACCCTGACGCCTGTTAAATCTTAAAGAAAGAAACGTTTTCCTTAGAAACATGAATAATCCAGCCTTCTGATCTACGTTGTCACCGTTCTGACGGACAAATTGCTTAGGTTTCAACTCATCTGTGACAAAATTGAAAACATATCTGGGCCTGTGCACTCCGCAGTTTGAAAGTCCTTTAAAGTCGGCTTTCTGAGTGAATGGAGACAAATTAGATTTTTCAAGGTTTAACTAAACACCTCAAACCTTATGGAGTCACAATAACAAAGGAATGGAAAATGTCAAAACATGGCTGTTTTTTATTTTTTGCAATAATCTCCTTTTTTTTTTTTTTTTTACACGGATTTCAGATGGAACATGTGATACCGCATTCCTAAAGTGTTTCGGCGTTCTTGCGACAGACTCGGATGTCTCTAAGGTATCGATACTTTCATTATGACTGTGTGGATTGAGTAAGATCAAATTATTACATCATTTCGAAGGTGTTCCATCGGTTTATTATGCAACATTTGGCTGCAGTTGCTTCAAGCGTTTGGTTATCAGTCAGATATCAGAATCTCCAAGGCTGCGTTCCTGGACAAAGATTAAGTCCAGTCTTCACACTTTCATGGACTTTCCAAAGAACATTGTAATGGAGCATTTATTCTGCGTCAAACCAGAACCTGTTTCTGGAAACGTTGCCTTTGATGTTTGTATAGATGCTTTCAAAACTGCACCACTTTTACTTGGATTCATGTGTGTGTTAGTTAAATGAGTCAACCAAACCTTTTTCTTTTTTCTTTTATTACGTTTTAAGCTATTTTTCACCTCATGTACTGCACACACAAATCCTCGGTGTAGGAAAGTCAGATTCCGCTGTATCCGTCTCTTGCCAAGTTCTAGATAATTGTTTCAGTGTCTGTTAAAAGATTCAGGTCCTCATGAATGCATGCTTACTCATGGAGACGCAAGTGTCTAGTCGTGTGACTGATGCTCCTGTGATAGGTTACTGCACGGCGGATCGGAATATATTTCCAGTCCTTCAAACCTCAAATATTCCCAGCTTTACTGAGCATTCCTAAGGAAACTCATACCTGACCTGTTTACAGAAGATCATGAAACACTGTGGCAATGCCCACGGTGCACTGAAATGTGGTACATATGAAATGTATTGGCAGTTCATCCAGTAATACTCAGAGGTCTTTCTGGATTCAGCTATCACCTAAACAGCATGTCAGCACCTTGCAGAAGCTGGCTGTAGCTAAGACGTCTTTCTCCATTCCTGAACAACATGTAGCCTGAGGCATCTGCTAATGCGTCTCATCACAGAGGACACAATCTGTGAACTTCTGACCCATGTTTCTGGGATGGGTCATCTCTCTTTGTTTTTCATGGGTTTTTTTTTTTTTCTCTTTAAAACTGCTTTTCTTTGCACTTTCTGCTTTATACATTTGATCTGTGAAGTGCCTCCATTGTCTTGAGGTTTCATCTAGGCAAAGGGACGGTGGCTGAAACCGACACTGGAAATCAATATACGGGACTCTCACCCTGCGCTTTTCCCACTGTGTCTACATCACAGCTTTGGGGACAATGGGGCATTGTGTTGTAGCTATTCAATCCAGTGTGGCACACTAGCTTTGACAGTGAGTGATCACATAAAAATAATGATGTCACCGCTGCAACCGCTTAGCCAGGATTAAACAAAGGAGTACCTGATCTGGGGCTTGGATTGAGTTAGATCGGCAAAGAGTTTATGGCGAGATGAGGAAAGGTTTTAAACCACATGGCTTTACTGAAGTGAAACGTTCTGTCTAATGGTTACTCTTATTAACTAATGATAGATAGATTGATTGATTGATTGATTGATTATTGATCCTGGAGAAAATTCCAGATAATTATTCAAAACATTAATAAAACGTATGCATTGACAACCCCTGACTCATATCAGGATAGTGATTAAGAATTAATAAAATCCTGTTATTATATTTAATATTATTAGATTTTTATGAAGGTATGTAAATCCTGGCGGAGCAGCTGAGGTGGCCTGCCATGCCTTTACATATTTTGTGTAGGAACTCTGCACCGTGCATACTGGAACTTCTATCTCTTCATTCTCCACCAATCGACATTTGCTCAGATGTTTTAAGATCTCCAATATTAACTGACACTCGCAGCACCACATATAACATTTTATCCTGGCCCACCTTCAAGGTTCTTAAAAGATGTGCTTACGCAGCACCCTCGCGTTCTGTCAAGGTAAATGGTGTAATGTTTTGGGTTCACTGAAAATGACAAAAATTGCCAATTTAAAAAAAAAAAAAAAAGGAAAAAAGGCTGAAGGTTTTATATAAACATCATTTATACTATGAAGAATCTGCTTGGTTAACCCAAATTATAGGCTATAAGGAAAGTTTAAGACCCTTTTGAATATTCAACTTCCAGCACATTCAATTTTCAGCTATTCATCACAGTCCTTACTGTGGGTTTGATTTAACCTCCATCATTTCTAGTTTTATAACATCATGTTCATACACTGGCTTGATTTGGATCGTGGGATCTGAAAGCGACTTCTTTGTGGTGTTGGCTGACTGCAAATTGTCCCAAGTTATTTAAATGGCCTACGGTTGTGGTTAACTTACAATGTGTATTAAAAGACAGTTTAGATTATTAAGTTACTTAACTACTAAGTAGTAATAGTTCAAACCATAGAACACTGGACTGATTGAAAGGTTCTGAGTTCAAATCTCACCTCTGCCAACCTGCTGCTGCTTCATGCTTCGGCAGGATCTTTAACCCTCAACGGCTCAGTTTGTATAGATTGAAAATATATCAAGTCACTCTGGATAAGTTTGTCAGCCAAATGCTGTAAAGGTTAATTTACAGTCATGTGTAAAAGTTAGTACCCTCAGTTTTATTTCTGTGTGTACTCATGAATAAAAATGATCTGAACCTAAGTCCTCAGTAACAGGCAAATATAACCTCAGACAAACAACAACATGTAACTATTTTCACTGTGGCATTATTGATTTAACAAGAATGAAGCCAAAAAAAAAAAAAAAACATGTGGGTAATACTAAGTACCCTTTTACTGCTTCCACAGGATTTAGGAGGATAAGTTGCAACCAGGTGCTGCTAATCATCAGCCTGTGATTAATTGATCATCAGCAGGTGTGCAGACATCCATAAAAGCAGAAGATTTGTTAGTTTGCAGGTTTCAGGTGTGTGGGAACACAATGCCAAGAGGTATAAGACATAAGCAATGGTCATTAAGAAGCAACTGTTACTGCAGATCAATCTGTAAAGAGTTATAAAATCATTTCCAAACTATATGGAACTTAACCTTCTATAGACATCCCAGCACATTTACCCCAGGGTCAGACTGTTCAATGCTCAGGGAAACAAAAACACAAGATCTCAGACCCCACCGGCCTCACTGAGCATGTTAAATGTTCATGTCCATGACATCACTATTCGAAGAAGCCTGAACAAGTATGGTTTAATTGGAAGAGCGCCAGGAGAAACACCTTCATTCATGCTTTCAAACCACATGGCTTCTGGAACAATGTCCTCTGCACAGTGTAGTGGTTTGGCCTTAATGCCCAGCGCCAAAAACAAACAAACAGCATTTCAGCAAAAACACCTTATACCCACGGTCAGGCATGGCGGTGGAGGGGGGACACTTTTTGCAGCCAGAGGACCTGGACACCTTACAGTAACTGAGGCGACCATGAGCTCCTCCTCTGTATACCAGAGTCTTCTAGAGGCAAATATGAGGCCATCTGTCCCACCACTGGGTCTTACAACAGGACAATGATCTGAAGCACATCAGTAACTCTACATCAGAATAACTGAGAAATAAATAAATCAAGGTTTTGGAAGTCCAGACTTGAACCTAACTGAAATGCTGTAGTGGGACCTTAAGAGAGCTGTGAATAAGTAAATTTCTTAAAACCACTACTAGACTCTGTGTGCTTTGTGGCAGAGCTCACTATCCTGCTGCAAAAACCCACTGCCATGAGGTAATGCTATTGCCATGCAAGGGTGCACTGGGTCTGAAATAATGTTTAGGTAGATGGTAAGTGATTGCCGTGGCCTGTATCTCGCGAGAGATTGCCAGCAAAACACTGGCCAGAGCACCACACGTCTTATACCGGCTCGCCTGCTTCCCACATTCCATCCTGGTGTGACCACTTTCCCATCTGGCTCTGTGCATGAGGTAAAATGTGACATTCTTTCATTGTTCCAAGGTCCATTTAAAGCAAACCTAAAGACATTATAGGGATTCTCTATATAGACCAGTCTTCAGTTACACAACTTCATACACAACAGGGTGTGATGCACAATGAAACCATCATTCAAATTTTCTGTGACTTGTGCCACCAGAGTCCCTGGACCACATTGGATAGCCTTCATTGCTTTAGCACATCGATGGACGTTTGGTGCTCAATACGATTGTAGTTGGAAGTTCTATATATGACCCTGCAGTTTTCACTTTTCATAATAATGCTTATGGAACTGTGTCTCCTTCAAAATAAATCAAGCTACATCAGGTTATAACACTAGGCATGAGGCAGGAATACACCCTGGATGAGATACCAAGGGGTAATTTATAGCAAGCAATCAACCTTCTAGCATGTTTTCATGAGGAAACCAGAGGAAATCCAGGCAGACACAGGGAGATCATGGCAAACTCCTGACAATACTGTTCACTCATAGAACCCATGGCCTGTGAGGAATTTTCAAGGAACGCTCTTAATAAAAGGTGGTCCATCTCAGGGAAGTCATGAAGTTTCCATGTGGAGCCCCAACAACCTCAAACAGAGTATGGTAATGAGGTACCAAGAAGAACCTCTTTAAGAAGCAAAGATCACTTAGCCATCCAAAGCGCTCTCGAAGACTAATTTTATTTCCTAAGAATCAAGACCAGAGCCTGTTTGTGGTTTTAATCCCTTGGAGGTTGACTGTAGCACAACTGGAATAGTTTAAACTGTGACTTGTCATCAAGTACAGAGTAGCAGCGTGAGAGATTGCAAACAAAACCACTGATGCTCTTCTCCATTCCTGAGGAGATAAAACTAAATCAGTGACCAGATACCAAGGCCAAGTGTTTAATAAATGTGAGGCATAGTTCAAGTACAAACATCTGGAGAGGCACAATGTAGTGAAATGGATAAGAACGCTGATGTGTGAACATTCATTTACTAAAAACTCCATCCGTCTTCAAGGCCTGTCTCCTATTAAAATCCCATGACTGTCAAACTCTATCAACAATTTAAAATGATACCCCCATAACAACAACAACAACAACAACAAAAATTACACTTGTACTTCCCTGCATGGCATGCTGTTACATTTTAAACATGCCATTAACATACCACAGGGGATGCGTTATCATGCTTTATCACCGACAACATGGTGGGTTCAGGGGAGTTATTATGTGAAAATCGCATGTATCATTACAGTAAAAGAGAACTAAAGCGTAAATCAAAGAGGCTGTCAGAGCAAGACGTATTATAATGCTGAACAAGTCGAGATGCATGTAGAGTTTTTTTTTTTTGGGGGGGGGGGGGGGTAAGTGGTGAAGGTCAACTTGAAATGTGAAGAAATGTGAGCGGATGTAAGTCTTTGCAGCATGTGAGAGAATTTCAATATAAAACTTTGCAGTTGGGATGTAATTGAATATGAATACATTATTCTGAATGAACGATAATGTGTAGAAAACACATTCCAACAAGTTATTCTTATTCTATTCTAGCAGGATTCAGGTCTATTCGAGACTTGAATCCTGCCAGAAAACTGGCATCATATATTTGAATTTAGGTATTAATTTTGGGAAACATGAGTAATTTTGTTAGAACATACTACACATACAAACCGGATTCCAAAAAAGTTGGGACACTAAACAAATTGTGAATAAAAACTGAATGCAATGATGTGGAGATGGCAAATGTCAATATTTTATTCAGAATAGAACATAAATCACGGAACAAAAGTTTAATCCGAGAAAATGTATAATTTTAAAGGAAAAATATGTTGATTCAAAATTTCACGGTGTCAACAAATCCCAAAAAAGTTGGGACAAGTAGCAATAAGAGGCTGGAAAAAGTAAATTTGAGCATAACGAAGAGCTGGAAGACCAATTAACAGTAATTAGGTTAATTGGCAACATGATTGGGTATAAAAAGAGCTTCTCAGAGTGGCAGTGTCTCTCAGAAGCCAAGATGGGTAGAGGATCAGCAATTCCCACAATGTTGCGCAGAAAGATAGTGGAGCAATATCAGAAAGGTGTTACCCAGCGAAAAATTGCAAAGACTTTGCAGTTATCATCATCAACTGTGCATAATATCATCCGAAGATTCAGAGAATCTGGAACTATCTCTGTGCGTAAGGGTCAAGGGCGTAAAACCATACTGGATGCCCGTGATCTCCGGGCCCTTAAACGACACTGCACCACAAACAGGAATGCTACTGTAAAGGAAATCACAGAATGGGCTCAGGAATACTTCCAGAAACCATCGTCAGTGAACACAATCCACCGTGCCATCCGCCGTCGCCAGCTGAAACTCTACAGTGCAAAGAAGAAGCCATTTCTAAGCAAGATCCACAAGCACAGGCGTTTTCATTGGGCCAGGGATCATTTAAAATGGAGTGTGGCAAAATGGAAGACTGTTCTGTGGTCAGACGAGTCACGATTCGAAGTTCTTGTTGGAAATGTGGGACGCCATGTCATCCGGACCAAAGAGGACAAGGACGACCCGAGTTGTTATCAACGCTCAGTTCAGAAGCCTGCATCTCTGATGGTATGGGGTTGCATGAGTGCGTGTGGCATGGGCAGCTTGCATGTCTGGAAAGGCACCATCAATGCAGAAAAATATATTCAGCTTCTAGAACAACATATGCTCCCATCCAGACGTCATCTCTTTCAGGGAAGACCCTGCATTTTTCAACAAGATAATGCCAGACCACATTCTGCATCAATCACAACATCATGGCTGCGTAGGAGAAGGATCCGGGTACTGAAATGGCCAGTCTGCAGTCCCGATCTTTCCCCTATAGAGAACATTTGGCGCATCATGAAGAGGAAGGTGCGACACAGAAGACCCAAGACGATTGAACAGTTAGAGGCCTGTATTAGACAAGAATGGGAGAGCATTCCTATTTCTAAACTTGAGAAACTGGTCTCCTCGGTCCCCAGACGTCTGTTGAGTGTTGTAAGAAGAAGGGGAGACGCCACACAGTGGTGAAAATGGCCTTGTCCCAACTTTTTTGGGATTTGTTGACACCATGACATTTTGATTCACCATATTTTTCCCTTAAAATTATACATTTTCTCAGTTTAAACTTTTGTTCCGTGATTTATGTTCTATTCTGAATAAAATATTGTATGAACACTTACATCACCAGACAGACAGTAAAAGCATCTTCTGAAACTATTGATATCAGGCAATGCAAAAAAAAAAGGTAGTCTTTTTTAGTCTTCTAAAGAATTCAAAGGTGAAACAACATTGACCTTCCAGCTGTAATCTCAAGTGATGATGCGATGATGTGTGATGAGAAAAAAAAACAACATTTCCAGGATGACTGACTGCTGAAATTTGCCATGGGAAACCGCACCGTATGGATAAGCGACTTCACAAAGCTGCTTGAACCATGATGAATAGATGTCAAACACCCACTCTTGTATCTTAGTTCTGAGTGAATGGGAGGTGCAGGAACAAAGCCTAGATCCATCCGGGAGTGTGAGTCTGGATCGAGACAACGCCTTCAGGGAACTTTGATGGCCCCGAACCTCCTTTCATGTGGTCACTGCTTGTCTCAAGAGAGGTCAGTGTTATCGCTCGGATGATCTGAGTCATTCAGAAGGTTCGTCACTTGGGACATTCATGTCTCGACTGCTGCTTGACTTGTACGTGATCCATCTTTCAAGGAAATGAGAGGGCAAGACCAATTAAAGACCATGAGGTGCAAGTCCTTTCCCGGTGCATCCTCTCCTCCTAGTCCAGTCTCTGAGGGACAGTGAACAGAGAACAGAAAGTCCTCCTCAGCCAGCTGGCGTCCTCGAATTAATGCGCTAACAATGGAAGACCACAATGGCTGCGCCCCAGATTGTATGTAGTTTCTGACATGTCCAAAGAACAATGGTCTTTTCATTCCCACTTCCTATGTGCGAAGGCATGTCAAAGGGATGGTTTATAAAAGCCGAGAGCCGCACACTGTCCCTCTGCGCTGGGACACGACTTCAGATTTTGTCATTGGGTTTGGTTATGCTTTTCTTCACATTACGCTCAAATCATCCACAGAATCCATTACACTTGTCTGGTGTTGGATATTTTTTTTGTAGCTTAGGAGAAATAAACAAAGAGAAAATATTTCATGGAGGAAATGGCTTAGCAGGAAATGTTAATAATACAAACCTTCTCTTTGAAACATGTATGCTTTTGTTTATGAATTGCAAATAACGCCCCGAATTTCGGCTATTATTTTATGCTTGGCAAGAGTTAAAACAATGCTCTTTTGCATTTGCCCGTATCTAAATGCCATTGATTCTTATCAGAGCTTTTATGGAGAAATGAGTTACTGAAGTCAAGCAAAAGTTTTAGCCACAAGTCTGTTTTCTCTCATTTGTGGAAAATAAATTACAGGACTGGTCATCAACGTTGGAATCGGACCAGCGTGCTTAATCAGAACCATGAACTGATTTCAAGCGAAGTATGTTTCAGCCAGTTTCCTGAGCCTTCTCGTCTTGGTCTCATGGCCTGCTGTGATACACGTGTCAAATCACCTGCTTCATATGGGTGGAAATGGGTCGCACATGTCAGGCCACGGAAATCACGAAAGAAAATAAAGAGTAAAGTCGTATTTTGAACTGCGTGTGCTTCTTCGAGTCACTTCAAAGTCAGCAGCGGGTGTGTTCACGGCAACGGACCACCAAGCATACGTTATTGGAAATAACTGGAAGTCAGCCCGTGACTAAAACTGACTTCAGAGATGAAGGGACTGTGTGTGTGTGTGTGTGTGTGTGTGTGTGTGTGTGTGTGTGTGTGTGTGTGTGTGTGTGTGTGTGTGTGTGTGTGTGAGAAGGAAAGACGGATGGGGAGGGTGACAGAGAGATGAGAATGAGGGCTTTAAAAGAAAAAGTCACTTTCTGAATCACTTCATCATCATCCTTTGACCTTATTCAGTAACAAAGTGAATTTTATTCCCATGACACAGCAGTGAAGTAACTTGTTTAAATTCCTGACAGGTTTGCATGAGACGGCGTTGGAAACATGGGCTGTACAGTACGTGTGCTTAGGACGCGTCCATATTACTCCCCTCTATTGTTCGAGTCGGATTAGCATGCCATAAGGGGTCATGGGGTCATATTCATAATTACATTTTATCTGACTCCAAAACAGCACGCATGCGCACCTCAACACATCTTTCCCCCATCTTGGTTTACAAGTATATATATATTTGTTTGTCCACTCGTTGATTCCAAACAAATGCGAAAGCACAAAATATCTATTAAAATTGTGAAAAATATTAGAAATATTTAGCAAAACCATGGTTGGGATTTGGCCAATCTGTCATTGTTAACGACCTACATTGGCTGAGCGACACTAGATTCGAGCTGTTGTCTGTCGAAATGTTTTTCTCACCTGCAGTGTTCGCTCGCTAGCAATAAACTCCCATTTAATGTTTAAGATGCTTTAATGTGTGTGTGTGTGTGTGTGTGTGTGTCCGGCTTGTTTGGAGAAAGTTGCCGTCAAACTTTGTGATCCGTTAACAAGAACCAGTCCGGTCCAATACGGCTGAGAAGATTTGCAATAACACGGATCACATCAAAGACGACGACCACAGTTACTCAGTTCTCAGGCTTTTAATGCACAGCGAAGGCTTTAAAAAGGCTTGAAAATGTGCGTAATCTCGCCTCGAGGGCGTCCGTGGCATCTCGTTTCCCGACTGATGCCAACAGCTGGGACACATGGTGTTTGTTTGTTTAGTGCTTCACACCAACCGCTCGACTGGCACTGTGTAATAGCTTTTCTTGTAGTTAGCGGGGAACATGCAAATGCTGACCTACGGCGATGTTTGTATTAAGCAAAATATCGGATAACAAAATGCAGGATGACATCATCGTTTTGACGTGAGGCATAATTGACTGACAAATGACTGTAATTAAAGTAATTAGATTAAACGCTTTATAGCTTGTTAACCCGGGGAAAGTGCTGTTACCTGAGCTGTACTTATCAGTAGGTCATCAAGATATACTTGGTAATGGAGGACAATTCAACACCTGTGAGTCACCGGCATTGTTTTATTGCTTTTTATTATGCAGGCGATTGTTTACTCTGGAATCAGCTTCACGGCACGAGGAGGTGATCTTTTGATGTCAATATGTCTCTCGTTATTGCTTTATAACTGGCCTGAATCTATAACCCGTCTAGGGCTTTAATGTTTATATGCGAAAGTAAACATTGCATAACAGTGATCAAACCTTAATCATCTCATGGATGCCGGGACGACGAGTTTAAACAGGCCACAAAGACAATCACCATGCAGACCTCAGACAGATTCTACCCAGCAGCCCTTCCGTCACGTGATCAGATTTTCAGATTTTGCATTTTCAGCGATTTTCAGCGATTCTTCACAGAGTCGCACATTTAATAACCAGGACATCACCTACACATTAAACATTGATCTGTTGACTCAGTGATTAAGTCTCAACTGGTTCTTGTTATTAAACCCCTCTCACGCCCCGTACCGCCCCCCCCCCCCCCCCCCCCGCACACCCCCACACCCCTGATCACTCTGAAGCTGATTTCACATGGCGGTTGTTTGTAATGAGAATCTGCAAGGCCTTTCTTTCCTCAGAGCTGTGTGTCATTTTTCCGCCTTTCCCCAGGAGCTTTTCCACTGTTTCCTCCAGTAATTCTGCCTTTAAACAACAGCTGGTCGCCGGCTACAAGTATATGAGGCAAATCGCATTGGTATTACACAGCTGTATATGAGGGTTTCTGTTTGCGGTTTGACTGCAACATGCTTTTCAAAGAATCCACACAAATGTCACAATGAAATTTGTCACCATGGGAAGGAAGGTTTCATTTGAAGAAATGTCGCCCCCCCCCCCCACCACCACCACCACCACCCTCGCTGCAAACCCAAGTCCTACTATGTCGTGTCCTTTCAGGATGGATGTCTGATTTGTTATTCCACATCAAAGGAAGACTTAAGGATGCCTTTGACTTGTGATGCCCGTTGTTTGTGCACACACACAAGCGCGGAGGGAACATGCAAACTTCACGCACACAGACCTCATAGGAAGGAATTGAACCTGGACCCTGGAGGTGCGACGCCACAGTGCTAACCACTACCCCGCTGTGCCGCTCTAATATGGTTATGAAAGTAGATTTAATTGCATGAGGAGTCTACACAGGTGAATACCATCCACAGTCAAATCCCCAGTTTTGATTTGGAGTCCAAATAGACTTGTATGAAAACAGTGTCGTGTTAATTCAAAAGTTTAATTTAAAAATACACATAAATGTATAGATCTATTTGCTTTAATGATTCAGTCAGCTGGGTATTTATACCACTATTAGCAGTTTCATTAATATCGATCAAGGACATGGTGGCTGAGTGTGTTACTGATCAGAAGGTTGGCGGTTCAAGCCCCAGCTTAAACCCCAGTAATGTATATATGACGAATAAAGACTGCACTTATATACTCGGTATGTGGGTGAATACTCTCAGTCAAGGTCTAGAGATCCTCCCCTGGCTGAAAGGCTGGTTATGTAAACAATGGAGAAGGTGAGAGTAAGAGGAAGAGTCGTTAGAGAGTGAGGAGGACAGAGGTGTTAAGAAGAAACAGCAATAGAGAGAGATTAAGGAGAGTCATTAAGGTGTAACGATCAGAGAGAGTAAGCGGAGTCCTTACGTGTGGCTCACCTGGTGGACCTGTGATGTGTTTTATATCATACGGATGGCCAGGTCCATGTGCATCGCTTACTTGTGAAAGATATGGCACAAGGATGCACTACGGAAATACGTTTGATGCTCTGAGTGACGTTCCACTGGGAAACCTTGAGTCCTGCCATTCAAATGGATGTTACTTTGACGCCTACCACCTACCAAAACATTGCTGCATTCCAAGTACACCGCTTCATGGCAACCGTATTCCCTGATGCCAGTGGTCTCAACCCTATGTGGTGCTGTTTCAGATGTTGCCTCTACCTCCAAATTATCCAGATTTCCGGATTTGTCGGAGAAACTAGTCCAATCCATGGTGGCCCCATTTTACATGTTCTTATGTCTTCTGATGTCTAATGGCTAAGTGTAAGTAAATGAAACTAATACCAGGAACCAATATGGCACATACACGCTCTCTGATGGAGATGGGCTTATCATAAGTTTTCTTCTGCTTTCCCCATAGGGAGTTTTTCCTTAGCCACCATCAGCTCTGGCTCTCCTATATCAGAAAATCTCAATTAAGCTGTTTTGTGCTAAAAGCATTTTTAAATTAATAGGAAATTAATTCGATATTCAGATGTATCTATCCTAATAATAAAAATATTAAACATTTAAAGGCCCTAAAAGACGGTATTTCTTGTCATTCATCTTGGCTTATGCATTACCATGTCTCCTTTATGAGCTGCACTTACAATAGCATTACATCTATTCACCTTGCAGGACTAAAACCCAATGTGGTTTCCTGTTAATGTTCAACCCAGTGTGTGTGTGTTCTAAGATGCTTTTCTGCTCACCGTGTGTATTTGAGTCACTCTGGCCTCCATGTCACCTTGAACCACTCTCACCATTTTCCTCCAAACTCTCTCATCAACAAAGTGTTTTCACCCCCAGAAACAATGCTCACCTGATGTTTTTAGTTTTTTTTTTTTTTTTTTGCACCATTCTGTTTTGCACCAATCTTACATTAGGTATAAATGCAGTTTCTGAAAAAAAGATACAATCATGCCATAGTCAAAGTCAAAGGGATCATGTTTTTTTTCCCCTTCACTCTTATGTTTGATGTTTGCAATCTAGGTGTAAATGTTGATAAAGGACTTTTGTTTAAACCTCATATCAGGGTCATTCAGAAAAACTGCTCCTTCATTACCTCCACAACATTGCCTGGCTTTGATCCTTACTTACACGAAAGCCTGACTGATACATTCACAACCTCACACGTAGATCACTGTTACTCCCTTTTCTTTCGAATTTCCCATCAACCTCTTAATCGACACTGACATGTTCAGTACTCCGCTGCTAGAGACCTTGCTCATACCAAACACATGACACACGAACTTCAACAGCAATGCTGGCTTTCAGTTTCGCAGAGAACCAAATGCAAACTTCTCGCTTACAAACTGCGACGTGGCCTCGCCCCGCCTGATCTGTGAGCCGTTGCAGCCCTCCACCCCTGCTCTGACTCTCAGGTCCACCAAAACTGCTCTGCCTATGGTGCACTAAACCAGGCCGACAGCACGGTTCAGGGTAGATCCCATCTTTCCGTCAGGGTATTTGTGACTGCGTGTCCTTCTCCGAACACGATTCATGTAAAATGTACTTTTGTCCCTAAGCTTCAACCTTTCCTTTATGTTCCCAGTCTTTTTCATTTGAACAAACGTTTCCATGTGCAGAAAGAGAGTGGTAGAAAAGCACTATATGAGCTGGACTCAGTATTATTTTAATGATTATTGAATCTTTTGCTTTTGTCATGTATATATTTGTATTGTGCTTGTATTGTGTGTCCTGCAACTCTAGAGTACCTTCCTGTCCTTTCCTGATTAAACCTCAGTGCTGTAATGATTATCACTCTTTCCCACTCACTCATCTTCCATACCGCTTAATCATATATACAGGGTCACAGTGGGCTTGGAGCCTATTCCAGGAGACCGAACAGGAGACACATCTCCTGTTATACTGAACTTCCAGCCTCCTAACACACAGTATGAGTGCAGATCAATCTCTGCTATCTGTTATTACCCAGATGAGGATGAGTTCCCTGTTCAGTCTGGTTCCTCTCAAGTTTTCTTTCTATTACCATCTCAGGGAGTTTTTTTTTATCTCAGCACCGTCACACTCGACTCGTTCATCAGGGACGATCTGATCATTATAACTTATACATATTTTCTCGCACATCTCAGACTCATTTACTTAATTTTCTTCTGATTCTGTAAAGCTGCATTTCGACAATGACCATTGTTAAAAGTGATAGTAAGAAAATTAAGTTGTATTGAACATTCAAACTTCACTCACACACAGACCTAAATACTGGGACTCGGACCCTGAACCCCCGGAGCCCTGGAGGTGTGAAGACACAGCGCTAACCAGTACACTACTTTTTTTTTTTTTGTCCAAGCAGAAGTGTTTTACTGCCTTGCTTTAAACAATAATAATTTAAAATGCTAATTATTCATATTATTGTATTGATAGTAAAATTGGTGTAAGTTTCTAGAAGCATATGACCTGTAAAATTGCTGCTTAAATAACAGCATTCTGTGCAAAATTACCCCCCCCCCCTCCCTCCTCTCCCAAAAAAACAAGTAGTTTGAGAAAATTGAGAAAGTAGTTTGCATTTGAGAAAAAAACACTTTTTCAGGTTTATGAAATATAAATCAGCCAAATTTCATCTGAATGACAGTTAAGATCGTTGAAGGATTCGAATTCAAAGAAGTTACGGACACTACAACATCAAAGGGCATGACATTGTATTCAGCAAATGTGTTCCTTTTGTATCTGATAAAAATGTAAATGTTTAATAAATATGCATATTTACAGAAAACGAAGGATAGATCAGGAGATAAGAAGCGTTAATTATGAATAAAATGCTGATCCTGTCTGAATATAAACTTTTACACCTACAGGTCAGACACTTTTCAACACCCACTGAATTCAAACTGAATTGCACTATGCGTGAGATATTTGTATAATGATGATGATGATGATGATGATGATGCACAAGCTCCAATCAGTACATGTACTTCACATGCACGTGTGTGTGTGTGTGTGTGTGTGTGTGTGATGCACATCCTCCTCCTGCAGCAGTGCTGTACCGGAGGGGGCGGAGGGACAGAGGGCTATAAAAGCGCACAGCCTCCACCAGAGAGACGCGACGGTGCACCGGTACAGAGTCTCTCCTCCCCCCCCCGCCCCCCCGCACGGATTAACCGAGACAGAGACAGAGAGAGAGACACAGAGAGAGAGAGAGATTAATATATACACTCTGCTCACCGCCTGAACCGCTTGTATTAAACCACACACACACACACACACACACACACACACTTCTCTCTCTCTCTTCCCTCCCGCGGTCACTTGTTGTTCGGACCTTTTTTCTCACTGCACGGACTTCTGTTTTACTATTATTATTTATTTGACTTTAATGCGCGTGTAATTGACCCCCCGCAGCCCTGTGATTTCCCGCGCAGTACAGGAGGATGCTCGCGCTGACGCGGAGCTCGTGCTGGCTGCTCGCGCTGTTGTTGAGTCACGCGGGAGTCGGAGTGACCGGCCACAACAACAACAACAACAACAACTCCATCAAAGCTGCGCCGCTCGGAGAGGAGCCCACCGCCGCCTCCTCCTCCTCCTCATCCTCCTCATCCTCATCCGCGTCCTCGTCCGCCGCCGCCGCGTCCGCGCGCCCGGGCAGCAGCGCGCCTCACGCGCCCCACGCAGCCCACGCGCCCCACGCGCCGCAGAAGAAGACCAACGTGCCCGTGCAGGTAGGACAGGAGAGGACAGGAGAGGACAGGAGAGGTGTCTGTGTAATTAACAGTCCAGGGGCAGGTGGGGAGGTCATTAATAGATAGATAGATACTTTAAAGTTAAACACACTGTTTGTAATTGAGGTGCATTAATGAGGTAAAATGATGTCAAATAATATACAATATATAAACAGTAGGCTACATGAGCATGATGATTGTATATACAGATGGGAACCAACCTGTACATAAGGTGCACCAGCAAGTTTAAATATTAATAAAAGAGAGAATGGAATGAATGAAAGACTTGACCACAGTGCAATGAAGACAGAATGTATATGAGCTAAAGGGAGCCCTTACAGTGTTACTTAAAATAAATACATACACTTACACTGTGGGCAGAGCACTGCACAATTTAATGGGAAAAAATGGAAAGAAAAGAAAAAAAAGATATATAAATTTAAATAAAAATAAATAAACATTAAGACATGACATGACCTTAAAACAATGGGTTCTCTGTGAGAATTAATTGCACTAGCGAGTACAATGGCAAAAAAGAAATATATATAAGAAATATTCAAATAGAGAAATAAGAATATGAAAATAAAATAAAATGATACCAATATAGAAAACTTTAAGTTGAAAAAATTACAATGTACTTTACCATGTACAGGGTTCCTAATAAAATAGAATTGAAATAGAAGTGTATGAGGTGTTAAATGTGTGAGTTAAATGCGATAAATTACAGCCGAGCTCTCTCTCTCTCTCTCTCTCTCTCTCTCTCTCTCTCTCTCTCTATATATATATATATATATATATATATATATATATATATACTAAATGTACCCTTCTTTGTCACTCACTTTTGCGGTACTAAGGGTACATCTGATGTGTCTTCAACGATGCATGTAGTGTGAACCTCTAAATAATAAATTGAAGTGAAAAGAGAGATCCAAAGAGGAAGGCTAATTTCTCAATTCTACTGATCATGATACTGATTACAGTCATGCACTGGCTCAGATTTAAACTACAATAATGCAAAGTCCTGTGCGCACCTTGCGCATGCCGTTATTCATCATAGGTAACATGAAACTCAACTAATATTTACAGATTTAGTTTTTCTGGAAAGTGTGGAAAAAGTAGTGTTTACTGTTAGTGATACCATAGAAATAGGAGATTGGAATAAAAAGATGTAAAAATAAATAAATAAATAAATACCAGATTTCAGATCTCGAACTGTGTGGCCAATATTTTTCAATTAATTTTATTGTCATTTTTGCTTAATATATAATTTTCTCTTTATTCCATCCTGGCAAACATTAATATAATATAATTAAAACAAGCAGAATATTAAAAAGTATATGTTCTACTGAACTAACTGTTAGCATTACTACTGTAATAAGTTACTGTCTTTTATTTTCAAGTCTGCAATCACAACATTTATCAGACGCGTTTATCCAGAGTGAGATACAGAGGAACAGTGACATCTTACATAAAATAAAATAAAAAAACATCCTCATTCTAGTAGAATCCGATCAAATTGAAGCATGTCATGGATCGAAAAAGCTGTTTCATAGGAATTTGTTCCACAATAAAAATAGAAAATTTTTAAAACGTAATTTCTTGACTTAGCTGTGTAGTTTTGGTGCTTGTGTAAATGTTTAATGAGGAAACAAACTTCAAAAGTGTTTACTGTGTATATGTGTGAATTAGACGGGCGGTGTCTGCTCTCTCTCCTCTCAGCCACAGTCTCATGCGAAACATTTATATATTACCGGACTGATGTGTTTATTTCTTTATGTAGCTCTAGACAAAGAAAAGTTGTTTTAGCTACAGGAGCGCTGAGCGATAAATTTTCATAATTTCCATGGAAAACTATGCAAAATGTAATATTACATCATAAGAGGAATGAGGTACATAAGTTTGTAAGGTATGATAATTTATTCAATTATTATATCCATAATTGCTGTTAAACCTTAAGGACTTTATAAATAGAAAACTTGATTTATGAATTTTTTTTTTGTCGATTTATGAAAATTTGTCGATTTATGAAAACATAGTTTTTGTCGATTTATGAAAATTTGTCGATTTATGAAAACAGAGTTTTTGTCGATTTATGAGAATGATGATAATTATGAGAGGGAAATGTCTCACATGCACACATATTGTATTGCGAAAACAACCATCAGCGAATACAGTGTCGGAGCCTGAACTGTTCGAACGTCAATGTGAAAACATAACACGTGGCATCTCGATTCACCACGATTTACAACAGCCGTACAAGGTTTAATGTATTTTTTTATTATTATTATCTCAAATCCACCACAGATTCGATTTATATTTTTTGCTCTAATATAATTTGCAAGTTTAGTAGATGTGTAAAAAAAAAAAAAAAAAAACAGAAACCCCCCTCCAGACTCCCTTAAAGCACTTACATACACCCGGGAGCTGATCATGACTTACGTGTGCAGTAAACTCCCTGACATCACATTTCTTGCTTGAAGATGTTCAAATTAATCATTTCTAAAATCAACGCTATAGACTTTCTGTTAAAAACTGAGAACATTATATTAATTATCGAGCAACAAGTTCTGAAACATGGCATGAAAATAAGACTGAGGTCAGCACAGTGTCACGTCATAAATCATGCTGCGCTGTCACATCAAAGGAAGAAAAACAAGCACTGTTGGTAAATGCATCTTGGGACAGCAAAATAAAAAATGCAGCTCTGGCACTGATAAACTAAGGTCTCTGTCTTACTCGCTGTGTGTGGCGCTGTTTAGATTTCCAGATCTCCTCCGAGCCTTACGGTCGATAGCACTGATCCGTACGGATGATCTGTTTGGCACGGCGATATACACAGAGAGCGACTCCTTGTTGCAGAACGGAAACGCCATGCTAGTCAGGCGAGTGAAGATGATCAGCAGTGGAGCTGGGCCTTTATGTAAAGCAGGATGGATGCATCGATTCATGTCCATACTTTTATTTTTTCAGTGCTTGCGGCGCTGACCCGTTCCGCTGACCCTCTCAGCCCGTCTAAAGTGCTTGTTTACGACCTGGGTAAATAAAAGATAAGAGCGTCGGCGTTGGCGAAGGAAAGTGTGGCCTGTGGTTTTGCACCAGCTCGACGGTTGAAGCCTGAGGCGTATTTATTTATATATATATAAACCTAAAACCGAAACCGGAGGAAGGTTCAGCTGAACAGCAGCAGGGGTTTATTCTGCAGCTTCTCTCGCTCACCTCGGTGTGATGTACTGAACCTTATTAAGATTAGTGATGCCGGGAGTCAGAAGTGTTGGACTGATGGAAAGCTGGCCGAAATCCTGCAACTTTGGAACTTCATGCAAGACCTACAATTTATGACAGATGAGGTGCTGATCGCGGCTTTTATCGCCCTCTGGACAGAAGGTGACTCACTGGAGTGTTGGACGAGTTCTAAGAGGAAATTCACCATCTCGGTGGTTTCGCTAGGCTTCCTGATAAATGTCTCGTCTTTAGAAAGCTGCTCATCCCCTCGAGGGGTCCAGATCTCTATCATTAAAGGATAAGTGGTGGATCTAAACATAAGCTTGCAATAAATAAGTCCCACTTGTTTACGCTAATACACTGCGAATTAGACGTGTAAGGGAAACGGGCCACCCAGGGTTGTGCAGCGATGCCAAGAGAGAAGCAGTTCGTTTGTGTTTCTGTCACATTAGTGGACTGGGCCAGGAGCGTGTAAGCGCACTTTTTGGCACTCTGTTGATAAAGATTTCCTCGATATAAATAATAATAGGATCTGGTTTTCCCATTTTCCTTCCCTAAAGACTCATAAATCATAAAAGCATCAGTTGAAACATCGGAAGTCACAGAGTGTTTCGGTTAAAAGAAACCCCCGGTGGGAATTTTGAGAAACGTTACGTGGGTGGGCAGATTGTTTTATTTGTGCTTTTGCCAAAAAGCAAGGAACTGGCATAGACATGGCATGCTTCACCCCTTTAATTTTGAATGCACCAGGGATATGGCTTCAGGTTCAACCCTGCATGAATATAAGACCTGTTTCTCATCAGCAGCTGAGTTTCCTCTTCTTTTTTCTTTTTGGTATCCAGTCCCCTTATTTAATTTGACACGGTGGTTCTGTTAACGAGAGCGGGGACCAGATTGTTTGGATCTGGCTTGTAAAGAGAAGAGAGGAAACAGGTCTCTGCTGCCCCCTCTAGGGTTAAGTGGCTGTTTAGTGATTCTAACGAGCTGAGAGAGTGAACTAAACCAGCCCGAGGTGTGACGGCTCGTTAGCGCTAGATGGGCTAATCACACCTCACTCGCTCTCCTGCGAGCCGGCGAGACGCCACGACCGCTCCCACCTGGTTTAAAGCACCTCGTAGTCTTTATGATCTCCAGAGCTTGTGAGGTTGAGAATCCAATTATCCAGGCTCATTAAAAATGTTCATTTCCTCGCTCGCGTTACGCCGCCGTTCCTCATAGGCTGCCCGGTGTTTATGTAAATCGTGTTAAATGAGTGACAGGCTCACTCACGTTTAAAAGTGGCCCTTTAGGGGTTAGTGCACACATGTTTTGTGGTGGAGGGATTAACCTTAAACTTGGGCTTCAAACAACAAGAGAAAGTGCAGGCCGCCCCTGTGATCTGGTCCTCATGGCCTTTGAGGCTGGATAGTGTTTGTTTGCTCGGTGACATCGTTTATTTTACTCCGGGAAACCTCTCTCAGCTCATGAACACCATTCATGGTGTCGGGTGTCCGTTCTGATTCCTCAAGGTCAGATCCGGAGAGGCCCAGAGGCCCGGGAGTTCACAAACCTCACGTGTGAAACAGCAAACCCTTTCACAATTACACGTTTAGACTTCCAACCAAAACCGAAGCTCTGGGCTGAGCCTTCAGAAGTGATCTCAATTATATTACTTTATTTACTAAGCTTTCTCGGGAGCGTATTATGGAATGATTTAGTCATCAGTACTGCTTAGAGATGATGATTTAGACTGCGCTGAATGACAGCTCAAATCTGTAAAGCCAAAAGCTCAGTGGTTGCCGGGGAGCCGCGTTAGGGAAGTAAAACAAATGCACCGGGGTGTTCGGGGTATTGTGGAGGAAACTGACACTGATATCAAATTGTCAAAACAAAAAGTGAAAGGTTTGTGGGAAAAGATTAGGAAAAATATTGAAAAGGAGTTTTAAATCAAACACTGTAAAGGGGTCAGTCTTCCGAATTCACCAGCTGTATTATACACTGTGTATAAACTCATCACCTCCGTATTTACTAAATCTCAGGGCAGAAACTCCAGCCTGACCGTCTTTATTCTCATAGTTATTTACCGTTCCTGCTAGTGTTATAGTCGTTAACTGAACAATATGCTTTAAGACTAATAAATACCACCTTCTGTTTTTTGGGGTCTTTAAATGAGAAAGTTTATATTAAAGTTGAAGTTATAGGTTAAAGGTTATTACTGAGTTTTGGTAAGTACAGTAAACCTAATTATAATGCATGTAGTTATAAAAATGTAAATTGGACTCAAAGAGGTGGAAGTTGAGGAAGAGGTGCACATGCATGCGGTGGCAGCCATCCCTTTACACCCGTCCATGATCAACGTTCCTGAACATTTCCTCTTTAAATATGGGTTTCATAAAATGCATTAAGATTATTTGGTCACTTTCCTATAAAATATCTTCTCAAGTTTTAAAATTCTCTTGTATCAGTTTGCCAACTTGATTAAACAAAAAATCGATAAAAACTCATTATGCTTAAAAATATTTTTAGATTTCGTTTTAAGATTAGATTTGTCATTACGTTTAATGTTGAAGGCTGTCCATAAAGTTAGTATGTTTCTCTTACCACTTATTATAAGTAGTCTTTCCCGTACAAGTCTCACTTGTCCTTCTGTGTCTAGACGTTAAAGGGACAGTTTGTGTTTTTTTGCAAGTCTTATCCTATAAGTGCATCATACCAGGTTTGGTCGTTATAAATGTTTCTGTTCTGCACACTGAGCATGAAGTTTCTCACCCTGAAGGCGAGTACAATATAATCAGCGCCAAATTCCACAACCCTCGTTCCATGCATTCCAAGGTTCATCTGAGAATGAAGCTCCTGGAGTCTGAGATAAACCCAGTTGATATCTTTCAAAGTTGCAGTGTATATAGTACAAATTCAACTAGTTTATTTTTTTGGGGGAAAAAAATAAAGAGCCCAGTTCTATCAGTCTATACCAGGGGTATACCAGGGTGCCTCAAAGATTGAACCACCTTTAATTTAAGACTTACAGCTGTAACTTCCTATAAAAAGTTTTACCTGAAAAAGTGATCAAATGCTGACAATGCAGACTGCTTCCAAAAATATATAATATCAGAATATATATGCTGAATAATATCTCCTCTAACCTTTTCAAAAATCTCTTTAGCAGTGTCTGTTTTTGTCTTCACATTTGGCAAAAGGTCACATAAGGTTCTGAAGTTTCTTGAATATTATGGGTTCCATTAAAATTCAGCTTCTTGTAGGTTGACTGTAAGGCACTATGACATAATACGAGCATAATAGTTCATATGAATGCAATTTACAGCAAGTCAAGGCTTGCTAGTTGCTTGCGGGCCACAAAATTCATTATTGTCTCTTTTGCACAGAAATAATTTTCCTATTGTTTGTTTTTGCTCCAGAAATATGACTTCATTTTGCTGATTAATGATTCACAACAGAATGATTCATTTTTGAAGTTTGTGTGTGGCTCATTTTGAGACAAAACCTTAGTTGTAAAGCAATCGTTTATCTACACAGGCTGTTCAAGTCAAAGCAGGACTTGTGGTGAATGAACGAAGGTGTAAAAGCGATCGACATTTACAGAAGACTTAAAGCGCAGTGCGGTGATGAGATTCTTAGCCGCAGTAAAACATTTGAACGGTGCAAATGCTATAAAGAAGACCGAGGTGGCTCGGAGCCCACTGCGGTTTTTCCCGTGAACATTCATGTGGAACGCCTGATCACTGAAAATCGACGTCGCCGAATTGCGGAAGAAACGTATCTGTCTGTTTGAATTGTACACACTCATTCAAGACACACTCCAAGATATTTACACATGTTTTGGACGTTAAAGGAGTTCCTGGGAGGCCGGCGTTTCAGACGTGAAGTGAGACAGAAAGTCCGATCATGGCTCCGGCGTACTGAGAAAACGCTCTACCTTGATGGTGTCCAAGATAAGTGCATTAGTGTAGGAGGAGATTATATAGAGACATAGAGGGAGTTGTGATTTGACCACTCGTTGTATTTATTTATCTGTCTATACAATGTAAATGAAGTTTGATCACCTCTGCATCTACATATAAACTCAAATGGTCCCTGTTTTATTTGAACAGCTTTTTGATTTAAACTGCATGAATCCATCAGGAAATAAAACACGCCAACTGTGCATTAGACATAGTGTTGATGAAAAGCCAACGTTTCAGGCAACAAAACCCAATAGAACAAGTACAATAATCTAAAGTTACATTTAAACACGTTGAGCTGTTTCGAATCTGCATTAGCTTTAGGGATCGTTTTTCAAATGTCAAAGAGGATCGCAATTAAGACGCAGGGTCACCGCTCTGGGCGGAGAATTCAATAGTGAATTTAGATTTCCTGGCAGATGAACTCATGATTGGCCCAGAATGAAATTAAATGCAGATCCCAGCGCATGTAGCGATTAATTGCTGTGCGGAGCTTTAATGTTCAATCTGTGTGACGTTAAAACATATTGAAACATTTAAATTAAATTAATATCGATCAGGTTTTAAAGAAATGACAGCATGAGATATGAGATTAAGTTACAAGTTCAACTAGGTCATCACACACACACACACACACACACACACACGAACACACTTGTATCTTTATGCACGATTATTATTTTTTGACTTTTCTGAACATGACAGTAACATGCATGCATTTGGTCAAATAAAAAAATAATAAAACAAACTGAAATGGGAATGTACACCACGATTCCTGCTTTAAGCTCCCATATTTGACTATTTAACAAGGTAACACACAGCTCAGAGTGTTTCTGTTGAGGTCCCCACTAAGATATCCTTCAGGTAATGCATTATACCCTTCAATTCACTCCTCCTCCAAACATGCAGTTTCAGTGTCTATGCAAAAACCCAAGGGGTGGGGGGTATATATAATATAATATAATATAATATAATATGATATAATATAACTTCTTATATTATGTCACAAAAGGGGAAAATATGGTTGTTTTATTCACACCCTGGCCAATAGAAAAATGGGAAAAAGGATGAAAAAAGTGTGGAATATTTTTAAAATGCATTTTGTTGGAAATGTTTCTAAAGCTGACAAAAACAAAATAAAACATATAAACACCACTATTTTAACTTATTAAACTGGTTAGCTTCTCCTTTATTATTTTTCCTTACGAATTTAGCAATCACATTGAAATATCCTCGGAAAAATGAGTACGAGTACGATCGGAGACCTGGTGTCCTAGATTTGACTCAGGTGAAAAAAATTACGTCTGGTTAGCATTAGAAATGTTTTTCTTCATGTTACTGCAACGTCTGAAAATTTGGTTTGACGTTGCTTAGAGAGACCGCACACAGGTATGAAATTTCACACCGTTTTGCCTCAGAATATAAGTGGATCCCAGGTCTGTGAAATGTTAATTTCTTGAATTTGTTATACAGTTTCTGTATAATCTCAAAGAACAGCTGTAATGTCTCTCAGCCCTCTTTCTGGAAACTGTGTGTGCGTGTGTGCGTGTGTGCGTGTGTGTGTGTGTGTGTGTGTGTGTTGAGTCTAACTGATTGAAATCAAAAGCTAGCATTTCAACAATGAAACAAGTTAAAGCAAGGCGAGTTATAAGTGAATTTCCTAGAATGTATGATGTATGATGAATGTAAAATGTTGCTTTTGTCTCACCTGAGAGTCTTTAAGATCTGATCATCAGAAGAGTTGATTCGTCTTTTTGTCTCTAGGTGTACAGCAGTGAGAAACAGTGCAGCAGTGATACGGACTGTGCGATCAGCAGTTATTGTCACAGTTCCCAGCATGCTCCATCGCGGTGCGCGCCCTGCCGCCGGAGGAAGAAGCGATGCTCCAGAGATACCATGTGCTGCCCTGGGAACCGCTGCAGCAATTGTACGTATCATTCATCAGTTCATCCTGAAGATGTTCAGGGTTATCATGTATGTTTTTAATTTTATATATAGTATATTGTATTTATATACATAGTAATTGTATATATATACAATTTCTTAAAATAAGTTTACCAGAAACAATTATAAGATTATTAAGCATATTTCTAGCCAGATATTACAAACTGTTTTAGCTAAAAAATCTTGCTTTTGGCATCGGCAGATAGTACTTCAGTTTTACTTTTTCAAGAAATAAAACTAGGATTAATTATTTGTATATTTTGGTTATATATTGTATATTTAATATGTATATATAAATGATCAATGCTTAAACGTTTAGCATTTGACTAGAAATAAGCTTAATAATCTTTGTTGTAATCTTACTTGAATAAATTGTAGATCAGTTTAAATATATTCAATATGTTTTCACTTGCTAAGATATCGTATGTTGCAGTGCAGAAATGTAGTCCGAGGTCGAGTTATATTATGTGTCCATAAGTAACCAGTGTATCATTTGTCCTGTTTATTTTATTAAAAAAATTTTGGACATGAAACCAAAATCAAAGAATAAGCAAAATGGAAAAAAAAATTATAATAATTCAGCTCAATCATTGTATCTTTAGCTCGTTCGTTTTTCATTAATTCTTCTTAACATTGTCGCAATGTTGCTATTTTTTTCTGTTCCAATAAGAAACTATAGTAGCTATGTATAACATCTCCAGCTAACTAGCTTAAACATAAAACAAATCAAACAATTATTGTCCTTTTTAAAGTGTTACTTGCTTGGCTTTGTAGTAGCTTCATTGGCAGATTAGCAAAACTAGCTACCTGTACTATCAACATACTCGATGATCTGTGCTACGATTTTCTAAATATTTGATTCTAAAGATTTACTTTTCTTCATAATGTCCATAACAGTAATATGAGCCGGAAGTTTAATAGTACATTCCAGTAACCTTAAAAAAGGCCACTCTGACACTTTTTTGTTAAGTTTGCCAAACAGAAAGGTCGTCTCAGTCAAAGAGGGCAAATGGACAGCTGCTAAGGGGACTTTAGTCATGGACATACCCTGTGCATGTCCATGATCCATATTCACATTTAATGAGAGGTGACTTAAAAAACAGGATGACGTTGTATCAAAGTCAAAATATCTTGAATACAGTCAAGAATTGAATTTACTGTTCCGATAAACCAAATATAAGATTCTTCAACTTTTCCAGACATTTATAAAGCTTTACTGTAAATAGCCCTTTTCTGTTGGTAGAGTTTTAGGGGGAAAAACAATATGATCTGGGAATAGAATAAGAAAATTAAAACTGTCTAAAAATGTTTAGATAGATTTATTGGTTTTAACCCTTTATAGGGCACTCATTAATATAGTTGGAAAGTTTATACTATATATAAAATTATTTTCAATTAAATTTTATTTGTATAGCGCTTTTAACAATTGACATTGTCTCAAAACAGCTTTACACAATCAAAAGAATTATTTAAGTTTGTATGGAATGTGAATGTGTATGAATCAAAATGGTCAGATATTTACTTCAGATCTCCAAAGTTGTATAAAGAGAAAAAAAAGTTTCAATACTTTTTTTGTAAGACATTTTTTGTGTGATTTTTTTTCTTTTCTTTTCAAAATTTTTCATTATTGAAATGTTTATGTTGCAAGTAACAGTCAGTGAAGTTACCCATTTAAAGTAATAATTCTTCTATAAAGTTTATACTGTAGATAGACGTTACCAAATGTGTTACATTTTTCTTTTAATTAAGGGTTAAAATTATTATTTGGTTTATCTTAACCTAACAAGGTATATAAAATAAATTGTATTTAATATGTATTCGAGATATTCAAGGTGGAATTGGTCTTTACAGTTATTTAAGTGGGTTGTTTGAATTTTTCGGCTTGACATGTCATGTCCAATTTGCATATGTCTGTTGTTGACACAAACTGTCATGTAGACATTTGTTATTGTGAACCGAGTGTTAGGCGGCGGTACTGTAGAGCCGCACCACATGCTAAAAATACCATTCAGTCAGCACGGGTTAGATTCAGCTGTCAACATGTTTAGAATGTCTTTGATGTCGGTCTAAATTATATCGAAATCTTTCTTTCGCAAAATGTGACACGTTTTGTTTTAATAATTAATGTGTACTGTATATTTCATTTACTGCAGGAATAAGAACTTTACAGTTTAGAAGCTTTTGTATGATGATGTGATTAAGAGGATGTTACATAAATACCCAGGAAACCCATAAGCAATATTTCTAGACAGCTCCAGCTGAATATTTGCACGATGCCAGTCACACTGATGCCACGTTCTTCTTCCCGTCTTTAGCGATCTGCGTGGCATTCCCTGAGAATCTTAAGACCCATCACATCTCAGATTTAAAGGAGCAGAAAAAGCTGAGCAAAGACAAGGGCTGGAAGAAGAGCGGGAAAGTCCAGACCAAGGTCTCCCTTAAAGGTAGGGGAATTCACATCAAATACTTTAATTTTTTTTTTATGTTTTCATGTCTGTGGGCTTCTGAAACCAGTTTGGAGAGTTCTGCATATTTCTGCGCAGTTGTCATGTGTGACCTAAGCTCGTGCCATTGATTGTGTTTGTGAAAAGGGAGCGCCAGACATTGAAAACAAACATAATTGTCTGTTGCTGGTAAATGAAGCGAACCCTGATCATTCAGCACATCTGGACGCGTGCACCTCGCCACAGCGCACAACTCATCTTTCTACTGCTCTGCTGTCTGCTAGCCGGGACAAACGGACAAATATAACGGCATGCATTTAGCAATTAGCGGTGTGCAGCTCAGCGTAATGATGAATGATTAATGCCTTTATTGTCACTATACACATGTACAATGAGATTAAAATTCTCTCGTGCGAGTTTGAGTCAGGTATAAAGATCTGCTGAATGAGTCCTAAAACTGAAATACTGTCAATGTTTATGGTTAAAGTGTTTAACTACTCGGCTTTATTGCAGAATGAAATGCTCTTTTATTTATGAGTCCAGAGAATTGAATTGATATAAACCTTTTTTTTGCGGGATGTGGTTGACATACGCTTCTACTAAAAACAAATAAAAAAAAACAACAACAACAACAACAACAACAACAAAATGCTCGACACTCTGTGGTTTTGTTCGGGCAGCGATGTCATTCGGGTTGCGTGTTGAATCAGCAGGAAACAACATCGCACAGAAATCTCACATGACACAGTAATATATATATATAAGTAAATGTTTGCTTTGCTAATTATTCCACTGGAAGAGCAATCAAAGCCACCTGACAAGCAGCTGGACCGAGCTGATTAATAAATTAGGAAGTCGTTTGCTGTGACTCTTTGAGGCCCCGTCTCTCTCTCTCTCTCTCTCTCCCTCTCTCTCTCTCTCTCTTTATATTCAGACCCTCCAAAACAATGTTAAATGCAGTGCAACAACCCGAGCTCTGGATGTGTTTAAACTCCTGTAAGAGTACACCAAAACAATGTAATGGTCTCATTTTCCCTCCGTTCCCTCTGGACAATTTGGATTCGCAGTACTTCCTCAGCAGAATTGCTTGATTGCTTACAGTGAGGTTATTACAGCAGGAACAGGGGGTGGACGATACCTGCAGGCTTCACAAATAATAGCATAATTCAGTTTGGATAATGTAATAAGTCCATGTGTTTGTGGTGCGGTGTGTAATCCACATGTTGAATTTTATTATCCATGGAATATGTAATGTCTTATCCCTGAAGTTCAAACCATGCAAATTCATGTAAAGTTCAAACCGTATTCGCTCAGGGGTGCAGCGTTGGCTCTTAGAGACACAATTCTCCAAGCTTTAGGACCCAGCCTTTTTAGCATGTACTAATTTTCCACTCTATTTTACTACTTTTACCACTTTCCTAGAAAATCACGATCTTCCCACACAGGTTCTACATAGAGTCTTTCCATTTCTAAGAAACCATTATGTTCCAAATTAATGAATGTAGAAGGGTTTACTAAGGTAAAGTCAGTGGTACTATACCTACACTCATGAGAGATGGTTTTTCAGGGGTTCTTTGGATGGATAATGGTTCTTGTTTCAGGACAGGATCTACATAACTCCATTACAACCAAACCAAGCTCCATAAAAATTCTATATTAAATTATCCATTAACTTTGCACCGACTTAGTAAGTACAAGTAAGTAAAGCATTAAAAGTCACATCACTAAGTTCCTGTATATTATATTTTCCATGAGCTTAGGAAAAGGGTTGTTCCCAGCACCCTGAGGAATCTTTCAGTTGTAGACCCTCGTTTGAGGCTTCACGGTTCGGAATTAGTTTTTGAGTTCATGGAACTAAAGGTAGAAACAAAATCATTAACCATCCAAAGAACCCGCGAAGAACCATAAGGAAGGAACAAACTATCTAACATTCCTCTACATTATACAAAGAAAGCTTGCCATGACAGGTTTTTGGGTTGCAAAGGTGTATGAAGAACCTGTATAGTAGTAAATATCCTTTGCTAAGAGATTTTCAAATTTTCTATGATTTGTAAAAATCTATTTGTAAAGAAGTAAGTCATTTAATTTCTTTCCGTTTTGGAGAAAAATTTGCAGCTAGTACCTTGAAGGATTCTTTGGTTTGCAAATGTTCTATGTAGGACTTAGGGCTGTTGGTTAATGTAGAAGCTTTCTAGAAAATCTAGAACCATTGTAACCCAGTTGACCACAAGAAAATGTCAGCGTACTCTCTGAGTTTTAAAGGCCTTCTATAAATAAATATATAAACAAGAACCTGTTAGAAACTCTTTGGAAATGAGGTACACATGAAGGAGTTAGCTTTTCCAGAATCTAAGATGCTTCCATCTAGGGTTAGATTCTTTCAGTTGTAGACCCTGGTTTGAGGTTTCATGGTTTCATTACTACAGTGGCACAGGGTTGTTGGTGAGTTCATGGAACTAATGAGAACAATGAGTCGTCCAAAAAGAATAAGCTTCTAAAAATTTAGAAGGTTGAAAGAAGTGTACCCTACCAATTGGAAACCTTTTTCACCCAAGAAATATAATGTAGTCCCATTAATAAAATAAAGTGCAAAATAAAACATTTTCTAACCAAGTGTTCCAATCCCACAGTAACGTTCTTGCCAGGTTGTTTCAATGATTCAGTAAAGCATGAATAAAACTAAAGCATTTAACTGGTTTGTGTCGTAGGTCACGAGGGCGACCCGTGTCTGCGTTCCTCAGACTGTTCAGAGGGTTACTGCTGCGCCCGCCACTTCTGGACCAAGATCTGCAAGCCGGTTCTGCGCCAAGGCGAAGTGTGCACCAAACAACGCAAGAAAGGCTCGCACAACTTGGAGATCTTTCAGCGCTGCGACTGTGCCAAAGGCCTGGCGTGCAAAGTGTGGAAGGACGCCACGTCTTACTCCAGGTCCAGACTGCACATGTGCCAGCGGACCTGAGAGGAACGAGGGAGCGCCGGCGAACGAGGGAACTGCGACCGGAATGTGTCCTGTGTTCCCTCCCGGGAGCGCGGTGGAGAGGACGTCCTCTTCCCAGGACTCAGAAATATGTGAAGGGGAAACTCGGATAAGCGAGAAGAGATAACAGTGAGACAGAGATGAATCTGGGCCAGTGTGTGTGTGTCAATGTGTGTGTGTGTGTGTGTGTGTGTGTGTGTGTGTGTGTGTGTGTGTGTGTGTGTGTGTTTTGTACGTGCACATGCTTGTGGATTTGTAATGGATGATTGGCATTCGATGATTGATGTTCATGATGAGATTCAGCTTTGGGTCGTTTTTTTTTATTTTTTTTTTTACAAAGCATCTAATCATGATTTATTTTGCTGCACATGTTTTAAAGAGATTTATTTGAAAGCCATATTCTTAACAACAGGTAATGAGGGAATGAAATAATTTCACTGTCTGTATGAATTTAGGCTTGACGGCGATTCAGGACAGGACTGAGTTCTCCAGCGCACAGACTTCAGGCACGTTCTGCCAGGCTTCAGGATAATCTATCAGAACTTCTTACTGTTCTGTTTTACACTTTAGTATATAACCACATGTTCATATCTGTTAGGTCAACCGCATCTCAATTCAGGCTTATTACTTTTTTATAAGCACTCATTGTATTTGTATGTTGTCAAAAAAAAATTAATAATTGCACACTGTCACTTAGACTCATCATCGCTTGAAAACTGCAAAGCTACCACCATGCTGCTTTACTGATACAGGGCTGTATTCAGTGTTGCTGATTTGAAGTCCACGTCAATATTTAAACAGGGAGATACAGTATGTGTGTACGCTTATAATATCCTATTATTTTACCTTTTATTTATTTATGTCACGCTTATTGACAACTTAATACAGCCGGGACGTCATGAGAATGAGTGCGCAGGATATTTGGTTATTTTCCCATGATGTTTGTTTTTTTTGTTTTTAGTATAATTAATAATTCGATGTGCGTCCCTGTATAGGAAACCCATCCACGGTTAGAAGGTTAAGCTGGCCAAGTATTCGCCTGTGATACTTCCAGCTCATTTTTATTTATATTTACAGTACAGTACATATCAGATGTCAGATTTCTTTCATTGGTTTTAACGGGATGGTACTATTAATTAATTATTAGTGTCGATTTTATGTATCTAATACTGGCACTAAATTGCACTACGGCATTTTTTGTGTGTGTGTGTTTGTGTATTCGCAGCGTGAAAACTAGAATTTAGCATGACATAATGCGGCAACAACAAACAGTAAGAGAATGGAACTGGACTTAGTACCGATCCTCACTTGAGTTGAGAAAACTGGGTTCAGATGAAAGTGTCTTCTGAATCACACTTAAAGGGGAACTATTATGCAAAATTCAGTTTAGACCTTCTGATGTGTCTCCAGTGGGTGTGTACAAAGGTAAAAAAAAAAAAGCACAGAGTACTTAAATAGTTTTAAAGGCTTTATATAGAAGCGTACAATGGACGGGTGTCGGCTCAAGTAAACCACAATAAAAAGCTAGAGTTATTAATAATCCAAAGATCCCTGGAGGAATGTAGGTAGTTAAAGTTACAAAACATGAACATGGACATAATTTCAGTTACTTTTTCCAATATTACTGAAAAACAAACATGGAATAATCCAACATGACAGACTTCAGGTTTTAAAGAAACTAAATAAGAATGTTGAAAGCAAAAAAACATAAAGGGGAAAAATACATTCCTTGCTTGTTTTCATTTTTGCGTTAACAAGAACTTAAACTGGATTAAGTTTAATTAAATTGGCCAACTGGATTTTTTGCCCATTGGAAATTCACGTAGGAAGATGCCCCGCCCCGTGGATTTGTTGCTCTCTCTCTCTCTCTCTCTCTCTCTCTCTCTCTCTCTCTGGGGTTTGGGTTAGTAGTATCTCATTTACATAGACACTGAATCACTGACTTTGGAAGAGGAGTAAAATTAAGGTAGTCAAAGTTAGCTCAGTGGTTAATGTGTTTGCCTGCTGAGGTCCCAGGTTCACCCCACCAAGTCGCCCCATGTTGGGTCCTCAAGCAAGGCCCCTAAACCCTTAAATGCTCAGAAGTATAATGAGAGAAAAAATGTAAAGGTTTAAAAAAAAAAATTACAGATGTACTCTGAATACAGCCATTAGTGAACAGTGGCATGGGTTACAGTTTACACGTTTCTCACGGGCCATGAATATAAACTAAAGTGCAGATTGAGGATATGCTGAAGTGCAGGGTAGTGCTCTGCGAAACCTCTCTGGAACTTTTTTCTTTTTTTTTTCCCTCCCCCTTTTTTCCATAGAATGCCATTAATAACTAAAATATGCATTGAAAATCCAGGAATTAGGCACTGTTGTTTGTTTTACAGATGTTGCCTATTTGTATGAGGCAGGATCTTATAATCTTAGTCTGTTTTCACTCGGCAACATCCGCTGCCATCAAGAAAGCACAAACACATGAAAGATTATTGACTCGTGACAACACCTTCCAAATATGGATTGAGAATCTACAGGCGTGTGCAGGAACACAGGATCGGGTTTCCGGGGGAGAAAAAAAAAAACGTTATTACATCATCACGAAGAAAACTAAACATCTTAATTATTAAAGTTGCTCATTTTCTGTACAAACACGTCCGACAGATTTAGTTTGCGTTGGAAATATTTAAATTCTAAAACCTTGTTTACAGCGCGAGACTTTTCTGTCCAGGTCGTCTAATAAAAGAATCTACAGGTTCACAAAAATGCCTTATAATTGTGAATTTTAGATTGAATAATTGTAGCCAATAATATTCGATATAATTACAAATTGTCTATTTTGTGAATCTTTCTTTTATTTTATTGTATTTTCCTATCAGTTAATAAAGAAGTAATAAGCTCTTATTGTAAATAACAAGTTAACTGAAATGAATTGTATTTAAAAGCCATTGTATATCATGTACATATGATGATGGGAGTTCTGGAGGCTCTGTGCGTCTCGGTATGCAGCTCGGATTAATAGCAGCCGGTGTGGAATCTAAAGCATGTAAAGCTCCTTTTCTAGGAGAGTTTGGAGAACATTTAAGTGCAGAACGCCTGTTCTCTAAATCTTAACTTTTGTCCACACAGTTGCATTTAAGATGATATATAAAGATCTCCATAGAGAATTATTACTATTAAATTATTTTTAGAACACCTTTAACTGTTTTGTTCAGATTGTTTTTAATGAGTCCAATATTGTGCAGTTGATTTCTACAGATGTTCCTGCAAAAAAAAAAAAAAAAAAACAACAACAACAACATTGAAACTTATTGAAACTGGTTCCCTATTTCGTTCTTTCTCCAGTGTATATTTACAATGTTTAAATGATTAAAGAATGTATTTTGTATTATAAGCCTGGCTCATAATTGTCCGAATACTGAAATATGTTCATTGAAATTGTGATTTAAAAATGGACAAATGCTCATATCTGACACTGTCTCCCCTTAAAAGTAGTAATAATAATAATAATAATACCCAGATGGATTGGCACCCTGTCCAGGGTGTACCCCGCCTTGTGCCCTAAGTTTCCTGGGATAGGCTCCAGGCCCCCGCGACCCTGTATATAAGGATATAGCGGTACAGAAAATGAATGAATGAATGAATGAATAATACCCAGTGATGTAAAAATTCTAATTAAATTTGTCATGTACACAATAATACACAGTATGATATGAAATGAAACGCTTGTACGACCGCTGATGACATAAACCTTAAAAAAAGAGTAAGTGAATAAAGAATAAAAGATAATAGAAAGTATGAAAAAATATACAAATGTACAAATACAGGAAAAAAATTATGGAAAAATGTACAATATGTACTAATTTTAAAATTTTTATTTAATTGAATAGAAATTACATTTGGTTATGGAAAAGCAAGTAAAAGTTCAAATAGCTGTAGTGATTTCAGAGAAAAGAATATGTGTGAAATAGTGAAATAATACCCAGTTTTATATACAGTACAGGCCAAAAGTTTGGACACACCTTCACTCATTCAATGTGTTTTCTTTATTTTCATGACCATTTACATGGTAGATTCTCACTGAAGGCATCAAAACTATGAATGAACACATGTGGAGTTTGTACTTAACAAAAAAAAAGGTGAAATAACTAAAAACATGTTTTATATTCTAGTTTCTTCTAAATCGCCCCCCTTTGTTCTGATTACTGCTTTACACACTCTTGGCGTTCTCTCGATGAGCTTCAACAGTCTTGAGGTGTTTAGCTCTTGTTGGCCCCTTTACCTTCACACTGCGGTCCAGCTCAACCCAAACCATCTCGATCGGGTTCAGGTCCGGTGACTGTGGAGACATTTTTTTGTTAAGTACAAACTCCACATGTGTTCATTCATAGTTTTGATGCCTTCAGTGAGAATCTACCATTTAAACGGTCATGAAAATAAAGAAAACACAAATAGATGAGAAGGTGTGTCTTTCACCTTTTGGCCTGTACTGTATATACAGTATATATATATATGTGTGTGTGTGTGTGTGTGTGTGTGTGTGTATGTACGTACATACAAGTACACAAGTACAGCAGCACAGTACAGCATTTAAAGATTAAAATTAGTTAGATGTATGTTGATTTCTATAGTTTAAATAGGCACTAAATTACTACTACTTATAATAATAATGATAATAATAATAATAATAATAATAAAGAGCACAGGTGTACAATGGCGTGAAGATGGAATTGGATTATTATTATTATTATTATTATTATTATTATTATTATTATTAAGAGCAACAACAAATTTAAAATACTTTAATACATTATTAATAAGCAGACTATGAACCATATTGATAAATGTTTTGATATTGAAAAGCTCAGAGTCAAATCGTGCCGGTTCCACTGCATTCACTCACTGTAAGTGATCTTTATTCAATCTGCTCCGAGCTGACATTTATTGCTCCTTATAGACGGCCGTCTTGCGTTGTAAATAAGGAACCTGTGTGTTTCCCCACATCGTTCGAGGACCCGCCGCCATTTTCATGACTGGGTTCACATTTACAGGTCTGACACATCCATAAAAGTCAGCACAGACTGCAGACTGGGTCTTTGTGCGTCTGGCTGACTGGGCAGAACGATAGGCAGAAAATACAGAGTGCTTATTCCTCCCCCCTCTCAAACCCCCCCCCCCCACCCCCAAAATAACTTTTAACATGAGGAACACTAGCGGTGCTGGCGCTGTATATAATTCCCCTCTGACCGAGGAACCAGGCCTTAATTGTGTCCGCTGTAAAGCGTGTCTCCTGCTGTGACTCTCAGACGGACGATTTGAAGTCAAACAAATATGAAACTCACAAGTCTTGGATTCTGTACAAGTTCAGTGCCACTTCAGAGCAGCGTGAAGCAACAAAATAACTTACGGTTGGAGAAAAACATAACCCAGTCGACTTCTTGAGCTCATAACCTTTCTGTAGTAATCTAGGGGTTTTAATTCCTACAGGAACAAGAAGGTTCATTTACATTAACACAAGAACACGTTCACGATGTTTAGCTTTGTTCAGTGTTTTTCTTTCTTTCTCTCTTATGTTGCGTAATATGATTTACAGCACCAATGTTACGATGTGAAAGTGAATTCCTTTTAAGCTGCGTTGGCAGGCTAGTTTTCTTTTTTTAATAAGCTCAATATATCTAATAAACTGGCAGTGTATAGACATATGCAGGCAGTGAATGGTTTATTGTGTATGTTGATACTTTAAGTAATAAAGTGGCGAACTACTGTATACACACGCACAGGTATTTACGTTGGCATTTAGTAAAAGATATTTTGTTAATAAGTAAAAAAAAAAAAAAAAACTACTTTCCATCCATCCATCAGCTGCAAGTTTTCTCTTTTATTCCAGTTTTATAAGACTGTTCACTTATTTATGAAGCCCATTATTTATTGCATTTTTTCATATTTGTTTACATTTTTGTTCTTAAGCACTATTGTATACTGTACTTCACCTTCTTAATTATACGTTTCTATTAAAAACAAACAAACAACGTGCAAGATAAGAATTAAATAATTAATCTTATGGAATCAGCACAATCCATATAATCATGTCAAGACAGGTGAACCACTGTTTACAACTGTGCGGATCAGAAAAGTATCTCAGCAGCCGGAACCCACTAAAGTTCACTAGGCGAGATCAGTCTATAGCCGGACGCCGGTTAAATCCATCTGAACCGCAAGTCAGAAATGGCCAAGGTCACTTTTATAATGTTCGAAATATTTTCCAGGTTCTTTGTAAAAGTAAGAACAAAAAAATTTTAACTATTGCACCTTTAAACATTAAGGTGCGTAAAACTAAAACTCTGAGTCAACTAAGAACCGGAACTACTACAGTGCACAGACCTCTAGTGGAAAGAGAACAGGTAAAGTGTTTGTCAGTACCTCTACATGTCAGTATATATAAATCAGAATCGTGTGCGAAAGCTTTAACTTATTTCTAGCTTATAAACGTTGTATATTATTTTTTTCGTGCTATAAACACTTTTACAGAGTCGGAAATCATAGAATCCAACCTCAAATGTGCTTTCCAGATGTTCAGTAACGTCTAATAACCATCAATACATTCCTAAGCCTTTTTTAAATAAGAAAGTATGTTTCCTTGTTTGTTCGAGCCAAATGAAATTTGCTCCTTTTCTGTTGTGTAAGCTGATACAGAAATGAAGCGATGTTGGGGAATGAGCGCTGGGAGGGACGTGTTGATCTGGGGTTTTTTTTTTTTTTCAGAAGAGAGGAATGGAAAATGGTCAAAGTGGATGTTTTGTCTGCCTCGTGCTCCATGTGTGCGTTCAACTTTGAAGCGGGTGGAAGATCCCAAAAGGCTTTCATTGGACTTAATTTAGCACAGTTTCCTGCGTGATTATTTGCTGTTGTTTGATTGAAGGAAATGAGAATTGAGACGTAACTGCTCATCACAGGACGATTAGTCCCACGCTATACACAGCTGGAATAAAGCAGACTGCAAGCCGTCTCCAGATTCCTCATTGTCTTCTTCAGTCCCTGTGGGATTTAGTTTGGGTCTACACTTACGCCTGTGTGTGAAATATATATTTTAAAGCACAGTGCGGTATTCTTAAACAGTTTAAAATAGCACTGAGAATCATTTTTACTAACGCTGTATTTGATCGGCCCTTTAGATTACATACTGTATACAACTGTATATAACATGAGCACTGTATATATCACTAATCTGGTGTTATATAAGGATTTATCCGGCAGACAGGTGCGGTTCATAAAGACGCACAGGATATTCATAACAGGTTTCATAAAAATCTATGTGACGTAGATACGGTAACAACCCCAATACTCTGGACTACGGTTTGGAAGGTCCCAGGTTCAAATCCCACGACCACCACATTGTGCCTGTTGGGCCCTTGAGCGAGGCCCTTAACCCTAAAACTGCTCAGATGTATAATGAGAAAAAAATTCGCTCTGGATAAGGGTCTCTGGCAAATGCAATACACCAATCAGCCATAACATTAAAACCACCTCGGTTTGGGGTGTCCGGTGTCCCACCAGGACGGCTATGGGATATTTTGGGTGCTATGGGTTGCAGGATGGAGTGCCCATAATCCTGTCACCAGTTTAATAATAATAATAATAATAATAATTTTTATTTATATAGCGCCTTTCTTGAGCTCAAGGACACTTAACAATGAGTGAAAACAAAAACAAACAAAAAAAGAATAAAAGAAACAGATATTTAAGTACTAAAGTAGAAAACAATTAGGTCAACAACAAAAAATGCAGAGAGATGGATTCAGGTGTAACATTCGGAAAACAAGTGAGTTTTGAGTAAAGATTTAAATGCTGAGACGTTGTTAACAGAACGGAGAGAGTGTGGTAGAGAGTTCCAGAGTTTAGGTGCAATGACACTGAATGATCTGCCGCCCATTGAAGAGAGGCGGTGCCGAGGGACAGTAAAAAAAACAGAATCGGAGATACGTAGTGAACGAGTCGGAATGTAGGGGGAGAGCAGTTAGAGAAGATAATTGGGAGCTAAGCCATTTATAGATTTAAAGACAAGGAGAAGAATTTTTAATTTAATACGGTTGGCAACTGGGAGCCAATGTAGATCAGATAGGATTGGGGTTATATGAGCAGAACGTTTGGTATGAGTGAGTATTCTAGCAGCGGAGTTTTTAATATATTGTAATCTGCAGATGGAGCTGGCAGGTAGACCAATGAAAAGGGCATTACAGTAATCAATGCGTGATGATACGAATGCATGGATGACAGTTTCAGCATCTTTGGTACTGATGAAGGGACGCAGTTGGGCAATGCGGCGCAAATGAAAAAAAGCAGATTTGGTGACATTTAATGTGAGGCAGAAAGGAGAGTGTGGAGTCAAAGATTACTCCTAAATTTTTGATAGAAGAAGATGTTTTGATGTGAGAGCCAGCAATCTCGCAGGTGTAGTCAGTGGAAATGTTGCTGGTGAGTGCTGGGGTTCCAATGAAAATTATCTCAGTTTTGTCCATGTTGAGTTTAAGCTAAGCCAGTCTCTAATGTCCTTCACACAAACAGAGATTTTGTCGATTTGGGCAGATGGAGTAGGTGTACAGATAGAATAAAGTTGAATGTCGTCGGCATAAAAGTGATAGTTGACACCATGACGTTGAAGGATCCGACCGAGTGGAATTATGTAAATTGAGAATAATATTGGGCCAAGAACAGATCCCTGGGGAACACCTCGCTTCAGGGGGACGGTGGGCGATCGAAAATCCTGAACAGAAATATAAAATTGTCTATCTGAGAGATAGGAGGAAAACCAAGACAGAGCAGTAACAGAGATACCCAGACCAGAGAGACGTGAAATAAGCAAATCATGGGAGACAGTATCAAAGGCAGAGCTGAGATCAAGTAGCAGGAGTATAGACAATGAGCCAGAATCAGCAGAAAGCAGTAGATCATTTACTACCTTTACAAGTGCAGTTTCAGTATTATGAAGGGGGCGAAAACCAGACTGAAAAGGGTCAAAGAGATTATTATCGACTAGAAAAGACTGGAGTTGGGCAGCAACAGTACTTTCTGGTAATTTGGATATGAAAGGTAAATTAGAGATGGGACGATAGTTAGATAAAACTGAGGAGTCAAGGTTAGGTTTCTTGAGCACAGGTGTAACTGCAGCAGTTGTTAGTGGCAGAGGAAAAGAAGCAGAGGTAAGAGATGCGTTGATGAAATGTGAAATAGGTGAAGAAATGGCAGAGTGACAAAGTTTCAGAGGAGAAGTAGGAGCAGGATCAAGGTGACAGGATGAAGAGTTGGATTTCAGGATTAGCTTAGAGACAGAATCTGGGGTCGTCAGAGAGAAACAAGACAGAGACTGATTGGATAGAGTTGTTGGATGGCTGAGCTCTGTATCAGTAGGGAAACATTGGTGAACAGCATTAGTCTTCTCAAGCAAATAATCCAAGAAAGAGCAGCAAAACTCATTAGATACTAGAGCATCCTGAGGTGGGCAGTTGGTAAGTTTATTTATCGTGTTTAATAATGCTTTTGGCCTGTTGCTCGATATATTGATTGTGGCAGAGATAAAGTTAGAGCGAGCTGAAAAGAGGGCGGATTTACAACATTTAAGATGATCTAGAAAAGCCAAATAATGAACAGTAAGACCGGTTTTCCTGTAAAGACGTTCAAGCCGTCTGCTGGTAGCCTTAAGAATATGGAGCTCAGGGGTATACCAAGGAGAAGAGTGAGTGGCGGGGACATTTCTGGTCTTGATAGGAGCATGCTGCTGTAGGATTTCAGAAATTGTAGAGTTGTAATTAGATAGTATAACAGATGGAGAAGAAATGTTAATGGCATCAGAGAGATTCGAAGAGACAATAAAAGCACAAAATGATACTGTATCAATTGCTTTCAAATTACGGTATGATATCACAGTTTTAAGGCATTTAGAGTGCATAGGCAGATTAAGGCTAAAATCAAGAAGTTTATGGTCAGAAATACCGGTTTCAGACGCAGAAATAGAAGTGATATCCCCCCTTGAAGTACATATTAGATCAAGGGTATGACCACGAGTATGGGTAGGCACGCAAACATGCTGTGTTAAATTAAAACATTCGAAAACAGACAGTAATTGGGTGGTGTTGGGCCAAACTGTATTAACATGAATATTGAAGTTACCAAGCAGAAGAATAGGAGATGACGATGAGCAGGCAACGGTTAACAGTTCACTGAGTTCAGAAAAAAAGCTTTAGGAGGACGGTAGAGTAAGATGATTGTGAGACAGTCAGCTTTCAAAACCATGTATTCAAATGAGTTTGTGTTGTGAAAATCAAGTTGTTTCAGATGAAGATTGTCCCGGTAAATGACAGCAAGACCACCCCCTTTGCCATGCAGTCCCGGTCGGGTGAGGTACTTATATCCATCAGGTGCAAGAAGATTTAACTGAATAAAATCATCCGGAGCTTGCCAGGTTTCAGTGAGAAGAAAAATGTCGAGCTTATTGTCAGTGATAATTTCATTGAGATAAGAGGCTTTGTCCGATATTGACCAACAGTTCAGAAGTGCAAAGTGACGATGTACAGAATTCAGATTTGCAGTACGATGCTGAGTACCAGTGAGATAAATTAGAGAGCGATGAACAGTACAACCAGCAGGAAGCAGTTTGGAAGCAGACAGTCTATGGTTAGTCCAGATGCACGGAAGGGCATCGGGCTTAGACCTAAAGGTACTCCTGAACACACGCCGTGAGCGATGGATGTACCGTGGGCGCCGGAGAATCCCTAAAATCCGGCAGTGCTCATACGTCATAGGGTCAAGACGTGGATGGCAGTTAAAGGCCCTTAGCTGAGATGGTGAATATCCAATATCCATTACGGAAGTGAGATGCAAAATGAGGCAAAAAAGAGAAAAGAAGAGAAGGCAAAAAAGAAAAACCTTTGCCAAAGTCATTATAGTACTGAGCAAGTGAGAGCCAGACACAGGCAGACAGAAACTGCCTGACACGGGAGAAAACAGCGCTAGCCCGACCCTGAAACGCCACTTCACCAAACACAGCAGGCTAAATAGGAGACAGCGCCCCAAAATAGCAAGCAGTGACAGCGCGGAGGGCTTGCAGCGGCCCGGTGGTAAACTCACAGACAGCAAAACAATCCAGGTACGAAGCGGCAGCACAGACGCGCACAGAGTTCTCGTCCCAGAACCGGAAGTTTACTTGTTTATAGTTGGTGATCGATGTTGTTCAGTTCACTTTGCAGTGATGTTAGTGTTATGGCTGATTGGTGTATATTCCGAAAGGTAAGATGACAAAGTTGACATTGTACAGCAGACTGCTTAAAAGTAAAGAAACAATAATAAATGACAAATACAATAGTCTTCAGTACTGTAGATGATCCTTTTCACGCCACTCCTCAACTTTATGGAAAGACAAAACAATATCCGCTCACCGGACGCTTTAGAAATTCCTTTGTTTAATGGAGGAGAACAGAAAGTCTGGTTTGAGTTGCAGTAACATAAATAAGCGCTCTTTAAAATCATGTTGAGCTGAAAAGTATCACTGTGGAAGTTCTCTGTGGATGGAAACACCTTGTTGATAAGAGAGGCCGCAGAAGAATGGTTTCACTTGTACAAGTTGATAACTCAAATAATCACTCTTTACAACCGCGGTGAGTAGAAAAGCATCTCAGAAGGCAGGACACATTCCGTTTTGCGGTAGATTGATTACGACACCAAAAGATTTCAGTATGTTTCAGTCTAAACACCAGGCTTAACAAACATTTAGGTAAAAACCCGAGATCGCATCTCCATTATCATCATCTAAAGTTTAGCCGAATGTACTATTACTATTACTACATGCTACTTCCAGCATGATGACATTCCATGTTGCAAAGTCATTTTAAACTGGTTCCATTAACATGACAATGGGTTTAACACACTTCACCATTCAACAATACTCCACTGCTCAAAAATCTGCAGCAATTATCTGATGCATTCACGTTAACATGGACCAGAACCTCATAGAATCCTTGCCATGAGGAACAAAGACTGTTTTGTGAATAAAGTGATGTTTAGATGAGTATACAATCCAAACATATTGGTTTATAAAACATTTGTGTACTGCATGATTATGAAAAAACAAGTAGGTAAGATGTTAATATTTTTCTTGTAAAGTTATTTACACTATGTAGCCTGTATATAACATCCAGGATCCAGCATTTGGACTTTTATATCTGTCACATGTCTGGTGTGTTTTTGTCATTAATTCAATTTGTTTATAGTCCTTAGGAACCATAAATCCTTTGCCTTTATACAAAAATAAGTTTGTTTTCAATCTCCTAAAGTACTATTCAGAACACATGTCTGACATTCTATAGTACACCTTTGCTTTAGACATGCTTTGTGGTTTTTAATGGACTGGAGCATCTTTTGTTTTGTTCTTTGACATAAATGCGTTCATCATGTCCTTGTCTCCATTTATTGTAACATCAAGCTGTAAAATAAACCACACAAGTACATTAATTTCACTAACATTATTTTAACATGTATAATAATATATGGTGTATTTATTACAACCAAACAGCTTTTATTCCTCAACTTTCCACCTACATCGTGCCTTTGTGGTCATTATTTATAGGCCGACTTATTTTGAAGTTATTGATATCTGGATTAAATCCATTCAACTCAATAATAAACCCTAAGAACTCAATAATAAATATAATAGCTGTGATTATAGTGGGTTATGAGTAGCACTACTGAAAACCAAGTAAACCATTCCAGACCTCTGGCTATGCCTCAAAACCTCTGGGAGATCCCAGACTTCATTCTGAGAACCAACCACCTTCTGTCTTCACTTATAGGAATGATTCCTTAGCTTCCTAAGCGTAATGGATTGTAAACATTTGAGAAAGAAAATGACAGAAAATTGTTGTAAGATTCGAGATTTAACCATATTTTGTCTTTAGTTTCAATCTCTCAGTATAATAGACTTCACTTTGTATATACGAATGATCATGATGACCTAAACGCTTGGGGAAGGTGCATAATAAAAATCAACAGCCAACTGTTTTTAACAAAGTGCAAAGTGTGACAAGAACTGCTGTGTGTTCCACTTGTTAGTGAGATTCAGCAAAAAAAAAAAAAAAGGTTTTAATTTGTTAAGGAGCATAAAGACTGGACTTTTGGAGCGAAAAGGTCATGTGACCTGATGAGTCCAGACTGATCCTATTCCAGAGTGATGGGCGTGTCAGGGTAAGAAGGGAAGCGCATGAAGCGATGCTCCATCATGTCTAGTGTCCACTGTACAAGTCCTCTGGAGACAGTGTTATGATCTGGGGTTGATCAGTTACTCAGGTCGAGACTCAGCAATGTTATGGGGCAGTCAGCTGACTCAGAGTGTGAAAGAGCGGCTCTGGGACCATGAGGAATAATTTCCACACATGAATACTGACCACTGCATCAACTGCACATTATCACCAAAGCTAAAGATTAGGGCTGCACGATATATCAAAAAATTATCGTTATCGCGATAATGGTATACGCAATATCTGTATCGCAAAGAGTTGAGATAAATTACATTCAATTTATGTGTCAAGCATTTGTGTGTCCAAATTTGACCAATCAGATGGGCCCTTACTATCTTTATACCCGCCTCCCAAGTAGGTGATATAATGTAAATATCGCAAGAAATATCATTATCGCAATATTCAACAACAATATCGCATATTTTCCTAATATCGTGCAGCCCTACTAAAGATGGTAGAATGAACATACTGTATTAAAGTGTGCAATGTTTTTTTTTTTTTTGTATACTGTATTAGTGTATTAGTATTCTATATGATGGGTTTGACTGCAAAACAAGATAAATCCATTCTGGCAGCTTTGTGCAAATGTGGAAAAAGAGACGTAGAAAAGGCATTTATTTTAGTATTTCCTTCGTATGTATAAATGTTACTCTTTTAGTGTAGCATAAATTTGTTTGACTTGTTTTCAGGATAAAGTGAATGCAAACTGTCACTGTAAAGCAGCACATGCTTATGAAAATCACAGGTTCCTTCAAATCATTTAAGCCACTTTTATGAGTTTCTTAAAAGCCTTGGTGTCTGGGGGAGAAACCAACAATAAATCACATTCTCACTTTCTTTGACAGTACAAAGGCAAAAACCTAACCGTAATTACAGAATGCCGGCCTTTCCCTCATGGCCAGCAAAGTTCCCTTTAACTGCCCGGCTATGATTTTTCGCATATGTTTTTAATTGTAAGTAATGACCAAGTCTGGAACTGGAAGGGGTAGAGGACCAACACACACCTTCCAGTGCAAAAATAAAAATGGCTTCCTTCAGGTATATTCAGTCGAGTGTTCAGGACGGTACAGTGGCCTCTAATTTGGATTGAAATTGGACGCTGAGTAACTACAGTAACATGCACACAGGTGCAGCAAAGGGTGTTAAATTCATGGCAGTCGTCGGGCCACCCACACACAGAGCGCCGCGTCTCTCAGCTGGCACCAACGTGTCATGGTATTCCAGGTCAGTTATTTATGTTGGCGCTCAGCTGCCCATCAGTCGTGTCGCCACTGATCAGACGCCTACGATGGCATGCGCCACGCTTTTCCTGGACATCGATGGTGGAATAACTGAGACGGAGGTGCGGCAGAAAACCTGACCGGATAACGTCTTCCGCAGTTTCTACACCCAGTGCAAATAAAAAGAACGATTATGAACCTCGCATTGATTTGACATACATAAATACTGCACATCATGGATAATGGAGTTTTTCTCAGCCTGAACATTAGAAGCGCTTTAGAAGCTTAGAATAAATTTTTAGGGTTTTTAAAATAATATTTTTAAAAGGCCTGTCAGAATATTTATTATTATAAAAAGTCAAATTATAAGTTAGATTAGTTGGATTTATTTACGAAAGGCATGCTGTTCAAATCAGCAAGAACAATCAGAACAGCGACGAGCATCAAGAAAACCCAGTGGTTTTCATTTTCCTTTCACTCAATTCTTTTCATTGCTTTGTTTCTACTTTCCTAATTATTACAGTAAAACAGCAAAAGGCCAAGTTAATACGCTCCACATGTAAATTAATACATTCGTAGCAGATTAATGGTCGACGCGGTAATATACTCTCGGATCGGTCGATAGCGGCCGTGACTTGGCGGCTAAGTGAAATATTATCGTGCTTTAAGCTGCTCACAGTTTCCATTACTCTTTTAATAGGGTTTTTGGTTTTGACATCATTCATTTTTTTTTCTTTTTAAAATTGACAGGCAATTCCCATCAGACTAACTAAACCGTACACATAAACTTTAATAAATTTGCCATTATTATTTCAGAGGTTATCCAAACACAGCGGTAGTGCTGAGCCAACTCCTAATTCCTGGAGCCTGTCCTGGTGAAACAGTTTCCCCAGCTGTCTTTCCATCATTCCACACAAATCATAAGCAGTCATGATGATACATTATGCCTTTTAATAAAAGTACAGCTCGTGATGAAAGTGCCAGAGTGCTAACACAAACATTGTTCCTGTAACGACTCGGATTGTTTTATCAGTTACGGGAGACGCAGACGGTTGAAAATGTTTTATAACTTCATATCCCATATTAACACCATGACTCCATCTGATTTATTTCATGCCCTGGACATTTTTAAAATGAGCCTCAGACTTGTATCTTGTCAAAGGTTTCTGGATGAAATTAACAAGCTTTCATGGAGGTACAACAGGACTGAAGAGTTTACAGTCTGTCAAAAGTCTTTATACGGGTGACTGACTGGGGTTTCTCTCCTGGATGACCACGCCTCTGTGATACAGGGTAAGGTTCTACACTAAATGTTTAAGGATACCTTTAATCCAGATAAAGTGTTAGATGCACCCCGCCATAAGAGTTTTCGGCCAAGAAATTTGTACAAGTGCCAGAGTGCTAAGTGCCTCTTATACCATGATGACAATTAAAATGTTTCATTTACTAATTACTGATGTAACATATTGTTACATATCATGATTTATAGTTCTAATATATTATAGTTGATTTATGACAAAGAGACAGACAGAGAGGCAGACAGACACAAAGATCAACTTTTCATTTACCGTGAACTAACTGGGTCTCTGGTGAGACCCTGACTAGAACAGGGTAGATCTGAACTACAGGGTAGTGGCCAGTGGAGACGTCTCCAGTGGAGAGGCCAGTGGAAGCCCAGTGGACAGGCCAGTGGAAGCCCAGTGGAGAGGCCAGTGGAGACGTCTCCAGTGGAGAGGCCAGTGGAAGCCCAGTGGAGAGGCCAGTGGAAGCCCAGTGGAGAGGCCAGTGGAGACGTCTCCAGTGGAGAGGCCAGTGGAGAGGCCAGTGGGGACGTCTCCAGTGGAGAGGCCAGTGGAGGCTCTTTATGTGGCGATCTCCCCAAGGCAAGTCCCTGACTGGTACAGAACTTGGCATGCCGGACACAGTGCAGGGTATGGCAGGGGCCAAGCAGTGTATAACTGGGACCGAGGAGGGCATAACTCAGGCAGGGTAGGGCATGAAAGTGACAGGATTAGGGAGGTCACTCTGCGGTGGCACTCTGTGCTTTTGATCTTTCCTAGAAGCATGATCTCGCTAGCCGTCTCTCAATTTGGGTGGCAGGTGGTTTGTCACAGATTATGTAGAATATTTGTTTTATGAATCCAAAAATCTTCACAGGGTTCACGAAACTGAAGTGTCACTGGGTCACGAGGATCTCTTCCCACATGTGCACCAGACTGGTAAGCATGGGCAGCATGAGGATTTAGATATGCCAGGATCATCATATAATCTCCATCAGAGGATCAGAGGAGTTGGGAGGAGAACTTGAGTCCGTTATCCAATGTCCATACGTCGTACCAGAGAAAACACATTTATGTCTGAATCGGCATCACACACACACACACACACACACACACTCCTCTGTCCTGCTACATCTATGTCATCTTTCAATGATGCAAGTGGAGGCATAACATTATTTTATAAGAAAAATTCGTTAAAAAATAAACTAAATCAGGATTACGCACTGGGCTTAGAACTAAGAATACAATTCAGCGTTATAATCACAAATTAAACAACAATTTAACCAGAAAGTCTGAGGCATACAAGGCATATCACAACATTAATAAAAACGACACACCAGGAAGTTGACATGCGATGGGGTGAAACGTTCCTACATGAAGGATTGATTGAGGACTGCTGGGGGTTTTCTTGCTTCTTAAGGGGGTAAGTAAAACCCAAGACACTCTTGTTTGTGACTTGAGCTTTAAACTTGACTTATCCTGGAGTTTTTTGGTGTCACTGGGTTTGTTCATACTTTATTCAGGATTTTCTTCATATCGCAAAGGCTTCAATACGTCGTCTTTAGTTTAAGTTAAATTAATACATTAATGTATCTTGATCCTAGTCGGGGTTGCAGTGGATTCAACCCTAGGTGTGACAGGTGTAATGTCGAGGCGAGTGTCTAGACAAAGGCTCGTGTGACTGGAAATGTAAACTGAAAATCCTTTCCTATGCCTCTTAGAGGTATTATTTGAACCTGGAGCCATGGGCTAAGCCGGGAAGGCATCAGACAACCAAGCAACGGCATCCTTCATTACTTATTTCCTGTATAAGACTCCACCAGGTTCTTTGTACTACTTCGGTGTGACGTTTCATGCTGGCACAGGATTTTTTTGTTCCTGGAAGATGAAAGCTAGTGTTGTGTTCCAGTCCAGGTTGTTATTTGATTTTCTAACTTTGAAGTACATGCTCTTTACTTAATTTTGGTCTTGCTAAATATAAATCATTTGATCTGTGGTCAACATAAATCCCCAGGATAAAAGGAAAAAAAAAACAACAACAAAAAACTATATTTGTTTTTGGCAGCTGGATGAAGTGAACATGAGTGGATTTTGCCTGGACACAAGATACCTTTTTGCTTAGAAACCTATGATTTCACGTCTAAGACACAGTGATTTGAGTTATTTTGACAAAGATCTGTTCAGCATCAGCAAAGGTTATTGGAACCACAGAACAGTTCTTTAGAGATGGATGACTTTGTTTTTTTGGGCATTAAAGGATCTTTTGAACTCCGTGATTGTACAGGTTCAACAGAAACTCCTCAATCTGTACACGATTATTTTATAATCACTCTGATGGCATCCACATTCTTTAAAACTGCAGATCCATTTGGAATTATCCGTTCCATCGCCGATGCCATGTTAATAACGACCGAGAAGATAATATTGAATGAATCCTAGAGCTCTAATCAGAAATCACAGAGACATCTTCCGATCTGTATACAATTATCTTATAATCGCTCTGATGGTACGCATGTTCTGTTCGAAAATCAAATCCAGCACAGCTGACGTACCTCGGCCTGTCTTTTCCACTGTTTTACAATTTCTATAATTTTTCATCTTCAAGATAAATAACATGATAAATCGTATGGCTCCAAACAAAAGACGATAGAAATAATCATTATTAAACCATAATAACTCCTACTGTAGTCAACATCCTCATGTCTAGTGAGATGTCACGTTTTCAAGTCAGCATTAAATGTTTACATGATTAATACCCAAACAAATACCTCTAACTTGTGCAAAATAACAAGATGAACATGCAATCTCTTAGTTATATCCTTATGCATTTGGTCCAGCACAAAATTTGAACCTGTGATATTATGGCAGTGTTTTTTTTCCTGGTCTGACCGACACAGCTAATATCACTTCCCAGTAGATTTCAATCAGTTATTATTATCGTACTTATACACTTAAAAAGCTAAACATGAATCAGGTATGAAACATGATTTGTTTTGGCACTTGCTTTGGAAAAAGCTTTTATATTCAAAGGTTATGGATGTAAATATCTCCTTAAACAGCTATATTATGCAACATAAGTCTAAGTCTACAGAAACCTTTGGCATCCTTCTGCGGTTGTGAAAGCTTGTTGTTGACTTTACGATTGTTGAGAATTAAAAAGAACTGGTGGAGAATCGGGATGATGGATGTGTAGTTGTGGAGAGAACGATAGAGTGCATGTGAATGTGTTTAAGGAGGAATGCAGGATGTGCCGTGGGAGGGTCGTGGCCTCACTTTGATCAGCAGCTGGCCTGATTCACACTACTAGACTGAGCATTATTGGAAAGCCTCGAGTGGGGGAAGCAGTCTGGAACATGTATTGATTCACTGTAGTGACAAATGCGCAATCTATCCGATATCATGAGGTGTGTGTGTGTGTGTGTGGAGAAATGCGAACCAGGAATCTTGAAAAGAGTCACTCTAAAAATGGACACGAGAAAGGATGGACTTTTAAAACTAATGTAAATCTAAATCACTTCCGAGGACAAGAATGGAAATATTTCTAGATTCAGTTAAGGACTTAAATGATCCAAAATCCAGGTTAATCTGTTGTCTGGAATGTTGGTGGCTCTCGATTGTCAACAGGTCACCTACATGGTCAAGATCTTAACTTGCAGATTGTCTACTGGCCGTATATTCGTCCCTCTGAGCGATAATTTTATCTTCTTATCCCACCACAATTCACAGTCTGAGATGTAAACGCAACATTACTCAGGTACCTTCACTTTAAAATATAATAAATATCATAATATTATGACTGAAATTGTTGTACGGGTCCACTTTCTCTTTCTGTCAATATTTTAAACACTGTATTTGCAGAATATACAGTACATTACCATAGTGTACAAAAGTCTAGAGCCAACCCTCATTTATTCATATTTTGGTTCCAAACAGTCAGACGTTCTTGAGGAATAGTTCTCCAGGCTTCTTTTATTTTCACTCCAGTCGCCGTACCTGAGCAGTTTCAGTGGAATGTTTTCTGTTTGTTAATCCACACAGTGATCTATAAATCATTCAAGGGTTAAAAAACACATCTAACTTAAGGCCTGAACCAGTGAGAAACAGGTGCAGATGATGACAGATGATCAGGAGGTGATAAGAATGCTGAGTGGTTGGAACAGACGAGAGGGGAAATGAGGTCGCTGCTGACGTTTTTACATAAACAACCAGTTTATAAATCATATATTTAGGCACTTTGCAGCCTGAAACATTTGCTCCCGTTTCTTTAATTTAATCTGCATCATTTCGTTTAATATGAAGAAATATTGGGTGACTCAAGACTTTTGCACAGGACTATAAATGTCTAGTATTAGAACTTTAACCCAACCGATCACTTACTCGCTTTAGTGGAAATTGTCAGTCATGGGTTTAACCATTTTTACGTTCCATCCTGTTTATGTTCAGAGTGTTTGGGGCTCAGCGTGACTACCTACAAGTTCCAAAACTTATAAACTGCCTGCAAGCAAACACTTATAATTTATTATACACGGTAGGACATGTCCGACCCGGCCAGCAGCGGGTACTTGTCATGTGCCTCATTTAGTTTTTCTCTTGTGGTCACCAGTGTTATAAAGGCTCAATCAACGGTCCTGGTCGTTTGGCATTTGTGTTGTTTAATGCCATTTGATTTGCTGCCTTGAAACTGACATCAGCATATGTGCAACATCATGAGTGAACGTTGGAATCTCAACAAACACTGTGGCTGATTTCATCGCTCTACCCCGCCCGTTTAATTCGAGGTTTGCTGCTGCATCATGAGGACTTTGCTTTCTACAGCATACCAGAATTTTCACTTGGTTCTGACTGTCGCCATTAAGCATGGTGTATTACACCCCCCCCCCCACCCCCAACACCACCACCCTGCATGAGGGTGATCACTCTCACCATAGTCACTGTGGCAGATCCATTTGTCAAACAGAAAAATATGATATCCTCGTGCATTGTGCAGCTTTTAGCAGTGCAAGATGATGACACTGCCACTCCTTCTCCCAGGAGGGCCTCTCCAGGCCCCTTCGTTCCATCCACATCAAATGTTGTCCTTCATCTCCAGAAAGGCTCTTTTGTCCTGAAGTCTCACTTTAGCACTTTAAATTGGATAGGCACCATTGACTGCTTATGGGTGGCAAAGGGTACGATTTCCTTATGTCTAAGTAAAGAGACAGAACAATTGCCAGAGACTTCCTTGAGTCAGCTAGACTCAGTTGGTCCTCCTACAGCTTCTCGCACACAATAGAGCGCCACCCGGATCACCAGCCTCACTACCGAGCTTGAACTAAAGTTTTGGGCTCGGAGCCGAAGCAAGCTCTCTCTCTCTGTTAGCAATCAAGGCAAAGGTAGAAACACATGGTGAGATCTGGGTGGGGAAACATGCAAGCACCTCACAGGGGTTTTATTTATGGACTGGGATAGACCGTGCCTGCCAGCATCCGCTTCAGCCTGCGTGCAGGTAATTGAGCCAAGAGCAAGCATTAGCATTTCTCCCCTTAGCCCTGCACCCTTATGCTAACATGCACATGCTCCTACAGAGGGAAGCGGCATGGTGGTTTTGGATGCTTGCCCGTAGCTTCAGGGCATGGAGCGTGGCAGTGATACTTGCTGCTGGTGGTGGCACCATGGTATGTCAAGCATCTGGTCCCTGTGCTCGTTCTTTCTTCTCAGCTGGCCTGTTCCTTGTGATGGCTTTCCCCCCATTTGTGGTACTAGTTTGTGTCTGCGCATACATTAGAATGGAAAGGTATTTGTGGAGCTGCACTTTTCCAAGTTCCTGTCTTGAATTTGTTCCTGACCACCCACAAGTTGACCTTCCTTCAGTATGTTCATTTAGAACTGGCGGGTGTGTGAACAAGGCATGCGGTATCATTTACCAATCAATCTTAAAGGAAATACTGCTCTGCATTTGTGTATGCGTGTGGGTGTCGGCGATGTAAACGACAAATAATCAAGTGTTTCCTGATGTTTCCTTTCTTTTCCTTTTTCTATTTTTACAAAAATACACTGCATTGCAATCTGTAGCCATTTCACATTCTAATGGGGACCGGGCTGCATACACACCGCGTTCTGGATCAGTTATGGTGCTACGTTAAAACATTTTCCAGCTTCATAAGGACTTAACGATGCAGTCGGTAATGCATGATTAAGAAAGGTAGATATGAACGCGAATGCTAAGCTCTTCCTCCCGGCGTGCCTGCTGCGTGTATGTCATTCCCATGGGAGCGATCCTTTAGCAGGCCTCACCAGGCAGAGGCCCATTCACCGGGGATTGCTCTGAATGAATGACCTGGAAATGGGCGTTTCAAATGACCACCATGCGGAAGTAGAGCTGTGAGGAGTCCCATTATGTGGCCGGCGACTCCCACATGGAGTTCATTCACACGCTCGTGGATGTGCATACGCGCACACGTACACGCCCAGACGTATGCACAAAACACACATTCATGTATAGCGAGAGAGAGAGAAGAATGGAGATACGGCCAGAGAGAAGGGAACAATGAGGAAATGAAAGGAAAACAGACACAGAGACAGAATGAATAGAGATGAGAAGAGAAGAACAGGTACGGAGGAAGAGAAAGACAGTTACAGAACGCGTATGAATGAATTTGTGTGTGTGTGCGCACCAATGAGAGGACACCCCACCCTACCTGACCCTCACCAGGGACCTCAGTGCGTGACATCATGTCTATTCCTGAGCACAGACTTCATTGTTGCTCTTGACTGACTCAAACCCAAACCCCCCCACCCCACCCCACCCCCCACCTCCCTCCCCTTCCTCTTCTGTTTTTGGCTCTCAAACTCTTTGTTTTGTTTTCACAAACAACAAAAGGGACGCCAGGGTTTCATCAAGGCAGGAGACATCCTTCCTTCCCCCCTTTACACCACCTGAATGGGCAGATCACACAAATGGGGCGGCTCCCACAGGATAACTTTACCTGTCCCCCTCTCACACACCACACACACACACACACACACACACACACACACTGAGACAAAACCAAAAACCACTATCCCACCACTATGACATCATTCATCAGTAGATCTTACAGGAATCACAGTTTATGCTACAGCACTGTATCGCACTTGGCTGGCACTGGTTTCCCAAAAATGCTGTGGTGGTAGATCTTCAGACCTGATCAGATATTAGACACTGGGGGAGTGTAGCAGCATTTAACCATTCTGGTATATGATTATACTCTGATGATAAGCAGAGTTGCTGTAGTTGTTTATCCCTGAGCAGGACCAGATGGAAGATAATCTCCGAGGCTCTTATTTGCTGCACTACCTGTATTTTGAATCTGGGCCAACAACACACTCGTCACCACGTTAATGAACAAAGGAGACGATGTACAAAAACTATAGAACACTTCCTGCTTGATGTTTCGGTCACGTTATGCAGGTTTAAACTCACTTGCTTTAGCTCCAATCAGACACGTTCCTTACCCTTCCCTTGGCCTCTCGTAAGATCACATAAGTAAGAAGACCTAACACGTGTTTATTTAGTAACACACTCTTAAAGTCATATTTGGTGTTTGTCTCGACTTGTCCTGTAAGCTGAGCTAATTCTCATTCTATTCGTACTGCCCTTTCTCAAACACCACAAGAGGTTACACAGAGCCCGGAAACACTCTCTTTCATTCCCCCCCCCCCCGCCCCCCCACTCTCTCTTTACTTGAAACTCAATCTGAAAAGGAAAAACTCCATTGTTCAATCCTACATAGCACCTTGAAGGGTTCCATCAGAAGGACAAAGCCCTTAGGGTTTCTCAAGGGTTATTTGTATGCTTAATAACTCCCGCTTCCTAAAAGTATTCTTTAACCCATAACATTCAGATATGTGCCGGCAACACTGTATAGGCCAATGATAATTACAAAAGTTAAATAAAAAAAGTATATATATATATACACTACCGTTCAAAAGTTTTAGGACACTTTCTAACTCCATGATGGTTCCTGATGTTTATTTCTTTCTACATTGTAAAGTTTTGCTGAAGGCGTGCAGTAACTGCATGAATCTCCTTTGAACAGTTGATATTGAGATGTTTCTGCTACTTCTGCTCTGTAAAGACTTCATAACGCCTCTAATCTGAGCTGCTGTTAATTGGTCATTTTTCAGGCTGATAACTCTAAATGAACTTCTGGTCTGCAGCAGAGGGAGGTTTTGGTCTCGTCCTCCTGGGACGGCCTTCATGAGAGACAGTTTCATTATGGTGCTGGACGGATTTTGCAAATGCACTTGACACAATACTGTTCTTGCAGGAACTATTACAGAAAGGCCGACCTCTGTGTCTTACAATAACAACTAACTGGTGTTTTTCTTGTTGTTAATTACCTAATTCCATATGTGTTATTTTATAGTTTTGAAATCCACAATATTGTTGTAGAATGTAGAAAATAAATCACTAAACAAAAACAAAGACATTTGCAAGTGACCACAAACTTTTGAACGGTAGTGTATATATATATATATAGCATTTCACACACGTGTGTGTGTGTGTGTGTGTGTGTGTGTGTGTGTGTGTGTGTGTGTGTGTGTGTGTGCTCATGTGGAAGCCTTGCTTCAGACCTTTAAACTGTGCATTTAGGTTTTTCAGATACTGTATGTCAGACAGAACAAAAAGGTACATCATTACTTTTATAAGATTTTTTATTATAAATTTTACAGCAACAGGAATATGGGAATGATATTATTGTGGGAAGTAACATATTATTTTTTGGTCATAGACACAACTGAAAACAATCATAAAAACATGTGATTATGTGTATCTGTGTTATTTCGTTGCCTGCGTGACCCATTTTCATATTTTTTGCTCAGTCATGTTTGTATAGTTGGCTTGAAAATTAACTAAATTTCAGTTCATCGCGTTGCCTATTTTGTGCTGAAATAAAGCATATGTCACTCTATTCTGCACAATCCTGAGTCCTATACAGTATATGTTTATGAAAAGCATTAGCTTTAAGAGGGAGCCACAATCCTAATTTTATTTTTAAGTCAAAGTGAATTGTAGTTGGAGGCTCCAGCTTCTTAACTTTTTTGTAATGAATCACTAATCTCTTGTAACTTATTTCGTCCTGTCCAGGGTGGATCATATACTAGGGACACTAGGGGCTTTAGGTGGGAATACACCCTGAATGGGACCATTACTATGACATCACTCACACTCCTTCACACATCTAACAATCTGTAGCTGACGGTTAACTTACTGGCATGTTTTTTTGACAGGAAACAAGAGAAACTTGATGATTCCGAACACGACACAGACATGACAAGAACATGCATCACTCAGACACCCAGCGCTCAGGATCGAACAATAACTCTTTAAAAAATCTACTTATACTGTAACAATGCTTTCAAGCTTAAATGAATGAAAAACTATGTTGTGTTTTGGAGCACGTCGTCTGGCCTGCCGGGCCAATCAGAACTTTTATATGACAATAGTGTAATAATCAAACCTTTTACGGTAAATTAACAGAATTGCTCTCTCGCCTCCATGCATGGTATAAATAAGCACACGTTGTCTTATGGACAACAAAGCAGCGTATCTGGAGCACAAGAATGTTTAAGGGGGAACGAGAATATAATATTTAAGATGTATGTTTGTGTAAGATGGATTCACATCAGAGATTTCACATTACCTATGAATATGACCTGCAATCGTTTGCATTCATTGGGTTAGGGTTAGGGTTTGGGTTAGGGTTTGGGTTAGGGTTCCTGTTCCTGTACCTTATTTAACTGCTTCTCTGTTCTACTCGTCTACTGTTTACATATGCAAATGATAATACACTGCGACAAGTGCGACTTCTGATTGCTGTATAACTGTATTTCGTTGTCTTGTGACAATAAAGTTGAAATTTAATCAGGATTCAGGGTCAAACTGCTAAATTTCTTTTGGCAAATTATTTTGGATATCACGTTAATTTTCAATAATGACGTATTGAGTTCTACTGGAGCAGACGGACTGAGTAGCTACTTTTATACCTGATCAAAGGAACAGTAGAGCGAGTACATGTAGGATTAGGTTTAACAAGCTCTGTAAGTGCCTCAATACACAGTAAGGCCGATTCGAGCAATCAGGATATTATTATGTGGCTCAAAAGCTTAACTACTCAAATTCTAGCTGACAAAATGAGAAACGAGACTCTAACCACCACCACCACCGAAAAAAACTCCTCATTAAATGGCCACAGAGAAATGAAAGTCTCTGTAACAGCACTAAAGCCAGTTGTTTTATGCAGCCTGTGTGGCATTCACTAGACCGGAAGGTTCTGTAAGAGGAAGTCTCTTAATCAGACCACAATATTATTTGATTAAGTCTCATAGGTAAGAAAAAAATAGAGCGAGTCCACCACGTTGTCAGTTTTCTTTCACTCTATGAAACCGAGAGGCGCTTGGTAATATAGAACGGTATTCATCATCAAGGGAAATCAAATCTCTTAATGGCAGATGTCTAGAGGTTTCTGAGGTTTCGAAAAGCTTCGAGTACATTTCCACCCTGCTGAGCGGCTGACCGCGGTAAGTGGCAGTTTTGATATTGTTTCCAAATCTTTGTGGGTGGCTGCAAAGTCGTTAGAGTCACTAAAGCCTTTTTCTTTTTATTGACTATATAATACTTGCTTGACCTAATATTCTTTAAGCTAATAAGAGGTCTCTTCCCAAAGGCTATCGTCCGGAGTACGGACGTAAAGCTGAAGCACATGAGATTAAACCTCAACCAAATCTTGATGGAAGACTGTGATGGAGCCATCGGTCTTATTTTAAGTACTGGGAAGTTTTGTTGCCAAAACTCTTATCCTGTAAACGCTGAAATGAGATCATCTCCTATTGCTTGGGGGGGGGGGGGGGGATGAGGGGGTGGAGGGGTTAGACTGTGGTCTGTTGATGCCTGTGAAGTTTTTTTCGGGTTAGTGGAGGGTTAAGGTGATGACAATGGTTGTAACCGACCCCCATGCCAATCCCTGGGTTTTGTTTCATTTAGAGAAACTTTGTGTCCATGGAGCCGGGATGGAAGTGCTGCTCCTGCCTGTTAGTTCTACCTAAGTGTGTCCTCGGGCTATCTCACAAGCGTGGGATAACTTCCACACACACGCGCACACACACACACACACGCACACACACACACACACACACACACACACACGTAATTATTAGATCAGATCGCCAAACTTCTGTTTTTGATCTGTAAAGGATGCTGGTTTTCGCTCGTTTCAGAAGTAATGGTGGTTTCTGGTTGGTAAAAAGTCACCTCCAATAACGGCAACAACAACAATAAAAGTAATAAAAAGAGAAAAAAAAAGAAGGAAAGGGGATAGTAGTAGACGAGACCACAATGCTTTTTCACAATGCTCTGCAACTCCTTTCTTTCAGCCTGGCTCTTGCAGTAACTGGACACCAGGTCTATTGGAGTAGTGTGTTTATCTAAGCGTCTCAGAGGGACAATTCAGCGCGATTCTTCCGTGGGACTCTTTTCACCGTTACACTATGAGAAAAATACACTACTCCCATGCTGTCCATTCATCTTACCATTCTAATAGGTCTCTGCTGCTACAGAAACATCTCAACCTGACATGGCGAGCCCCCTCATTCCCACCCTTGTCAAACAGACCCTACTTCAAACAACAGTTGGCTGTGAAGCTAGACAGAGATATCTATCCCAAAAGAAAAAAATACCATGAAACATAAATCTCGTTTGATATCGAACCACCTCTTTAATTCAGCACTTTGGACAGCTCAGAAAAGGATGTGTAGAACACTGACCGACATGTGTGAAACATCAGATTTAATTAAAACAATGATTTGTACCCAAACATAAAAGAGCACAGGGTTCCGCATTAGGGCCAGACAAAACAGAAGATAAACTAAGTAAATACACTGTATAAAAACGCACGTTCGCCACCCAGAGAGTGGATGAGCTCGACGGTCTGCTTGCGCCTTAGAGACGAGGATGGTTTTTTTAGATAAACACAACCAGATGATTTACATTTCACTGTCGTCCCAGTGTGGAGGAATATTCCTGCACCGAAGCTCTGCATCAGAATCCGAGATGTTCACGGCGGTAACATAATCTGTAGCTTCTGGCAGTCCAGATAGCATCGCTTCCACAGAGAACCGCTGATTTGTGACGTTTAGCGCAATGCGATGACAGCAGGTAGAGCGAAGGCCATGATTTAGGTGGGAAGTCCACTCGCTGACAAAAGGGATGAGAAAGATCTAATAGTATCCAGATGTGGTGCGAAGGTCAAGGGTCGGCTTCCATTTCTCTTCTTCAGGCATGACAAGTGGAGCGTGTTGCCACTGTTACCAAAAGTGCATCTCAATTCTTTGCCCATTGTCCAAATCAGCAAAGGCAATCATGGTGGATAGATTGTGGTGTTGAGTTTCATTTACTTGAAAAAAGAAAACAAACAAACAAAAAAAATCTTGATTATTTGATCCAGAACAGGCAGCCATGGAGTGGTGCTTTTGAATGTCATCGAGTTTACATGTAACGTACTCTCCTGTGACCTTCTCTTCTGCAGAGCAACCCAGCTCATCAGAACTTAACTATATTTGTCAGAACCTTTCTTCAGAGAAATTCAAACAAACAGTCATATACTTTTTTGTAATTACTTTTTGATTGATTGATTGATTGATTGATTGATTGATTGATTGATTGATTGGGTCAACCCTTTTCCTTGAGTTGTCCAAGGGCAGGGTTCACTCCTAAGTGGCTAAAAAGATCCTAAATTTGATGTGCAGTTAAGTTAATCATGGATTTGCTAGCTTAACCGCAGTCCATTATGAGCCCAAGTGATGTCCAGACTGTCATGGCTCGATGTGGAAAGCAAATTTCATGACTTACTACATAAGTCTCTATTGCATTGTGACTACATAATATTCTCAGAGCTCAAAAAAGAAAAAAGAAAAAAAAAAAGAAGAGAAAAAGATGTTGCCATGTAGTCTCTGTTTAGTCCGTAACCCATTCATTAAGAGCAGGCAGAAGCAATGAGAAGTCCCTCAGGGCCTATGATGGTAAACCCTAAATTGCAGGGTTTGTTTAGATCTGGCCAAGTTCTCATCACATAATGGCTCTACTCATAATCACCATCACTCACTATCAAAACCGGGGTCGGAATGAGATGGCTTTGCTTTACCAATGAAGCAGATTATTGCATTTAGCTTGCTTTAAAAAACTTGGTTGAGATGACATAATTAGAAAAAACAGGGTACTTTTGTACTGCTGCTAATTCATGGCTACTTCAATACAAATGCAGCAGGGCTGTTTTTCTTGTTGACGAGTGTATGAACAAGTGGAAATAATCTGCAATGCTGTTTATTTCCATTACGCAACACAGACTCATCTGGACTGTGAAGACAGCTGTGAAAACCAACAAGGGTTTGGTGCCTTTTAATGTCAACAATAATAACATATACAGTAATATCCGTTCATTTGTATCCCATACACATGCATGGGGTCATACTTCCTAACCGTTGACGTGGAAATTGAGTTTTAAGTCAAAAATAGGACCTGACTTTTCTTTTTCCATTTTAAATGCACCAATAATGGATTTAAAGTCTGAAAGTGGGATGTCTTCCGGGTTACTGCTTCAAGATTGAAACAAAGCTTGGATTAGCACCAACATAAGGTGGGGTTTCTCAAACTGATGAACAAAACCAAGGCTGTTGTGTTTAGTTTGACAGTTTCAGGGTTGTAAGCGCCGATAACGCTTCCTTTGTTTCTACTTAAAGCAGCTGTTCCTCTCGGTGTAACGTAAGACAAAGCTGACTTTGCAGGACAAACTTCCAATATCACTTACACTTTATTACGCATTATGATAATTGGCGGCAAGTGCAATTCAAAATGACTTTCATATGAGAAGTCTCTCTTCGGAAAGCCCCATCCAAGAACTTCAAACAAATGTGGGCGAACAGGAGACAGGACATCACCACTCTATAAATATCTTCATCTCAGGTCCTGAATGATTTGCTTAAATAACCTGGAGAGCGTCCTAGCCGAAATGCGTTCTGCAAACCCGAGAATACATCAAGCAAAGCAAAAAAAGTGTAGTAACTGGCAGCTTCGGTTAGAGTTCACACAAAAAGGCTGTTGAGATGTCTGTAACCTAAAACAGACCGCTAGTGTTATTGGATATCGTTCCAGGATCTCTGAGGGACCGTGATGTCCTTATCTTCTGCTAATTGTGGTCTTTACCCAAAAGTCCCCCTGGGGAACTTCCCGGCCATTGGAACTATGTGCCAAGTTTAGTCGTAAGGTAGCCGAAGGAAGGATGATAAGATATTACGAAGGTGTCTGCAGCTTGTAGTGATGAATGCCTCATTCTAAGACACGAGATGATGCTGGGATCAGGAACAGAAGGTTTTTTTTTTTTTTTACAACCAGTAACCGCTGATGTTGCAAATCCAACCCTTACCCTTAAACAGCTTGTAAAAATTCTTAGCTATTTAAATTTGGTCTTCAACTAAGTACAATATTTGAGCTCAGACACAGTGGGGCGTTATCAAACAAAAGAGTCTGATGGCTCTGGAGTCCTCAATGGAATCAGGGTCTTTCTGGCTTCAAATACCATTACTGGTAGGGTTCTGCCCTCCTGTGGTCATCTTGGCTACTCCTCTCCCATACTTCAGAAGCACAGGTAGCACAGAAAGTGGGCTATTCTTATGTATCTGGAAATATGAAGATAACTACAAAGAGAACATTCATTGGTAGCTTGACTAACTGGTGTGTGTTTTTTGGGTTGTGGTGCTTAGTTCCATGCCTCCCCCCCCCCCCCCCCCCCCCCCCCCAGAGAGAACAAGCTGATCTGTCAGACCTGTTAGTTCTCATTAACAGCTGCGCAACACTCGCGCAACACTCGCAGTTCATAAACAGGGCCGACTGCAGCGAAGGGAGACGAGAATCTTGTGTTTCATGCCACCCCAAATCCCAGCCCGACTGAAAAGCTGTTACTCATGTGGCTTGGAGTGAGGGCAAGCCTCTGTTTCTGTTCTGCTCTGTTTTCGTGTCCGTGTTTACAAAATGTCATGTGGAAAAGGATTTAAAACGCATGGGTCACAACGACATGGTGGCCGAAATCTTGAGGCTCATTTCACTGCCAAATCCACATCACAGAAACACGTGTTCTGAGGACGGAGAACATGCAAACAGGCTGCGCTTGGAAACAGGGTCTGCAGAGATCTCCTTCCCAGACTTTGCCCTTTTTTTAGGCTTAAGAGAATCTGAAGAATTAAACTAGAATACCAAACAAACAAACAAGCAAACAAACAAACAAACAAACAAAGCAATTCCAATACGCACATCAAGGAGAGATATCTCGTGCTCATTAGGCTGATTATTTGAACACCAGCCTGGTCAGTGGGTTTATTCATCTTTAACCAAACACTGCTGCCCATTTGTACCACTGCCACCCTGGCCAATTAGAAATCTGCACAAACCATGTTTCTAATCAGAGCTCCAAAGATTATTAGCCGACTCCTGTTTCGTACATCTGCCGACCAGCATGAGTGAAGTGTTTTTGCTGGCAGATCGTCCAAGTAGTTTGCAAACACAAAACTTAAAGGAACTTTTAAATGCATTAAAATCGAATAATAATAATTATATATACACTACTCACAATACGTTCAGGATATTGTTTATATTATGGTTATTGCATACAGTGTTTGCTTCACGTAAGACAGTTTTGGGATAGGGAGGTAATTGTATTGGGGTGATATACGCACCTTATTTTGTGTTTTCCATGTAATGCTCTCATTGTGTACAGGTGTCTCTTATATTGGGGTCAATCCCAAAAGACAACCTTTTTCAATGTGGCAAACATTTCAACATTCTGTGGATATAAAAAATATTTGTCAGTAAGTCTTTCCGAGTTCATCATTCAAACAGCCATGAACACACAACGTCACTTAATGGACGAGCAGCGCCACCTGGCCATGGCGCGCCTTCGGGTCGGTGGCAGGCGGTCAGGTGTTGCTCGTGAACTTGGTGTGTCTCAAAGTGTCATCAGCAGACTCGCATCAAGACACAGAACTACTGGCCGAGTTCACGACAGACCCGTGAGTGGAGCCCCAACTGGTGTAACAGTTAATCTTGTTCTTGATTTCCTTCACAATATGAATAATTATTCATACTCATATGTCTTTAATATTAATCTTATTCCTTGAAGCATCTCCAGTATCCCTTTTTGAGAGGCTGATTGTAATCAAAAAGATAATTTTGTCCATTGCCTCAAGAAAAATGGTTTTCATTCAACACAGGGACCAGTGCAGTGATCAGAGACCCAATTTCAGTATCGCGGCCAAATATCTGCAAAGAACAGTGGACTTGATATTGAAGAAATCATATCAGATAACAAATCTCACAACAAAAAGCAAAGACTGGAATTGGATTTGGAAAAGAAATGGATTTTTGGAACTGGAAATGTTTATGTATAAACAGATTGGTCTGTGAAAGAGTTTACATGTCAAGTAGTTTTAAAGAGAACAATATTGGATGGGTTTTGGTACCAGCTGAAGCGCTAATGGACAACAAAAGCAGCATTGTGCCGTTACTAAACATTAGGGCTGCATGATTTGATTTAAATAGAATCGTATTTATCTAGGCTAACAGCAAATAATTAGACGAAAGCTCTTATTAAGAGGATGTTTTATCAAATTCTTAAATTATTAACAAACTTTACATAAATTCACTGCAATACACTCTAGACTTTTGTGATTAAATACATGCACAGATCCATATTGCAATTTTCATATATATGTGATTAATAGTACAGCAGCGGTATGGTGGTGTAGTGGTTAGTACTGTCGCCTTGTACCGCCAGGGTCCGGGTTCAATTCCCATCTCTGTGTATATGGAGTTTTCTCCACTTGTGTTTGGGTGGTTTCCTTTGGGTACTTTGGTTTCCTTCCAAAGGCCTACAGATTAGGCTCATTGGCGTTCCCAAATTGCCGGTTGTGTGTGAATGAGGCCGCCCTGTGATGGATTGGCACCCTGTCCAGGGTCTACCCCGCCTCGTGCCCTAAGTCTCCTGGGATAAGCTCCAGCCCCCCTCCCCCCACAGGATATAAAGCGATATAGACGATGAGCGAGTGATTAATTTTACAGCTCTACTAAACACCATGCTTACTTTGTAGTGCTTAGATACTTCCAGGTTTCAGGGTGTACTTACCCAAAATCGGGTTACGGGGTAGGAGTTCTAGCAGGGAACCCCAAACTTCCCTTTCCCCAGGCACCTCAGCTACTGTACCTCTGACTGGGTGAATCCCAGAGGTGTTCCCAGGCCAGTCTGGAGATATAATCTCACCACCTCCGTCTGCCCCGTAGCCTCCTCACAAGTGGATGTGCCAAGAACAACTCTGTAGGGAGGCGTCCTGGTGGCATCTCTACACAGGATTTGACATGATCACAAAAAAAAAAAGCAATCTAAGCAGGTCTAAGTAAAATTTTTTCTTAAGGGTGCTTTCACACCCTAGTTCCTTTGATCTTCACTTCAAACAACACAAGAACATCCTCTCCACTTATGGGTCAGATTCACATTCCACGGGGAAAAGAAGATCCTTTATTATGGATGTTAATGTGACAATGTGACGATGGAGGTTAACCTACGTGGGTTGCACTTTTGGAAAGTCAGTAAATTCCAGTTTGAAAATGACGAGCGACTACAGCTGGTAAACTATGTGATGCACTGAAGACGTCCTGCTGCACTGTGACACTGTGGATCATCAGCAGAAGATAATTGGAAAGATCTTCTCACCGGAGTCCGCCAGAAGATTCGGTTCGAGACCCCGTCTTTTTGGTGGGGTCTTGTTGTGTTTGTGTTGACGACAGATAAAACAAGCCATACCAAAAGGGAATAAAAACAGAGATAGATTTAAACAGGCTAAAGCTTGTAGATGTGAAAGCACTCGAAGGGTTTCAAGGGCTCACTGGTAGCTCAGTTATAGAAGCCTACAATTAGTGTTTCCCAGTTCTCAAATAATTCACACCAACTTGTTTCATAAAGTCAGCTGATGTAGAGTTAACCACAAGGATGACCTGAAGAACAAAGGTTTATTTTTTTTTAAATCTTTCTATTTGCTTTCCTTACAACACATGGATCAAGAGTAATAATATTCAGGAGCATCTGTAGAACCTCTGAAAGAAGTGACACCGATCAGCCATAACATCATGACCACTTATATTGAGTAGCCCCCCCCCATTTCCTGACACCATTACATCAGATCTACTGGATCGGACTTCACTGGTTTTCTTTCCTTCTCATCAAGGAAAGAATGAAGAAAACAATGTGAATGATTTGATCAGTGAATAATTACTTGTTAATAGTAAGTGTTACTTTTTAACGGTTATTTATTTATTTGCTTTTTTTAAAAATCTAGATTACTTGATATTCATCTTCATCTTCTTCTATACCGCTTAATCCTGTGTTCAGGGTCGCGGGGGACCTGGAGCCTATCCCAGGAGACTTAGGGCACTAGGCGGGGTACACCCTGGACAGGGTGCCAATCCATCGCAGGGCACACACACATACACACACTCACACACTACGGGCAATTTAGGAACGCCAATTAGCCTAACCTGCATATCTTTGGACTGTGGGAGGAAACCGGAGAACCCGGAGGAAACCCACCAAGCACGGGGAGAACATGCAAACTCCATGCACACAGAGACAGGAATCGAACCCAGACCCTGGAGGTGCAAGGCGACAGTGCTAACCACTACACCACCGCGCCGCCAGATTGCTTGATAGTGATGAAGAAATTCCAAGATACTGTAGCAGAAAATGTCAGTCTGTATGAAATACTCACAGTTTTGCTCTGATGGGATTCATTTACATTGAGAATCTTTCTGAAATTCAATTATCCTTAAAAGTCCTGCGTCCCCCCCCCCCAACACCCCCCCCCAAGCTAATTACAATAACAGCAATGGAAAAACTAGAATTCAAAACAAAAAAAACTAAAGATGAGATGGAAAATACTATTCTTCATGCTCACAATATCCTGTTACATTAAAGAAGTGAAGATGTGTTGCGGGTTTGAGATCTGAGATATAAATCAGCGATCGCTCTCGTGGTGCCTTTTGTCTTTTAATGTCTTGAATGAAATAAAAACTGTTTGTGATTCTTCAGCACCATCCTGTTAAAACTGTTAAAGGAAGCTGCATTTCTTCATGACTGTGTATACCTCAAGCTCAGAATTAAGTTTCCATTACAATACAAATTTTTTACATTTTGTTTCTCTGCTCATGAAGGACGACTAGTGTAAAAAACAAATCTGCTAATGATTGTTTGTAGAAATACTCTGTAATCCCAACCGCATTTAAATTCAGTCTAAATAGTTCATGCTTCACGTAAAAATGTTGTTCTTGTAATCAAAACAGAAAAAGAAAACCTTGCATAGCGTTCGGCCCGGTGTAATCAGCGCAAAGAAAACATCAGGGTGTCGACTAGAGGAACCTGGTTTAGAGTTTGAAAACACATCCATGTCAGTAACAGAAGACATTCCTCCAACCAAACCAAAGCACATGGACGGATTCTACATCGACTCTCCAATCAGACGATAATCCAGACATCTAAACACTTCTGATGTTAGAATAATATCATTAATACCAATATTGTGGGTCACACCAAACTTTGCAGAATGTGAATCTCGGGTGACGCTGATCACATGATCATTAAAACCGAGTTAAGATCGAAAGGTGACATTCCCCCCCACCTCCCCCCCTCCTGTCCTGTGTGTCTTCTGCTCTTCTGCAGCCAAATCCAACTTTAATGGATTTTGACGTGTTGCACATTCTAAGATGCTTTTTTTGTCCACTTCGGTTATAAAAAAGTCATGTGACGTCCTGCTGCCTTCCAGACATACTGTATCTTAAGGCATTTCTTTCAATAGACCTGACATACAGTACAACGGATTCTCTGTCAGCCTTAGAACTGGTTCCCACTAGAGCAGCAGTTTTCAGAAGCACTCAAAAGACTTTGTTCAAAGCTTAACATGTAGTCCAGGACAGATGAGTGTGATTTATCCGAGTGCGGTGTACGGACATGACTCCTGGTTCATCACTGACTGTCAAAACATTATTGCAGTACTGGTGCAGAATTTATATCTTCTTTTTATGTTATACGTATAATACAGAAGATGTTTGTGCCAAAATAGCTCCTTCTGAAGTTTATGCAACATGCACGTGACCGATGTCGCTTCCCTAAAAATTTCAAGTTGCTAACGTCAGCCGTTTTGGAGAAATGATTTTATTTGTGCCCTAAAAATGGCCATTTTTCACCGTCATACTGTCTCACTTCAAACTATAATCATTTAGAATGCAAATTATTTATATTTCTTTATGAGCATTGATGCTAACATTAGTGTAAGCTTCTAGAAGCAAATGATCTGTAAAAATTGTTAAAGCATTCCGTACAATATTAAGACTTATATAATATTAATCTGTAGTGTCCGTAACCATGTCAAATTCTTCTTCTTTGTCTTTGGGCTGTTCCCTTTCAGGGGTCGCCACAGCGAATCATCTGCCTCCATCTAACCCTATCCTCTGCATCCTCTTCTCTCACACCAACTAACTTCATGTCTTCTCTCACTGCATCCATAAATCTCCTCTTTGGTCTTCCTCTAGACCTCCTGCCTGGCAGTTCCAACCTCAGCATCCTTCTACCGATATATTCACCATCTCTCCTCTGAACATGTCCAAACCACCTCAATCTGGCCTCTCTGACTTTATCTCCAAAACATCTCACATGGGTTGTCCCTCTGATGAACTCATTCTTGATCCTATCCATCCTTGTCACTCCCAAGGAGAACCTCAACATCTTCAGCTCTGCTACCTCTAGCTCTGCCTCCTGTCTTTTCTTCAGTGCCACTGTCTCTAAGCCATAGAGCATCGCTGGTCTCACCACTGTCCTGTACACCTTTCCTTTCATTCTCGCCGATACTCTTTTATCGCACAACACACCTGAAACTTTTCTCCACCCATTTCAACCTGCCTGTACTCGTCTCTTCACCTCCTTTTCACACTCTCCATTGCTCTCGACCGCTGACCCTAAGTACTTAAAGTCCTGCACCTTCTTTACCTCTGCTCCCTGTAGCCTCACCGTTCCTCTTGGGTTCCTCTCATTCACACACATGTATTCCGTCTTGCTGCGGCTAACCTTCATTCCTCTGCTTTCCAGAGCGTACCTCCACCTCTCTAAGTTTTCTTCCACCTGTTCCCTGCTCTCGCTACAAAGCACAATGTCATCTGCAAACATCATAGTCCATGGAGACTCCTGTCTAACCTCATCTGTCATCCTGTCCATCACCAGAGCAAACAAAAAGGGGCTTAGAGCCGATCCTTGATGCACACCCACCTCCACCTTGAATTCTTCTGTCACACCTACAGCACATCTCACCACTGTCTTAGCACTCTCATACATGTCCTGCACCACTCTAACATACTTCTCGGCCACTCCAGACTTCCTCATACAACACCACAGCTCCTCTCTCGGCACCCTGTCGTACGCTTTCTCTAAATCTACAAAGACACAATGCAACTCTTTATTACCTTCTCTGTACTTCTCCACCAGCATCCTCAAAGCAAATACTGCATCTGATGTACTCTTTCTAGGCATAAAACCATATTGCTGCTCACAAATGCTCACCTCTGCCCTTAACCTAGCTTCCACTACTCTTTCCCACAGCTTCATTGTATGGCTCATTAGCTTTATACCTCTGTAATTGCCACAGCTCTGCACATCTCCCTTGTTCTTAAAAATCGGCACCAATACACTTCTCCTCCATTCCTCTGGAATCCTCTCACTCTCCAAGATCTCGTTAAATAAACTAGTCAGAAACTCTACTGCCACCTCTCCTAAGCACTTCCATACCTCCACAGGTATGTCATCAGGACGAACAGCCTTTCCACTCTTCAACGCCCTTCTCACCTCACTTTTACTAATATTTGCAACTTCCTGCTCCACAACAGTCACCTCTTCTACTCTTTGTTGTCTTTCATTTTCCTCATTCATCAACTCCTCAAAGTACTCCTTCCATCTTCCCATCACCCTCCTGGCATCTGTCAGTATATTTCCATCTCTATCTTTAATCACTCTAACCTGCTGCACATCCTTCCCATCTCTATCTCTTTGCCTCGCCAACCTGTACAGATCTACCTCTCCCTCCTTACTGTCCAGCCTAGCATACAAGTCCTCATATGCTCTTTGTTTGGCCTTTGCCACCTCTACCTTCACCTTACGCTGCATCTCCCTGTACTCCTGTCTACTCTCTTCAGTCCTCTCAGAGTCCCACTTCTTCTTAGCTAGACTCTTTCCCTGTATACACTCCTGGATTTCCTCATTCCACCACCAAGTCTCCTTGTCCCCTTTTCCCTTACCTGATGATACACCAAGTATCAATCAATCAATCAATCAACATTTATTTATATAGCACTTTACAGCAACCAAAGTTGAACCAAAGTGCTTCACAGCACTAAAAAATAACAATAAAATCGCAATAAAAATTTTTATAGTTATAAATAAATAAATGAACATTATAAATGGAAGTTATAGTATAACAATAATAATAAAAAAATTAATAAAAATAAATAAAAATAAATTATAAAAAGCATAAAATTATAAAATATTAAAAGCCATTCTAAATAAGTGGGTCTTTAGTTGTGCTTTAAACAAAGGAAGGTCCTTAATTTTGCGTAACTCTGGTGGAATGGTGTTCCAGAGTTTAGGGCCAGCGACTGCAAAGGAGCGATCACCCCATTGCTTGTATCTTGACCGAGGGACCACTAGCAGGTTTTGGTTTGCAGAACGTAAGGCTCTACCTTGGTGATAGGAGCTTATTGTCTCACACAAGTAGGACGGTGCCAGACCATTAATCACATTAAAAACAAACATCAAAAGTTTAAACTGAATCCGGAACTGTACCGGAAGCCAGTGAAGGGAATACAAAATTGGTGTGATGTGATCATTTTTTCGGTTATTGGTCAGCATACGAGCCGCAGCATTCTGCACAAGTTGCAGACGATGTAACCGAGCTTGAGTGATTCCCACATAAAGTGCGTTGCAATAGTCTAGCCGCGAACTAATAAAAGCATGAATGGCTTTCTCCAGGTCGCTCTGGTTCAAAAAGGGTTTGACCTTTGCAAGGAGGCGAAGATGAAAAAATCCTGCCATGACAACCGAGTCAATGTGAGTCTGAAAGTTTAAACTGCTGTCTAAAGTCACCCCCAAATTTTTGACTGCATGGCTCAAATTAGGAACTGGAAAATCGAGACCAGCAGAGATAAAACCAGAAACGTTTGGGGACCCAAACATAATACACTCTGTTTTACGCTCATTCACACAGAGATAGTTTTGTGACAGCCAGAGTTTGATGTCAGACAGACAACTGTGAATTGATTTAAGTGCTTCAGAAGAATTTGGCACAATTGGCAGATAGATTTGTAAATCATCTGCATATAGATGAAAAGAAACATTGTGCTTTGAAATGATCGACCCTAATGGCAGCATGTACAAGGAAAATAGAACAGGGCCCAAAATGGAACCCTGTGGAACACCAGAGGTCAAAGGGGTTGAGGAGGAAGAGAGATCACCAATCATGACTGAGAAAGTCCTATTTGTTAAATATGACCTAAACCATTGTAGTACAGGACCTTGAAGGCCAACTTCTTGTGCCAGACGTGTCAGGAGAGTCGAGTGGTCAACAGTATCAAAGGCTGCAGTGAGGTCCAACATCACGAGCAGCACAGGTTTTTTGGAATCAAGGGATAGGAGGATATCATTCTGTACCTTCAGGAGAGCGGATTCAGTGCTGTGACGAGTTCTAAAACCGGATTGGAATTTCTCAAGAACATGATTTTTTTCTAGAAAGGACTGCAACTGGATACAGACAACTTTTTCTAAGACCTTAGATAGAAAGGGTAAATGAGATTCTGGTCTAAAATTAGAAAATACTGTAGGATCAAGATTGGATTTTTTAAGAAGAGGCCTGACCACAGCGTGCTTGAAGGCATCTGGGACAAACCCTGAACTGAGGCAACTGTTTATAAAAGAGAGAAGACATGGACCCACTGTGTTAAAAACCTGCTTCAGCACCCTAGATGGAATAATGTCCAGAGGACAGTTAGTTGGGGATAACCGCTGGACCAGTTCAGAGAGAAAAGATAGGGACACTGGCTCAAATTTGTTAAACACAGATGAGGGCATAGAAAAGGAAGAACATATATCAAGACCATTTGAAGTGACGTTAATATTCTGCCTTATCGATAAAATGATTTAGGAATTCATCACAGAATGACCTTGATACCTGTTTCGGAACATTACACAAAGGATTTGTAACTGACTGAATTGTATTGAATAACACCCTGGGACGATTACAGTTGGTGGAGATTACGTTTGACAAGTACATACATTTAGCTTCTTTAACTGCATTTTGATAATCAGAAAGACTGTCACGCAGTATACCCAGTGATACTTGTAATCTGTCCTTCTTCCATCTGCGCTCGGCTTGTCTGCAGTGCTGCCTAAGGGCACGCGTAGTATCATTAAGCCAAGGGTCAGGTTTGGCTTTCATGGGTTTGTCCTTGTAAGGTGCAATTGAGTCCAAAATCCCTGAGCAGGTGGAGTAGAGGTTGGAGATAAAATCCTCTAGGCACAGGGGGGAAGCTAACTCGTCCTGGATGTAGAAACTAGTGTTCATGAATGCATCAGCAAATTCTCCAGCTGTGGTGGATGTAATGGTGCGGCGCTGGCAGGCTGGAGTAAAAGATTTCATAGCAGATAGTGAGGCAGTAAATTAAAAAATAACAGGGAAGTGGTCCGAAATACAGATATCAATTATTTCTGAAATGGATACTGGAAGTCCATGTGAAATAACAAGATCCAGTGTGTGGCCATGCTGATGTGTAGGGTCATTTACTGATTGGGTCAGGTCAAAGGAGTTTAAAAGACTTTGAAAGTCATTTACCAGTTGACTGGATGGACAACAGATGGACAAAATTACCCTCTTACCTGTCTCCCTGATCACGTTGGCTGTAGTTGTCCAGTCAACTAAAAGCACCTCCTGACCACCCATAGCCTGTCTCAACTCCTCCCTAAAGACATCACAACATTCTTCCTTTCTCAGCTTCCACCACTTTGTCCTCTGCTCTGCCTTTGTCCTCTTCACCTTCCTCACCACCAGGGTTATTTTACACACCACCATTCTGTGTTGTCTGGCTACACTCTCCCCTACCAACACCTTGCAGTCACTGATCTCTTTCAGATTACAACGTCGACACAAGATGTAGTCCACCTGAGTGCTTCTGCCTCCACTCTTATATGTCACCCTATGTTCCTGCCTCTTCTGGAAGAAAGTATTTACTACTGCCATTTCACTCCTCTTTGCAAAGTCCACCACCATCTGTCCTTCTACATTCCTGTCCTGAAGACCAAACCTGCCCATCACATTTTCATCCCCTCTGTTCCCTTCCCCAACATGTCCATTGAAGTCTGCACCAATCACACTCTCACCTCTGGAGATGCTCTGCATCACTTCATCTAACTCACTCCAGAATGTCTCCTTCTCTTCTACCTCACATCCTACCTGTGGAGCATAACCACTAACAACATTGAACATCACACCATCAATTTCCAGCTTCAGACTCATCACCCTATCTGATACTCTCTTCACCTCTAGAACATTCCTTACAAACTCCTCTTTCAGAATAACTCCTACTCCATTTCTTTACCTATCCACACCATGGTAAAACAATTTGAACCCTGATCCTAAGCTTCTCGCTTTGCTACCTTTCCACCTGGTCTCTTGGACACACAGTATATCCACCTTCCTCCTCTGCATCATATCAACCAACTCTCTTCCCTTCCCTGTCACGGTCCCAACATTCAAGGTCCCTACTTTCACTCCTAAACTCTTGCCTTTCCTCTTCTCTCTCTGCTTTCGAACACGCCTTCCTCCTCTCCATCTTCGACCAACAGTAGCCCAATTTCCACCGGCACCCTGTAGGTCAACAGCACCGGTGGCGGTCGTTGTTAACCCGGGCCGCGACCGATCCGGTATGGAAATTATATTTCTGATTCGCATCATTGATTTGGCAAATGTTTTTACGTCGGATGCCCTTCCTGACACAACCCTCTGCATTTATCCAGACTTGGGACTGGCACAAAAAGACACTGGATTGCGCCCCCCCATGGTTGCATTCGTAACCATGTCAAATTCACGGTGCAATATCTTGTTGCATTTTATCATAATACTTCTACGTTTTCAAGTTTATGTCTTTTCATGTGAAATCTAAAATAGACAAGTTTCATTTGAATGACAGTTGAAGATCATTAAAAGATTTGAATAATAATAAAAAATGTTACGGACACTACAACATCACAGGGCAGGAAATGAGTTTCTTTTTATCTGATAAAAATATAAATGCGTATTCATATTAACAAATGACAAAGCATGGATTTGGAGAAGTAGTTAGAAAAATGGTGTTATTCGATCCTTTTGGAGACTCGTGACTACGGGGATGTCAGTGGAAGGTGAAAGTACCGTACCGTTCTCATATTGCGTATGTTGTGATGAACTTTGTAACTTATTCTAAAGAGAAACGAGTGTAAAAGTGGATGAAGGTAATAACGAGAAGGTAACTAATACTGACATTTCAAACCTTCTAATTAATAGCTAACTAACTGATTCATGGTTGCATCCCAAATCGAGTGCTACAGTAGGGTGTAAGTGTAAAGAACCCCTGGTTCCACACAACCACTAGGTGCCCTTGATCAGGGGTTAGAGGGGGATTCGGGATTCAGCCTCGTGTTAGAAGCTAGTTAGCTTTAAAACGCGAAAAACACCACAGAGGGACGTTTCAGAGGCATTGTGACACGACTTGGAGACAAGACTTATTAAATGTGTTTTCCTGCTGAAAGTGACCGGTTGTGAATGTGGGTTTTGACACTGGCGTCCAGATCCGGACAGATGTTGTGATGTCACGTGCTAAAAGTCGCATCACGCTGCCTGGAGGCTGATACGTGACAATGACATTAAGAATTGTGCTGCCTCATAACGGCGGCGTAGCGGTTAGACCTGTCACGCTGCTCCTTCAGGGTCTGGGTTCAATTCCTGAACCTGAGAACTCGGGTTTCCTCCCACAGTCCAAGGACATGCAGATTAGGTGAATTGGTGTTCGCAAATTGCCCGTAGTGTGTGAATGAGTGCGAGTGTGTGCCCTGCACCTTGGCTACGTTCCAAGTGTACTTCACTGAATGCTCCCTACTCCATGCTCCCTGTGTAGGGAATGCCGGTTAAGCTAACTTTCCTCGACAAAAATCCACCGTTCGGAACCAGCAAAATCACCAGCGCAGACGCCACGCCCTCGGTGTGTTGCCATGGAAACAAGCACTTCGGATACCTGTTGCCCCCACTGTTGAGATTTTACACTACAGATGTTAAACATGGAATAATATATATTTTCTTAATTATAAAACATAATATTGCACTTTTCTCAGTTCCCTTTAAACTGAACATTTTTCACTCCCTGCAGTGTGCACTTCACAGGGTACTTCATGACGATCTGAGTGCACCTCCTGTCCTGGGAGTACCCCTGGTCTCATGACCCCTCTGCGACCCTGAACACAGGATAAAGGGGTACAGGCCACTCGAAGTCAGTGAGTCACTTCATCACAGTGAATCAATACTTGTGGAAATACACGACACAAAAGGAGTCAATTGTCATTTAAGGAAATTTTCCAGATGCCAAATTGCAGCATTTTCAATCATCTTTTGCCTCTCGGTAGCTGACGGCATTTTAACGTGATCTCCAGAAGAAGCAAGTCGACTGACAGGCTGTAATTTACATGGAAGCAAGATTTCAGTAATGTTTCAGCTCTGCATAAAGCACTTACAGATATTCACTCATGGAATCAATTATCCTTGATGCATTTTGGCTCATAATGAACTCGAAGCACTTTGGTCTTAGAAAACTGGGCTGAATGTTAGTCAGAAGGAAATTACACTGAAATGACATTAAAACAAAACAACACACACACGGAGCTCGGAGGGGAGACGTCTAGATACTCGTTGGAGAAACATGTGCGGAACTTAAGAGTGAGCATCACAAAACGTGGCACTTCTTTCAAAAGACATGATGCCATTCTGAAAACTTTTATTGGACACAATGAAATTAAACGAAACGCACTGATGTGGGACCAAATGCTTTATTGTTATTTCAGCAAAGCCGTACAGATATCACAGACATGTTCCTCGTTCACTTCACAGTCCTGAGTCGCGAGCCTCTGCCTCTTTATTTGATGCCGGCGTTGATCATGGTTTGAGCTTTACAAACACCTTTCCCGGCGACCTCGAAGGCGGCTCCCTTGTAGGTCGCCACGCCCTGGTTATCCGTGCGCAAGTCTGGCTGCACCTGCTCCCACACCTTCTTCTTGGGGTTCAGCTCCTTTTCAGGTTCACCTGCAGATTAGAGACGGGACAGACGAGGTGGTTTGATACGGGGTACACTGTAGTGAAGGTCAGGGGGATCACGGTAAAGGATTTAGAACATGAAAGGGAAGGGTTTTTCTTTTTATCATCAACACAGATGTGTCTAAGAGATGAAATTTAATTATTATTTACACATTTGTGTGAGAAATCTGATATGAAAATACGCAGCGTACAAGAACTCTTCTTGCTTGTAACAGTACGAGTCTGTGGTTCGTACAGGAACGCCCTGGCTCTTGTGTCTTCCTAAACCTCGAACATGACGCCTCAGAGAGAGAGAGAGAGAGAGAGAGAGAGAGCGCCAAGAAGATCAAAACAGACAAAGAAGAAAACGTACTTGTTCACAGTGAACATCTGGTTAATGGGATTATTCTTTAACCCACTTTGGGATGATGAACTCAACCAAGTGTGTCGACCCCAAAGTGGTGCCTTCAATCAGGATTAAAAAATAAAAAAAAGAATTCCCTGATTTGCTTTCTGGCTGGAGAGACACAGTTGAGAGGAAAAAACAATTCTGGAATGAGAATAAGGCAGAAGAAAGCAGGAGGATAAAAGTCCTGCAGAGCTGATGAGAGGCGCGTGGGACAGACACCCTCAAAGTCCTTCTTTGGATCCAGACCCGACCAGCTCTCTCCAGGAATCTCCGGGGCGAGTTATCCCATAATCCTCCCACTCGTCAGTCTGTAACAGAACAAAAGGGGGAACTCTCCATCACGTAGTGGAGGAGATGTTGGAGCACACTGAACTTGTTTGGTTGGCACCTGTTTTTATTTTGCTCGAGGAGATCGGCACGTCCGAGACCGTTTGAGAAGGACGACTCCCGGGCCCGTGCGGGATTCGCGAGACACCAACACTGGAACCGGGGGTCTGTGTTTACACCCATTTCCCTCAGGACGAGCCTGAAGAACAGCAGAACTCCATCCTAATGCTCTGATTAGGTCACCTCCTCCTAATTAGCATCCACACCCCATTGAAGCTCGTCGTTAAATCATGTGAATGAGCCGCAGAAGAACTGAGCTGGGGCTCCGACTCCGCCCTCAACGCCATCTGTGTTGATCTTGGGCAGTTGAAGCCCATGTGCTTGGCGAGTTCGCTTCCTGTTTTGCTTAAAGTAAAAGGAGCAATTTATTCATCGCTTTGCATCGTGTTTTCAAACTAAAATAATACTCGGCCTCGCAACGCTACTGAAGCGGACAATTAATCCCCGTTAGCGCGCACTGATGAGGATTGATTAGGTGATGAAAACTAGACTTGATAAAATGTGAAGGAGGAATTCAGAGACGCCGCCCCCCTCCATCCCCCCCCCCCACCCCAGACGTGACAGTCTTGATGGCGGCTGAAGAAAAAGTGAGTGAATGCTTATACAAACCTGAATTTCATTATATTACACACACACACACACACACAACGAGAGAGAGAGAGAGAGAGAGAGAGAGAGAGAGAGAGAGAGAGGGGGGGGGGGGGGGAGAGGGAGGGGGCAGAAGTGTAGATAATCTGCACCTGGAAATCCCTGGAAAGAGACTCGATCTCCAGGCTCCGCCCCACCGGGTGGGTCCAGGATCTCCACCTTGTCTGGACTGCTGGCGCACATCACCATGGCCTGAGATACGACTCCTCTCATCTTGGCTGGCTTGAGGTTGCACAGGAGCACCGCCATGCGGTTCTGCATCTGTTGGAACAAAGTGGGCGGAGTCATCACAGGCAAAATACTGAGAGGTTGACCTCCTGATGGAGCCCCAACGACTAATAATAATAATAATAATGTTGTTTATGTATTGCTTCTTAACAAACACTTATTTACATCATCCAGTTTGTAATAATGTGTAGAATAAAAGTTTCTAAAGTTTTTCCTCCCCCTCCCTCCCCCCCTCCCCCTCTCCACTTACACAAGAAGTCTGAAGTTTTCCAGCACAAATAAAACCTTCAATTGAGAGCCAGAAGATAAACACCAGAGAGGAACTAACTTTATCAGTTAAATGTTTTGTTCAAAGCAGCTATAAACATTATAAAACGCCTTCTTGTTCAATAAAATGACGTAATCGGCGACTCTGGTGAAGAACAGCGATGAGGAAATCAACACATCTCTGATTATTCTCAGGAACAGAACGTCTGTCGCTGTTTATTACTCCAGAACACTGTTGGTTTCAGTATCTCAGATCTCCGACGTCGGCGCGTTAGAACGTTCCGAGATCAAACCGTAGCTGTAAAATTCCTGATGTGGGAGAGTCATGAGGACTAAGAGGACGACTTTGTACAACATCGGAGAAGAAGAATGTGGGTGACATCAGACATCGTGAGATGGTTTTATACCACAGGTCTATGAACAATAGATTAATACTGAGCGAGTCCACACACTCGCCACACACTCGCCACACACTCTCCTGGAAATCAATCAGAAAAAAAAAAAGAAATAAATAAAAAATTTAAAACACTCCACCTATACCGCATCAGCTACCTGCCTCAGATCCGTTTGTATTCTCTCGTTAAGAGGTACTTAAAAAAAAAATTATAAATTGGATCCGTTCTTCCTTTATCTTCATTTAATGAGCTTTCATATTTAAAATAAAATAAATTTCTAAAAATTATTCTTTACGATGTAACGATGGTAAACAATCATTTCCAATCAGCTCCATAGTAACTGTTTCAAAATAGTGAAATTTTACATGAAGTAAAACATCAAGGGTTGATTTTAAAATCAAATCAAAACATTGAACTGTGGGATCATAATAAAAATCAATGGAAATATTCATGAGTCAGGTAAGATGCCTCTTAGCAGGCAAGAGTTAAACGCGAATTTCATCGTTAGCTGCAATTAATGAATATGTTGATAGTAGAATAATTTATCCAAATAATCAATTATTCAGATTATGACTTACTCAACTCCTCTTATTTAACTTTGACTTTTTTCACCCACATGTTTAAGAATCATTTGCTACCTAAAAAAAAAAAAAAATAGAATAAAAGATGAAATCGTCATTCAAAAGTTTCCCAGGACGGCCCCCGTATAATAAACGTCCAGCGCTCCGCTCCTTCACCAACGATATAAAGCTCTAATAAATCAACACAATTCTTTTATATAAATATTTCACACACACACACACACACACACACACACACACACACACACACACACACACACACACACACACCACAACCTAAACCTGCTAATATGACTTTAAAAACCTTTCAAACTTTTCAATTCGTGTTTTACGCTCACGGTTAAAACAGTGCGGCTTTGAGTTAAATGTCCAGGGATACGGCCTCGGACAAATCCATCTTCTGTCCGATCATCGTGTCTGAGAACGTCTGAGTGAAAAGCTCTGGACAGACTGGAGCGCTGTTCTCAGACGTGAATGTTTAATATCAAAACAGTGGTTTAGTAACACACACACACACACACACACACACACACACACACACACACACACACACACACACACACACACACACACACACTCAGAGAGATGAACGAGACAGACTTTCATGGCTGTAATTAAGCGTAGCGACCGAGCGCCAGGGGTGCCCTAAACAAATCGTAAAAAAACTGTACACGAGACGAGAACTCGACGGGTTGTGACGTGCGGCGGGTCAGGAACGCGGCGACGTGGCCGCAGGCGATTTGTTCTGATTTACGATGCTTAAGAAAACTGAAAGTCCTTTCACTCGGACTAGTCTGCGTTTAGGGATTAGAGCCAAAACACAGCCTTCATGTTCCTTCGAAAACCAAACGTCCGTCTCCTGCTGTGATGATGTATTACAGCACTCACGCTTTCACGACCGGCACTAAAGCCGTCACGAGTCACGAGGAACAAAAGGCCTCGATTAAAATGTTGCTGGAACTTTCGCAGAAGGATTCGCGCGAGTATGAGACGACGCCCACTGCTGTTCAGAGCGTCTGCACGTCCGCCTCGTCTTCACCTTCAGTGAGGGACAGGAAGTCAGCGCTCGCTATTAAAATAAAACTAACACTCAAAAGTTTATACCCCCCCTTCTAACTCTAGTCTCTTCTATGTTTATTTGTTGATATTGAGATGTTTATCTGCTACTTCTGCTCTGTGAAGCTTCATAACGGCTCTAATCTTTTCCTCAACTAAACAACTAAAAACTCCGACACAGAGGTACGTTATAATGTCTACCGTTCAGCTTGTTCAGTGTGTAGAGTGCAGGATGTTTAGACATTCTTCCTCCGTCATTAGCGATAATTTTATTTGTGATAGGTGTGTGTTAGTGAGCACTCTGACGGAGAAGATATCAGCGTTAGAGGAGCGCATCCAGACTTTAGAGAGTGTTAGACAGTGTGAGAGCAGCGTTATTCCTGTAGCGGACAGTCTGGGTGCCACAGGCGGAGATAATCAGCCCCCGACTCCGGCATTAGAGCCCTCACAGCGGGGCGAGTGGGTGACGACTCGGCGGCATACTCGTTCAGCCAAAGCTAACGCTAAGGCTAGCCCACCGGAGCACACCTCCTCTGCGCGTCACGTGTCCAACAGGTTTGCTCTCCTCAGTGCTGCACCCGCTGAGAAACCTGAAAGAGCTCTGGTTATAGGAGACTCTATACTGAGACACGTGACATTAGCTAGACCTTTAGGGGCGCCAGCGGCAGTGGTTAGGTGTATCCCGGGAGCCAGAGCACCGGACATAGCAGGTAATCTTAGGGCTCTAGGACAGCATAGGTTCTCTAAGATAGTGGTACATGCTGGAGCTAATGATATACGCCTTCGTCAGTCAGAGGTTAGTAAGAGTAACTTTACAGAGGTGTTTAAATTAGCGAAGGCGATGTCCGATGAAGTAGTATGCTCTGGTCCCATCCCAATGAGACGTGGCGACATAGCTTACAGCAGGTTATGGTCGCTGAACCGCTGGATGTCCAGGTGGTGCTCCAAAAATAATGTGGGCTACATAGACAATTGGAAGACCTTTGAGGGCAAAGCTGGCCTGTTAGGGCGGGACGGTGTCCATCCCACTCGGGAAGGTGCTGCTCTCATTTCCTGTAGTATAGCTCATAGTCTCAGTAGAGGTCTAGTTAATCGGTGACAATCCAGAGCCCAGGCCAGGGAGCAGACAGACAGGCTAAACCAACCGTCTGCTAGCTGCATAGAGTCGTCACTCAGGGTTCACCTTATTGAGACTGTGTCTGTTCCCCGATCTAAGCAAAAATGTAGAAAGACCCAGAAAGTCTGTTTCAATAATCTAATTAACATAAAGTCCACAAACTCCGATCATACTGAATGCGCAGCCGGCACCTCTGATCTGAAGCTAGGATTGTTAAATATTAGATCTCTCACATCAAAAGCAGTTATTGTTAATGAAATTATCACAGATCAGGCGTTTGATATACTCTGTTTAACTGAAACATGGGTTAAACAGGACGAGTATGTAGCTCTAAATGAAGCTAGTCCTCCTGGATACAGCTACATACACCAGCCTCGGTTAACTGGTAGAGGAGGAGGCGTCGCAGTTATTCATAATGATAACCTGTCTATCGTACAAAAACACAGACACAAATTTAACTCATTTGAAATTCTCTATAGTAACATAAGTGTATTTAAGTATATTAAATCAGCTCAGTCGATTCCACTAATTATAATTTACAGACCTCCAGGGCTGTATTCTGAATTTCTTAGTGAATTTGCAGATTTCATCTCAGACCTGGTCGTTTCTGTAGACAAAGTGTTAATTGCTGGAGATTTTAACATTCATTTTGAGAATCCAGAAGACCCTCTGAGAACAGCATTTATATCCATACTGGACTCCGTAGGTGTAAATCAGTGTGTAGTAGGACCCACTCATAAAGCAGGTCACACTTTAGATTTAGTAATATTCTTCGGATTAACTATAAGAAATGTGTTCACAATTCCACTGTCTGAAATTATCTCAGATCACTATCTTGTCTCCATTCAAGTGTCTCACAGTGATAATGTACGCACAGTACCGCGCTACCGTATTAAACGTACATTCACATCAACTACCACACAGAGTTTTATCAGTAATCTCCCAGAGTTACCAACTTCGATTAGGCCACCGTCTGACCCCACAGAACTTGATCAGGCGACTGAATATTTAGAGTCGACACTTCGTTGTACCTTAGATAATGTAGCTCCAGCTAAAAGAAAAATTATTAGAGATAAGAAACTCGCTCCCTGGTATAACGATCACACGCGCACTTTAAAACAGACTGCTCGGAAATTAGAGCGTAAATGGCGTCAAACTAAATTGTTGGTATTTCAAATAGCATGGAAAGAGAGCATCCTGAACTATAGGAAAGCTCTTAGTGTAGCTAGATCAACGTATCTCTCCACTCTTATAGACGAAAATAAAAATAATCCTAGATTTTTATTTAATACCGTAGCCAAATTAACCAGAAATAAGACCACTACAGAAATCTCCACAACAACATCATGCAATAGTGAGGACTTCATGAACTTTTTTAATAATAAAATTGTAAATATCAGGCATAAAATTGAGGCTTTGAAACCAAACAATGTAATTGATACTGATGTTAACCTAGCCATGTCAGATTCAAACCTAGAATACTTTACTCCTCTTGAAGAGAATGAACTAATTTCACTCATCTCTTCTGCAAATTCATCAACCTGTATATTAGATCCTATACCGACACATTTTCTTAAACAGATAGCACCAGTAATAACAGAACCGATGTTGAGAATAATTAATTCCTCACTCAGCATTGGTTATGTTCCAAAATCTTTTAAAGTAGCAGTTATTAAACCAATAATTAAGAAACCTGACCTCGACCCCTGTCAGCTGTCCAATTACAGGCCAATATCAAACCTCCCCTTTATCTCTAAGATTCTGGAAAAGATAGTAGCGGAGCAGCTATGCTCATATCTACATAGAAATGGCATACATGAACTGTATCAGTCAGGATTTAGGCCTCATCACAGCACAGAAACAGCACTCGTTAAAGTAGTAAATGACCTCCTATTGGCCTCTGATCAGGGTTGTGTAACTATGCTTGTATTACTCGACCTCAGTGCAGCTTTTGACACTATTGATCATGCTATTCTTCTTCACAGATTAGAAAATTTAGTAGGAATTAAGGGTACAACCCTCTCCTGGCTCAGATCCTATTTGACCGATCGTTATCAGTATGTAGACTTAAATGGTGATTATTCTGCATGTTCTCTAGTGGAGTTTGGCGTTCCGCAGGGTTCAGTTTTAGGCCCACTGCTTTTTTCCCTTTACATGCTTCCTCTGGGCAACATAATCCGTAAGCATGGTATTAGTTTTCATTGTTATGCTGACGACACACAGTTATATGTCTCAACAAAACCTGATGAGAAAAACCATCTTACTAAAGTTGAGCAATGTGTTCAGGACATAAGAAATTGGATGCTAATTAACTTCCTTCTGCTTAATCCGGATAAGACAGAAGTTCTAGTCATAGGACCGCATACAGCTAGAAGTAAAATCTTAGATCACACCGTAACTTTAGATGGCCTTTCTGTTCCGTCAAGTGCAACAGTAAAAGACCTCGGCGTGATTATAGATTCCAGCCTTTCATTTGAAGCTCATGTAGATAATATCACCAGGATAGCATTCTTTCACCTTAGAAATATCGCCAAAATAAGAAATATATTGTCGCTAAATGATGCAGAAAAACTAGTTCATGCTTTTATCACTTCTAGGTTGGACTATTGTAATGCCTTACTGTCTGGTTGTTCAGTTAGGTGCATAAACAAGCTTCAGCTAGTCCAAAATGCAGCAGCGAGAGTCCTCACTAGAACTAGAAGATATGAGCACATCACCCCTATCCTATCTTCACTGCATTGGCTCCCTGTGAAATTTCGCATTGATTTTAAAATACTACTCTTGACATATAAGGCATTAAATGGTCTCGCGCCGCAGTATCTGAGCGAACTGCTAGTGTCTTACGATCCGCCACGCCTACTTCGGTCAAAGGATGCAGGCTGCTTATCAGTACCGCGTATTATGAAAACTACAGCTGGGGGCAGAGCTTTTTCTTACAAAGCCCCAAAATTATGGAATAGTCTTCCAAATAGTGTTCGGGACTCAGACACAGTCTCAGTGTTTAAGTCTAGGCTAAAAACCTATTTATTTAGCCAAGCATTTTTATAAATAGATTTGCCATAAGGTAAAGGAGCAGATCTGGGGGACTCATGGACGTAGAGTATTATGGTGAACTGGTATGTTTTAGATGCTGTCTTCCTCAGTCTCATTTGATCACTCAGGTTTGTTGACGGTGAGGTGATTGTTTGCTTTACATCTCAGGGAGCCCTCATGTTTGTGTTTCCTTCTGGCTCTCCCTTTTAGTTATGCTGTCATAGTTAGTCCTGCCGGAGTCCCTGCTTGCACTCTACAGTAAATATACATTCACATTAGACATTGTGACTGTGACCATACCTAATTGCAATCTCTCCTCCTCTTCTCTTCCTCCCCCTCTTTCTCTTTCCTCTCTCCCCCTGTCTCCCCTTTCACTCTTTCTCTCTCTCTCTCTGTCGAGCTACACATGTGGTTCCTGAGCTGCCAGTGATCCAGACTCCCTCTGCCCTCCGGACCTGTCTGATCCATCCTGGTGCCCGGTTTCTGGTTGGAGGTCTCATCGCATGGATGCCCCGTGTGTCTCTTTAGGATGCGTCTGGTGTCTGGGGATGATTCTCTATACTTAGAAGATGGTTCTGGCCTCGACTGGTGTTGTCAGCTGTTTCTCTGAGGACTTGACAATTCGATAGTTCAGGACTGGAACTTTCTACAAGTCTATCTGAGTCTCGAATAACTACTGGACTCCATTTTACATCAAGTATTATAACATCAATTAACATCAACTATTATAGCTGAACCTAACACTTAACACTGTATAAATGCAGATCATTTCCTGCTATCTGTTTCACCCAGATGAGGATGGGTTCCCTGTCGAGTCTGGTTCCTCTCAAGGTTTCTTCCTATTACCGTCTCAGGGAGTTTTTCCTTGCCACTGTCGCCCTCGGGCTTGCTCGCCAGGGAATATCTGAACATTTTGATTCATACATATTCACATTCCATACAAACGTAAATAATTCTTTTGATTGTGTAAAGCTGTTTTGAGACAATGTCAATTGTTAAAAGCGCTATACAAATAAAACTGAATTGAATTGAATTAATCTGAGGTGCTGCTTGTTAATTGGTGATTTCTGAGGCTGGTGACTCTAAATGAACGTCTCCTCTGCAGCAGAGGGTCAGTTTTGGTCTTGTTCTCCTGTGAAGGTCTTCATGAGGGACAGTTTCATCATCATGGAGCTCGATGGGTTTTACAAACACACTCGACACGATACTGTTCTTGTATGGACTGTTCCAGAACAGCCGACCTTCATGGTGGTGTTGATGCTTAATGAACTAATGTGTTATTTCATAGTTTTAAAATCTTGAATATGGTTCTAGAATGAAGACAAACCTAAACCTTGACTGTATGGAACGGCAGATCCGTGAAAATCGACTGATTCATTTGTCACCAAGTTGCTTTTGCAGGATAACACACAACCCCTTACCTGGTCTGAGTAGTACGAGTAGTTCTCTCTAAAACACCGGCCTCCCAGGAACTCCTCTAATGTCTAGAAATTTTAAATATAGTTCTAATAGCTACAATGTCTTAAATGTAGTAATAATATCTTATAATAGGGTTACGATATCTTAGATTTGTAGATAACATCATTTTTAAACTCCTAGTGCAGTTTGAGCAGGAATATTGTATTGTTTTGTTTTTGTATTTATACACTTTACTGTTTCTATTTACGCATTTTTCTTTGCTGCTGTAACAAATAAATTTTCCCACCGTGGGACGAATAAAGGTTTTCAGTTTTCAATAAGGATATAAATAATGATAATTTTTTTTTTTTTTACAAATTAGAAATGTATATAAAGAAATTTTAGCTGTAAAAAGAATTTTAAATGTACGTATTAGTGCGTCAGGGGGATGTTCTGGTGTGTGTGTGTGTGTGTGTGTGTGTGTGTGTGTGTGTGTGTGTGTGTGTGTGTGTGTGTGTGTGTGTGTGAGTTACCTGCTCTAGCGGGATGTGCTTGACGAGGCCGCTGACCACAGTGCGCGGCGCTGCTTCACCCACATCCACCTCCTCCACATACAGCGAGTCGGCGTCCGGGTGCTTCTTCGCCGTGACGATCCTCCCGACGCGCAGGTCCAAACGAGACACGTCCACCTTGGTGTCCTCCTGAGGGGGAGGAGCCTTCTTATCCGACTTCTCTCCTGAACGGTCAAACACACACACAGAATTTAATTCACAAACTGAACAAAAGTTCACATGAGACTGAACTTCATCAAATGATCATAACTCAGAGTCTCGGTGCGAGCGTCAGGATGCGGTCCGGCACATTTCTCCCAGCTGAAATCATCAGGGACGATCATGTTTACGTGCAAACGATCAACATTTTTAAACGAGCACTTGCGAGATGAGAGAGAAAAGGAAGCATGTGGTAGCACTGGTGAGGCTGGCACAACCACATGCCCAGGGCACAACCACATGCCCATGGCACAACCACATGCCCAGGGCACCTACTAACTCTTAAATAAGAGATTCAATTTCACGAGGCGTTTTAATACGGTGCGAGACGAGGCTTATTTTTAGCCACACTGTTCCCTGGAGAAGCATTCCTCATCGTGTACACGGAAACTATGTGGCTCGACGTCTCCCCTCCAACACATCACCCCAGGGGGTGCGCACACACACACACACTTTACTGCTTATTATTGTTCCGATAATCAGGACATTTATTTGCCAGAGTAGAAAAAAAATAAACAGGTTTTACATCTTTAAATTGATTCTTAGGAAGTTTGTCATCTGTAACCAAAACCTTCTTCAGAAATAAAATAAAGGAGAGAAGCAGTTTGTGTTGTGCTGAGGATAATAATCAACAATAGAGCCACTATCACACCTTAAAGTTAATTATTTAGTAACATTCACTTAGATTAAGTTATACAGTGCTGCTGGGAAAAAGTATTTAATTAAATTTTCCCCCTTATATATTCGTCACAGCGTTTTTAAATTACGAGTTCATTTATTAAGTGAAAAAGATTATTTCCCTAACGTCTGAATGCCTTTAAATAATAATAAAAAATAACAACAAACAAATAAATAAATAAGGTTTTGTAGTGGCCTAGTGAATGTCCGGAGAACTTAAAGTCGATTGAGATCTTTAAACAGGCTGTTCATGCACGAAACTCTGCAATGTGGATGAATTAAAACAATTCTGCAGAGAAGAGCGGGTCAAAATTCCTCCACAACGACGTGAAAGACTCGGTTATCAGGAACGCTCGACTGCAGTCGTTGCCGCCACAATTAATTTTTCACCTGGCAGGTTTTCTCCCCTTAATTAATTGAAAATAAATCCCATATTAATAATATGATAACTGCAATACTACCTCCCAATAGAATGTGTAATACAAGATTGCATATAATAATACAATATTACATACATACTAGATTTCTGAGCAATACTTACAAGTGGTTTGAGTCATATTTTGTTGGTACTTAATGTTTTAGGAACTTTTTTTTTATATTATTATTAGTATTATTTATTACCGTTATTACCTTCCTTAGTTAACATCTGTGAGCACCTGTAACCGAGCATAAGCAATGTCCCTTTGGGATTAATAAAGTTCTTTGAATCTTGAAATGACATCATCAAAAAAAAAAAAACAACAACAACTGCATTTTGTATTTACTCAGGTTGGCTTTCTGTAATATTAAAATCTGTTTGATCTCAATCATTTAATTGTTACAAAAAATAAATAAAAAATCAGAAAGGAGCACAAAATCTTTTACCCAACACTAATCTGTATAATAGGCTTGTAGACGTTCTATAGAACATTCCTGTTATTGCTTATTTTACAGCAGTTGTTCTCCCTTTCTCCCAGTCGAACCCTTTATTGAAGAACGAAAATAAAACAAATCAAACAAAAGAAAGACATCCAGCTAAAATGTGATGAAGAAAAGCAGAATTCTTACTGTCGAACCTGTTCCTCTGTTAGAAACAAATGACACTGGAGACTCCTTCCTCAAACATGGAATACGCCTTTTTTTTTTTTGTAATATGTGTCATGCTGTTTTTGTCTTGTCATTTGTATTTTTTGTTCTGGAAGCTCCGTCACTAAAACAAATTCCTTGTACGTGCAAGCGGACTTGGCAATAAAACTCGGATTCTGAATGGCTTCCTACCAGGGGAACCGCTGTTACAACGGTCGAACGTCGCTATAAACCTGGGATTGTAGTCTTGTTGGAACAGCCGTCCTCGAGCGAAAGAAATAAATAAATAAAAAATAATATATATAAATAATATAAATTATATATTTTTTTTTTTAAACCACTCTTGACCAATCAGAATCAAGAATTCACTAGAAGATAAAGTTATATTATCCTGAAAATCTGATTCATGTCCTTTTCAGAACAAGAATTTGACTTTCCAGGCACGGAATGAAACGGTCACTGGAAGGCGGCGCAGCTGGTCCACAGGCGCCGTCGTAAGCAAACAGAAATCCTTCAATATATTTTATATTCGATCGTAAAAAACACACTTTCTACAAATTCCTTACTTCTTAAGATATAAAGTAGGAGAGATAAATCATCTTGTACGCAGCATGTGATGTGCACCTGCTGTGACGGCTTACAGGAACGTAGTGGTTTCTCACAGTCAACACTTCATATCCACCAGCCGTCCATCCAGTGTCTAACATCTGGACCGACGGACTGATGGATCCTCATGCACGAGAGATCTTCTTCAGTTTTCTCCTCAAACTAAACTCAGTGTAAAGAACGCTTCCACAACAAATCTTTACATGTGGAGAAAAAAACGGCACTGATTTGCAAATTAACACGTCATGTATGTGATTATCACTTCCTTATAAACACACATGGAGTCATCTCTCCCAGGCATGTGCTATTATGCAAATTTCACTTTTTAGACATTTCGATGAATCTCCAGTCTGGGTATACTACGGAAAAAAAAGTTGCATTTAAAAGAAAAAAATTAATTTAAAAAAATTAACCCCTTTTGCATTGGCTTAAAGAAGCTCATTTGATTCGCCCCACAATGTGACCTCATGTAACTGAAGCCCCTCCTCCGGCTTGTTGCTCAGTCTTGCTGTCCTATGGTGAACTGTCGCTCATTTAACATAAACACTAAAATAGTACATTTGGAGAAGGAGTGAATTAAAGGGAGATTGAATTATGATAAAATGCATCTTTCAGCTGGATCATCAACACACACACACTTTGGAGCTCTGAGAGCCATGTTCATTTGTTAAAGAAATACAGGTCGTCTCTGACTTATGAACAAGCTCCGTTTCTGTAGCACGTTTGTAAGTCGGATTTGTTCTCAAGTCTGACAAAGTGGGCCTTATGCGCCTTTGACACGAATATACAATATAAAGCATACCAATCCGCTTGACTAAATCTCCGCCCCCTTTCCCCACACTGCCATCATGTGGCCAAAAACCGTAACTGCGCCTGAGGACGTCAAACGTCAAACATAAGTGTCATCTCTGCGCATTTAAATAGCCAGTGGAATCCTGGACGCCGTTTTTGTATTGAACTGTGAACTCTGTTTTGTTAAGGATTTTTACTTGACTCGCATGTCGTTGATTGACGCCTCCGTGTCCAACGAGTTCAGTTCTTCTCGTCACTAACTTCAATGTCTCAAACAACATTAGAAGAAACAAACAAAAAAAAAAGAACGAATTTCAGACACTCGACCTTGACACATTTCCTGGATCGATTCCAAGATGTAATTAGTTCATGTGCTTGTTATAACACTGATGTCTTTAAATGCCTTTCTAATCATCACTACCATTATGTTTCCTCGTGCTGTAATTACTTGTGCGGAACGTAACAGAAGAATAAGTAGCATCAGTAAAGTTCCCTTTCAGTCGATTCACTCGGTACAACACATAACGTATGGGACATCACCTCCTCTCGTGTCCTGGCTGAAGCCACCTATATTCACGCCGTAAAGGCAGTCAAACCTGTGGTGGCGTAAGTGTAGCCCCGTCTATATCTATAACTCATCGTCACCATGGCTGACTCTCAGTTCATACGCTCTTCACCTCACTGTGAACATATTTTTCTGTAGAGAGTTCTAGGTGCTGCTAGTCAACTCTACATAGCTAAGAGTTAAGCTAAGACTGAGCTTAAAATCAGCAAGTAGGGGGAGAAACGTACATGTTCCGTTACATTCAGACTCTAGGGTTCTCAGTAAATATGCAGAAAAGCTCACGGACTCCAAGTCAACAGTTTTCATTCCTGGGTCTGGAGAAATGCTCCATGGATTGGTTTATGCTTTACACTGTATATTCATATCAAAGGCGCATAACACCCACTTTGTCGGACTTATGAACAAATCTGACTTACGTACAGAACTAGTTTGTAAGTTGGGAACTACTTGTATTCAATCATTACATTATTACCGCTGACCCAGAGCCGTAACTGTCCTATTCCTCATGTAGTCCTCCTTAGGTAAGTTTTTCGTTAAGATATTTTGGTTAAGACACACCCTAGGCGTTTGCGATCATTCAGCCACATGAGGATCAGTGAGGTAATGCGAGGACATTCCGGAGTGCAGTGTTCAGTGTGGTCGAGGTCAGGGCTTGAGCTCTCAGCAAATGCTGGAGCAGGTTCGGGTCAGTTCTTGAGGAAATCCTCCACGCTGCTGTGATGATCCAGGATGGACTGTGTGCTCGTTTGTCTGTTACACAGCCCTCAGTTAATGAAGTTACTGAAGCGCAGCATTCTGGGACGCTATAGATATAATTTTATCACCGCCCCCTCTAGACTCACCTTTCTTCTCTGCTTTAGCTTTTGTCTTGGGCTCGGTGCTGTTGGCTGGACGGCTTTTAACGGCGGGTGCTGGAGCTGCGGCAGTGGGTTTCGCTGTGGCCTCGGGGGCCGAGGGCTTGGACACACACTGGACGCTGGAGTCTGCCGAGGGCATGGGCACCGTCACTGTTCGCAAAACACACACACACACACACACACACACACACACACACACACACACACACACACACACACACACACACACACAACGGAGAGTTTAGCTTTGCTTAACTTTCCATAACATAGCAATAAGCTCTGGAGTTAACCCGAGACAGATGGAGGAGCGACACGATGACCGCTCAATAAAATAAAAAAAAATAAAAAAAACAACCGTTGCACCAGACTAGGTTCGGGCCGCATGGAACAAACAAGCGACGCAGTACAAGTCTTTCTGGTCATGACAGAGGAATATGAACGAACAGAGACGCTCTTTATGCCTCATCTCAACTTTATTTCATTTCAATACGACCAGAGATGCTTTGGAGTCGATTCCCAAATCCTTTATCCCGCTGGCATTTCACCGACAAGAAAAATGTTCATGATTTACTGCTGAGCACAAACAACAACACAGGAAAAAAATAAATAAAAAGAAATCTAAATGAAATCGATCATTCAAAAGGTGTTCTGTGTTTGCTTTTACTTATTGATTTATTTATGTAACAGATCTCATGCTTCTTCAGATGAGAAATCGAATCGACTCTGAATCAACCAAACTTCACAGAGTGAACTGAACAGCTCGTAAAGAACCCGAATCAAAGCACAGAGCTGATGTTCTGCAAAAACACTACAAGTTTAGGAACATAAAAAAAAAACTGAACATCAAGCACAAAGGATATTAAACTGCTTATTTCCGTGTTTATAATTTAATCTAATTGTTCCTTCAGTACGGACTCCGTGTTCTTCACGCTCGGTTCCGTTTTATGATTTCGAGACACAGTTGGCACGAGTTTATTTTCAGTGTTCTCTCACTGTAGGTCTGATTAATGAATGAAAGAGCTTCAGAAGAACATGTTTAGCGTTGTACAGTCCTCAGGCCAGAACCGGTTATTTTCTTGGATTCTCCAATCTTGGATTGCTCGAGCGTGGTGTTCAGTGAAACCAGCAAACAAAACCAAAGCACAAATTTTACTCTGATTTTTTCAGACTAATAATTCAGACTAATAATTTTTTTCATTAAAAGCAAACAAATTTTATTTGTGCTGCGCTTTTAACAACGGAGACTGTCGCAAAGCAGTTTCACTGGAATACAAAAAAATATATACATATTTTAATAAATAAACGAATAAACATTTATTCACTTTTTCTTAATCGATACTCGAACATGTTAACAATCAGTAATCGATTAATGGTTAATAATTAATGATCTCCAGATGCACATTTCACCTTCAGTTTTATTTAAACAGATCTAGTGACACGATCCAATGGTTCCTCATGCAACGATTTATCGACATCGACCTCCACATAGTCATTTTCTATTTATATTAAAGTTATAAGTGTGGTATTTTTATAAGTGCATTTTCCCACTCAGCCCCTTGCTGATTTGATTGCCTGCTGTACTCTCACCCACATGAACACACGGACCTGTCGTGGATCGCCCCGCCCCATCACACACGGGCACTGGGTGTAACCCGAACATACAGCGGTTCGTCTTGTTGAACGGCAGGTTTACGGAAAGCGCTTTGTGACAGAGCTCATGTTAGTCCAGTATGTAAGGAATGATGTAAGGAGTCTGGCTAGTCAGGATAGTTAAGCTAACGTTAGATTACAGGCGGGTTGGAGAGAGCAGAACGACATCCGAAACAAACAAAGAAAAGGTGAAGTTCACATCGCGTCCAGTCATGTCGGTCTGACGGCAATCTGTGAATGATGAAGGAACTGGTAGATGAGGAGACTTCTCTTCTCCAAGTTCAAATTTCAAGTTGAAGTGTATATTTTTAGTGGTTGTTACTTATTGAGTTTTACTACAACATCAGCCTTTGCTTCACCTCTGTCTAAAGAGAGCGTGTGATGCGGCAGCACTTTAAGCTTGTCCCGTCCTGTCAGGTCTAACGCCACTCAACCGTGCCAGCGTCCAAAGCTGTAATATTTCTGCTAAGTGTGTCCTGGGTAAATTTGTGGATTTGAAAGGAATTTTAAAATGACGGAGCTGCCGATACCATATTATACCGATATTATACCGCCTGGGTATCACCGTCTTATAAAGATCACGAGTCAGTGTTAACTTGTTGTTCTATGCTACCTTACAAATAATCCACTCCAACCACAAAGCCTGGTAATGTGTCAATTAGTTTACAGCACCACCTGTAGGAGCATAGAGGAACTGCACTTGAGGAATAATTCAGACATGTACATAAAATTATAATTTTTTTTTTTTTACAAAATCGATTTTGGATGAGCGATACATGAATCAACACACAAACTAAACTAAAGGCAAATAAGATGTCAATGTGTGATAACTTGAAATGGATTAAATATTCTGGAGGATATCAAATAAAAAGTGTATCCACTAAACTTCCCCTTCACTGTCCGGACAAAGAATTAATTAACCACCACAAAACCCAGCATGCTGCTGTTAAATTCTTCTCTAAAGGTTTTCTAAAGAGAACAGACCAAAAGCCTGACGCTTATGTTTCAGCTGCATAAATTTCAAACACTCGGGCCGGTTTAAAGAAAGAAAAAATACGGGAAAAAAGGGGTGTGTGTGTTAGCAAATCAACTCAAAGCTCTCTAGAGAGAACCGACACCCGAAAACCAGAGTGTGCAGCCCGATTGTCCACTGCTGGTGTGTGTGTGTGTGTGTTGCAAGCCTGTATTATTGTTAATTATGATAATCCGTTGTTTATTTCAGCTAACTACAGACCCCTCCAAAGTGCAGACGGTGCAAGAAGCCGTGCGCCTCGACTCGACTCTGTTCTCTTACATACGGAGAATAAAGTGCGCTGTGTGACGCCTGGTCTGAGGCGTCTTATACAAAAACTTCCCCTTGATCTCTGATTAGGCTCATATGCTCCAGTTCACTAATGACATCAAATAAATAACAACCGGCATATTAGAACACGCGTTTAAAGGAAAAAAATAAATAAATGAAATCCTACGCTATTTATTATCCGTCCAAAAATAACAGAGAAAACGAAAAAAAAAAATTTATTTTTAATTTAAAGAATGAAGAAGGCCAAGTACCCGATCTGTTCCCGCTGGGCGGCTCTGGAACGCATTACTTAAGTGTTAATGATGAAACGGCTGCCTTTAGCTGCACATTAACGCGAGGCAGAGGCTAACGGAGGCGGGAGAGAGTCACTGCGGCGGAGCTGCATACCGGCAGGTATGATAATCACTGTGATACACACACACACACACACACACGTCCTGTGTACACTGGGAGCTGAGTGACTGGTGCTAATCTGACCACGTGTTCATTACCACACGTGTGATTTCATCACGGACAGTAAGCTAGGCCAAGCTGTCTGTCGCCGCAGAGTTCGTCCCCTGGAGCAGAAAGAACGGAGCATTGAAGTCCGACACAAACTCCGTCAGCGTGCTGTTCATTTATTACGTGCCGACGTTCATCACGAGAGGCTGTTCAAGTCAAACCGGGACTCGTGGCGACATTTCTGGTGAATGAAGGAATAAAACAGGCGATTGATATTTACAGAAGTGTTCAAGCGGTGACGAGACTCTGAGCCACAATGTTTGAACGGTGTGAACCTTTTAAAGAAGTCGTCCGTATGTTTGCGAATGCGAGTCAAAGGTTCTTATCTATAAATGAAGGGTCTCCTCACGGTACACTTTAACATTTTATTCTCAGGCGTCAGGGTGTCACGTGTTGCTTCACCTCCTCTCCTTCTTTCCTTCTCGAGGAGCTGCCTCTTCAGCTCTTCAATCTCCTTCTTCAGCTTGGCGTTCTCCACCATCAGCATCTTCTCCTCCTTCACGGTGGCCTGCACCACTTCATCCAAACAAAACACACATTACATTTAAATAAAAAGAAAGACAGGTTGGACAACACAGACACGTGCTCATGTGTTTCAGCTCGGTCATCTGGTGTGTTTTCTACTGGTGTGTGTGTGTGTGGGGGGGGGGGGGGGGGGGGGGGGGGGGGTTCAGACATCTGGGTTTCCCCCACTCACTGGATTTTTCTTTCAGCAGCTGGACCTGGTGTTTAAGGTACTCGATGATCCGATCCGCCTCGGCCGCCCGCTGCTCCAGTCTCATCAGTGAGGGGGCGTGGCCTGACATTCTGAACAAGGAGCGTGCTAAGAACCTGGAAATACAATAATAATAATAATAATAATAATTAAAAAAAGACCCATGAGGGGAAGCTCAAACTCAGCGGAAACATCTTTAAAACCAAATACTCAACAGGTCACTTAGGCAAAATTAAAGCACCCTTTATTATTTCTTCCAAAAGTATAGACCCACGCTTAGTGCACAGCTGTCCAAACAGCAAGTCAGCATCTCAACATCTCACTCACTCACACACACACTCACTCACACACACACTCACACACACACTCACACTCACACAGGTGGAATCTATATTGTTACTGGATAAATGGAAATGATTAAAGCAACCAATCGAAGGTTTACACTTCAAAGCTTAAAAAAATAAAAAAGACAAGGAGCAGCTGCATGGGGAGGGGGGGGGTCATGGGGGGGGACCCGACCGCCTTAACAAGATCCAGGACGGGCCTCGATCTGATCCCATCTCCCGCCGCTAGCTTTCATGGGTGCAAATATTAAAAACACCGCGGTGCTGTCTCGACTCCGCAACACCGCGGCTAATGTGTACGAGGTTAAGATGCTTTTCGAGCTTCAAAGGCTTCAACAAGGCCACAAAAAACAAGGACAACTTCGGCAAAAAAGACAAAAAACATAAAAATAAATGAATAATATAAAGGGGGGGGGGGGGTGAGGGGGATGTCAGGAAGGAAATCAAGGGGATTTTTTTTCTTCTTTTTTTCGTTGTTGTCTTTTTCGAAGGATCAGGAACAGAGAGAGTGGGAGGAAAAAAAATAAATAAATGTCTTAACACGTACTACAGGGTGGTGCTGCAAAACAACAGCTGGTGCTGGGTGGAAATTAAAAACACACAAAAAAGAAAGAAAAAAAGAAATATAGCTGGAGTCGATAATGTGCACGGATCAAAGTCTTTTTCTCCCTAAAAGCATTTGGAGGGATTTGAGCAAAGCCCACGGTGGTTTTCATCCCCATCACCCCGGGGAAGCGAGTCTCGAACTGGTAGCCTGCAAAAGCCTCTCACGACCCGCTCACGTTCCGGTTCACTTGTGGGATCTTACGATCAGCCGTGGATCTGAAATAAACGTAACGTTGTAGAGAAGCGTTACAGAGCCGAGGGGCGAAAACAGATCAACATGTGGATCAGAGTTTAACTACGGAATAAATCCTGCACGCTGCAGACGATCATGTGTTAATGATCAGGAGCTGTCAAACAAACAAGGTCTTCATAGTCTGTGTCTGTGTGTGTGTGTGTGTGTGTGTGTGTGTGTGTGTGTGTGTGTTTCTCAAGCAACATAACTTTGAGAAAGTTCCAGATTTATCACGATTTTACACCGACTTCACTTCTATCACACTTTCACTTACAAGGAGATTTCGGTTATTAATTTCTGCCTCTATCCCTCACACACACACACTCACAGACACACACACACACACACACACACACACACACACACACACACACACACACACACACACACACACACAAAGCTGGATCCTGGATTGTTGGATGTTAACTGAAATTATCACAATTAACCATGAGATCAAAGAAAAAAAATTATTTAATTATTACTGCTGCTGTAATTACGCTATAGATGTGCAAATACACAATTGTAGAAATTACAGAAATCTATAATACAACTATAGATATTGTTACTAAAGTTATTACTACAGTTACATATTTGTTAAACTACAGAAAAATGACCAAAGTTACTGAGTCCAGAGTTAAATAATGCTCAAACTGTGTGTCAAAAAATATGTAGCAGATATAACTGCTGGAGGTCAGAGGTGTGTATCGCGAGTGTGACGAGTCTCAGGAGAGCCCGTCTACAAACCTCACACGGAAACTCTTCTGGATTTCTGTCAGTTCCAAACTTTTCTAGATTTTAAATGTAGATCCATATAAACTATTAAAGGTTGTCTATAGACATTGAACAAGTTGTTGCTTCTATACACAGTAAAGACGTCAAACTATTGAAACTGATCTACAGAAACACAGTAAACCAGGAACTAGAGAAAGTGATTCTGTAGCTACAACATGCTAACGAACGGCAAGTTAGGATTCTTTAGTTAGAAAGCCGTCCAAGAAAAGTACAAGTGAGTGTAATGTTATCTATAAAACTTCAGACAGTTACAGCTCCATTAGTTAGTAAACATGTCTATTGATAGAAATATTTAATCTAATATGTTACCTAGAAAGTTGGATTCTATAATTAGAAAGCTGTAGAAATACAGAAACTATTTAAGGTTATCTACAGAAATATTGAAAATGTTTACTGCTGCTAAAATTAGAACTGTAGAAATTATACAAATGTAAACATCTACATAACCATAGAAAGTTATTGCTTTAAAAAATTGTTACAAAGATGTTAAACTACGAAAAAAAATGTTTTCTTTTTTTTTCATCTTATAGCGCAAATTAATTGTCTAACTGTAGAAATATATAAAGAACTTATGATTATCTTCATCTCAGACTCTACAGGTCCAACTGAACATGTGAAAAGTCCACACACGACTGACTGCACAATTAGAAGACGACTGAACAAGTACAGTTTGTTTTGAAGTGTTCACAGGAGAAACGTCTTCTGTCTAAAAACAACACAGAAGCACGACTGGGGTTTGAGGAACTGTGTCAGTCAGTGTGTGAGATATAAAAAAAAAAACTGAAATTTTGCATCCTCAGTGTCTTTAGATCACATCGGTCTGGTGGCGATCGGTTAAATCCCCTAGGAGGAGTAGATCAGATTTCTTCGGGTGCATTTTGGAAAACTACATAGGTGCGTCGCCTGCTATGCGGAAGGCCCGGGTCCGATTCCCAGCCAGTGCCCAAAACCCCCAGCCGCTGGATACAGTGCCGGTCCCAAGCCCGGATAAAATGGGAGGGTTGTGTCAGGAAGGGCATCCGGCGTAAAACCTGTGCCAAGTTGTAGTGCGGACCGGATACTCCGCTGTGGCGACCCCTCGCAGCCGAAAGACCAACAACAACATAAAATAGCTGACACCTGTTGAGCTGAGCCCAGGACATGCAGTGTAAAGGTTGTTCCGCTCAGTGAGCTCTAAATGTGTACCGGGTTCCGCATGTGTACATGTAAGTGTATATGAGCTATGCAGAAACCCAGACTATCAGGTTTCCTAAAGGCAGCAGAGGTCAAAGTGACTGGGCCCTAATAAATAAGGCAGAAAAATAAAACAAACCCACAAGAATACATTATACTGGTTAATTAGTTTTTACAACATTTTTGTTCATACTTGAGGAAATTAAACATGTTAACTGCAAAAAAGATTCTCAGACTCCTCTTTCTTAAAATGAATAAATCCAGGAATATTTGTGAGCTTTCAGTTTAAGAAACTGAGCCTAATGATGCAATTTAGGCCGTGTCTCGATCTAGCTTCCTACCAAAACTTAGTAAACCCTACTACTTAGGGTGCACGAGCTCCTACACCAAAGCGACAGTAGTGCGCGGGTACAGAGAGTATGACGCCGTTTGGGACTGAGCCCACAGAGCCGGCGCTGAGGCTAACGCTAGCACGGCTAACAAGTGCAACTCCACCGAAAGCTTAGCAATGCTTTTCCGGCATTAATACCAACTTATTAGTGTTTTAAACAGCGTTTAAAAAATATACAAATATAAATCGATTAAAAAATACAGAATGGTGCGTGTTAAAGCACTTACATACAAGAGCAATCGAAGTAGATAAGGCAGGCGCGCTTCCGTCGCGTTTCACCAGCTACAGAGTCGCAGGATGATGACGTAGACGGCACGGTTTAATAACGCACTTATTTTATATTTACAAAATGATGTTAAAATGTCTTTTTTTTGTTGTTTCTTGTGGTGTGCTACCGTCTTTTTGTTGGCGACTTTAAAATATGTTACGTTTTATTCTTGAATCTGAACATTTTCACTTTATTATTTATTTTTCTGCCACAGTAAAAAGTACAAAATAATATTTTGTTTTTTTGGCTAAATTCTACATAAATGTACATTTTCTAAATCACCAACTAAACTATCTTTTTTTTTAAAGCCTGACTATATTATTATTTTAAAGCATGTATTTAACTCCTTAAATCTTATAGGGAAAAAACATTTCTCTCCTTTATAACATCACATCATAACTCAGTACAAGTCACTGCACATCTCAATGTTCTTCAGTCGATCCACTAATATTCATCGTCACTCATCGATATTAGCACATATTGACGATCTGTAATGGAAACTACATTACATATTACATTACATAGTAATTGCTTGTCTATTATGTTACTGTCCTTGATACTTGATGTTGGAAATTTTCTTAGGATTAATATATTATCTATCTATCTATCTACATGTTCTTTTTTTTTGCTTATATTGCTTATCTTCTATTTATTTATTGTTCGGTTACTGTGGCTTGGTAATTGCATAATTCATGTTTTTAATCCTGAACATTGTACTTATCCTTGTACTTTTGCTTTAAATGTAATTTTTGTTTTGGTATTGACAAAAAAGAAATGATAAAAATAAAAGAAAGGAAAGGATATATATATATATATATATATATATATATATATATATATATATATATATATATATATATACACATTTTTATGTGCATTATTTCTTTCCCTGATGAAAAAAATACAGTATGTCATATTAGTGCCATCATATGATGCTAATAATATTTTGGAAATTCAACTGCAATAATAATAATAATAATAATAATATAAAAAAATAGAATATAAAATAACACAAATATATATATATATATATATATATATTATATATATATATATATATATATATATTTATTTATTGATTAAATAGACAGTTTCTTCAGGACTTTGAATGTGCCTAACCGTCGTCGCCGAATGATGACGTGACCCACGTGATCTTATGCTGTGTTTATCGCCGGACCCCGGAAGTGATGTGAGTGTAACAGACACTGTGTGTAGTGGATGCGGAGTGATTATGGAGTGATTATGGAGGAACTGGTGCAGTGACACACACTCGGTACGGACACGGCGAGGTTTAGTGGAGATTTAATAATGTTGTGGAATAAAGGAGTTTGTAGCGGTGCTGGTGTCGCGAGCGAGTCCTTCTATTAACTGAATGAAATTTGCTTAATGAATTGAGGAGTAAATCTTATAATTGGTTAATTGGAAAGTGGAGCTTTTGTACATTCTCATGAGAAATGCATTTATTACATCTATACACCGTCATACTGTTAGTGTTGTGTGTTAATCTGCACTGTGTGCTGCTGTTATTATTATTATTGTTGTTGATGTGTTTACATGTGGTGTTTCTCTCTGCATGAGCAGTGTTGCAGCCCCTGAGCCGAGGTGGTGACAGACACAGTGAGAGAGTGTGTGTGTGTGTGTGTGTGTGAGAGAGAGAGAGAGTGTGTGTGAGAGAGAGAGAGTGTGTGTGAGAGTGTTTGTGTGTGTGAGAGAGTGTGTGAGTGTGTGTGTGAGTGTGTGTGTGTGAGAGAGTGTGTGTGGCCATGCAGCCTCTGAGAGACGCCGAGCTCGGGGCCTTCACCTTCTTCGCCTCTCCGCTCCCTCACGACGTGTGCGGCAGTAACGGCCTCCCGCTGACCCCCAACTCCATCAAGATCCTGGGTCGCTTCCAGATCCTGAAGACCATCACACACCCCAGACTGTGTCAGTACATCGACATCTCTCGAGGAAAACACGGTACACACATGCACATGCATACCTCCAAAATAAAGATAAACACTAAAACACCAGGGCTGGGAATCAGCAGGGCAGCGGCGACCCGATGTCATGCCATCACGATACCCCTGGGGGAGGGGGAGGGGAAGCGACCCGATGTCATGCCATCACGATACCCCCGGGGGAGGGGGAGGGGGGGGCGACCCGATGTCATGCCATCACGATACCCCCGGGGGAGGGGGAGGGGAAGCGACCCGATGTCATGCCATCACGATACCCCCGGGGGAGGGGGAGGGGGAGCGAGTCGATCTGTTCAGTGTCACGATTTTATAAACATTACAATTCAGTATATACACAGTGCTATAAAATGTTAATACAAAATGCAGGAATTTTTGCTCTTCTTTTCAATTCGGCCACACTGGAGGGTTTTTTATGAATGAACGGCCTGTTTAAAGATTTAAGTCCAGACTTCTTTTTTTTTTTTTTTTTTTGAGCCACCTCGTGACCCTCACACTACCACTGTTGACCGTGACTGTTGGTGCGATGTTCTTTTTATGCAACATTGGTGTTAGTTTTACACCAGATGTAACGGGACACACAACCTTCCCAACAGTTAAACTTTTGTCTCATCAGTCTACAGATTATTTGCGTAAAAGTCTTGGGGATAATCCAGATGTGATGAGCCTTAGAAATGTCTTGTAACCCTTTTCTCATCCGTTCTTAAATTGTTCTTAGCTCATAATCTGTTGTTTTTTGAGATCTTTTGATGTGTGATTGAACAGGTCTGGCAGTAATCAGATTGTGGGTGTGACAAGTGAAACTGAACTCAGCTTTTCAAAACAAAACAAACAAAAAAAAAATCACTCACTCATTCATGATTTAGAGGGGGGGGGATTAGTTTTTCACACAGGGCCAGGCAGGTTTTTTTCTTCCCCTTAATAAATGGAATCATCATTTAAAACTACACTTTGTATTTACTCTGGTTATCTTCGTGTAATATTAGAATTAGTTTGATTTTAATCATTTCAGTGTGACAAATAGAATTAAGGGAGGGGCAAATACTTTTTCACAGCGCTGTAAAGCATACAAATTTATTTATTTATGCTTTTCTATTATACATTTTATTAAATGTTTATTATTTCGATTCTGGCAGTAGTCCAGCCTATGTGTGTTTAGTTTGTCTTTTATATTCCGTTATATATTTTTTCCTATTTTCCAAAAAAAAAACACTTTTTCTACAGAATTCTATAAAACTTTTGCTCACATGTTGCTGCTGTTTTTCCCTTTTCCCCCCTGATGGTGTGTGTGTGTGTGTGTGTGTGTGTGTGTGTGTGTGCGCAGAGAGACTGGTCGTTGTAGCTGAACACTACGAGCGCAGCCTCACACACCTCCTGAAACGAGACGAACCCATCAGGTAAACCACGAGCACAAACTACACGTTCATCTCTTTTAATCTCTGGGTTCTGGTCATATTTATTCCCTAAATAATATATATATATATATAAAATGTATTTAAATGCTTTCTGTCCTTCGTAAGACACTTGGCGTCTCAGAGCCGTGACGTGTTCTCACTTTGCCCCCTGCTGGCTAAATCTGTTCACTGCATTTGTTTTTGCTTACAGAATTCACTCTATAATTCAGGGGTAACATTATAAAAGAGTTTAATGATTAAATATTTAAATCCATATTTACGTAGATTAATGTCCAGCGCTCGTTTGGAAATGTTCCCTTACTCACTATTTGCTCAACTATAAATCACCAAGTAGATCAGCGAAGGGTACAGAACGACTAATTTAATGATAATTTATCATAATGCACCGTGTAAACCCGTGTTTTTAAGTCATATTTATACAGATGTTCAGCCGACACGTGACCACCATGACGTCAGGCACGTCACCACGTTTAAACAGAAAATGTAGAATTATTAATCTGTGCAGTTATTATTAATCCTTATTTATACAGCAGCTCTCGACTGCCGAGTAGCTCCTGCAGAAAGTTCTGAATAAAGTGCAAAATGTGGACTAAATTTGTCAAATTAAATAATAAAATACACAGAATGGACACAAAGATGTGTAGCAGGAGATTTAAAAAAATACTACTACTAATAATAAAACAATAAAAACTAAAATAAATCAATAAAAGCACCACAATTTCATCAGATTATAATTCATGATAGTCAGACTGTTCACACACTCTAATACGTAATACAGGCGTCTCTGAATAAATATATCTTTAGTTTGACTTTGGATTCCAGTGTTTACGAGTTTACGAGGACGTAGACGCTCAGGGGAAACGCGTCCGAGTGAAAGGACACATTTTATTTATGAAATATAAAGGAGTTAAACTTGGTGGAAATGGAAATAATGAATAATAATTACAAGTTTTATAATAAACCCATTCTAGTACATCATGCTCTCTATATTAACGGCTTTAAATAGACTTCTATAGAGGAGGATTAACTAAACATAATGTAGATATTATTTGTTTCTGTAAACCTACTTTTTCCAACATGGTCCTTGTTAAAATGCTGATATACAGCGGGGCTAAAAAGTATTGTGTAAGTTCTCCCACTTAAAAAGCTGCGAGAGGCCTGTAATGTTCATCATGTGTGAACCTCAACTATTAGAGACAAAATAAGGGAAAAAAAATCCAGAAAATCACATTGTAGGATTTTTATTTGCAAATGATGGTGTCTTCTGGTGGCTCTTTATTATATCCCGTTTGTCGGCAATGACGGAGGTCAAACGTTTTCTGTGAGTCTTCACCAGGTCTTCACACACTGCTGCTGGTATTGTGGTCCGTTCCTCCTGCAGATCTCCTCTAGAGCAGTGATGTCTGTGATGTCTGTTGCTGGACAACACAGGCTTTCAGGTTCTCCACAGATTGTCTATGGGGTTGAGATCTGGAGACTGACTCGGACACTCCGGGACCTTGAAATGCTCCTCATGAAGCCTCTCCTTCGTTGCCCGGGCGGGGTGTTTATGATCATTGTCCTGCTGAAAGACCCAGCCATGTTTCATCTTCATGCTCTTGCTGATAGAAGGAGGTTTTCACTCAAAATCTCATGATACTGTACATGATTCTCTCCTTTACACGGATCAGTCGTCCTGGTCCCTTTGCAGGAAAACAGCCCCAAAGCCTGATGTTTCCACCACCATGCTTCACAGTAGGTCTGGTGGTGTTCGTAGGAAGCAACTCAGCATTCTTTCTCCTCCAAACACAAAGTTCTATTTTGGTTTCATCTGACCATATGACATTTTTTTCTTATTTTGTCTCCAATAGTTGAGGTTCACCTATGAAGAACATTACAGGCCTCTCTCAGCTTTTTAAGTGGGAGAACTTGCATAATTGCTGGCTGACTAAATACTTTTTTGCCCCACTGTGTTTACTATCTAATCACAGTATTTTGTAAGGATAGTTTGTGCCATTCTGTTGGACGCTGCACGGTGAGTTTATCTCCTCTTCTCAGGAAGGTTTGAAAGCAATTTGTTCAACATCAGATTTTTCTCACTCGCCCCAGAAGATGCGTTGGTGATCAATACAATGTGCGGCGGACTAACGTAATAAAGACTCAGAGTCATGCTGCCAGGAGCATCTGGAATCATTCAGTGATGATAAACGCCGTGTGACACCCTGAGACTGCGGAGAACCCGTGGCCATGACGAGATGAAGCGGGGCAGATGTGTGGCGGAGTCCTGCAGCGCCGATCAGCTGCGTAAATCATAATTATTGGTGATGTCGCTCGGTTAGGGTCACGGGTGGAGAAAAAAAGTCCGATGTTTAGATGTTGGACGCGGCTAATCAGAAGAGGTAAGGTGGTTTGAGTGGAATGCCTGCGGTATAAAACAGTCACATGACAGCTGATTTGTCAGAATGTACAGGTGGTTTAAGGATCCACGTTTCAGGCACTCAAGCCTTTTTTCTTTCTATGTTTGAAAGCTGTTAAATACATTTTGCAGGAAATTATATTTATCAGTAACCAGATGTTTTTAAGAGTTGCGTCTCTCATGTGAAAGTGCAGTGAATACAGGAGGGAGTGAATGTTAGGAGCTGAAATACACCGCGTTCCAAATTATTATGCAAACTGGATGTAAGTGTCATAAACATTAAATGTTTAGTTTTTAAATTAAACTCATGGATGGTGTCGTGTCTCAGGGCTCTTTGGATCACTGAAATGAATCTCAGACACGTGTGATAATTAGTTTGCCAGATGAGGCCAATTAAAGGAGAAGTACTGAAGAAGGTTCCACATTATTAAACAGGCCGCAGGTTTCAAGCAACATGGCAAAGAAAAAGGATCTCTGCTGCCGAAAAGAGTCAAATAGTGCAATGACTTGGACACGGTATAAAAACATTAGATATTTCATGAAAACTTAAGCGTGATCATCGTACTGTGAAGACATTTGTGTCTGATTCAGAGCACAGACAGGTTCGTGCAGATAAAGGCAGAATGATGAAGGTTTCTGTAAGACAAATTCATCAGATTAAGAGAGCAGCTGCTGAAATGCCGTTACAAAGCAGCAAACAGGTATTTGAAGCTGCTGGTGCCTCTGGAGTCCCGCGAACCTCAAGGTGTTGGATCCTTTAAAGGCTTGCAGTTGTGCATAAACCTACTATTCGCCCCTAATCAATGCTCACAAGCAGAAACGGTTGCAGTGGGTCCAGGCATACATGAAGACAAGTTTTTAAACAGTCTTGTTTACTGATGAGTGTCGTGCGACCCTGGATGGTCCAGATGGATGGAGTAGTGGATGGTTGGTGGATGGCCACCATGTGGCTGCGACGTCAACAAGGAGGTGCCGGAGTCATGTTTTGGGCCAGAATCATGGGGAGAGAGCTGGTCGGCCCCTGTAGGGTCCCTGAAGGTGTGAAAATGACCTCTGCAAAGTATACTGACTGACCGCTTTCTTCCATGGTACAAAAAGAAGAACTGTGGCTTCCGTAACAGAATCATCTTCATGCACGACAATACACCATCTCATGCTGCAAAGAATACCTCTGTGTCATTGGCTGCTATGGGGATAAAAGATGAGAAACTCATGGTGTGGCCACCATCCTCCCCTGACCTCAACCCCATTGAGAACCTTTGGAGAATCCTCAAAAGATCTATAAGGGTGGGAGGCGGTTTGATTCAAAACAGCAGCTCTGGGAGGCTTTTCTGACATCCTGCAAAGAAACTCAAGCAGAAACTGTCCAAAAACTCACAAGTTCAGTGGATGTAAGAATTGTGAAGGTGATATGAAAGAAGGGGTCGTATGTTAAGATGTAACATGTAGCCCTGTTAGGATGTTTTTGATTGAAATAGTTTTTGATTTCAGTAAATATGACCTCATAATGCTGCAAATTCAACAAAAGCCTATTTTCAGTTCTTTACAACATATAAAATGTTTTAACTCTGTTGTGCATAATAATTTGGAACAGTGTGTTTTCAGTTAAAAAAATATATTATCATTAGAAGGTTTGTTCAATAAAATTAAACTTATACCCTAATGGTTGATGACTTGAAAATTATACTGACCGTCATTTGCATTTACTAATTATGAAAATCAGGGAAAGATATCATTTGCGTAATAATTTGGAACATGATGTAGTAGAGAAAGTTCTAAAGGTGAAAACTGTCCTTCAGAATAATGGCTCCTGCTCCAGTTCTGTAACACTGCAGTCTGAGGAGATGAGACGTTCTTTATGGTACAGGGTGGTGGGATAATAACGATACGAGGGCATCACAAAGCTCGTCGAATGTCTTCCCGATCCCTCATCGACTTCCAGTGATGTTCTTCCACTCTTGAAGTGTGCGTGCGGCTCAAAACACCTCGAACGATTCATCGCAACATCGGCGTAAACTTGACGAATCACCTCAAACGTCTCTGCGGCAGATTTGCTCAGTTTCACACAATGTTTCAAGTTTTCTCTTGGCTCTGACTTGCTGTCCATGATGTCTTTTGGCACGCTGACTTATGAAGGCTGAAGCCATCTATATTCACGCCGTAAAAGGCAGACAAACCTGTGGTGACATAGGTGTAGCCCCGCCTACACCTATAAACCGTCGTCACCACGGTTGACTTTCAGTTCTTACGCTCTTCACCTCGCTTACATCCACTTTGCATAATAATTTGGAACGCGGAGTAAACAAGCACAAAAGCTCACTGACTCTGAGTCAACAGTTTTCATTCCTGGGTCTGGAGATATGCTCCGTCACTGCCTATGTGCAGCGCGCCACCTCAACAGGAGGCTGACAGTGACGCCGTCATGCATGTCAGACAAGTGGTGTCGTATATAAACAGACAAGGGTGGACTCGTTTACTTCCCCTACTAAAACTATCTCATTCTCTATTGCTATGGTCCAGTGTTCATCTTCTGTCACTCAGGGCCACTCACATTCCAGGGCGCCTGAATCTGTGGGCGGACCTTCTATCCTGAGGGGGCCTGCTTGTGAGGGAATGGAGATTACACCCATGGTGGTAGCTCAGATCTGGGAGCGCTTCGGCAGGGCAGCAGTGTATCTTTTTGCATCCCAAGAGATCGCTCACTGCCCGCTATTCTTCTCCATAACGGACCGCAATGCCCCTCTGGGGATCGATGCGCTGGCACACTCATGGCCCCCAGCTCTATTGTATGCTTTTCCTCCAGTAGAACTGATTCTGCCTGTCACAGAGAGGGTGCGCCAGCAGGGCCGGTCACTAATCCTGGTGGCCCCTCGTTGGCCGGCGAAGTTGTGGTATGCAGAGATAGTCAGCCTGCTATCAGCAGAACCATGGAAACTTCCTCTCCTCAAGGACCTTCTGTCTCAGGCTGGGGAAGAGGTAGTGCACCCGCGTCCCGAGCTGTGGAACTTGCACGCTTGCCTGTCCAATCTGATAGCTAAAGGGCTTCCCCCGAATGTGATTGAGACAATTCAAAGTGCTCGGGCCTCGTCTACAAGAGGCTTATATGCTTACAAGTGGCGAGCTTTTGAGCAATGGTGTCGAGAACGTAATATTCTTTTATTTCAGTGCTCCATGGTGGAGGTTTTGTCTTTTCTACAAGAACTATTAGAAAAACTACCTCTACTATTAAAGTGTACTTGGCGGCCATATCAGCCTGGCATGTTGGTTTTGATGGAGTGTCACCAGGGGCTCATCTGCTGGCAGTACGATTTTTAAAAGGAGTACGACGTCTGCGACCCACTGTGAGGTCCAGTGTTCCGTCTTGGGATTTATTGTTAGTGCTTGAGGCCCTCTGTGGTCCTCCTTTTGAGCCAGTTACTTTCATGTAAGACGGCACTTCTTCTTGCTTTAGCGTCTGCTAAACGAGTGGGTGATCTCCACGCTTTGTACCTGCATCCATCTTGTACGCAGTTTGCTGCTAATGGTTTGAGGTTACTCTACAGCCAAACGCAGCCCAAGGTGGTCTCCACTGATTATAGCTATTTGGTCTTTGACCTTTATAGCTTTTGTCTCCCTCTTATTGCTTCTGAGGAGCAGGGAAAATTGCATAATTTAAAATTGCATAATTTGTGCCCTGTACGTGCACCACGGGTCTACATGGAGCGTACAGTGAATATGCGCTTATGTGATCAACTGTTTGTCTGCTTTGCCAGTCCAGTAAAGGGTAAAGCGCTGTGGCTTTCCCATTGGATTGTGGAGGCGATTTGATTAGCTTATAGCAGTAAGGGTGTCCCATTGCCCCAGGGTGTGAAAGCACATTCAACGAGAGCTATGGCAACATCATGGGCGCTGTTCAAAGGGATGTCCGTGGGTGATATTTGCGCCGCAGCCAGTTGGTCCTCACCGCACACTTTTGTCCGGTTCTACCGGCTTGATATAACGGCCCCCTCGGTGGCTCATTCTGTCCTCTCTGCGGGGTCCATGATGCAGTAGAGTAGCTATCGGGGTTCTTGTGGTTAACTTTGCTAGATGCTCGGCGGGGCGTGAATATATGTCCCATACAATATGTGTTGTACCGAGTGAATCGACTGAAAGGGAACGAATGGTTATGACTATAACCTCTGTTCCCTGAAGGAGAGGAACGAGGAACACATTGCTGCCCCGCCTCACAGTTACGCTCGGCGAAGAGCAGCTGTTGAACTGAAAGTCAACCGTGGTGACGACGGTTTATAGGACAAATAATACTCAAGTAGATGTAGAAGTCCTCCAATTATACATGTACTTGAGTAATGGTAGAAAAGTGTTCACCTTTTAAATTTACTTAAATATTAATAGTACAGGGCTTGTATTATCTCACTGTAGTCTTTTTCATAGTTAAAATCTCTCTGTCTCTCAAATGTGGAATCAGTATCTTGTTTTAAAACTATTTACAAAAACCTGAACCCACCGTTTTCCTCTTCAACTCTCCAGTTTTCCCAGTCATGTGTCCAGTTTAGTCTCATGTTCAGAGTTAGAGAGTCAGAGAGTGTCTCTGTACGGTCCGCAGTACTGAGGAAAGAGCAGCTCCCTGACAAAACCCACATTCACACCCAGACACAGAAGCACTTTCAGTAAGAACACACATCTGATAACGTTATGTCGTCTTAAACAACACGCCGTCTCTGCACTAATCACTTCTAAGTCGTTCTGAATCGACTCTGAACCGTCCGTGTCGTTCTGTTCACGGCTAACGCTTAGCTACAAGGCTAACATGTCTTTGATATTTACAGGGCTAAGTTACATTTTAAGCTGAACTTTTTTAAAGCCTGATGTTTTATCGTGTGTGTGTGTGTGTGTGTGTGTGTGTGTGTGTTCTAGGCCAGCCCAGGTCCTGCAGATTGCCTATGAGGTGTTGGAGGGTCTGGCGTTTATGAACAGACACGGCCTGGTCCATCGAGCCCTCAGCCCTCACAATGTGCTCCTGGACCGTCAGGTACACGTCACTCAATCTCATCTCTCAGATCTGATCGTACACAGTCCTACTAAGAACATTAGGAAATACTCAGCTGTGTTTATATGGACCGCAATGTTCTACTAATAATAGAGGAACGATAGCTAATGAGCGGCCGATGCTGGAGGAATTGTTAAGTTGGAGCTGAAAGATGATGCGCTGCTCATCCTGGCCCATTCGTACCCAACACAGATCCCAAGATCTCAAGTTCTTCTGATGTCACAATGCCGGTCCACCATGTTCTCATCCACTTCTGTACAACATAAGGGCAGTTGCCAGTACCAAAACCTGCACAGAAGCACTTTCAGCAAGAAAACATCTAATAACATTATCTTACAAAAAAAAACACTTGATCTTTTAGTCTGAGAGATGAGACCCGTCTGTACGTATCGATTAGTGGGTGTGATCTTCAATAGAGCTGAAGTTCAGGGCTGGTTTTGAAGGCGATAACTTGTGATTTATTCCATAGTAGGAGAGAATTTTGAGCTACTTGATGTGACATGCGTCAGTTTCTGATCAGAGCACAAATGAGTTCGGATCGGATCTAATGTGATCGGACCACAAAGGGGTTCAGCTCGAGCCCCAAGCAAAACTCAAAACGCTGCATTTTTTATTTATTTATTTTTAGCATTTTCTTTTCCATAACGCTCATGAGACCCGGCCAAAACTGGAGGAAAAAATGGAGGATTTTGGGTTTGTAAAGTAATAGCACCCTATCTGACATGTATACAACCTGTCTTGCAAAAATCATAAGCGTTTCAGCTCCGACTAATTAGAATTAAAAAAATGCAACCATCTCATGTGGACCTGATCGGAATCAGTCTTCAAGCGGACTGAGAGTGGCGGTCTAAACCCTTTAATAATCTAATTAATAGGAAAACATTAATAACGTAAAGACTCGATCCGATCGTTTCTCTCTCTTCAACATTCCTTTTTCGCCCCACGTGACGGCAACAGTTATGTGACGTGACGAGTTTCCTGGAAGGGAATTAATCCTTCTGTTACTGATCAGTAAAGTCAAGATTCAAGATTCGAACGTGCTTTATTGGCATAATAAATATTTACATTTGTATTACCAAAGCTTAGAGATAAGACACAAAAAAACAACAGAATAGTATAGAGAGAAAATAAATAAATGTATATGTAAAAAAAAAAAAAAAGTAAAGTACAGACATTTAGTCAAAGATAAAGTGAAACATTGTCGATGTAAATATTGTCCACGTAAACACACACGACGTAAACACTCACATGGCTGAGTTTTATTGAAGACTTGTTTAACTGCATAACATGAAATTAAGGTTAATAATATAATTAGATCACAAAATCTTCAGTTTTACTCAAATTGGTTGAAGCAAAAATGAACATCACCGCAACAAAACTTACATCATCTAGTATTTTGTATGAGAACCGTAAAGACGGCACCAAGTCTTCTAGGCATGGAATGAACAAGTTGGCGACATATTGTATTGCAACATCTATCTTTTTCCATTCTTCAAGAATAACCTCTTTTAGAGCCTGGCACCAGGCATATTTCTTTGAAATCCTCACCTTTATGACGCCATACAGTGTTGAAACCAAAAACAGTGATCTTTGTCTCATCACTCCAGAGTATAGAGTCCCAGTAGTCTTCATCTTTTTCAGCATTAGCCCTAGCAAATTCTAGGTGTGCTTTTTTTGTGCATGGGCTTTAGGAGAGCCTTCCTTCGTGGACGATACCCATGCATGCCATTCCTCTGCCGTATGGTGTAACGGGAAACGGTCACTCCAGTTTGGCTTTCTACTGCTTTAGCTAACTGCAGTGAACTTGCAGTGGCGATTTTCTTCAACCCTTTTCATCAGAAGACGCTCCTGTCGAGATGTTCACTTCCGTGGACGGCCTGAACTTCTCTGTAAGATGGTTGCATGCTTCCATCATTCTTACATTTGAGAAGAGCTGAGAGGAGACAGAATGATGAGGATGAGGAGACAATAGATATGAGAAAGGAAATGAAGAAGATATTCCTGTTTAGAGATCTTTAGTCTGATTGGTTCAAAAGTGTCGATACATTTTTGTGCGATGCGTCACCTTCTACGTGAGGAAACATGGTGGAAGGTTTTCTTAAGGTTTATGCACAAAATAAAAGACGAAAGTGGTAAAATGCAGGAAAAACATCATGCTTAAGGTTTAAAGGAAGCAGATCAGTGCCGCGTGCAGACCTTGTGTTTAACATAAATAGCCGTTATCATAGAGGAATCCAGATGTTTTAGCGCTGGGGTGTTTTGAGGGTTTGTGTGTTGTTTTGGTTGGCCTGCATCTTTTCTCTCTTCACTCTGTAAACAGGGTGAAGTAAAGCTGGCCAAGTTTGGTCTTTATTACATGACGGATCACGGAGCAGATGTGGACTTCCCTATCGGGTGAGTGCTTTTCTTTCCTTTTCTTTCCTTTTCCCTCCTCCTTCTAAGGCTTGTCCACACGCCCCACACCCATTACTTATTCTTCTCAAATCAATCCTTCTCAGCTCTTTAGGGAAGCAGATCAAATCCTGTTCAGATTCCCATTATGTAAAGAAAAAACGGGAAAAAAAAAACCGCTCGAGGGGAATCTTTACAATCCCGCCGTAGACGCATCGCTGCTCTGATCTCGAGCGTCGGCGTCTCATGAAAGAGAAGATCAATGAAAAAGTGCGGCGCTCCCATAATGAAACAAGATGAGCTAATATGAGATGTATGTCATCACGGTCCATCTTCATTCTGATCAAAACCAGGTCTCAGATATCAAAGGAACTTCAGTCATAAATAAGCGTACGGCCCCGACCTCCCTGTTCGCCAGGAGCCCGTCGCGTCCTAATATCCGGCTGGAGATTGCTTTTTTTTTTTGTATTTTAAGAGAGAGAGATGATGAACATGGCGAGCGTACCCTCCTGACCTGGCATGTCCTTGTCGATCGGCTTTTGCACAGAAACATCTGTCTCGAGAATCCAATAAAAACTTATCTGCCTCCGAACTTTGATGCTGCAGCAGTGATTCACTGGCGGTTATGTGAACAATATGACTTGGCTCATGTGGAGGCAGGAAAGTTCTGTTCTCTGTGAATGAAATGTTTTCTTTTTCTTTTTTTTTTTTATTGGACGGTGTGCGCATATTCCAGACAGCGCCTGTCTGTCTGGCTTGATTTAAAATTTTTTTCTAATTTATTAAAACAAAAATCAAGATTAGAAACACTTTTTTGATTTTGTTTGTTTAATATTACGACTGTAGCTTTACTGAAGTCATTTCTTTTCTTTCAGTCAAAACACAGTATTGATGCTAATTACATTTTTTATGTTATACATATAATAAGGAAAATGCGCACTAAAGAAGCTCCTTCTGAAGTTTATGCAACAATAAAAGTGACCGATCTCGCTTCACTAAATATTTTTGCTAACTTCAGCCGTTTTGGAGAGATGATTTTATTTGTGCGCCAGAAACGTTCAGTTATACTGTCTCACTTTAAACTATAATCATTTAAAATGTAAATTATTCATATTTCTTTATGATTATTGAGACTAAAATTGGTGTAAACTTCTAGAAACACATGACCTGTAAAACCTTAAAGAACTCCGAGAAAAATGAAGGATTTATATTTTATCATAGAAACGTATCCCAGTGTTCTTTGAGTTCTTTGATTTAAATTTACTGTAATACAGTGTACACCGCAAAACAGTGAAAATATCGTGAATCTATTTACATTATTGTAAGAAAAACATCCTTAATATAAGATTACAACAACATAAATATAAAGTTAAAATATTAAGGTTATTTTTAAAAACGTAAATTTCTTCTATTGGTTCTTCTTTCAAGAAATGAATTAGCATATATGCCAATTAGATAAATTAGATATGCTAATTTGAAATTTAAATGGAAAACACCCTTATATCATAATAAAAAAAAAGCAACTTTGAAAATTTTGGAAAAACTATTAGTTCATTTCATAATGTAGAAACAAATTTAAGTTTTTCTTTTCCTGAGGTGTGTATATATTGTTTTGGCGGACTCTGTGTGGGCGTGTGTGTGTGGGCGTGTGTGTGTGGGCGTGTGTGTGTGGGCGTGTGTGTGTGGGCGTGTGGGCGTGTGTGTTTTTATTTATATTTAAAAAAAATATATCTATGAGAAATACTTCATTTTCTGGAAAAATTTCAGGGTTGCCAACAATTTTGGCCATGACTACGTGTGTGTGTACGTACGTACGTGTGTGTGTGTGTGTGTGTGTGTATGTATGTATGTATGTATGTATGTAATTCCCCCCCCTCAATGTATTAATACTTTGTGCAGTGTATTAGCCAATCACATTCCAGTATGCAAAGTCGTGTCAAACCAGAGAAATCTGCATATTTATGAAATGTTTATTTATTTACAGTGTAGATGCTTTTGTGCCGGTTTCAGTTGTCTTTACTGATGTTTAAATGGCTTAAATGTTAAATTTTCTTCTTCAAAAGATGTATTTTTTTACCATGATTTTAATAATTATTCAATTATTTAAACACTTTTATGCTTTATGAATAAATTTTCTTTAAAGTTGATATGATGTTAAAACTCACCAGAGCCAGAAAAACATACACTGCCTGTAAATCTTATATTGCGACGATTTCACATTTTTCACAACCTTTTAACACTTTTTTGTAACTTTTCTTATTTAAAACGACCGTGTTGCTAAAACATTGTCCCGGAGTCTGAGGAAGAACATCTGGCTGCCACGTTTTCGTGAATCTTTTACGAGTTTGAGGAACAGAGCTTTTGGCAGGGGAGACTTTAAAGGACATTTGTCCACATGTAGGACAGAACAGATCTTCGAGCCACAAGCGCCACACAGGCATCCCGCCTCCCCGTGCAGCGTCGCCAGCATCGTTGCGGTGTGTGTTGAACATTGATATATTGTGTGATGGATTAGCGGCATGTGGCACAAATTAGACAAAGTGTTCTTCAACGTCATCGTTATTAGCGGAATTTCTGTCTTTTACTCGTCAGAAAATTAAACACATGCAGCCCTGAATGCCTCAAATCATTATTTTTCAAACAAAGGAAATGTTTTACAGAATACTGACGTGAGAGATTTCACTATTGGACATGAGCTAGAGAGAAGTGTGTGGGCTTGTCCTGTCCAGTGTTTTAATTACTTCTAGTAATAAGCAGTAACAGGACAAAATGTACACTTTACAGCAGAGTATATGGATTATTTACAGTGCTGCGAGTCCTGATTATTATTATTATAAGTTTTTGCATATTTGTCCCATTTAAATCTGATTGAGATCCTTAAACATTCCGTTTGTGCTCGAAAACCCGCCAGTGTGGCTGAATTAAAACTGTTCCGTAAAGAAGAGCGGACCAAAATTCCTCCACAGTGACTCAGTGCCAGGTATCAGAAGAAGAAGAAGAAGAATATTCAATTATTGTCACATGTACTTTTTACAGCACAGCTAAATGTCTTCTTCGCATATCCCAATTAGGAAACTGGGGTCAGAGCGCAGGGTCAGCCAGCTTACAGCGCCCCTGGAGCAGATAGGGTTAAGGGCCTTGCTCAAGGGCTCAACAGTGGCAACTTGCCGATGCTGGGGTTCGAACCCCCGACCTTCCGATCAGTAACCCAGAAACCCACAGCCTTAACCGATTGAGCCACCACTGCCCTACACTGCATCACAAACCTTTATTGCTGTTGTTGCTGCCAAGAGAGGCACAGCCAGTTATTAGGTTGAGGGGACAATTACTTTTTCACATAGGGCCCAATAGGTTATGGACAACTTATTTTTCCCTTAATAAACACAATCATAATTTAAAAGCTGTATTTATATTTATTCTGGTTATCTTTGTGTAATGTTCACGTTTGTTTGATCTCAATCATTTAAGTGTGATAAATATACAAACAAAATCACAAGATCAAAATACTTTTTACAGCACTTTTAAAAATGTTTTTACATTTTAAAATGAGATGAATTAGTGCAGCACAGCAAGATAAATACAGATATTTGGATAAATGTGGAGATCTGAGCTGAAGGACTTTTACTGAAGGAGGTTCTTTCATGGAATTTTAAACAAAAATTCTTTAAAATAAAGTGGATTGTTGGAGCATAAATAAGGAACCTGTTTGACAAATTGATGAAAGTTGTCTACAAAAGTCTGCCGTTGTTTTAAGCTTTTATGGATGGAATTGAACAGCAGTCCTTATCAGACGGCAAACTTATCAGTGTTTCTGCTGTTGATCTGAATAACAGATACGATACAGATGTAGTGCATGGAGATAAACAACACACATCAAACTAAATAAATACAAAATACTAGAGTATTCCTTTAAAGGGACTGACTAATCCTCTCTCTCTCTCTCTCTCAGGTATCCATCTTACCTCGCTCCGGAGGTTATCGCCCAGGGCATGTTCCATCTCACTGATCCCTCACTCAGCCCCGCCCCTCTCCCCTCCAGGCCCAAGACTGATGTTTGGTCTCTGGGGATGTTGCTGTTTGAACTTTGTGCCGTATGAACTTTATTTCATTAGCTTTCGCAGCTGTAGTTGTGGTTTCAAGCCATTTTTTTCTGATTTATTTTTTTATCCTTATTTCTGCTTCACTGAGTTTAAAAATTGTTACAAAGTTCTTTACTTCTGCCTGGGGTGTTCAAGTCAAAGCGGGACTTTTGATTGTACAGAATAACAGAACACAGTTCTGAGAGTAAAAACTCCCTTTATGTCTCTGTATAATCCCCTGATACACTAATGAACTCATCACAGTGTCTCACTAGAGCTCGGACACCATCAGGGTAGAACGTTTTGAATTTTATACCCGAATGTTCACGGGAACGACTGCGGTGGGCTTCATTCACAAGAAATTTCATCACAAGTCCCGGTTTGACTTGAACACTCTTTTTTTTTTTTCTTTTTCTTTTTTTCTTTTTTTTAAATAAGTCTACTAGATTTGTTTTTCTATTAATATTATTCTTATTACAAATTTTTCTTTTTTTAACTAACAGGGCAGGCAGGTTTTACAGAACATTGAAATTAGCGAGAGATTAAAGTTCATCACCACCTTAGGTAAGCTCTCTGTCTCTCTCACACACACACACACACACACACACACACACACACACTCGTGTGATGAACTCACAGAATTGGGATTAAACAGCTGTGTGTCCATAAGGAAACCACTCGTTAGTGAGACTCATCAGACAAAAGGCTTCAGTTTGAGAGTCGGAGCATAAACACTGGACTTTGGAGCGATGGAAAAAGGTCATGTGACCTGATGAGTCCAGATCGAGCCTATTCCAGAGCGACGGGCGTGTCAGGGTAAGAAGGGAAGCGCATGAAGCGATTGTTTTTGGCCAGGCAGTGTATGTTTGGTAAACTGTTGCAGTTCCTCTATAATCCTACAGGTGGTGCTCTAATACGTTCACACGTTGGCAGGCAGCATGGCGTCGTATATGATCAAGTTGGTTTAGAAAAAAATCAGCATATTTAAAGAATTGTGATACAGAATTGCGATACAGAGAGAGTCAGCACTCGGGTATGGTGATGGTGGTTAAATAGTGGACAGAAAATGAAGATTAAACACATTGATTAAAGGTTAAATGAATCGGACCCTCGTCGTTCCATCCTTGAATCTTTCAGCATGAACAGCTCTGAGTCTCTCCGCAGGTTGCATGGACGACATCGTGACGGTTCTCGCCGAGGAACACGGATGCCTGGACGTCATTAAGGTGAGTGTGAACTGATGCTCGCGGTTTCATCGATCCAGATCATCACTTACATATATGTTTTTTCTACAATAAACGTCCACTAGATGTCTCCTTCTTGTCTGGCGTGTGTTCATGATAAGTCTGTTACTAATTAGTGTCCATGTGTGTTCCAGGAGCTTCCTGACGATGTGCTGCTGTTATTGAGGAAATGCCTGACTTTTCTGCCTTCGAAACGGTAAGCTGGCCGACGCAGTCCATCATTCCCTGGAGAAAGAACATTCCGCTCCGGGGCGAGGACGGAAAAACAGGGCGGGCGTGGAGGCCAGATGTGACGGGAGGTTCGGCTCGATCCAAGCCCGCGTCTTCGCCGATTCTGTACATTAGCAGATTTTATTGGAACGGTTTAATTAAATAATAAAAACTCTCAGCTCGAGGATAAAAAAAATAAACTAATCAGTGAAGGGGTGATGTAATGTAATGCAGCCTGACACGGCGCAAAGTTACCCAACTAAAGTTGATTATTTTTCCATAACAGAACATCGTAAAAAAAAGTGTTGATTAAAATTCTCTGGTGCACATATGATGCATATTTCCTTAATGTGCATCATATCGACATTTAATGTGCTTGTTCTGTAAGTGACATGTGGCATATTCACATAATCCAGCTATAAAAATACAACTCCGCTTGCATGTGTGTGTGTGTGTGTGTGTGTGTGTGTGTGTGTTTAGAGCAACCCCATCTCGGCTCCTGGAGGATGCTGTGTTTGAGGGGATCTCCCGCCTCCACACTCCCTATGAGAGTCCAGTGTGTCTGTTCTCGTCCTCACTGCGCTGCGCTCACCTCCAGCTGCCTGACGACATCAGCGAACTCTGCACAGGTCTAAAACTCATCTCCTTCTTTAGACCGGACAGATCCCATTCTGTAGTGGGTCAGCTTGTTGCTAGAATAAAGGCTTAGATTAAAAAAAATAATAATAATAAAAACTACATGGTTTTAGATTTTATGCTTTTTTTTGGCTCTTCCAAAGTCATTTTAAAAATCTTTTTTTTAAACAAAGTTTTTTGTAACTTGGAGAAATAAAGAAAAAAAGAGAGGGAACTGTTTATAGCTACTCTTAAAAACACTGACTCGCCATGAAAAAAAAAGTTGCTGTTTTAGAAGGATCAAATTGTTGACCTGCTTCAAGCAAAGATAACAACTAAGGAGAATTTGCCGTAATGACTGAAACTGGGTTAAGAACTGTCCAGCACATTATTAAACCCTGGAGGGATAGTGCTGAAACTGTCAACTTCACTCCCAAAAAGTGGTGACTTCAATTCTGGGTGGAGTTTCATCATAAAAATATCAACAGCAGAAATCAGAGAGAGGTTTAATGAACTCAGGGGATTGGGACTAAACAGCTGTGTAGCCTTAAGAAAGCCACGTCTATCAGAGAAAAAAGTCTTCAGTTTGAGAGTTAGGAAGGATAAAGACTGGACTTTGGAGTGATGGAAAAAGGTCATGTGACCTGATGAGTCCAGATCGACTCTATTCCAGAGTGATGGGCGTGTCAGGGTAAGAAGGGAAGTATAGTGTCCACTGTACAAGTCCTCTGGAGACAGTGTTATGATCTGGGGTTGATCAGTTACTCAGGTCGAGACTCAGTAACGTTATGGGGCAATAAAATGCAGTCAGCTGACCACCTGAATGTACTGAATCACCAGAGTATCACATCTATGGAGGTTTAATTCTTCCCATATTCCAGGACTCTGGGAGTGTGAGAGAGTGTTGTTGTATTGTTATTAATTGTAGTGTGTGTGTGTGTTGTGTATGCAGTGGATGGAGAAGACTTCCTGCCTGAAAGATTTGTGGATGAAGTTTATCACCTGTGGTGTCTAGCAGGAGGAGACTTGGAGAAAGAGCTGACAAACAAAGGCATCATCCAGTCCAAACCTCCAGTCTGCACCCTGCCAAAGTACACACACACACACACACACACTTTCTGACTGCAGATGCAATGCTAAGGCTTTGTGGAAAGAAAAATATTTTCAATCAATTATGTGATCGGCTGGGCTGCATAAATAAAAATACAAGTTATATAATGTATATATAACAAACATGAAGCCAAAAAAAAAAAAATATGTGGGCAATACTAAGTACCCCTTACTGCATCCACACGACACAAAACAAAAAAAAAAGTTAACAATAAATGGAGTAACAGACAGCCAGCTGCTCAACCTCACTTCTGTATACAGACTCGTCACCATCCTGGATGAGGCAGATTATTGTAGTGTCATCTGGGAATTTCAGGAGCTTGACAGTGGGGTCTGTAGAGGTGCAGTCGTTAGTGTAGAGGAAGAAGAGCAGTGGGGAGAGAACACATCCCTGAGGGACTCCAGTGTTGGTGGTGTGGCTGTTGGACATGAATTCCCCCAGGTGTGTGTTAACACAAGGCCAAGAGGGAAAAGTCAGAACCAATGGTCTTAGAGAAGCAACTGTTTCTGCACATTAACCTGTCAAGAGATGTTAAACCATTTCCAAAGTCTTTGGAGTACAACATTCTCCAGTGAGAAAGATTATTTATAAGTGAAAAGCATTCAAGACAGTTTCCAGTCTTTCCAGAAGTGGATGTCCCACCACATTCACCCCAAGGACAGGCTGTACAAAAACACCAAGAGCTACATCTCAGACCCTACAGGCCTCAATGAGTGCATTAAATATTAAAGTCCATGAGGGCACAATTAGAAGAAGACTGAACAAGTACAGTTTGTTTGGAAGGGCATCAGGAGAAACATCTTCTGTCTCAAGAGATAATAATAATAAGATGGAAGCACGACTGAACAAACCATAAAACTTCAGGAACAATTTTCTAGGACAGATGAGACCAAAGTGGAGTTGTTTGGCCTTAATGCCCAGTGTCATGTTTGGTGAAAAACACGTAGAAAAAGCATTTTTCAAAGCATTCCAGTAGAAACACTTCATACCCACGGTCAGGAAGGTCGGTGGAGGGTTGATGATTTGCGGTTGTTTTTGCAGTCGCAGGACCTGGGCACCTTACAGTCATTTAAATGGCTGAAAAATAAAAGAATTACGGTTTTGGAATGGCTGAGTCAACCCAACCGAAATGCTGTGGAGGGACCTTAAGAGACCTGTTCATCAGTGAATGTCCAAAAACCTCAATGACCTGAAGCAATTGACCAAAATAATATGAAGACTGATCTATGAAAGTCATAAAGGAAATATTTCCTTCAAGTTAATTTTGCTAAAGGTGAATCTACACAGTATTTAGTATTTATTGCCTGCTTGTTCTTTTTTGGCCTCATTTTTCATTTATTTTTTTATTAAATAATGTCACGGGGGAAAAGAAGTTATGATATTTTTTCATGTTTTTTACACAGAACACACAGGGAATAAAAAGAAACAAACTTTATACAAACTTTTACACATGACCTATACATTTACACAGTGGAAAGAAATAGTATGTGAACCTTTTGGAATTTCATGTTTTTCTGAATTAATTTGTCATTAAATGTGATCTGATCTTCATCTAAGTCAAGAGTATTGACAAATATAATGTACCTGAAATAATAACACAAAAACCATTCTGATCTTTTATGTCTTTATTGAGAACAACCATAAAACCTCATAGTGCCAGTGAAAAAGGATTTGACTCCTTGAGTTTAATGACCTCAAATAAAGCAAATTGGAGTCGGGTGTTATCATACCTGGAGTCTTGTTAAGAAAGAGCAGAACGAAGACTCATCAATGAAGTAAAGAAACAACCCAGAGTGACGGGCAAAGATTTGAAGTCATTGTTGGAACTGGCTAACGTCTATGTTCATTAGTCTACAGTATGTAAAACATTGAACAAGCAGGGGGTCCATGGTAGTACCCCACAAAGGAAGTCTCTGCTTACTAAAAAGAACATCGCTGCTGCACAGATGCAACTAAGAGTGAAATATAGTTGCAAGAAAAGATGAGCGTGCCCAAGCACCTTCTGCCAAGGCCTCCCGGGTCCACCACAGGACCTGTGCATGTTAAGACCTACAAAAAGCCAACACTAACATACCACACTAACCACACTTCATACACTATGACGTAATAGGGCTGATGCCAGCTTGGGCCCTAAATAGTCAATTCAGTGAAGCATAATTTAAACCTATAAACTGTGTGTACTTCAAGGACAGGGGTGACACATAGCGCATGTGGCAGGGCATCATCACCTGCCTGTGACAGTGACGACGCCCTTCCAGGTTCGCTGAACAGCTTGTGTGACCAACCCTCCTCCGAATGACCAGGTGCTGTGTCTCAAAGGATTGATATCAGGAAATCTCAACACAGAGTCAACCCATGTAAAGCCGCTGGACCAGACAACATACCAGGCAGAGTGATCAGAGAATGTGCAGAACAGCTGGTATTTGTTCTCACTGACATCTCCAACATCTCTCTGAGCAGCGCCGTCGTTCCCACATGCTTCAAGTCTACCACCATCGTCCCCGTGCCAAAGAAGTCTTATGTGTCCTGTCTCAATGACTACCGCCCTGTTGCACTCACACCCACTATCATGAAGTGCTTCGAGCGGCTCGTCATCAAGACCCTGGAGACACTGGACCCACTTCAGTTTGTGTATCATTCAAACCATTCGACGGACGACGCCATCTCCACCACACTCCACCTCGCACTGACACACCTTACAGGACACTTACGCTAGAATGCTTTACATAGATTTCAGTTCAGCATTCAATACAATCATCCCCCAACACCTGATCTAGAAACTGAGCTTGTTGGGCCTGAACACCTCCCTCTGTAACGGGATCTTGGACTTTCTGACCAAAAGGCCCCAGTCAGTGCAGATCGGGAACTGCACCTCCAGCACCACCACAATGAGCACTGGGGCCCCCCAGGGCTGTGTGCTCGGTCCCCTGCTGTTCACACTGCTGACTCATGATTTCACCCAGCGGATTCCAACCTGTTTGCTAATTTTCATGAGTTTTTGAGCATGTTAAGACCTCAAAAAGGTAGTCTTTAGAAGAAAACGAATATGGACCTTCACACGCTATGATGACATAGGGCTGATGTCATAGTGCTTGGGCCCTAGCTATTTGAAAGGACCACGCAGCACTACATCTGATGTAAAAATGGCACTGCATATCATCATGAGAACATCATTCCAACCGTAAAATACGATGGAGGAAACATTATGATTTGGGCCTGCTTTGCTGCATCGAGGCCTGGCCAGCTTGGGCGGGGCCTACCATTTCCAATGGTTCACTTAGTTTTTCCACTACAATTTTGAATGTTGAATGTGCAAGTTTAATAAAGACATAAGCGATCAGATTGTTCTTTTTGTTTTATTATTTACGAACATTATATTTGTCAGTACGACTTATACCTGAGATGAAGATCATTTTGTGACAAATTAATGCAGTAAACCATGAAATTCCAAAAGGTTCACATACTTTTTCTTGCCACTGTGTGTATATAAAATCCTACACTGTAAGTGAATTATGAGGTGAAGAAACTGAAATAGTTATGGATGAAACTTTTAATGCAATTACAAATAAAAGTAAGTGTTCCAGCAGTTATAAAAGTGATGGCTCAGCTATCCCCCCCCCCCTCTCTCTCTCTCACACACACACATTTTTGTTCTCTGCAGTTTTATTTTAGAAGATGGAGAGACGTTTGGCCAGGGCAGAGACAGGAGTTTCTTGCTAGATGATACCACTGTGACACTCTCGCTTGGTCAGCTTAAAAATGTAAGTGTGTGCGCGTGTGTGTGCGTGCAAGTTAATTTCGAGTATTTAAGTGAATGTCCAGAGACTTGATTTTTACTGATTTTCGTGTCTCAGAGGCTGAAGGATGTATCAGGAGAGGCCTATTACCCGCTGCTGGAGGACGAGTAAGAGCCCGCTTTGCTTTTCTGCTGAACTCAGACAATAACCAAATCCACTTCCTGTAGGGACAGACGTCTGGAATTAGAGAGACAGATAGATAGAAAGAAAGGTGGATATGCAGACAGACAGATAAATGCAGTTAATAGACAGTAAATAGACAGATGGAGACATGGACACACGGACAGAATTATGGGAATAATTAAACAGAGACAGAAACGTGTGAATGGATATACAGATGTCTTGAGGGTAGATAGACAAGTAAGTACAGTAGACAATCAAAAAGATAAGATTAGAACATGAACTGATTGACAGTCTAATAAAGAAATGACGGACAAATAGAAAGATGATAAGACAAAAACATGCAGACAGACAGACAGACGCATGAAGGGTTAGACATGTAGACAGACTGACGAATAGGCCGATTGACACATATGTCACAGGCAGACATAAGGACAAACAGGAAGCCACATGGACAGACGTACACATGGACAGAAAGACACAGGAGACATTTAGACGGACATAGATGGATATATAGACAGACAGAAACATGGACAAACAGGAAGTCACACGGACAGGCAGACACAGACAGTCTGGATGTCGGTCTGTCTGTCTGTCTATTTATGACCGACACATAGAAAGTCAGACAAACATACTGTACATATAGACAGAAACACAAAAACACATATACAGACATCTAGACAGACAAACGTACACATCGACCATGTGTCTGTCTGTCTGCCTGTCTGTCTGTCAAACAGGAAGCCACATAGACAGAAGAACACATGGACAGAAAGACACAGGCAGACACATAGGTGGACAGGGACATAAGCTAGCTAGACACACAGAAAGGCACATGGACAGAAAGATAGATAAATGGATAGACATACAGTGTGATAAATAGGCAGACAAATAAGCAGACAGACAGGAAGGATTAAAGAAAGATATAGAGATAAACAGATGTGTGTAGAAGGACAGACTGACAGACAGACAGACGTTCCAAATAGAATTATTGTGTAGGTAAAGCAGATAGACAGTGCAGTACACACATAACGATCAGGAGGTCCTGGACACCTGGACAAACCTAAGAGACAAATAGTTTAGCATTAGAACAGATAATGATAACACATTTAATAATAATAAAATGTAAACAAATGTCGTGTGTTTGTGTAGACAGTCGTGTCTGCCTCAGTCCATCAGCAGTAACGAGCTGTCGACCGCCGTCTGCCTTCCTCTCATTATCCGAGAGAGAGACACAGAGTACCAGCTTACACGCATCGTCCTGTTCGACAGGCTCCTCAAGGTATACACACACACACACACACACACACACACACAGCATTTTGCGTTGCTCTGAGTGTTATGGATGTACACTCCTCAGGCGTACCCGTACAAGAAGAACCAGATGTGGAAGGAGGCCAGGGTGGACATTCCCCCTTTACTCCGAGGTCTGGCCTGGGCTGCTTTACTTGGAGTCGAGGTAAGTTGGAGCAGAACCAAGGAAAAAGTTACTCGTTCATTTTTTTTGTATGTGAAGTTTTAAATGCAAGTGATTTCTTTTGCAGGCTTTCTGTCCTCCACCTCTATAATTTTATCAGTTGTACTATGTATAAGTAGAAAAAAATACAGTGTTTGATTTAGTACCTGCAAAGTAGAACGATGATATAAATGTGAGATGATGAGGGTCAGATTATTACATTCACCGATATGAGTTCATTCTTTTGGCTTCCTGGAAGCTCATTAGCATTCTTTATTGATGTTATGTTTAGTAATTATTTTATCCTGTCTATGGCGGGGGGGGGGGGGGTAAGAACTCCGGACTCAGGACTCACACCAAACTCGCTCATCCATGTCTTTATGGACGTTGCTTTGTGCACTGGTGCGCTGTCATGCTGGAACTGGTGTGGGTTGGTTTTCAGGAGTTGGTCTCGAGCTCTTAGTTCCAGTGAAAGAAACTTTTAATGCTTCAGCATACCAAGACATTTTGGACAATTTCATTCTCCCAACGTTGTGGGAACAGTTTGGGGACGGCCCCTTCCTGTTCCTACATGACCGCGCACCAGTGTACAAAGTGAGGTCCATAAAGACATGAATGAGCGAGTTCGGTGTAGAAGAACTTGACTGGCCTTGACAGTCCTGACCTTCAACCCGATAGAACACCTATGGAATGAATTAGGCCACGCCTTCTCGTCCAACATCAGTGTCTGACCCCACAAATGTGCTTCTCGAAGAACGGTCAGAAATTACAATAAACACACCTTGTGGAAAGCCTTCACAGAAGAGTTGAAGCTGTTATAGCTACAAAGGGGGCGGGGCCATCATCATATTAAGCCCCATGGATTAAGAACTGGATGTTCATATGCATGTGAAGGCAGGAGATCAAATACTTGTGGCAATATAGTGTGAGTGAAACATGTACTTAACAATAACATAATAAATATTTGCTATAATTAGTTCATTCACAGCTTCGCGTTTATTGTGTAACGCTACCTCACATGCAAATGAGCGAAAGTTAAGAATAAATCAGGGCGAAAGTCTTTATTTTGTGTTTTGATTAGTAGTTGTAATGTTATATCTGTCAAGACGTTTCCATGGTGATTTTTTGGGGGGGATGAAATGACTTCCCTGCGTGTGCACTCCGTCTCGGTGCAGTGTGTAGAGTTTCAGTAATAAACGATCGGCTCTTATACGGAACTGCGGGGGAGCTGAAGTGCACTCGACCCGTCTTGATAAACGGACATTAAATGTGCTTCCCTGCGTCGATAACAGCCAGTGGCGTTTTGGAGGTAATATCTGCTGATCGGGTCTAATTTGTGTGTTTCTGTGATGCATTAGTCCAAACTGAAATATGTGAGAACTCGAGTGAAGAGCTGAGAGCAGTGAGCTTTAAGAGCTACAATCAGTGCTGGTACTTTAGCTGGTAATAACAACATGAAGCACTGAAGCTTCAACAACTGAGCGGAGCGGGGCGGGGGGGGGGATGGATTTAAATAGAGAATAGAGATGTACATAACTATTTATAGTTTTATAAGAAAATTACAGACAGTAGAACCTTGGATTAGGAGCATAATTCGTTCCGGAAGTAGGCTCGTATGTGTTTCCGTGTGTGTGTGTGTGTGTGTGTGTGTGTGTGTGTGTGTGTGTGTGTGTGTGTGTGTGTGTGTGTGTGTGTGTGTGTGTGTGTGTGTGTGTAAAACTCAAATAAGAGAGGAGGAAGTGTTACTGTGTACAATGAGAAGGAGGAGCAGGGGAGGGTCTAATTCCTCCTCTCCTCTTACTTTAGCTTCACACACACACACACACTTGTGTGTTGATCTATGATAGAGGGATGGGTACAGTAGGATGATGATGAGATGGACAGATGGAGAGATATACGTACACTGTTTCATGTTCAGCGATTGCGTACGTGAGACTTCATTACGTCTCCACAGTCTGTGTTCTCGTCTCATTATAGATATCAGTAGGTTTGTGTATTTGTTCATTATATTTCCAGGTCTATGTTTTCCAGCCACATTGATTCAGATCTTCATGTTTATGTCCGTATTGCAGGGGGACATTCAGGCCAAGTACGACTCCATCGATAAGGACACGCCCATCCCCACAGACAGACAGGTATGAGACGGGATTAGTTTTTTTTGTTTTTTTTCCCCTGCAGTTGTTTTCCTTCAGAGGTCACTCAGATGACCGAGGGTTATTACTGCCTTGTATTATTCATAGTGCTGTTTAATTATTTACAGTGTTTAGCGAGAGCAGAGCTGAGGTTCATTTTAAACACTTTCAGACACTGAATATCTGAAAGAAAGAAAGAAAGATAGAAAGATCATCTCCTTGAACTGAGTCCTGTCTAAATTTAATCTGATGTTTATTGACGGGTTTAAAAACGACTTTATGATGAATATTTAATGTTTAGATTATTTACAGCTGAGTACAGACACGTACAGTAGATGTTCAGGTTGGACTTCAGAGTATCAGGAAGTGAAGTTGGTGTTAAAAGTGATGGAAAATCTTCCATCAGAAGATCCACAGTTCTGGATACAGTGTGTAAGAATAAAACACATGGAGATGTGCTGAAATGGGAAAATAATCAATACAGTAGTAGTCAGCTTTCCTCCAAACTGATTATTTTGTTCCTCTTATGCCACTATTTCTGGTTGTTAAAGAATGTTGTAATACTTTTTGTCTCTTTATTTGTTGCGTATGGTGAAGTAGAACATCCAGGAAACATGTTTTCACAACTTTTTTCCTAGCAGCTATAAACAGCAGGTACTTCACCAGCCTCTCCTCACTCAAAAGCACAGCTTGGCCTGTTACAGAGACACTCTGACACTGGAGACTCCTTCCAGAAACATCTGATCTTCATTGTAACAAAACATTACGCACTGTTAAAGAGTGACACGTTTTTATGTGTTTGTTATTACTGTACGTGAACAAGTTACGATATAAATGTGACAGATAGATCGTCAGGTGGAAAGATAATGAGCAGATACACGGATAGATGGACGAGTAGATAGATACTGTAGATGGGATGATGGGTAGAGTGATGTATACTTTAGATATTAGAGGGATGAATGAATAGATGAGTTATAGAGGAATGAAAGGATAGGTGGATATGTTGGCCGGATGTACGGACAGATAAGTCAATAAATGGATGGATGAATAATTTTTTTTCAGCTATCGTTGTGGCCACTGTCCGGGTGGTTTATATAAAACACGAATCCACACCGTCCGAGTTGAGAATCTAACAGTGCTGCTGCTGTTGTCATAAACACAGAGTTAATATCACTGATATTAGAGATAAAGATGATTATTGAGCCGAACATTAAAGAGAATGACTCTAGACTCGCGCGAGTGCTTCCTCTAAGACTGTGTTGTTGTTTTTCTCATCCTTCAGATCGAAGTGGACATCCCGCGCTGCCATCAGTACGACGAGCTGCTGTCCTCACCGCAGGGTCACATCAAGTTCCGCAGAGTTCTCAAGGCCTGGGTCGTGTCCCATCCCGACCTGGTGTACTGGCAGGGTGAGAACTTGTACTGCTCTGTTGACGCCATTAGGTGTCTCTCATGTTCCACAGATGGATATTTTAAAGTGGAGGTTTGTTTTTTCCTCATTGAGCTCAGGATGAAGGGTGTGTACCTGGTGTTTGGTCCGTCCGCTTAGAGGAAACAACACTCCGACCCGGGCAGCTTGATAATAGAATATATATTTATAATTAATATTGAGATAATTAAGATTGTGTTTTTGTTTGACTTGTCTCATCTCTACACAAAGACCGTCCAGCTCTCACACTCTCTGCTGAGACACATCTGGTTCCAAACCCCAGACATCACACCTCATGTCTTACGTCTCTTTTCTTTAAAAAAAAAAATTATTGTTTTTTTTGGTCTTCAGGTTTGGATTCACTTTGTGCCCCGTTCCTGTACCTGAACTTCAACAACGAGGGTATTTATTTATTTATTTATTTATTTATTTATTTATTTTCCTTTCATTTCCTAAGACACTTATATCCCTAACGTGTTCTTTAAATGAATAAACAATATAAATGTCGGTGAATCACCGTCATTTGTTTTTTCTACCGTTTATTATAATTTTTTTTTTCTTCTTTCAGCTCTTGCATACGCCTGCATGTCTGCCTTCATCCCCAAATATCTCTACAACTTCTTTCTGAAGGACAACTCGCACGTCATACAGGGTGAGTGTGCTGGACTGTATACACCCGTCCTGCTTTTACCTTTTAAACACTCAAACTTCACCTTTGAAGTCACAAAGGCTTTTTTTCTTACTGTACAAAGACTGTACAGTACATACGGTATATTGACAAGTCTGTGTATAGTGTGACCTTGTGTGATTTTTATTTTTTTTTCATGTGCATAATATAAAATAAAGATGAAATGTTCTTGGTTTTATTCGTGTTTCATGAGGGTCAAATTATTGGCCTGTTTCAATCAAAGGAAAACAACCAAGGAGACTTAAAACATACTGGAGTCGAGAATCCGTCAACATCTTATCAAGACCTGGAAGGAACGAACTGGACCATTTGTTGATGTGGGAAAATTATATATATATGAAATATGGGAATATATTTATATATACTGCATATAATTTCTCCAACTTTAGTGAAAAAAGTGTGGGATTATACTATAAATGATCACTTAAACAGCAAATAATAGTAATAATAATAATAGTAAACACACACATTCAGTGTGATAAGAACTCACAGGATTGGGACTAAACAGCTGTTAGTGAAACTCATCAGTTTGCTAGAGATCATAAACACTGGACTTTGGAGCGATGGAGAAAGGTCATGTGACCCGATGAGTCCAGATCGACTCATCAAAAATGAGATGAGATGCAGTAAATGTACAGCGAACACCTCAAACTGAATAGCGTGGAGAAGGTGTGTGGTTTGAGACCGCAGGTGAATCCTTCAGTAGTGTTAGAGGGAAGTTCTTGCTGCCTCACAGCTCCAGGTTCGACCCGGAGCACAGGATGCTGCTGTCTGTGTTTCTATAAACGAAGGCAAAGCAAATGTTTAACCTCGTGACCGGCCAGAGTCAGAGTTGGTCCACTTGCTACTAAAAGACCAAAGTTTTTCTCTTATTCCGTTTTATTCCAGAGTACCTGACGGTTTTCTCTCAGATGATCGCCTTCCACGACCCCGAGCTCAGCAACCACCTGAACGAGATCGGCTTCATACCAGACGTGAGTGCTGTACTGTACCTCTGAACGCTTTTAATGCAGCGCGGTACTCGACCCGTCTCTGAGACGGGATGAGACGAGACGGGACGAGACGAGAAGGGCTCGAGTGCTTTATAATGATAAAAGCAAAGGCAGCTTTTTAAAGCAGTAAAATGTTTAGTTTTGTATTTCAGCGAGAGCTTCATGAATATGAGCGAGTCTGAGATCTCAGCACCTGTCAGATTGTGGTTTTCAGCGAACGCTGTCGTGCACAAACAGATTTCAGTCCAAGCTCAATAAGTTATCATCGGAATCTGCTTGGGTTTCTGTTTGTGTGTTTCAGTTCACCGCCGCGCAGCGCAGCCTCGCTTCTGCTTGTGGGTGTGCAGAACAAGATTAGGACTAATTCTGTGTTTACCAAAGCAGTCAGCCGGCAATGTCACTGCGGAGAAGAACGACTGGCGAATTAGACACTTGGGGGAAATTTAAATGTTGTTTGTTAGAAAAGAAAATTGCTGTCTGCTTTACAAAGTCACCTACATTATAATTCAATCTTAGTGTTTAGGATCAGGATCTCGTCCTTCATACATCGTGTAACAAATACAAGAAAACAGCCAATCAGGAGGAGGCGTGTTGTTCAATCAACCCACTCCGACCAATCGGGGTCAAGAATTAATCATCGTTATACTGCAGTGCAACTGGATTCTCAACTCCGATTGGTCAGAAGGCTGTGAATTAAATGATTTTGAGGTTAGTATTAGTACAGAAAGGGCGTTCAAGTCAAACCGGGACTTGTGATGGAGCACAGTCCGATGATGATGATGAGACTCTTAGCCGCAGTAAAACATCTGAACGGTGTGTACAGGAGGCAGAACGTCCATGAGTGATGATCTTAGCCGAGAGAGAGCTCACTGCGGTCGCTCCCGTGAACAGTCTTGAAAATCAACATCACTGACTTGAGGAAGCGACGCACCTGCCTGTGTGAACTGTACACACACTCATTCACCAATGCCACATCACTAAGGTGCTCTAAAGTGGGCGTGGCTTGACAACTTCACAATGATCCTGAGAGACTGATTGGTTGTCTGAGTACCATGAGCCCATCCCCCGTAGCAGGAAAAGCAACTGTGAGCACTTCCTGTCTCAACAGGGACACCATTATATGTCAGTGGGGCAATTTTGGGCATCTCTTGCGTCCCAGGGGTACAACTTATACCCTCTTGCGGGGTGTGTTCTGACACAGCTTGCAAGCCTCTTCAAATCTGCTGAATTTTATATTTCTGCAAAATTCCTGTTTTGTGCTATAATCCGTCAAATTTGGTCTCAATGTTACTGTAAGTCTATGGGATTTTTTACCCTTAGAAAAGTCATAGCACCCCATTCCAGAATAATCCGCACGATTTGACCCCTCTTTCATGGGTCTCCAACAAACAGTGCAGGACTAGTTACTCGCCAAAGTTTGTATGGAAGAAGAAAAAAAACAATAAAAAAGAGAGCGAGAGAGATGAGCCTGTAAGATAATACAAGTGATGCTTTGCTTCCAAGCGCCTCACTCGCATAACTGTTGTGTTATTCTGTACAATCCAAAGTCCTGGTTTGAATTGAACGCCCCTCATGTTAATGCTCGTAAGTTACGTTTTTATTTGTCACATATACATTACTGCACAGGGAAATTTCTTCTTTGCCTTTCCCAGCTCTGGGGTCAGAATACAGGGTCAGTTATGATACAGCGACCCCAGGAGCAGATCGGGTTAAGGGCCTTGCTCAAGGGCCCAACTGTGGTGGTGGAGCTGAACCACCGACCTTCTGATCAGCAGCTCTGAGCTCCCACTGCCCCTCTTGTTCCATCACAGAATTGTTTCTATTGTTTCTATAGTAACAGCTAACACAGACATTGCACAGCAGATACACCGCGTAATCTAAGATTATTGATGTTTATATTATTTTTTTTTTAAGTTTTGTTTGAAAAGTAATAAGTTTTTGTTAAACACTGTATTTACCGCCTGGAGTCACGGTACAATGTAAAGTTTCCCAGCATGAGGACGTCTCCAGGACTGTTTTGGTTTCTCGGCTGTTTGTTTCTGCTGTACCTCGTGAGCTTTTCACAACATTCAACCTCACAATATACCATAAAGTCTGGATGATGTCAGTAGAACCGCGATGTCCCTGGTGTGGTTTCTGTTGTGAGGATTTAGATCCAAATATATAGTTTTACTTCAACAAACAGGTTTATGTTACATCAGAGGCACCAGCAGTCGTAATCCTGTACACGCTGCGCGTGCACTTATTATTATTATTATTATTATTATTATTATATTGGACAGTTTGGTCAACTGCAAATACGGTCAAATGTCAGCATTCTACCATCATTAAGAACTGACATTTTGCAAGAAAAACATACGGAGCATTCTTGGCATATGATCGACCGAACCAAATGCCGACTAAATTGTGCGGACGTCCGGGAGCCGTTTAAAACCTGATTGCGTCAGTCTGGATTTTTGTGTTTTTATTTATTTATTTATTTATTTATTTATTTAGAAAATTGAGCCGCTTTCAGTTTCATTTTTAAAGCAGCCGGTGCCAAGAGGAATCATAAATTAAGGTTAATTTATTTTATATTTTACTAAATTGGAAATTGGTAATATTTTTAGGTGGCTGGAACGGATTATCCTCATTTATCAAATTAAAATTTTATTCGTCACAGTCATACACAGTACGATATGCAGTGAAATGCTTACACGACCGCCAGTGACCTTAAAAAGAGAATTAAATCTTATAGTAAGAAATAAATATGAATAAAGAAATACGATAGGAAAATTTTAACTTAACTAGAATAAAAATAGAAATAAAAATAAAAGTATACTGTACATAAAATAGAAATAAAAATAGAAATGTACTGTACAATAGAGATTTTTTATTTTATTTTTTATTTTTTTTATTGAAATTTGGTGGAGGAAGTATGGTGTGCAAGTATGCATAGAAACGTGTCTTAAGGTGCCTTATTAAAGTGTCTTTGTGCAAAGGTCCAGAATGTAAACATAAGGGTCCAGAATGTAAACATAAACATGAGTTCCGATGTAAGTGTAGATGTGCATGAAAGTGTCCATTGACGTTAACAGGTTGTATTAGTTCTGTATTTGTGGTGTGAATGTGGTATGGTTGAGAGACCTTATCGCCTGCGGGAAGAAGCTCCTCCTCAGTCTCTCTGTGTTGGCCTTCAGGGAGCGGAAGCGCTTTCCTGACCGCAACAGAGAGAACAGTCCATTGTTGGGATGGCTGAGGTCCTTCATGATCTTCCTGGCCTTAGTCCAGCACCGCTTGGTGTAGATCGAGTGCAGGTCAGGGAGCTCAGTGCGGATGATGCGCTCGGCTGATCGCACCACCCTCTGTAGAGCTCGTCTGTCCTGCATGGTGCTGTTCCCGAACCAGGTCGTGATGTTTCCCGTCAGGATGCTCTCTATGGTGCAGGAGTAGAAGTACCTGAGCACCTTGGAGGGCAGTCTAAAGTCTCTCAAGCGTCTGAGGTGGTAGAGACGCTGCCGGGCTTTTTTCACCACGGTGTTGATGTGACAGGACCATGATAGGTCCTGCGTGATGTGAACACCGAGGTATCTGACGCTGTCCACTCTCTCCACTGGGCTCCTGTTGATGACGGTGGTCTGGTAGTTCCTCTCCTGCTTTGTACTAAAGTCCACTATAAGCTCCTTCGTCTTACTGACGTTCAGGAGGAGATTGTTCCTCTGGCACCAGTTCTCCAGATTTCTAATCTCCTCCAGGTAGGCCGACTCATCATTGTTGGTGATCAGGCCCACCACGACAGTGTCGTCAGCAAACTTGATGACGGTGGTGGAGTTGGTAGTGGCCACGCAGTCGTGGATGTACAAAGAGTACAGCAGGGGGCTCAGAACACAACCCTGGGGGGCTCCAGTGCTGAGAGTGAGTGTGTCTGAGACATGTCCGCCCATCCTTACTGCCTGTGGTCTGCCAGTTAGGAAGTTGGAGATCCACTGACACAGAGATGAGCTCAGTCCCAGGTGCTCCAGCTTGGTGGTGAGTGTGGAGGGAATTATGGTATTAAATGCAGAGCTGTAGTCGATGAAGAGCATTTTCACATAATTTCCCCTCTTAGTGTCCAGGTGAGTGAGTGATGTGTGGAGGAGATGAGAGATTGCATCGTCTGTGGAACGGTTCAGACGATAAGCGAACTGTAGTGGGTCCAGAGTGTCGGGTAGTGAAGAGATGATGAAGTCTCTGACCAGGCGTTCAAAGCACTTCATCACTACTGAGGTGAGGGCTACAGGGCGATAGTCATTGAGGGAAGCAGGATGTGGTTTCTTTGGAACAGGAACAATAATGGACTCTTTGAAGCATGTGGGGATCACCGACTGAGATAAGGAGATGTTGAATATCTCAGTGAACACAGGTGCTAGCTGGTCTGCGCAGGCTCTGAGGATACGACCTGAGATGCCGTCTGGTCCTGCTGCTTTTCCTGGTGTTCACTCTCTTGAAGGCTCTTCTCACGTCATGCTCGGAGATGATGAGCGCGTTCCCGGTGCTGGCAGTGTCTTCCTGTCTGCAGCCGTTAGCGCCGCTAGCATTAGCGCCGCTAGCATTAGCATCGCTAGCGTCTTTAGCTGCAGCATCGAAGTGAGCATAGAAGGTGTTCAGCTCGTCTGCCAGACACTGCCATAATGTAAATGCCAATTTACATTATGTCCTATAGGACAACGTGTCTCACAATACAACATCTCACCTTAAGGACTCGCCTCTGGAACGGGTTAAATTAATCTGCCGAGGGTCCGCTGTAATCACTGGTGTTGACAGTGTAGCTTGATTTAGCTTATCATTGTGTTAGCAGGCAAATAACTGGGCTAGAAATGAACAACATAAACATATGTTGTTAAAAAAAAAAACATCTTGCTATTAAACATTAAAATGCTCACATAAAAACATTTTTTTATTATTATTATTTCGTGGTAGCACTTTGTTTCCATAGTTAACATACAACAAAACCCTGAATCTCTCTCTCTCTCTCTCTCTCTCTCACTCTCTCTCTCTCACTGAAGTGAAGCTGTAAGTACAGTTTAGTTTTACTATGAAATATAATCCTACCGCTGCGTGTGTATATGACGTTATTGTTTCTATAAAATACCCAGTACTAGTTACACTGTTATCTCCATGGCATTTTTGTTAGAATATAATATCATGTCCCGAAGTGTCTTATTCCTTATATAATAAAGCTCCAGTATATAATAAATATAATAAGGGTAGAGGGAAAAAAGAAACCGCTGGAAGTCTAGCAGCCTCAGGAGAGGAACGATGCAGGAACTGTCTACAAGGTTGTCATGACTACATTGAGTTGTTATTTATGTTTTTTTCTTTTTCAGCAGACTTTCCAGATTTTAGTGCTGAATAAAATGCTCGTTTCTACAGTTGAACTGTTAGGATCTTACAACCAGTTTACAGCAAACACCATTTTAATCATGATGCCATCTGTTTTAAAGGTTCGCCCACAAAGGAGTAGAGCAGCTAGAGCCGAGACACACACATCCTTTACAGAGAACTCTGATCCTGTGTGTGTTCAACAAGTCCGCTCGTTAGAAAGTACGAGTTTACAGACGAGTGATGTCTATGGAGATAAACTGTGTTGCCAAAATTATTTTACTCGCCTGCCTTCACAAAGCACCGAGTGGGCCACATTATATTAAACCTCATGTATTAAGAATTAAATGTTGCTCGAGTTCATACGCATTTGAAGGCAGGCGAGCGAATACTTTTGGCAATATGGTGCATCTTTGTGTCATTCCCCCCCCCCATCGTGCACAAAATGTGACGGGTTCCATCATTTCTAAAGTAATGGTGGTGTTTAAGGGGGTCGAGTCGCTAACCTGATTTAGATTTAGAGACGCAGACCCTGGAGCTGGTAGACATTATAAGTTAAACTATGGACACTTTTTTTTTTTTTGTTGTTAATAACTTTTTATTGGAAGTTCATATATATATATATACTGTGTCATTTATTTTAAAGCTAGCAGCAGAAACTGATCCAGCTGATCTTATCTATCAACATCACTTAACTCATCTTCAGCTTGCTTTTTAAAATGTCTCAAGCTTGGGGCCGGTCTTCTTTCTTATGAAGCCAAAATGTTTGCATGACCATCATATGATAATTTTTTCGTGAACTTATTTATAGATACCATATATATATGCATAAGCAGTTATGAAATGAGTTGTTATACTCGCTCTATATCTCTCCTAATAAATCCAATTTAATATACTTACAGGATCCAGCTCTTTTTTTCCTTTCTTTTTTTTCCTCCATCATGTATAGAGAAAGTAGATGAGTTATGTAAACTGTATCATCTAAATTCAATAATACCTCCAAAGCATCCATCATTCTATGATTGCCTTAAAAAAAGAAAGGGAAAAAAAAGAAGCTGGGTTGGATTTAAAGGGTCTTTGTAGAGACACACATCTCACAATGCTCTAAGTGGACAAAATTAGAATGGAGCTCCATGTAATTTGGCCTGGTCATGCATCAGTCATGCAGTGGATCTTCTCACCATCGTTCCTGTCCTCATTACTTTCATACCCATTCACGGCTCTATTTTATTAAATATCTCTAATACGAGGCAAAATATGATAATCACTCACAAATGAAACATTGCAGAGGCATTGATGAACGTCAAAGACCAGAGAAGCATTCGGATCTTGTAGACACCCTGTCGGATGACGGGGGGGGGACATGGACAGATTTGAAGACCTGAGCGACTTTAACGAAGGCCAGACGTTTATAGTCGGGTTAGAATACGGATTATAACAGGAAAAACGGGGAACTACATCAGGAATGGGATGTTCAACAAGCAACTATCTTCAGGTGTCGTCAGGTGTCGTCAGGTGTCTTCAGGTGTCTTCAGGTGTCGTCAGGTGTCGTCAGGTGTCTTCAGGTGTCTTCAGGTGTCGTCAGGTGTGCACATACTGTACTTCTGACCATGTCATGTACTTAAATAGCAGGGGGGAAAAAAAAGAAGTCGAAGTGCTTAATTATAAATCTGCAGTAACAAGGTGAGATTATCTAATGAAGCAATGAAGAATCTTGGGTGTAAATTGTTTTGGATAAATCATTGAGGTGATCTTCAGTTAAAGACGAGTGTGAACTTTGAGTGCTTTCTAGTTTTATCTCCGTCCCAGCTGGAACCCTAGTGTGTCAGAAGACTGTTGTCTGTAATATAGTTGTAGCAATGCTGCGTTTCACGTCCAACCTTGAGACAACATTGAATGAATGACCCAATCACAGCATCGTGAATATAATCTCACAACAACGAAAAAAAATTTTGGGGAGTTTTTGGACCCTTTTGTTTTGGTTTTGCAGATAAACCTCCATTCTCACAACATCCTGTAACGTCCATAGTCCCTTACGTTTCTAACAGGGTTTAGAATTCTGATCAGAGATCAGGACAGACATGACTTCCCAACTTCTAATGTCACACAATTCTTACTGTTTTTTTTTTTTCCGGAAATATTACCGTGAGGGGAATCTTAGTTTCCGAATTACTCTACTGTAATATGGTGTCCGTACTACAGCATCACTACATCAATGCCTGGATTCACAGAACAGATCATCTAAACCTTTTTGTTTTGTTTGTTTACCCATTGCCTGATTTCCAAGTAAACTTCTGTAAATTGTGTTTTTCCACTTGTTGTTATACTGTATATGCAAGAATAAACTGCATAGAGGTCGAGTGCTAAGCATGCAGTACAGCAACCAAAGTCCCACAACAGTCCCAGGTTCAAACCCCAGCACCACCATGTTGCCACTGTTGAGCAAAGCTTTAATCCTGGAACTACAGGTAGCCTCTGAACGGACCACGGTTCTACTTCAATCAGAGGCGTAGCTCCAGTTCGTAGGTTCGGCCTCACCAGTTTCAACGAATCAGTCTGGGAGCATGACGATAAAAAATGTATTTATCATTTAAATGATCCTTATAAATAATCCTTATTTTTTAAAATCCTCAACAAAACAGTTCACAGTCCAATACGGTGGGAAACAGCTCTGAGACAAAATGGTATCCGGGATTCCCCTCACGAGGCACAGAGACATTTCACTGTGAGATTAATTTCCGCGTTTTTTTTTTTTTTTGGCCACATGATGGCAGTGTGAGAAAAGGGGCAGATTTAATCGAGTGGATTGGTATGCTTTACATTGTATATTTGTGTCAAAGACGTATAAAACTATGTTTGACTTAAGAACAAGTCGGACTTACAAACGGAACTTGTTTCTAAGTCGGGGACTACCTGTATAATCAGATAAAAGAAGTTTAAGTGTAAATTCCAAATGCGATAAATGTAATTGTGTCACCCAGAAAACTCAAAACCCTATGTGGAAAAACTAAGACAAAACAATTGAACCAATCCTACTTTAAAGAAATGATGTCAGGCGATTATGAAAGCACAGATTGGTTGGTGCACCAAAGGGATTCCGCCTACTTGGTCTCTGGGCTGCAGATTCTTCCGTCTCAAATGAGTTAAGATGAGATTAGAAGTAATCAGCTAACTAGCAAACACACTGAGCAAAAGCTTCCAATCTTCAACTTCAATTGAGTTTTAAATACTTTAAAGTACTGTACTGTAGTTTAAAAACCCGGCCAGGTAGATATCCAGAAGTGGAGAACATTGTAGAACACGCACAGTACTTGAGTAAAAGTTTGAAGTAGTACTTCTACTTGTAGTGAAGTGTATTTTTACGCAAGAGATTTATTTTTTATTATTTGTTGAGTTTGTGTACTTCTACCACCTTTGAGCGACATTTGTTCAACATTATCCCAATGTCACTGTAGTCAACGTTGTTCCGACGTTTTTTCATCAAAGCAATTCAGACTTTTAAAAACATCCCCAAAGTCGTGTCAATGTCTGTAACGATGCCAGTTAACATTTTGACAGCCAGAATTCCCTGCTGGAGGTGTGTGTGCTCCGTCCTTAGACTTATCAATTCCAAGGTTTGTGCCTCTTTGGCCAGCCCAGGCCGTGCCACACAGACAAATTAGTTGCCTCCACATTTCCTCCTGTGGGAGAAAAATCCCACAATCCCCTCCTAGGCTGCTTTGTATCAAAGTGAGGGGGGAATAAAGATCCATGACCCCGCAGCCTTGTCCATCCTCCCCATCCCGCGAGCCTAGCGAACTGCTGAATTAAAGATGAATAGCAACAATTAACATTGAGCCGATGTCCTCTTCAGTCTCTGAGCACCGACTATTGTCACAGATGCGATAAGGGCCCAGGCACCTGCTTTACAAGTGGATGAAACGTGCTGGAGAATTAAACCGACAGCGTGTTTGAATGTTAATGAATCTTTTTCTTTTGATGAAAATTTCCGAGCTATTGTTCTCTTCCTTGTACCGTTCCCTCATCCTTCAGTCGAAG